>JARCGZ010000004.1:7550000-8190000 GCA_029784005.1 Lenwebbia sp. NSW1173648
TCAAGAAACTATGGTAGATCAGAGGGAGATTAGTCTAAATTGCACTCCTAGTTAACGATGTGCCTAGCTACTGGCAACGGAAACTTGCGAGAATGGAAAACTACCTGTTCCTGAACTTCGTCTGATATATCAAGTTCTTCAGAGGAAATTGCACTTAGAGCTTGTTCAATATGTGCTGTCACCTCATCAAACTTGCTCATTAATTGCTCCCTCTCTAGGACCTGCACACACGAAAGATCGAAGCTAAATAACAGCAAGAACCCAATGAGCAGAGAGCGCAGTAGTGCCATAACAAAAGACTAAGAGCTCGTCACAGTCGTAGAACACCGTAAGTAGGAACGATTATGCTATAACCACAAGACAGATTCAAGAACAAAGTGACCGCAATGAAATCACAAAGTACATTTTGTCTACAGACTAATAATGGATCAAGGGTCAGGAGTGCAAAAGCCCTACTCAAGCTTGCAGACTGAAGTTTTATTGAGAGATTCATAAACTTCATAAAAATGGGGTAGAGGTGGAGTGTGTTGACTGAAAATGAATGCTCAGAAATTGGAAATCAGGAATTTAATCTACATAGCCCCATAGCTTGCAAAAGAAGGAGCAGAGCCAGAAGTTTGGATCAAATGCAGCTACTTCCATCAGTCGCCTAATTTCATATCCTGCGGCCATGAGGTTGCTTCAAAATCTCGACTCCGAGCGACGCGATTCAGTTGTTCTCAGGGTTTCGACAAGTGAATGAGCGGATCCCTAAATCTAGCTGCAAGCACTAACTCCAGCTACGGCATCAGCAGATTCAGCGCTTGCCTCGATTCCAAATCGAGTAAATCAACAGTAACGACTGCGAGAACTGATTAAGGACACAAACACAATAACGTGCGCTCATTGATTACACTATAGCATCAGAGCCAACAAAAAGCCACGTACAAACCATGTAAATCTTGCTCCCCTCGCTTCCGAATCGAAGCAAATCCTTGGCCGAATCCAGAGCTTCCTCCAACGATGCCAGAGCTCCGGCCGTCCCCTCACCGACCGACTGCTTCGACTCTCGAACCTCCTCGAACATTGGGATCAAGAGCTTCAGCCGCCGGGCGAGGTTGCAGTACTGCTTCTTCACCGCGCATCTGTAGTCGGAGATGGAGGCAATCTCGTTGACGCTCTCGATGAGGCCCTCCGCGAGCGCCGCCCTTCCGGCCTCCATGGCCGCCGCAAGCAGATTTGCCCAGCCAGGCCGCCACGCGCCTGCGGCGTCGATGATTCAACTGCGAGTCCGTGCGCTGATCCTCGAGAAGGAGGTCTCCATTGCGAGTGCGTACTCCATGTGAGAGATATGTAGAGAGAGAGAGAGAGAGAGGAGCGAGGGAGTGCAGAGGAGAGCGTATTTTATATAAGTTGCGCAAAGCTGACACCATGGATTCACCTTATTTATGAAAATGGTTAGTACCACGAAACTTCAAATCGGTACATTTATAATAAATTTATTTTAATTTATTTTTTAACCACAAAAAATTACAAACTGATAAATAAATTTACCTCAAATTATAATTTTTTACAACAAAAAATTTCAAACTAATACACTTATGACAAATATATCCAAACTAATTTTTTATCACAAAAAACCTTAAATTAATAATACACTTGTAACAAATTTACCTTCCGTTAATTTACGTTAAATTTTACCTACAAATTGCTGAGTTAGATGACACGTGACAGTTAACAAGTGTGCCAGTTTGAGATTTATACACTCTGTTTGTCACAGGCATATTAGTTTGGTGCTTTTCGCATTATTAACCCAATTTAACGGAAACTAAGGGAGGGTAAATTTATCACAGGTGTACCGATTTGGAGTTTTTTGTGTTCAAAAAAATAGTTTTGGGTAAATTTGTCGTAAGTGTACCGGATTGGGATTTTTGGTGGTTAAAAAAATAGTTTTGAGTGAATTTGTCACAAGTGTACCAATTTAGGATTTTTTGTGGTCAAAAATTATTTTTTAATAAATTTGTCACGAGTGTACTAGTTTGGAGTTTTTCGTAGTATTAACCATTACAAAATGCATCAATTGAATATTCAGAGTTACCTTATTTATGATATTATCGTTACTCGATGTATCGATGCATAATCCAAGGTTCCGTTTATTTCGTGAAAAATAAATGATTTGAAAAATATATTTCTAAAATAAATCACTTGTATCGCATATAAAATTAAACAAACGAAATATATTTTCTCCATCCACAAAAATGTTTAGACATAAATTTTTGTTAATAATGAAAACGTTTTTATTGACTAATTATTTCAATGATATAAAAGATTACTTTTAAAACAAATATATTTTTTAAATTATCATTTTTATGCGAAATAAATGCAAGTTTTTTTTGGTCGAAAATGCAAGTTGAATTAATAATTTTGCCATATTCTTGATATTGTGTGTTTATTTTCAGGAGAAATGATGAGGACATGAGGCTGGCAGGGCTGCGGCGGCTTGGCTCGACTGGCTTCGGCTTCGCCTGCTTGGCATGGACTGGTTGAAAAACTAAAACGCACGCGCGACTGAGACGCGGCTCGGCGAGGAACAAGTAATAGATTGACGCTCAAAGCAGTCATAGTTTTTTTTTTTTTTGGGGGGTCAGATAAAGCATTCATAGTTAGAAGATGCACATGGTGAAGCAATTCTCGATTAAAATCCATCTGAGTCATACGACCACGGCTAAACCTGATTGTGGATCCGGCAGCCCCCGCCGTTGTCCAAGCCACAAGGGTTTAAAGTGCTCTTTGGGCCGGCCTATAGTCGGGCCATCTCGTTTGGACTCGAGCCAGTCGTCCTCGGCCCACAAACTTATTATATACGTTTCTTTGGAACTAGTGTACAAGAAATTCTAAAACTTGAAACGAAATTGTAATCAGGTTCTAAACTTGCAAATATGCAATCAAGTCCTAAAACTCATCTAATTGATACGATCGAGTGCTACTGTCAGCTTCGTCCCATTTGAGTGGCGAAAAATGCTGCAAGTGGTATTTTAAAAGGCCTAATACCCAAAAAAAACCTTCAACTTTAACATTTGTCCTAATTATATCCAAAAAAAAAAATTATCTCATAAAAAACCCCAAACTTTTATTTTTGTCCCAATTCTACCGCCTAATACAAAAAAAAAAAACCCAACTTTAGCACATGTCTCAATTATACCTAAAACTTTTTTTGTGTCATAAAAAACCTAAAACTTTTACTTTTGTCTCAATTCTGCCATCGTCAACCTTCCGTCCATAATCACTGTTAGTTAATCCTATGTGGCTCGAATTTTCTCGCCGAACTTACCAATGAATTTTTTAAATTCGAAAACAGCAGGTTTCATGGATGACGAGATTTGAGATCGTTCGTCCAAATAATTAAATCTCCATGTCTAGCCATTTTTTGGACTGTTGAGTGCCGGGGACAATACGAAATACGCCGTCTTAAGTGGCTCTGTATCTCCCGACAATGTATAGGGGAAGCAGCCAACAAAAGAGAAGTTATGGGTTTTTTTATATCAACTTTGCTGAGGTGTAATTCATTAACGACGTGAAAATACCACGTAGGATTAACTAATGGTGATTATGGACGGAAGGCTAAGGTGGTAAAGTAAAAGTTGGGGGGATTTATGACAAAAATAGTTTTGGATATAATTAGGACATACGCTAAAGTTGGGGATGTTTTGGATATTAGGCCGGTAGAATCGGGAGAAAAGTAAAAGTTGAAGGTTTTTTATGAGATAATTTTTTTTTGGATATAATTGGGATAGAGGCTAAAGTCAGAGGTTTTTTTGGGTATTAGGCCCATTTTAAAATATATCTTGTGCGCACATGAGGCTAATGTGGTCCCGGATTTGAAAAACATATAACACAAAAAGTTACAAAAAAGAACGAAAAACAAGAAGAAAAAAAAGCCAAAAAGGCAAAAAGGAAACTGAAAATATTGACTTGGGAGGGCGTACCAGCCCAATCAGCGATGGGGAGCATGGGGTAATACAAGTTAGGGGTGATAGGTTTTAAGGTGGGCCGATTCCTACCTTGGAAATGGGAACAGCCCGCGAAGGGCCGATTCTACAAATTGGAAATCGAGAACCGTCCATTGGTTCACGAGTGGGTCTAGGAATTTGAGTTAATAAGAAGCATTACTGAATCGGGACATAAACCAAAGAATGAGGAATAAGAAATTTACGCTTATCATTAACTCTTGAATACTGCAATTAGGGGTGAGCAAACTGGACCGGACAGGCCGGATTGGTTCGGTCCCCGGTCCCAATAAATGGGACAGGTGACTGGGCGGTCCGATCCCCGGTTCCATGGTGGATGGGACCGGACCGCCCAGAATATATATAATTATATACATATGCACAATTAGAAAAAAAATTAGAATTTTTTGAAGAACTAGTTAGCCTAATTTCCCCATCTTCTGCTCGACACTCACTCCTCTCCTCTCGCTCGAAGCTCGCGTCTCACCTTCACAACGCAGTTCTGCTCGGTGCTCGCTAAAACTTTTGACTTCTTAATTCTTCGGTCGTTAAGTGGGCTTTTGTCGATATGCAGTCTCCGATCGTGTTTTGTCTTAACTCAATCTGTGTTTTGTCTTGACTATATTATGCTAACCCATTATTTTGTTCACACTTGGATTCAGTGAAGTATAAGTGTAATCTCACTTTGAGCTTGATTCTTTCCAAACTCGAAGAGAATGATGCAGGAGCATAATCCTGATTCAGTTGTTTTAAGTGTTTTTTTTTACTAATTTAGTCTTTTCTCATTATTTTAGGATTATAAGTACTCATGTGATGGCTGTACGATGGTCATGTGTATGCTTTGTTAGGTTGGATGGTTGAGATTGGAAGTTGTTAGTTTAGATCAAAGGGTTAGATTCTATAAGCAGTTGATGTTAGTAGTCCCACTGGGACCGTATTGGACCAGGGGTCCTAGTCCGATCCCCAGTCCCGAAAATTTGGGGACTGGGACTACCGGTCCGGTCCTCGGTTTCATACCGGGACTGGACCGGCCCGGACCATGCACACCCCTAACTGCAATAGCAAGTTGAAAACGGAGATATGTGTAGGAGCTCCCCGAACGTGCAAAGCTCGGTATAAATATGGGGTGGGCGGGTGAGCCTACCGATTCCGATCCAATTGGTCCGAGTGGGTGGATCCATGCCTATGACCTGGAACTGACCCGATATTTACCGGGTCTGGGGGGAACCACCCAAAACCGGGCGTTTCTATATTTGGTCATATTCTTTTGCTCTCCCTACTATGAGTACAAGTGAAATTAGTGTGTTGGTTGTAGGGTAACTATAGTCACCAGATCGTTCAAGATTTATAGGTCATTAAACTGAGGAATTCTTTATGGTTTGGCATATAAATCCATACTACTAAGTCCATCTCTTCACTATTTAAAAACACGGGTGTGTATGTTGCTCAAATCACTGCTTCGGTACTAGACGTAGCTATTCTCCCAATATCTCCCACCAGAAGATCAGTCCTATGCGACCGCTCCGTCCACTCCCATAAAATCCAATTCCGACTTGCCGTAATCAGCCCCATCCATTATTTAAGGCTCCGTTTGTTTCGCGAAAAATGTGATGTTTCTGAAAAATATTTTCCGGAAAGTCATTTTCCAGGAAATTGACCATCTTTTTTGATATTTGGCTGAGACTTGAAAACGAATTGGAAAACGATTTCTGTCGTTTGGCAAGGAAATGATTTTCCTAAAAGAATTATTAAATAATTCAAATTTTTAATAATTTTCTATTTTTCGAATAAAAATTTAATTTTTATTTACTTTCTTTAAATTTTTTCTCTTCTTTTTCGTTTCTTCTTTCTTCTTTAATTCTTCCTCAGCCGGTCGCCGGCCACGGTGCCGCTTAAACTTGATCTGGTGATTGTCGCTCGTCAATACAGCGAGAACACATCGAAGATTCGCTTGTTCGTCGTGGTCAAGGGAGGAGTTCAACCGAGGAGAACCGTCGCAGCTTCGGGATGACGGCGAGTTCAGCCGCGGGAATGACTCAGGCTCGATCGTGGACTGGTTCAAAGAGGCTCGGTGATGTATCGACGAAGGCTTCGCGGCGGCCAATGGCGTGGCAAAACGAGGCAGCCGAGATGATCGGCAAGATGCCCACGATGAGGATGGTCGACGAAGTCGGTTCTAGCTTATTTTCTGCCCCCAAAACGCCGAAAAATCTGAAAAACGTTTTCCGGAAAGTTATTTTCCACGAAATAAATAGAGCTTTTAAGTCTCGTGCCAAACTATTGCACAAAGTTCATTAGAATCGACTATCGAGCTCGTTTTACATTGGCTTGAGAGAGAACTGTTTACTTACTCCAATGCTTTTATGATATATATATATATATATATATATATTGGTTTAAACCTTCTTTTTTAGTCAACGAGGCAATAATTAAACTTATTCTGTCGTAGACCCTTCGCATGCACAACAAATCCTTCATAAGGACGGCTTCACCTAGCATTAGCAATGCCCTTCCCAAATTAGTGGGTTCAGCTTGATTTGTCCTACACCACACGCTATGCATAATACATATACATAATACGCCACACCCAAGTTGGGACTTAACTAGACTGTTGAGGGCTCGATATTGACATTCGGACAATAATAGGGAATGAAACGTCGATGTTGGGAAACAACGTTGATCCAACTGCCGCATTTGATCTCGTGGGCCTGAAAAGAGGTGAAGAGAATGGGGCAAAATCTCCCTTGCCATTGCTTTCCATCGTCGTTAGGGGGACTACATACGTCGGTTTCGATAGGTTGTACAAATGGGCCGCGACAGCGACACGGTTCCGGGCGACCTCTTCTTTCCGGTTGTGCTCGGTTGGTGCCGTCGAGCGCGTCGAACTTGGAAATTCAGAGTTCATCGGAGGCTCGAGTCAACTATTTAACCTCGTCCTTCCTTAAAACTTGCCTTGTTCTTGTTGAGAGCTGCTGACCTCGCGACTCTCGCCTGAGCCCAATAATACGACTCAACATGATCGGAGGCTGAAATGATATCCGATTCAGCGAACCCGGGTCTCAACGAGTATTTTCCCCCGTTCCTTGGACCAATAAATTTCTTCTTCCCAAATTGCAAATCAGGTCCAGATAAGGAGATTGGCTTGACTCGCAACAGACGCCTTCATATAATCACTGCCGTACACTTGTCAATTGGAGTTGATGATAGCCGTCCATGGCGCTCAGACTCGAAGCAGAAAAGGGGGGATAGACCACGCCGGATCAAGATGGAGATACACGTGGCCCACAGGCACGTGGGAGTTGGCCTCGGCTGGTGTGCTGGCTGAAAGATAGACCGTCAATTTCTGCCGAGCCGATAGCGACTCATCCATCGGCTCCATCCTTAATGTTTCGGTTGCTTGGCTCCCAGTCGTCCGATTTCAGACACATGTCACGGAAGAGGCGGTTCCATGTTTCAGGTTGAATTCGTTTTTTTTTTCTTTTTCCTTTTTCAATTGATTCGAGAGTCTATCCGAACCGGCCAATTTTTTTCCTTTCTCCTTCTTCTTCTTTCATTTTTAGTTAAGCAAAATGAAAATGAACACAATAACAAAAGTATCTATTTATCAATATAAACAATTCATGAAAGATGAACCGAGCATGCATGTGCCTCCGACAATCTTAATCAAATATCCACGTGCCAAGACGCTACTAATACTAGTATCACCCCTTGCCTTACCAGCTAAGTTTTTGTTATGTAGCGCAAAGAATTTTTGCTTCTTATCTACATTGCGAGGACACTTCTTGCATGTTTTGAAGTGCTTCCTCGTTGTAGAAGTACTGGTAGCAACACTGTACACATACTCAGCACCACAATGAATGCACTTTACCTTAATTTTTTTTTTTTGGCCCACTCATCTATGATTCTCGAAAAATAATTCCAGATTCTTACGAGGAGGAAGATGAGAACTAGGTCCCTTATTTGTCGCACTTGCTGGTGGCTCGTCTTCACCTTCATGATTCGACGATACCAATCCCGGACATCAATTTATTGAGCGGAGGTCAAAGCCGAGTCTCGGTTCGATATTCAAGATTGTCATAATTGGTTAGAGCGTCGGAGAATTTCTGGCTGAAATTTTCGGGGATCATTAGTACGAATCTCACCGAACATACGAAATCATAGGCAGATTAAATGTCCGGACTTAATAAGCTGATCGGACATTCATTTCATCACGCTGCTAAAAAAAAGAAAAGAAGGTGGGTCCCACGTCATGGTCGTTTCACGCAATTTCCCGGACAAGCGAGAGATTCGACCAAAACGCGGAGATATTGAAAAGAATCAAAAATAAAAACGGACAGGCGAGTGAACCGCGGCGCTCGCACGTGGTCGATGTGTGCGGGGGGCGATGGATAGTTGTCGTATCCAGCGTGGCACGATCCGGTCTCGGAGTTGGCGGAGGAATCGTGACCGTCCATCTTGGGGAGCCCAAGATGGGAATGCAGGTTCCTGTCCCAACCCGAAAATGGGATGTTACGAAAAAAACAAGGTGTCCACCGTCAATACAAACTCTCGTCCCGAACTCTTTTTCTTGTCCCCACCAAAACCACCTCCAATTAATCGGAAAAGGATGTTACTATTTTTTTTTTTCTCGCATGGTCTTTTTTTTTTTTTTTTGGTGACCCGGGAAACTCCCTTTCGCCCGATAGGCTAATCGGTACTAAACCCGGGGGAAGACTAGCCCAGCAACCTACCGCCAGGGCCCCCCACTTAAATCGCTGACGACGCAGGGTTTTGAACTCTCGACCTCCAGCGATGGAAGGAGTTGTTCTCAACCAACTGCGCCACCTACGGAATAAACAAGAAAATTTAAACATATTTTTTTTTTGGTCGAAATTTAACGATACTTATTAAGCAATCAAATAAGAAAAACGGGGCAGAAAATTTAGCGATTTTTCTTTTCTTTTCGTGACATGGATATATCGTGTTTTGAAAATAGAAGCATGCCGAATAATTGCCTCAAACTGCATCTCTTTGGATACCACATAAATGACCTGAAATTTACACAGAAACCGGCGTGATCTACGGTACAGATCGGGGCGGGCGGGAGGGAGCCACGATCGGGGCAATTCCGGGCAAAAGCCGGTCGAAGGGGGATCAGCCATAGCTAGCATGTGATAAGCCGCAAGAAGACAGCTCAGCTCGATGCCCTAAACAAAAATGAAGAAAATAGCACGAGACGCTGCCCTACCGCTACCAGGAAGGAAGCCCGGTCGCTCCGCTTAGCTTAACGGCGGGCTTACTTTAAATCGGGCAGCTAATAGGGAGATATCGTCACCTGCCGGTGACCTGACAGCCACGTAACCCCCCACCAATCCCTTTCCAGTAAAAAAGACCTCTCTCGTCTCGTCCCTCGTCGGTGACGTCCAACTGTCCTCTGCTCTCCTCCCTGTCCAACTTGCATCCCCCATCGGCAATCGAGTCTCTCGCCTAAAACATGATATTGAGTAGCGTCGATTCGGTCCGTCTGGGCTCTAGTTGTGGAGCTCATCATCATTGTCGTGTCGGGGGGTGAAACCAAAAGGATAGATATGAAAGGTGGTCGACCATGATCACCAGCGCGCGCGCGGATGACATGGCACTTTGCTGGCCCGTTCATTCCACGAGATTGAATTTGCGTTAGGGTTGGGGGACAAAATGAGACGAAATGTGTTGTCGAACAAAACATTCATCTCGTAAGCATGTTTGGCAGGGATACTTATATGTATCATCGGAAGGAGGATAAGGTTGTTTATTACCACGATAGGATTGCGACGCTTGGTAATTAAGGGTTAATGACTCAATAAACGTGTTGTGATTTCGGTTTTTTTGAAGTAGTTATGTCTCTTCGGATCATATCCTTTTAGTTTTCTGGAGCAATTTAGTTATGTCTCTTCAGATCTTGTCCTTTCAAACTCTATAAATTGATATCAACTATTCTTCGTTTTGGACAAGAATACCGAATGTCTCTCTTCTCTACAATTTTTTCGAGGAAATTTTTGATTGAGTTCTGTTTGCATAGTGCTTATACAAATAGGTATGAAGTATTGTATCTTGAGTGGCACAGTTCGTAAATTTGCAAAGCACCGTAGGTAGGAACTAATTGTCTTAAGGAAAACATTCGGTAATCCGTACCTCTTCTCCTGTCTAATTCTGTTGCAAATCTATAGTGATTTGTAAGTCTATATTTGATTTGAAATTCAGTCGTCTTTACTTGTTAAGAAATTTCATTCATTGACTTGATCTTTATTAAATTTGCTATTGCTTTCTCGGAGTTGTTATTTCTTTTTTATTTTACTGGTTACAACAGACAGTATTGTATTACGTATCCTACCGAACGGCACCGATCGGATGATCGGAACACCAAAGGAAAAAACGAAAAGGGCAAAAAAGGGGGGAAAATAAGTTCTTTGAATGAGATGCGAAGCGAGAAAGTCAACACAAGAAGAAAGTTTCTCTGTTTTGCTCGATGAGGCCCATCTTCAACTACTTTTGGGCCAAGTGACTTTGGATCAGAAGTAAGATTCCATGGAGGAAAGGGAGTTCGGTTCGGCCCAGGAATGTTCCAAAAATCCGGTCTAAATCTAGAAGTTCCCCTTGAAAGAAGGGGTAAAAACAAAAAAAGTAAGAAAGGCAAAAGAACTGTCAAGGTCGCTAATCCTGCCGCTCTTTACTTGCCGGGGGTCTTGCAGAAAGATAGAAAGAAGGGGTTTCCTTGTTCATTTTTTTGGGAGAATAGCATAAATAATCTCTAAATTTCAATTTAATGTGTAATGTAGTTTCTGAACTTTTAATTTGTGCAATGACGTCCCTGAATTTTAGCCCGATATGTAATGTCATTCCTAAATTTTTTAATTTGTTCAATGCGGTCCCCGAAAATGTTCAGTGTAATCTCTAAACTATATAAAAATGTTAAAAAGTTCAGAGGCTATATTGATCATTGAACCAAAGTTCAGCTACCACATTGAACAGATTAAAATTTCAACGCCGACATCGCACTTCGAATCAAAGTACATGGACTATTTGTATCATTTCCCCCTCTCTCTCTCTTTTTTCTCGCAAATAAATAGCTCAAAATAGTCATCATAGTTCGATGCGAAAACCATCCAAATCGACCGAGTTGTTTGAATCAAGGGTACCGATTTATAGATTTTTTGTTAGGCGAAAATTAATTTAGGGTAAGTTTCTGCTTGTTTCAAGGAAAATTTTGGAGATTGTTTTCCTACTTTTCGAATTTTGAATGACGGATAACTAATCGATCTACGTAAAACATCTTTCATGAACTAAAAACAGTAAGTTTAGATTAGACGAGGAACGAATTTTCGTTCTGATAAGAAGGAAATCATATTCCCTAAACCACCAAACGAATGGAAACTAACCATTTTCCTTAAAGATGATTTTCAAGAAAATTATTTCTCCTTATCACGAAATTTTCTAGTAAAACAAATGCACCTTAAATGTATCATGGATTGTATCCGTTCGAGATTTCTGATGGTATTACTAACGAGAGTGTGATCGCTGTGGGAGGCAAAAGCAATACTTTAAAATCAACTACGGTCACCGTCGAAGAGGAATGCAAAGTCGATGAAAGAGCCAAATTTGTCCTATACGCTCCCAAAGTCAATGAAATTGACTGTTCAATGTTGAGTACAACTGTTACTATCTCTGACATAACCACATTTCTGCCAAATTTCCCAATCAAATCAAGGCAAAAGTCGCGTGACTTTCTCGTTATTTTCGTATCAGCCCCGGCACGTCGGCCTTGAACACGTGCGCCTCTGCCGCTCTCCTTCCAGTCCGTGCGCGGCGGCGGCGGCGAGGGAGGAGCTCAAGAGAGGCCGTCCAACGGGTCCCAGACAGACGTAGAGAGAGAGAGAGAGAGAGAGAGAGGGAGGGGTCGAAGGCGTTGGTTTGCCAGCCGCCGAAGATGCCTAGAATGAGCAACGTTTTTTCTTTTTCAACCGGAGATTGAGTACTGAATTGAGTGGTGATGGATGACAATGCGACGATGCTCGTAGATGACTTAAACTTGTGAAAGGGCTGTTCACTTTGGTTCGGTTTGAGACAATGACGCTGCCACTACTCTTCAGTTTTCTGTTGAGATCTATCCTGTAAAGGTACTCAAATTGGATAAGTGATCGATCGAGCGAAGAAGAAGAAGATGGAAAGCAATGTCCACGTCGGATGACTGTTGACCTTCCCTTCTCGCAGTCTCTGTATCTTTCTCTTAACCTTCTATCAAATCCGAAGCGTCCACATGCTTTGCAATGTTAATTTATTTTGGACGAGTCTATTATAGATAGACACTTCAACTTACCTCCTGCGGTGTTGTGCAATTAGGTCCTTTTTTACATAGATAACCTCTATCTCCCCCGCCCTCGTAAAAAAATCGTGGCGGAATTTTTTATAAACAAAGATAATAACTCAAATGTTTTCGGAACTTTGGCTGAATTGCGCAATATCATTTTTAAACTTTTAATTGATTCAATGTGATATCTGAACTTTAACTCAATATACAACGTGGGCCCTAAACTTTTAAAGGTGTGCACGCGAAACTAGGTTTGGCACTCCGCTCTGCTCACTCCTGGTCTGCTTTCAACTTTCGGTGCGTTTGGTGGAACAAGACATCAAAAGTGAAAGCAGGAGAAGTTAAAAACATCAACAAGGTCTAGAGATAGATTACCAAGACAAATTCTCTCTTCCCATGAAATAAATCACCACCACAAATTCAACTCACAAGGTCAAGATCATTCAGTGAGAGCCATTCCCACATGCACAGCAAAGAATCAGAGACACTCCATACCCATCACCTTCTTCCTCTACTCCTGGACTTGCTGCTCTAGGAGGGGGGGCGACCCGGCCGTCCACGAAGAGCGAGTTCGACGGCCCGCTCTCGCGCTGGGCTATAACGATCTCGTCGGGTCCGTACATGATCGGGCCCTCGCCGATTCTCCTACATTCGTTGGCAGCTTTCCTCTCCACTGCAAGAAATTGGCCGAGTGACTGAGCAGCAGCGTTGTCCATGCTCTCCACATCAGTACTCACCCCTGAGCACAGAGAGAATAACCAGATTCTGGGCTTGCAGCTTTTCTTGTTCTTGACGGCCTCTGGTTTTCGGATTCTCGTCGATCTCCGAGAGAGCTCTAGCATGTTGGAAGCTCCCATTAGGCTCCCGAGCGTGATGCTCCTATCATGGAAGAATGATCCTGTCGACTGAATGATGGGAAACACAGTTTGGTTAGTGCTATTGAGAGGGGTTTACTAGTCCATTTTTTGCATAAAATCACGAAACCGCAAATCCTTCATTCACATAAATTTGACAGAAGTAGCCAATTCGTCGAAGCCCGGATGAATTCCTGGGGTGAGGAACTGAAACTGACCAGCATAAGGTTGTTCAGGTGTGAGATCTTCCATTTTGTTGCCACAAGATGCTTTTAGAGAAGCTAAAATACTCTGTTTATAGCAGATATGGATTCGAAATTTGAGTGCGCTTTCAGCCCAACTAAGTTTGCATGACAACCCATTTCAAACGTATCATCGCCTCTATATTCTTCTTTATGTCACTTCTCAAAAAATGGCATCTTTTTGCCTACAAGGAACGTGTTGGTAGTGTAGTTGCCTGCAAATTTTTCACTGACCTCAGTGTCCAAATCCGAGGAAAAGTCTGTGGAAGAAGAAGTGGGAGAGCCAGTGAGCAGGGTGTTGAAAGATATGGAACCAGCAGAGCGTCCCCTGTTGTTCCTCCCCAACCCGACCCTCACATTCACTGGCTGCAGCCCCAGAGGCCATCCCTCTCTCTGCAGAACAAACAGATCAGATCAGACCATTCAGCAGAAACCAAAAAAAAAAAAAATTGCTGTTTCGAAAGGACATTGCATGAACAATGCCATCTGTTATCAAAGAATCTAGACCCAGAGTGAAAAAAACCAAAAAGAAAGGGAGAAAACAGGGACCTGTTGAGCCATGTCCCTTGGGTACTCTGTCTCGACTGCCTTCTTGCAGTTCTAAACCCTGGCATGAGGTGAAACACGAGACATTTCCTCCAATGCAGTTCCTCTAGAAAAGAAAAGATTCAGGTTGATAGATCAATCTGAGATGGTGGGCTATATACAGAGAGGAACAATTGCATCCGTCACTCCCAGAGAGACAGAGACAGAGGCAGAGTCAAAAAGGAGGGAGAAGTTGAGTCAGAGCCAGAGGACTGATGATTTTTGGGCGTGCCTTTTTCCTGTGCTCTTTACGACAACCTTGTTGACCAGAAAAAGAAAGAAGGAACAGAATCATGGCGTGCCTTTTCAAGTTAAAAAAATTGCAGAGAGCACAGGGAATTAGGTCTCCGTCATCGGAGGAATGGTTTTTCACAAGATGACAAACGTGTTCCGCCAACAGCGAGCGTCGCCAAGTGTTAACGGTCGGGGCTCGTTGTTCTTAGATAAGTATGCGGAAGAGGGATTTGCATATTTCTATGTTGAAAATATGGGATAAATTGATGGGTGAATGAATGAGAAATTGATACTCAAAGAACACCATTGAGTTGGAAGTGAGAAGTGGAAAACATTAATCCCACATTGAAAAGAAAGAAGGCTTTAGAGTGCTTTATATACAATTACACTCCTTTGGAATGGTAACTATCATAACACAAGCACTATGCCTTGCGCGCAGGCGCAGGGGTGCAAATCCCAGGCCCGATGAGCTAAAAATTTGGGCGCAAGTGAACGAATGCAAGACTGAAAAGTGGGCCTCGCAACAAGCCCGCTTTTGCCTTCTGGTTTAATTTTTTCAAAAAACAACTCAAAACTGCAGGTTAATGAATTATTTTTATAACATCAGTTTTAAACATCCGTTATTATTTTATTCCCGAAATGCCCCCCACTTACCGTATAAGCAGATGGCCTCCCATAGTGTTCAGTTCCAATTTGTTCAAGTTCGCCGAAAGCTTTGAAGTGCTGTGCTTGCTTCTTCGCTGTCAACCGTTGTATCCTGGAAGACAGATGTTCACGAAACCTCAACCGCGTGCTAGAGGGGACGATCTGTTTTAAGGAAACTATGTCAAACACAGGCATCAGTATTTATTTGTATCGATTCCATTCTTTAACCCATACCCTACAACTCCCTTGCTGATTCTAAAGCAGTTTCTCTATAAAATTTTGCCTCCCATGACCCATCCAATCGTTAGGAGCGTGCAATAGAAACCCGATACCTCTATCCGAAAAGATTGCCAAGAAAGAGCTCAACTCCGAAGCTGTCAACATATGTAGTTGGACTCATCTCCACTCAAAAGCTTAAGTCAATGAATTTTAAGCTAACTATGATATAACTAACTGTTCTACACTACACTAATTTTTCGATATGAAACTTTTCTAACACAATTCACACATGTATTATGACAAATCTCCCCTTCGCGTTTGAGCTCAGTATTAGGCTTGTTCTCCCTTAATTAAGGTATCTTTCTGCATCAAAAGATATCTCAGCTTGAATCCCCATCAATGTCTAACTTCATCCTTGATATCTTTTTCCAGATCGAACCATGAAGTCTACCATCGGTCTCGTGTTGTTACACCACAATTCCTATCGCCTGGAAAGTGCATTGGTCACCAAGTTCCTTCATTAAGATATGCACCAAACACCGGAGCAGATTGGGGCCCCACCAATCTGCTATTTGCTCTGATACCAGATGTTGTGATTAGGCACGCAAACACAGCATAATAGAAAGGTGTGATGCGCTGATTATAATGAAATCTTCTGTTGGATGTAGCCCTAATTTAAGGGTGAACCATGATAAATCTTGTGTCTCGATTTTCCTTTCTCGCCTTTACTCTTTATTTTGTTATGTTTGTGCGCCCAATCCTAACACAAACAACCCTCCATAGCCGATATCATGACACCATTAGTGGTCATCGACTTGTGAAACAATTAGGATATTATATCTCGAAAAGCACGGGATGTTCGCTTCAATTCTAACTTAACGTAATATCTTCTGATCAAAACGTGAGAAGTAATTCTTCAGGAATCCTTTAACCTTGGTTTGGATTGCCTATCTTTGATCCGAAAAGGATGTAAACTTATCCGATACAAGAACAGTGATTCAAGATACCATCGGATTGCTACACCAAGAAAAATTGCACGCCCAAGTCGAGAAATAAAATGAAAATGTGATATCCCAATGAAAAAGTATGCTAGCTATTTTCCTCCATGGGGGATTTCTTTTTCTAAGGAGCGTTTGTGTCTTTCCATAGAGTTGATTAAGGTTGTTAGACCCAAACCAACCCGGCCCGACCCAACACTTGTTCAGATGAAACTCTTCAGCCTTTTGAAGTTGTGGGCGGGCTTGGATATTGCCGTTTGGGCTTACTGGGTCCGTGCTGGCCCAATACTTTATGCTTAAATTTCGTTAGCCCAAACTACGAACAGGCCCATTACAAGTAAGCTTGTCCCACAAAAACCACAATCAAGCACGGAGTCCTATAGATCCATTTTTTTTTTGCACATGGCAAAAGTCCTAAAATTTATCACTGTGATATAATTGAGTCCTAAAATTTATAAAGTTAGTGCGCTTGAGGCTTTTCGCCAACTTTGTCGGTTTTAAGCAAACAAAAAATGCCACGCGACTTTTCTTAAATTATTTATCCGTCGACTAAATTCTTACGGAACTAACGGAAGGATTAAAGTGAACTATTGTGATAAGTTTAAGGATTTAAATGCCCAAAATAAAAATTTTAGGGCTCAGGCGTAATTACGAGGAATAGTCCTGAAATTTTTCTACTAGGCATTTTCTTTCTTTTTGCCACTTACGAATATCTTGTCTTAATAATGTATTCAATCGTCATTGAAACTATTGGATATTCTCTTGCAAAAATCACTGAGATACCGGCTCTAGCCTTTTCATTCGGCTAGTAAAATTTTTTAATTGACGCTGGTAGAAAAGTCAAAAAGTGCTACGAACTTTTAATGCGCTGTTGGCTCTTGAATAACCTAGCATCCTCTCCCATGGAATCATAGTGCTTTTACTTTTGAGTCAGGTTTGGTCGTAGATCAGGATGCTCCTCGGACATTAACATTGATCCAATTTAGGCACATCGCACTTCCGCTCGGGTCGAGGCTGATTTAGATGAAATATGTGCATCAGAATCTCAATTTATACGTCAATAGGCCTCCTATGGCTGATCCAATATATAAGCTTGATCGGAAAATTTGTCTAAAAAGTTCTAAACCTATTGCACTTTGGCTAATTCAGTTCTAGACCTTTCAATTTTGCAATTTGAGTCCTAAACCTTTTGACACTTTGCCAATTGGTTCTATCTGGCCAATTTCAACCAAAAATCGCCGACTTGAACGCCGGTGGTGCCACGTAAGGAAGGCCGACGCTAACGTGGATAATTTTTTATTTTTATTTTTATTTTTGTTCTTTTTTTCTTTGGTTTTTTTATTTCTATCAAGTCAGACAACGGTCGGCAACCCTGGCTGACCACATGCGACGATCGGTGACCCTCGTGGGTCACTGGGCAAGGGCCGCGACCCTCGCTCGTAGTTGGCAAGGGCGTGGAGAGGGTCGACGGCCTTGGCATGTGACCAGCGAGGGTCCAACCTTCACTGGTCTTGGCACAAAAAAAGGAAAAGAAAGAAAGAAAGAAAAAACTAAAAAAAATTGAGAAATTTTTAAAGAATTACAAAATTTGTCCTCGTTAGCTCCAGCCGTGCCACGTAGGACATCCGACATCCACGTTAACAATATCCGGCTAAAATTGGCCAGATGGACTTAATTGGCAAATTGTCAAAAGGTTTAGGACTCTATTGAGAATTGAAATGTTTATGACTAAGTTGGCCAAAGTGCAATAGGTTTAGGAATTTTTGGACAATTTTTCCAAGCCTGATCATAACTTGCATTTACGGGGAACAAACTATGTTTATGATAAGTCGTGATCCACCTCGTTTGTTCGCGGTGACTTATCCACTCATGGTAAATCTTTTCACGTATTTACGAAGAACGAGTAACTTTTATCACGAACTGACGACTTATATGATGAAAAACGAGCTCATTCTTTCATGGTGAAAATATCGAATAAGGTTCACCAATTCGGGTTTACGATGGGAAAAAATAAAGTTTACCACTGCTTATCACAGCCATAATTTATGCTGGATAAATGCAAGTTATTCTTGATGCATGCAATTTGTTCTAGGTAAATAGAAGTTGTTCGTGATACATGCATGTTGTTTGTGGTAAAACGACTATTTTACATGAGTGAATAAGGTTTACTATTGGCAGTTCTTAATAAACACAATTTGTTATCGTAGGTACCAATATGACATCTTACTTGATAGATACAAGTTATTCTTGATAAGTATGATCTACTCATGATAAGTATGATTTGTTTATGGTAAATATATGCTATTCTTAGTAAATACAAGACTTATCACTAACTGGCAACCAAACAAAATAAATAATGGGATACAAAAGTGGGAAAATTATCAAAAAAGTCCTGAACATATTGGAATTATGCCAATTCAGTTCTATTTTTTTTTTTGCCAATTGAGACCTAAACCTTTTGCAATTGTGTCAAGTCATTCCACTTTGCCAGCCGGCGCTAACGTGGATATATTTTTTTAATAATTTGAAATATTTTTCCTTATTTTTTCTTTCCTACTGCTACTGTGGCCGACGAGCTTTGACGACCAAGCGAGGGTTTCGCGGCCCCTTGATCAGCCTCGCTAGCCGAGGTTGAAGGCCTCGTGGCCGCGGGTGAGGCCACCTCACCAGGGCCTCGCTAGCCGCTGGCGAGGCCGCCTTCGCTCGCAGCAGCCATGGCCTCACCCAGCGTGGGCGAGGCCGGTCGGGGGCCGCAAAGCCCTCGCCGACCACAGTAGCAGTACGAAAAATAAAATAAAAATGTCCACGTCAGCGCCGGCGATGCCCCATCAGCCATGGCCGGCAAAGTGGACTGAATTGATACAATTGTAAAAAGTTTAGGACTCAACTAACAAAAAAAGTTTAGAACCGAATTGGCATAATTGCAATAGGTTTATGACTGTTTTGATAATTATCCCTACAAAAGTTACCATGAACAAATAAATTTTATTATGAACGGAAGATTTTTATTGACAAATAGACTCATTTTACTCTTGACGAGTATGGTATACCAGAAAATATTTCAAAAGGAAAAATTTACAAACAGTAAAAATGAGGCCCGCTTTACTTTTGATGAATCCGAGTTATTACAAATAAATGTTTGACCTGCTCTCTCGAGTAAATGACTTCCTACGTTGATGTCACCCGACCAAAGAAGGCTCTCACCGTGAACTTAACAACTATAGGACTAACCAACCAACTCATCGTCTCGCATTATGTGGATACAAAAAAGCAATCGAGATATCGTACGTGGGTCATTCCATCGGCGCAACTGAAATCTTCCTCGCATAAATAAAAGAAACGATCAATCTGATTATGATAGAAACAATGAGCGCAGATAAAAGGAAGGTCGAGAGAAAGAAAGGACAATTATATCAAAGGTATAGGATTCCAATGCATGTAAGGTCCCCATGATCGGCTCCATAAATATTAAGTACTAACATAGTGTCGACGTGACATCCAAAAGTTAGTGATTAATTCGGTATGTCAACAGTTTTCCAAAAGGGATTAGTCGAACTCTAATCAAAGTACATCAATTGTGAAATTTTTTAAATTTAGTCACCGGGTAATCAAATTCAAAAGGTTCAAGGAACCTAATTATAAACTTTCCTAAATTTCAATGATGGAGTAAATTTTTTTTACCCTGCTAATTTTTATGTGATCACAAAGTTACTAGGACTTTTGCCCCTAACACAAACAAACTCCACTTCTATTGTCAGCCAAACAATCCACCTAGTCATCAACCAAGAATATTCCCGGATCGTTTCTAGTTTCCAGTTTCCAGTTTCCAGTTTAAGCATCTAAACATGCGTGTGGTCAAAAAACAACAGCTATTGCTAGACAAATCAAAGGTACGGCCTGTTGGAGTTGGCGAATACTTCGGGGACCCTTGTTTTTCACATCGGGTACGCCCACGTGAGCTTAGGGAAACTGAAGTGTTATCCGACGACATGTGACCCATGCACGCGGAATGCGGGGGTTCGGGGGCAGCGCCTCCCGACGGGGGTTCCGCTGCCCGGTCAGCGGACGGCTGTCCCGCTCGCCGGTGAGCGGGCGGGGGTTCGGGAGCAGCGCTCCCGAAACCTCAACGGGTTTGGGCTTTTATTTAAGCTGGCCCGTATGATGTGGAATTAAGAGGTTTCGTATAGGTTTAGGTTTTGAGCCCGTTTGGGGTATATATAGTTTGCTCGTTTTTCTGATCATTGTAACGAGTTGAGTGGCTGTAAACCGAAAATATAGTGAAGTCTCTTTGCAGGACGTAGCCTATTCTGGGGTGAACCTGAGTAATCTCGTGTGTCGTCCAATTTGCTTTGATTTTTGTGTGATCATTCTGATTCGGTGTGCGATGAATCCCTTCACGGCCACCTTAGCCTTTTCAATCCGACATTTGCTCCATTCTCTATCCTTAAAAACCTGAATGATGTTGACTTCGGAGCAATGAACGCGACAATGATGAGGACCTCAGCTACCCTCATATTTATTTGTTCTCTATTTGCAACTAATTGGGTAGGAGGTCTTGCGGCCAAGAGGACGTTTGTCGAGATCCATAACAATTTGCCGGCCGGAACTCCTCTGACGGTTCATTGCAAATCCAGGGAAACCGATTTCGGATTGCATCATGTAACGAGCAGCTGGAGATTCTCATTCAAGCCAAATTTCTTCGGGGGGACGTTGTACTATTGCAGCTTTGCCCGGCCAGGTCGATTGGAGTGGTTTGATATATATAAGCAAAAAAGGGACCTTTATATGTGCGGAAACTGTGCTCGGAGGATCTCGCCTACTGGTCCTTGTAGGCAAACCAACTCCGGAGCGTTTGATGAGTGTTATTCATGGAATAGGAAGAAAATGATGTTGTGAACTCTTACTTCACGATTTAGATGGGATATGAATCGTCAATGTTATCTTACGAATTAAGATTGGCAAGCAGTGCATTTCTCCGCGTTTTTTTTCGTCTTTCGATTTGCGCTCATTAGCTGTACCGTTTCTTATCTCTACCAAAATAATTCGATGTACATCTTTTTCAATAAAGAGGTTAATAAATGTCGAGCCATGTCGGTTTCGAATTTGTAAAGCTGGTGTTGTATCACGAAACCAACACCCTTGAATTCGCAAGTACGTAAAATAAATTCATTTTGAAAAATCTTGCAAAATATGAGAAAACTAAATCGATGGAAAGTGGACAATATTTTGGGCCATTGATATTCAAGCGATACTAAACGCAATCAGGCGGCCAGTTCAGGTGCGGGGCACGTGAGAGAAATAGTCAACATTCTTGAACCTTGACTTCTAATAATGTTCCCCTTCAACTTGAAGAAGCTGAACGGGAAGATGCAGAAAATAGATTAAACCGTACTCTGCAACTCCCTTGCTCGTCCTAAACCAGTTTCTCCATAAAAATTTTGCCTCCCATGACCCATCAAACGACCCCACCGTTAGCCGATGTCACGACACCATTAGGGTACGCCGACTCGTGAAACCATCAGGATATTATCCCCCGAAAAGCGCGGGATCTTCGCTTCAGTTCTTGCTTAACGTAGTCGCTTCTGATCAAATCGCGAGAAGTAATTCTTCATGAATCCTTTAACCTTGGTTTGGATAGCCTATCTTTGATCGGACCGCTTGTGAACTTATCCGGCGCCAGTAAAGCCATTCAAGACACCGTCGGATCGAGGATGTAAGCTAGTCGGTAAAAAAAAAAAAATGAAAATGTGATATCCCAATAAAAGTAGGTGATGGAATAAGTATGTTATCTATTTTCTCTATGGGGGATTTCTTTTTCTAAGGAGCTTTTGCGTTTTTTTATATTTATCTTAAATTTTTGCGTCTAAGTTCCGTTTGTTTCGAGAAAAATAAATGATTTGAAAAATATTTTTCTAAAAATGATCACTTATATTGCTCACAAGATGGAATCGTATAGCCATAAATTGTGATTGTTTGAGCTTTATGAAATTCAAAGGGACTAACTTTGCGAAGAGCTAATCGACTATCTAACGGGGTTGAAATCTTCTGTAATGGTTTTGCTTTTGTATGTACTGCATACTAAGGGCGTGCATGGTAACACTTCTGAAACTAAATTTTTGCTTCAGAAGTGCTTATGAAGCAGAAATTCGTTTGGTAACGCAACTTCATTTTTCTACTTCTGAAATAATTTTTTGCTTCAGAAGTAGTTTTTGAGCAAGTTTGACAAATAAAAAAAAAGTTACTTCTCTCCGGAAGTTAAAATCAGAAAGAGACAATCCGACACCGATGATCATCGTCCGCTGCTGTTGGTAACCATCGTCCGCCGCCGCCGGTCTCCTCCGGCCATTAAAATACTTTTTTTAAAAAAATAAAAATAATTTTTAAAAAAATGATAATAATTTTTCACTATATTTTGTATTGCATGAAAGTGTTTTAGCAATATCATTTTTTTAAAAAAAATTATAAGAAATAAATGTTTCATGATTTGGTTAAATGGCATTCCACAAAAACACAATCATGGCAAAGTGGATCGAGCAATTGACCCAAGTTGGTTAAATAGTATCCCACAAATATTTTAAAGTGGACCGAGAAATCCCACAAAGAAACGATTATACTATTGTTGTTGCCATTTTTGAACTTCTCAAGTCATCTGTTTTGTTTCTCAGATTCTTGAAAGCAATGAAATTTGATGTTGAGAAGGCAAAATGCACGTATGTTTCTATTTGTCGATATTCTTCACACCCTTCAAAGCACTATGTGGGGTTTGTGAATGTTATTTTCAGATGCACTCACGTGGAATTTCTTCTTAGGTTCTCAACAAGTACCAGATCAAATTGTTGGAAAGCATTGTTGTTTGTCAAAAACAAACTCGTCCAATGGTATGGTTTACTGAATGTATCATGATATATTTCTGAACTATAGACGGTTTAGGCACGAAGAAGGTTTATATACTATGCCCATTGCGACATAAACCATACTAGAGGCACAGGCGAGGAAGCACCGGAACTACTTGTGCTTTTAACGTGGATATATAAGCTTAGCCATCATATTCATTAATAAAAAAATTTCCCATAAAATTGGTCCTCATTTGCATAAAATAATTAAATGAAAATTATACTTAAATCCGTCAGTATTTGCATTTCACTTTTCTCGAATAACATGCATTTTAGGTTATGTTCAATAATTTTTCGTAAATGATTTTGTGTTAATAATGTTTTAGAAGTAGAAATTTTCAACCGTTATCAATTAAATTTCAGTTCCAAAAGAAGAAATTTATCATGTCATCAAAAGCCTTTCTCTGATCAGAAATTAACTTCTAGAACAGAAGTAGTGAAGCAGAAGTGTTGCCATGCGCTCCCTAAGCTAGAGATGTGACCCAAACCAACCCGGCCCGACGCAACACCTGTTCAGGTTCAGCCTTTTGAAGATGTGGGTGGGCTTGGATATTGCCGTTTGGGCTTACTGGGCCCGTCCTGGCCCAATGGTTTATGCTTAAATTTCGTTAGCCCGAACTACGAACAGGCCTGATTACAAGTAAGCTTGTCCACAAAAACCACAATCCCACGTCCCTTTTGGCGACCCGATTCGCACTCTGATATGCATTATAGTGCGCTTGAGGCTTTCCGCCAACTACGTTGGTTTTGAGCAAACAAAATATGCCAAACGACTTATTGAAATTACTTCTTCAATCTTATGTGGCCATTAATGAAAGAAAAGTCATGTAGATTATCCGTCGACTAGATTCTTACGGAGCTAACGAAAGGATTAAATTGAACTACCGTGATAAGTCGTAGGACTTAAATGCACAAAATTTCAGGGCTTGGGTGTAATTACGAAGATTAGTCGTCCCGGTTTTTTTCTACTAGGCCTCAGTTTTATTTTTTATTTTTTTCATTTATGGAAATCTTGCCTTAATAATGTATATATATTTTTTTTTGGTCGAAACCTTAATAATGTATTCAATCGTCATTGAAACAATTGGATATTCTCTCTGCAAAGATCACTTAGACGACGACTCTAGCTTTTTCATTCGGCTAGTATAATTTTTTAATTGACGCTAGTAGAAAAGTCAAAAAGTGCAACGAACTTTTAATGCGTTGTTGGTTCTTGCATGGTCCGTAGCTAATCAGCCGGTGCCGATGAATCTTTTACTTTAATTCCTCCGGGGCTATACCTACTGCACATGACGTTATATTCCCCGAATTCATACTCCAAAACATTAATATTTGACTTTTCCTAGGAAAAATTAAAGAAATTATGAACTTTTCGTTAGCTTAAGAAGTCAGGAAAGCAGAGATTAGCATGTTAGACCTGTCAAACGGATGAGTAAGGTTTGAAATGGTCGGAGCCAAATAGATCCATTTAATTCGTTTTGACTCATTTTCTTGTAATGCAAATCTAGTGACCCATACCCAACACATACCCAATCCGATCCATATTTCTAAAACACTTCCATAATTAACCCAATTTAGAAAAACTCGTACCTAAACTGAGGTGAGAGTGCAGAGCGAGCGAGCGCGAGAGCGAATAAGGACAAGAGAGAATAAAGAGAGAGTCATCGAGGTGAGTTAGGTGCACGTAAGTTGTAAGCCAATATACGAGCCGTTTATGACTCATTCGACACACATTATTATTGTCAAACTAATTTACTGATTTTAACTAACTCGTATAACAACTCAGCCCATCATATATGGGTTAAGAAATGGATTTTGACCCATTTTGATAGGTCCATAGTATGTAGAAGTGAATAAGCAATTTCTTGATTTAGATGAAATATGTGCATCACAATCTAAATTAATACATTAGGTATTACCTCATCCTCCGCATGATACAACATATAAGCCTGATCATAACTGTGCACATACGGAGAACAAGCTATGTCTATGATAAGCCGTGATCCACCTCGTTTGTTCGTGGAGACTTATTCACTGACGGTAAATCTTTTCACGTATCTAAAAACAACAAGTAACTTTTATTTGGAACTAACGACTTATATGATGAAAAACGAACTCATTCTTTCATGGTGAAAATATTGAATGAGGTTCACCAATTTGGGTTTACCATGGGAAAAAAAACAAAGTTTACCACTGCTTATCACAGCCATAACTTGTTCTGGATAAATGCAAGTTATTCTTGATCCGTGCAATTTGTTCCAGGTAAATAGAAGCTGTTCGTGATACATGCATGTTTTGTTTGTGGTAAAATGACTACTTTACAATGAGTGCATAATGTTTACTATTGGCAGGTCTTAAAAAAAAAGACACAATTTGTTATTTTATGTACGAATATGACATCTTACTTGATAGATACAAGTTATTATTGATAAATATAATCTACTCATGATGAGTATGATTTGTCTACAAAATTTTGAAAAAAAATTGAGGCCCGCTTTACTTTGTTGATTCCGATTTATTACAGTAAATGTTTGAGCTGCTCTCTTAAGTAAATGACTTTTTATCCTAGGTGGAGATCACCTAACCAAAGAAGACTCTTAACCGTGAACTTAAGAGTTGTAGAACTAACAACCGACTCATCGTCTCACATTATGTGAATACAAAAAAAAGCAGTTGAGATACGGTATAGGAAGCGGATCACCTAACATTGGGGTTTCTGTGACATGGGTAACATTACTCAAATCAGACCGTCCAAATGAAAATGGACGGCCTGATTTGAGAGAGGGTTAGAATTCAAAAATTTTTAAACCCCAAAAAAATTCCCGCCCAATTTTTTTTCCTCCCCCTCAACAAATGACTTAGCCTATTCTTGGCCGTCCAAATGAAAATGGACGGCCTGATTTAAGTAATGTTACCCATGTCACAGAAACCCCAATGTTAGGTGATACGGATCTGTCTGTATAAGGGTCATATCATCGGAGCAACTGAAATCTTCCTCTCATAAATAAAAGAAACAATCAATCCGATTACGACATAAACAATGTGGCGCGGATGAAAGCAAGGTCGAGAGAGAAAAACAGGACAATAATATCGACGATATAGGATTCCAATGTATTGTAAGGTCCCAATGATCGGCTCCATAAACAAATTCTTCTCTCTCTCTCTTTTTTTTCCCTTACTTTCTTTTCCAAATATAGCAAATAAAGAATGGTCAATGCCGGCAACATAGGTTCAAACATTAAAGACGCAGAGATGTGATGAGATGAGATCGCTGCAAAAAAGATACCTGGAAGTGGCAACTTGTGCTGCATTTATTAAAAGGCCCTTTGGCAATGCGCGGCGTGTCATCTTCAAGGAACACGAAGATCCTCCAAAATACTCATTAGGGTTCAAGAACAAAGGAAAAATTACAGTGAAAAAGAAATGGAGTATGTCTGCACATCCCTCTTGCCAAAGTCAATGCTGAACGACGAGAGAGAGAGAGATCTGCATGTGGCGCCGGGAATGAGGAGGGATCCTATGCAGACATTATGGTCGACGTGGTTCGTTGGTTCCTCTCCGGGTCGTGACATCCCCCCACGTTGTACCGGGATCTCATCTAAATCTGAGGTGTTATTGCCCTTGCCATTTAATATCCCACGCCTCCGCGACCTTGGTTCCTCCGATCACTTTTTCGATTTCGAGTTATGGACGTCACCCATTTGCGAATTTAACTAAAACTAAAAGCGAATGATGTCCGTGTTTGCAGCCCACCAATCAGATGCCACTGTTGGAGGAAAACATCACCGAAGTTCTGGCAAGAACTGAATACATTAGCCGTTTTAGCCCCGTTTGCATCTGAATCTGAGGTGTTATAGCCCTTGCCATTTTAATCAGCCGTTTAAGCCCCGTTTGCAGATATTCTCGTTCAACAAAACTTCTAAGCAGCACCAGATGGTTAACTTATCAATGAGCATGTGACCTGGACCTCAATGTTGATTACACTTTCATACTTCGATTCGACATCCGTGATTCGGCCCGAGTACAACTCGACTCCAGTTATCTCAAAAGCAGTACGAGCGACCTCGATAACCTGACTCGAGTGCAAAAAATCGAGCTCGATCCAGTCGGAGTCGATCATCGCGGTATGAATTCCCAGTCGAGTTTGAGTAGTAGATTTACAAAGATAGATACAGCATACACGGTTGTACAGCTATTATCCTGGCGATGAAGGAGAATTAAGCCCTACGTGAGGGAAATGCAGTGTCAACCAAAAAACAAGATTACTACTAGAAGAGGGAAAAGGAAGGAAATGAAGTCCGAGGAGACAGTTCTATTCTCGTTAAGACAAAACGGCGTAATGACAACAACGTACAGTGGATCTTCCGTTTCGAAATATCGGCAGAATAATCAGTTCCACATCGGAGAATAATTATACAACGTCAAATGTTTCAACACAATGCGGTCGCATTGCTTTCCAGCTTCGCTTTCTTGATCTTACCGTACAAGTGTCTCCGGATCGCCGGAGGGAACAGGGAATCAATCTCGTCCGTCAGGTCGAGCAAAGCGACTCCCGTGGCGCCGCGATCTTTCCTCTTCGCCGACCGGACCGCTCGAGCCTTCCTCGGCGCCGGCGGGCACCGAACTGCTGCCGGGGTTTCCGCTTCCCGGCCCGACGACGCGGTCGGTGTTGGAGTCTTGAAACCGTCGTCGTTGTCTTCTTCGACGCTGCCCAGTTCTCCTGGAGATGGCAATTCCACAACCTGCTCGCTTCGTTTTCGTGCACCGACTTCTTGAAATTCCGGCGAGGTCTTCCTGGACAAGAAGTTGGCGAGGTCTTCCATGGCGTTGAGATCTCTCGTCGGGACGACGATAGCTTCGGAACTCGACGTACCCATGAAAGATTACGAGCCAAACTGAATCAGGACAACATATACACTTGGAAATAACCAGGAACGAAACCAAGAACCTAGGATTTGCAGGAATGAGAGCGTGGGGGCGAATGCCGAAGAGCTTTGCTGGAAGCAAAGTGACAAGAAGAAGAAGGAGAGGGAGTGGTTTAAGGCTAGAGACGGAGAAGCCTTGGAAAACAAGAAGGGAGGTGGTTATTAAATATAATAGATGGAAGGATATCTCATTATATACATACTTGTTCAGTAAGAATCCCATGTTTAACCCTCGAGAGATCGGCCGGATGCTAAATTCAACACCCGGTTCGGAATATCATAAATTATTCGAACGAATGACCGTCGTTCTGTGAGCAAAGTTTTATCTAACGACAGTAACATTCGCGAAATTAGCCGAGTCGAAAAGTTTCGGATAATCGTATAACTGCCGTGTACACAGTGAATTGTTAATATAGGAATGAACTGTATTTTAACTAAAAGAACCCACCTTTTTTTTTTTCTGGGTCTTTAATTAGTTAATTCTTTGTGCAAGATTCTTTGGATTTTAGCTGTGAAGAAGTTTGGGATCATGAGAGGGAGAGAGAATTTCTAATTTCTAATTCGAACCCACTTCGGCGAAGGATCCGATGCAACAAATATGTGGCGACACCCACGTTAAACAAAGACTGAGAAAAGAGAACCGAGTCGGGTCGGGTCAGACACATGAAGCTAAAAAAACCTATTAAAAAGATCTCCTTAAAGCGGGGGAGATTGCTTTTTACGATGCTTTCTAAGTAACTTTTGATGCATGGCGCACGTGCTTCCCTACAGGGAAACCACCTGTTTCCATCGGACTAATCCGCAGCGGTCAGTCTAATACAATGCAAAAAAATAAGCACGTTAATCAGCAAAAAATAACCCGTATGGCTATAAGCAGCTTAAGTTTTTACAGTAATCTACCAATGTATAAAACTCTAAAGTTATATTGGTACGAGAACCGTAGATTTCGAGTTCGATTCTATACGTCATCTTACTTGTCGAATTTAGGGTTTCGATTTTGTCATATGTAATTGGTATTTACACGGTTACTGCCTTCATATTTATGTCCTCCTTAGCATGACAAGAGCGTTCAGATGTAAATTTCACATCACGCCATATTTTAACGGTTTACGTTTTTGGAACAAACGAACGCGTACCTAATTTTTGAGCAAAGTATTCCAGAAAGTTTGCATGCATGCTACTTTCGTCTCTCTCTCTCTTTCTGCTAGAAAACACTTGGCAGAATCTTTCTAATTAAGGTCTTGGACGGCAATAGGGTATGGTCCATCGTCCGAAAAAAAAAACTATAGTCTATCATATATCTATACCATACTTTAGCCGGCCTAAAATGCCTGCAAAACGGGTAATTGTTTAGCATAATGAGAGTGGCTCCTCGTATTACTTTAGCCGGCCTAAAATGCATTGTCTCGATCGATGGCTTGGCCAGAACGTGTTGAGTTTGTTTCTGATGCAACTCGAATTTAATTTTGAAGTTCACTCACGATTCTCAGTGCATGCAAATGGGTGAAGCTTTGTCTACACGTGTAGATCTATAAAAATTTCCATGTCCACATTTGAATCTTAAGAAAATTTGTTTTAGAAGAACACCCAGGGTACCCTAAATGGGGAAAATCATGAAAGAATTCTCAATTTATTGTACGGATGCCAATTCGATCATAAACTTTTAATTTGACCAATTTAGTCTTCAACCTTTGAACGATTGCCAATGTAGTCATTCCCGCTAACTTTAACTAGCAATTGCTGACGCGGATAAGTTTTGTAATTATTTAACTCTTGGGAATTTTTTAATTAACTTTTTTCTTTTTTTTCCTTCTTCCTCCGCTGGTCGTTGGCCACGGACGAGGGCCGGTAAGGTCAACCCTCGCCAAATCCGGTGAGATTGGCGAGGGCAAGCCTCGCCGAACCTAGCGAGGGTCAACCCTCGCAAGCCTCGGGTGAGCCTCGACCTTACTGGCCTCTGGCAAGGTCGACCCTCGTTGTGGCCGGTTGCCGGCCATGGTGACCGACCAAGGAAGAAGGAAAAAATAATAAATAAATAAATAAATAAATAAATAAATCTAAAAAATTATCCACGTCAGCCGGTCGTGTCACGTAGAATGAGCGGTGTCTACGTTAGCGATTGTCGGTCAAAATTGGCCGGAATGAATATATTGACAAATTGTCAAAATATTTAGGATTAAATAGCTAAATTGAAAGATTTAATATTGAATTGGCATCCGTATAATAGATTTAGGACTTTTTGGGTAATTTTTCCCTTCATCATGAGCCCGCTATACTTTTTTTTAAAATATTTTATCTCTAGGGTGCAAATAAGGGAACAACCAAAAAAAAAAAAATAGTCGAAGACCCATTAGTGCTTAGTGGAGAAAATTGCTCCTATGCATAAGCAAGTGTTGGATTGATCACAAATATGTATGTTTCAAACACAAGATGATTAGTCAACAAAATATGTCAAACCCATGTTGAGCAGAAAGATAACAAGTTTTCATCACTAGGTGTGTTGAACATCATCATATGTAGGCAAAGGGTTTGGTTCATAAGGATAAATAGTCTTCGGACATAGAATCATGAATCTCTCCGTTGCAAGTTATTATTGAAGGCTGCTTGGTCCAATCTTATATGATTGCCGAGCACATAATGTCAAACCTTATCTTGATTGGTTTCTGGTTTTGCTTTGTTTTCTGCACTGGCATGGCAAGGCTTTGGGCACCATTTTGGCCTAGGATTCCCCGCTGAAAATGGATTGAGTTGAGGTTTGGTGAGGTTTGTACTCGAGTAAGTTTGAATAATTATACTGGCTTTTGAATGATTATATAGCTTCTTCTCTTGAAATGATTAGAAAGGGGAGGTGGGTTTGATCTACGGCAGGAAGAACTGAGGACCATTAGAGGCCCAAAGAGGAAGATGGTGAGGAGCATGGCATACCATGGATTACCAGCCATGAGATCCATCCCTGCTAGTCAATTTGTCACAAACCATACGCTTTCTTACATTTGTTTATGGAGTTAGGTTAGCCTGCTGTTAGTTGGGAGAGATAACTCTCGCAATGTCGTCACAAATTTCTCTAATCTTTATCTCGAACATGCCCTCTCCTTCTTCTTCCCTCTCTCCACACGGATCTGAGCTGGATAAACCGCCTCGAGATGAAGTAAACCCGTCAAACGGGTGGGCTGGGTTGAATTTGGGTCGGGTCATAAATAATCCGACCCAAATAGACTCATTTAATCTGTTATTTAGGAAAACTCATACTCAAACTGATTTGAGAGTGAAGAGTGAGCGAGCACGAGATCGAGTAAGGGCGAGAGATGTGGATTGGGTCTAAGTAAATTGTAAACTCATTTATAATCCATTTAACACTCATATTATGTTTGAACTCATAAATGACCCATTTATTTGAATATAACTAACCATATAATAACACTCTTCATCATATATGAGTTAAGAAATGAATTTATGACCCATTTTGACAAATCTAAGTTAAAACTCGTCGATCTCGGACCAAGTCAATCGAAGGTCGAAAACCCCAAATCATCCTCAGAGAGAGAGAGAGAGAGAGAGAGAGAGAGAGAGAGAGAGAGAGAGAGATTGAATTGCTTTGATTTTTTTTCACCATATGGTAGACATCATGAGGTGGGGGTGTGTGTGTATGTGTAGGGGACCACTTTGGCGGCGTTACACTTTTACATACTAACTGCTCTTGTTGATCAGTCCATACTCTACCATCTCCACCACTCGTCAGCCACCAAATTACCGATTAGATCCAGATGGGATATGCTGCTTTTCCAATCATGTAGATCACTGCAACACTAGCATGAACACTCCACGTGTTGATTCAGAGCAAGGTAATCTCTCTTGGGTTCACAGCAAAAAGTAAATTCTTTTTTCTTTTTTTTCTAAAATAAGCAATGGATAGATTCATTCATATCTAATCGCAGCCTTAACTAAATCCTTTAACAGGGTTGGTACGATTAGAAAGCTCATTTCAAGAACTTTGGTAAATTTTTTATTCACGAAACGCAAGCTCGGTTAGTTTACGGATATCCATAATGAGAGACGCGTAACATATAATTTTCTTCGAATCGAGCGAACGATGATTCCTCCAATGCTGAAGGGATGAAATGAGAAATTGAAAATGTTGAAGGTAGCAGTGGCCTGAATAGAATGGAATCGTGCTTCGTACGGCATGTGTTTTGTATATGTTCAAATTCACTATTTAGGAAAACTTTTTGATTAATTAAAGCTGTAAAGTTGGGGGAGACCTGATAATGTGGGTATGAATATGATGCTGAGAAAATAAGGGAGGGAAAAAGCGAACACGCACTCTCATGGCGCATCATTGCTTGTCATGCTCATGCTTCATGATTTTGCTCCCCATTGCCGATCATGATGTCCCATCACCAACAATCATGCCCCGGGGTTTATTATACCTCCTAATTCTTTAGTTAATTTGAACTATTTTTGGGCAGAAATGTTGTTCTTCTTAATCTCAATCTTTGGCCACCTCTCAATCATATAAAATGAGATGGAATCCGATAGGATTCGACTGATGGGATATATGCGGCAAGAGTGACACGATTCTTAATCTTGAGAAGATTAGGGTTGAAGCAAATTTTGAAATGTCATTTAGTTTGGTCTTTGTACTCTTTGAATCGGATTGAATTTCGTCCTTTCGGATATTTCGGCTACGCTGGCTGTCTGACTTACTTGAATCTTTTGATGGAACTAATGGCCAGGTCTTGTGACGCGAAACCACTAGCGAACGACAAAGGCGATGGAAGAATCGCTATCGCACGACGCGGGGGTGGGGGGGTGGTGATAGGACCCTGTTGACTTGAGGAGCGAGCGAGAGTCTCGATGCTCCGAGATCACAAAAAAATGTTCGGGAAGAGTATTCAAAATCATGCTTGTGGTCGCAATTTATTTCATTTTTTTTTCGGGTATTTTTTCGGGGTAGGCATAGGCGTTTATCTTTTGCTAATGCGATCGTGGTGATTGGGGTTGGGGATCCCTTTCGATCCCGGAAGGGCGGCACCTATTGATTTATCTTGTCATTCTACTTTTTTTTTTCTTCATATTTTTATACCATTTCTAAAGATAAAAGACAAGAGAAGATAGAACAGGCCTTATTATTCCTACATCTTAGGAAGATTTCCCTGATACTTCTAAAGGGGTCACGGCTTATTTTGCTTGTCCTTAACGTTTTCCGATTGTACTCGAAAAATAATACACTATAAGAATTTGGAGAATTTGTTATAAGCATTTATTAGAGCCTTCGAAAGCCAATATAAATAAAAGGGCCTTAACCGATCTACCGGCCCAAGCCGTCAATAACATTCTACTGCTTCAGCGGCCCATTAGGTTGACCTTCCAGGCTTCCACAGCCATCTAAAGAAGCTAGAAAAGCCCATTAAGAATACACACAAAGGCCAGTAGGCCACGGTTGGTTTCCGCCGTCAGTTTTAAGAAGAAGTCGAGCAAACAGTCCAGTGTCAACTTTGGCCCAACACCATTCTAGTTTGAATTGAATCAAGGGCAGAAGCTACCAAAAACCTCAAACTATACTTACTATGACACATTTATCTTAAATTTTTTTTTTGGCCGTGACACAAAAAAATGCCAAATTTGTACCTTTGTGCCACGTTTACCCTTTGTAAATGAGAATCGTTAAAAATCTGACTACTTGGATGCCGGAAAGCAAACATTATTGCTATGGCGCCGGCGCGACTTAAGTGAAATATAAACTGCGTTGTTTTGACTGAAAATATGACGGAACCTTGACAGAGGGTATATGTGTCACATATGTACAAATTTAGGGTTTTTTATATCACAAGAAAAACTTTAGGGTAAATGTGTCATAATAGATAATGGAGAGGATTTAGATCATCTAACATTGGGGTTTCTGTGACATTGGTAACATTACTCAAATCAGGCCGTCCATTTTCATTTGGACGGTCAAGAATGGGCCACGTCATTTGTTGAGGGGAAGAGAAAAAAATTGGGCGGGAATTTTTTTAGGATTTGAAAAATTTTGAATCCCAACCCTCTCTCAAATCAGGCCGTTTATTTTCAAATGGATGGCCTGATTTGAGTAATATTACCCATATCACAGAAATCCCAATGTTAGGTGATCCACTTCCCAATGGACGGATCCGGATCACCTAACATTGGAGTTTCTGTGACATGAATAACATTACTCAAATCAGGGCGTCCATTTTCATTTGGACGGCCAAGAATGGGCCACGTCATTTGTTGAGGGGGAGGGAAAAAAATTAGGGGGGAATTTTTTTAGGATTTGAAAAATTTTGAATCCCAACCCTTTCTCAAATCAAGCCGTCCATTTTCAAATGGACGGCCTGATTTGAGTAATGTTACCCATATCACAGAAATCTCAATGTTAGGTGATCCGCTTCCCAATAGACATAGTTTGAGATTTTTTATGTCACAAAAAAGTTGATAAATATGTCACAACGGGCGTTCCGTTGGATCAAAGTCTTGTTCCCTGTTGTCTGTGAAGCGCTTCAAATCCAAGTGGGTGTCGTATAATATTCAAAACGATGCGTGACCCTTTTGACTAGTCTCCTCCTTCTCCACTTGATCGCGTTTGTGTGGGGATTATGGATTGGTACAAACGTTTGAAAAAAGTTTGACAAGTACCCACGATGTTGTCTTGTCCCTTGGAACCAAAGTCGTTTTCCGGCTTCTCGAAGCCCCCAATCCCACCCACCAATCACAGCCCTAAGTTGAAACGTCCCCCATGGAATTCCGGTCCAACGCAACCATTCAAAACGTTTGAAACATTCAATGTGGAAACACATAACAGTTTTTACACACGACCTCCATCTTACGATATCTGCGAAAGAGACCCTCCCTCCCACTCGTAGAGCAAAGACGGAGGAGGGGTAACGAATGAAATGTGCCAGCCGGTCGATGAACAAAATCTTGTGGGGAACGATTACAGAGCCCGATGGATAAACTCGACGCGGTTTTGTTTTTTGGTTGAATAAACAGCGCGGCGTTCGAAATTCATACATGACACCGTTTAGGAAGATTTCACCACGATCTTCTCCCTCTGTTATTCCAGCTTCTCTCTCGTTCTTAGCGCGCATATGTCTGCACATCCTTTGTAAGTTCCTCTAAAAAGAAGGGTTAATACAACGAAAAACTCCAAACTGGTACAGCTGTGATAAATTTACCATAAATTAATTTTTTGACCACCAAAAACTCTAAACTAGTATATTTATGACGAACTTACAATTCGTTAGTTTCCGTTAAATTTTACCGTAACGTGACTGGTTTGGGATTTTTCGTGGTATTAATTCGATTTAACAGAAACTAACGGAGGGTAAATTTGTCACATGTGTACCAATTTGGAGTTTTTGGTGGTCAAAAAATTAGTTTGGGGGTAAATTTGTAATATGTGTATCGGTTTAAGGTTTTTCGTGGTATTAATCTTAAAAAAAATGGAATTTAATCTGGCGGAGGGAAAGTATAATAGTATATCAACTCCTCTCTGGAAAGAGAGTTTTATTCATTTCAAATGACAATCTTGGTTTGGTCAGCTAAACCTTCTCCTTCCCCAACCAACCACATACCTTTCTTCTCTTCCTTTCCGTCTTTATCTTTTTTATTTGGTGGTAACGAGCATAGCAAGAAGTCATGGATCTTTACTTCATTGACTTGATTTGCTGACTTCGTGGTTGTAGCAATTTGGACCGGGCCAAATCAAGGCCGGAGAGAGAGAGAGAGAGAGAGAGAGAGAGAGAGTGGACCAGTCTTGGAGTTTTCTCTTCTTACTATAGCGTATCTAGCGCGCCAAAACACCTGCGGCTTCTTGGGGTGCTGGTCTGTCTCTTGCCTTCTCGGACAACCACCACTAACGACTCTCCATCCTCCTCTTTCCTCTCGTAAAGCCAGAACCTTTTTGCGTTTCACACGAACTTTTGTTTCATGACAGTTTGATTTCTTGGAATTCTTGGTTGCCCGAGTGTTCAGACACCTTGTCTGATCTTTCTTAAGAGCAGTCCGCGCTGAATCAGACCGAGTCTCGCCCTGTCTCGACTCTATAGGAAGCATCGAATCTTGGAGGAGCAAACTCCGAGGTCTGTTTGTCTTCGACTTTGCTGCTAATCCAATGTCGAGAGCTTGTTTTGTATGCCCAGTTTCCTTCTTCTTTTCGCTTCTGGGGGTTCTTTGGTTTTTGCTGAAGTATGAGGCAAGGGGTTTTGAACAAACCCTTTCTGTCTCTTTTAACCTCGATTTCTGACGTCTAATTTGCACCTCTGTTTTCATTTTTTGCTGTCTTAACTCTGCATGAAACTGTGAGTGTGAGTCTTTCCTTTTTAAGTACTAAAAATCTCCAGTTAGACATGTTTGAAACGCAATATTTTGATTGGTAGTTAGAAGAGGGAAGTGGTTCAATGTCCATTGAAGTCTGAAATCAGGTGCAGGAGCGTCTGATTAGAAGGCAAAGGATGAATTAGGCATGGAATTTTAGAGTGTTTTATATTTTTGGGAAAGAGAGTAAAAGTGGTTCTCATGTTGTGCTCTGTGCTTGGATCCTTATAATTCTGAAGTTACTTGGTGCTTGATGTTGATGATGAGGTCACAGGAATCTTTGGTTCTATAAACTGTACTTGTGGATAATACCCATCTCCGAGTATGGCTTGTCGGTGCACGACTCTGAAAAATGCGAACTTCGCTCACATAGCATGTTCCTATGTTGATTCAGGTTGCAGTGATAAAGTCAGGCCTCGCGACATAACTGTTGTTAAGTAGCTAAAGGGGCCATTCAAGACTTTAGGCGCGCTCTTGCTTCGACCTCTCGCAGATGGAAGGGGACATTCAGTGCAGAGATCACGGTATACGACTGCAGAACAGTCATCCTGGTTGCTGGTGGGGGTTCTTTCACGTCCCCGACTATCATTATTGGCGTCACGTTAGGAGAGCGCTTCATGGAAAAGAGCATCGAGGAAGAAAACGCCGTGGACATAAGCCATGTCAGTTTGCCTCATCCTCCCTGGTCGCTTGTTTTGTAGCCTGTTGCATCTCGTTTACCCTCTATAATAACGAAAAAATTGCAAGTTAAAACCTTTTTTGCTATGTTTAAGAGACTGTTTTCTATGTTGATATGTGACTGCTCTTTTGGCAATGACTAAGTACTCTTCAAGATATCCTGTTTCCTGACACTGTCGCCGACAATCCGATTTACCCAGCTTTTCTTATCCATGGTACAAACTTTGATGATGGAAGATGTCTAGGACCGTGAGGAATTTTTTCGCTTGAATTAATCAATGAACTGGATAACTTTAGATTATGCTACCAACTAGAATATCACATTGTTTGGGTAGCTTTAGATATCACATTCCTTTTCTGAAATACCGCATTAACTGCGAGTATCAGTGGTGTTACATTTTATCATATTGCATTAACTATGGCAACTTTGGATCTCACATTCCTGTTCTATCTCTTGCAGTTCTTATCTGAGTTTTATCTTCCTCTGGTTTCAGGTTGCACTACACCGAAAACAATCTCTTTCAGCTGTGAGACTGGTCAAGGGCAAGATGAAGCAGAGCATCTACTGGTAAATTCGTGTTTTCAACATAGAGCATCGTCTGAATTTCAGTACACACCTCTGATTTATATCATCAAATTTCCAGCTATATTTGAGAATTCTCATTTTCAATTACGCCAATCTTTAATCAGAATGCTTTCGCTGGTACACATGTAACGATGAACTTGGATATCTTTTGATTCTGAAACTTTCAGCAGGAACGGCCTAGCATAGAAGCTAATTCTCTCAAAGATGTTCCTGCGAGTACCACCAGAGAACTACTTTCAAAAGATGCGCGCGAGGAAAAGATCCATCAAGATTGGATTTTGAGCTTTCTTCTCCGCCGACATCACCGCACCGATTCCATCCTCGATGAAATAAAAGCCGAATGGACGGATCCTATTATTATCCTTCATGACGGTGCTGACACTCCAATCCCCGAATTGCAAGACCTTTATTCACTAAGGACAGGGGAGGAGCTTGGTGGTGGAAAGAGAGCACACCTTTTCGAGAGAGGTGAAGAAGTGAAGCGAAAGCTGATGGACTTTGGGCAGGGCGAGAAAAATTTGCAGCGGCACGACAACGATAAGGCCGAGAAAGAGAGAGTCAAGGTAAACTTGGATTCCCTACCCAGTGTCTCCCAACAGCAAGATTCACATGCCGGCATTGTGGAACAATACGACGGCCAGCAGACTTCAATTAGAAAAGCAAGCTTCACAAAGTCTCGATCATTTCCGGTGGCCGATGCATCAGGCGTTAGACATTATAGGCCAATCACTCTTAAGCACAAGCAAAGTGAAATGTGGTCTTTCCCAAAGGGTGAAAAGCCGACAACAATCAGTCCGGGGCCAAGACTCACCTCATCCAACTTGCTGCAAAATCACGATGTACAATCAGTGCAAAGCAATGCCATGAAGCAAGAAGATACGGCTTCTTCCTCAGGCAACTCCCACCTGATTAAAGTTCACGGATGGAATCAGACGGTCATGAATCAGATTAAACGCATCAAGCGTAGAATAAGGCGTGCATTTAAAGAAGAAAGAATAGAAAATGGCCCAGCAGATGCTCGCCTTGACCGAATTTCTCCTGGATCAAGTTCTCCTGCTGATACGAAAGAGATTTCTGAAAATTCCCAGTACCAAGATGGCGAAAACTGGACCAACGTGAGTAAGCTACACCACATGGAAAGAACTTCGTCTATACACGAGTCACTGGATAGATATGCTCAGTTATTTGAGAACGCTTATGGGAAGGAGCCTAAACTGCATCATTCCAATAGCCTAAAATTGACAAATGAAGACAGGAATTCCTCGGGTGGACATACGAGTAAATCTTTCATAAGGAGACTCTCCCTTCCGGATCCTGAAACCCTATCTTTCCTCCTTGGTGTGGTGTCTTTAGATGCTGTTTGTTCAGACATGCGAGTGATGAAGGACGGGGATTTCTGTATGAAAACTGAGTACGATTCGGCCAGCAAATTAGATTCTTCAGCTATATCTTCAAATCCTGATGGAAGTGCTCTATCACATGATACTCTGGAGGTCAAGTTCCTTGAGGATATTAAAGAAGAAGAAGAAGAAGAAGAAGAAGAAGAAGAAGGCGATGATGATGATGCAGAGACTAGTACTGAACTGCGCTCCAGCGCGGTTGTATCTTTGGACCAGCAGACTGTTGAATATAGTGACAATGTCGTTGAATCAGCAGGGGAGGATAACAGTGCCCTGCGTGAACGGGAGATGTCTATCACATGGGAAGCCGGCGGTAAAGTAGATGAACTAAGTTCAGTTTGTAGTCCCAAACCCTCTCCAAAGGACGACGAAGCTACGGCAGGGGAGTCCTTGCCCTCAAGCGGTATCAACTACATCTCCAAGACAAGTTCCATTTTCGCATCATTTGCCTGGAATTACCTGGTTTATACTGTCAAGAGTGGGACAGAAATGGCATTTCTTAAGCATATTAAGATCAGTCACGTCCTTGAATGCAGATCTTACAATTCGTATCCTCTCTAAAATGTTATATGTTTTGTCTGATCCTAGTCACTCCAAGTTCATAATTAGACCTGCTATCGGAATGCATTTGCACCATTCATCCATTTGTTACTTTATTTTTCTCGTGTGCAAGAGTTGGGTGTGACAAATTGATCCATTGTTGCTCCAGGTTGCATTCATCTGGAGGAGGCGGGTTCTCATGCAAACCTGCCCAGCAGCTCTGTTTCGGAAGCTTTGTCAGTATTTTGCGAGGCTTCAAAAGATACGGACAATGGGATGAAAAACAACACTGTAGACCATTTCTTAAAGACTTCGCATTTGGATAAAAGGGATGAGGTAGACTTTAACTACGTAAGTCACTTGCTCAACCTATCCGGCATCTCCGAAAGTGAGCAATTTGAACAGTGGCAAACTGCGGAGCAACTGCTGAACCCTAAGTTGTTAGACGATTTGGAGGATTGCGCAGCAGATCACGAGCTAGGATGCTCAGATGACGACGTCGGTGCTTATAGCAACCACCGGCTTCTGTTCGATTTAGTCAATGAAGCACTGCTGGAGATCTTCGAGCCATCGTCCGCTTACTTCCCAAAAGCCTTCTCCTTTACGACGAATGTCAAACCAATCCCGAAGGGCCAGCATATGCTCGAGGAGGTCTGGAAAAGAGTGAACCGGTACCGTACGAGGCTGGAGCAGGACCAGACATTAGATGATGTGATCGCTCGAGATATGTCAAAGGGAGATGGTTGGTCGAACCTCCAGTGGGAAGGGGAGTGCGTGGCGCTCGAATTGGAGGATTGGATTCTTGATGATCTCGTGGATGAAGTATTGAGTCCTTAAGAGTGGAGCAAGTTGGCAGGTAGAAGTAAGGTGTCCGCATACCGTTTTTCGCTTTCTTGCGCGCCAAGTTTTGTTCATGATATGGTGGTTCTGTGCTGCGTAGCATGAGATTGAGATGTCTTTTCAAGTGATGCTAGATTATTTTCTCATAAGGGCTAGAACGTAAGGATTTTAGTGTTCCGCGTCTTAATGGCAATCGGTTCGGTAACAAGGCAAGCCCGTGAAGTATTCTTTTTTTTTTTTGTATATATGTTAATATGAATCGCTAGGATCCGGAGTCATTCATCAATGTCGATAGATTCGTCGTGGTATTTGCTCGGTTGTATTAGTGTGATGGAGAGTTCGTTAGATCCGCCATTCTCTGTACTTTATGTTTGAATAAGTGAATGGAGTTGAGATTGGAGCAGCTGATTGCTACTTGCTTGAGCTTTCCTCTGCTACATGAGCGAGCTGAAACATATTCTGGGAGGTTCTGAAATCCTATTGGCTGTCGTTTAGGTGACACGGATCGCGATCCCCCGTCTCACCAGTACACTCGTTCTCAGTCGTTGATTCTTCTCCTGACGGACGGTCCAGATTCACTCGCCAGCTCTTCCTCGGAAGCTCTCAAATTTTTTTCGAAAGTCTCCCGCCTCTTCCAAAATGAACTCCAATTTATAAATACGAACGCTCAGCGACCTCTCTCCGTCATCACCATCGCATTCCTTCCTCATCTCCTCGCGAAAGCCAAGCACGACCAAAAACCCTAGATTTCGTAACCAGAAATGGCTCGCACGAAGCAGACGGCGCGGAAGTCCACCGGCGGCAAGGCCCCGAGGAAGCAGCTGGCGACGAAGGCCGCCCGGAAGTCGGCCCCGGCGACCGGCGGCGTGAAGAAGCCGCACAGGTTCAGGCCCGGGACGGTGGCGCTGAGGGAGATCAGGAAGTACCAGAAGAGCACGGAGCTGCTGATCAGGAAGCTCCCGTTCCAGAGGCTGGTCCGCGAGATCGCTCAGGACTTCAAGACCGACCTCCGGTTCCAGAGCAGCGCCGTCGCGGCCCTCCAGGAGGCGGCGGAGGCGTACCTGGTCGGTCTCTTCGAGGACACAAACCTTTGCGCGATCCATGCGAAGAGGGTCACCATCATGCCCAAGGACATTCAGCTTGCTAGGAGGATCAGGGGCGAGAGGGCTTAGGAGGTGGTGGTGGTGTTGCTGTTCGTTTTGGTTGTGTGGTAGGGTTTAAAGATCTGGATTTGTGGTTCTGGAGATGATGAGTCTGGTCTTGCTCTCGGTGTGATGATGAACCCAGTTGTAAATCTGTCAGTTAGATGTGATTCCTGTGTTTAGTGATGCCAATTACTGATTGGTCGAATCATTCCATGGCTTTCGATCTTTCTTTTTCTGAGTAGAATGTATCAATTTACAAAGCTACACCAGAACAGGAAAAAGATGTGTTCTTTCCATTTGGAATTTGTCAAGGACTCATGGTTGTCGAGAACTAGGAGATGGGCAAGCTGATCTAATCTTTGTGACTGCAATGAGAATTTCTGGGTTATTTGTCTGATTAAGCACTTCCATTTTTCTGTTCGACACGGACACATCTGACTACTTCCATCATCTACTTTGGTTTTCTTATGTTTCGCCGCATTACATTCATCCCAAAATGGCTCAAGTGCTTTGTGCCTTGTGGAATAGACATGAATGGGTGGGCGGTGGTTGATTCATACCAGTCGAACCAGACAAGTATCGAGGTTCCTGAGTCCTTGCTGTGGCAACTGGACAACCTTATGAAGATCAAACCTAGCAGTATATTTTGCTCGTGTTGAGAAATAAATGGCAACAAAGCTTGTTTGCGCTGTGCCAGTTCCTTCAGGGATACCAAAAGAATTGAACTTTCTGGGATAAGAATCGATGGCGATTGGTTTGAATCTTTAGCTTTTTGTCCTGATAAATTTACTGTTGCCTGCAGGATTGAGATTTTGCACGAGAGCTCCTGCCGGCCGAGGGTCTTCAACTTATTGGCAGATGCTCTACAGTGTTCTTCAAGACAACAGGAACAAATGCGAAGAATTTTAATGTGTGAGTAGCACCCTCTTTAAGGATCACAAGAAAAGAAAAGGCTAGAGCCACCATTAAAGCAAACTCCACAATCAGGGGACATGGGGAGTTGAAGACCCACCCACCATTTGAGAGCCTTTCCTTTGCTTTTTGCTACCGTAGAAAGCGATTATGCGATTCCATTTCCATATCTTGGGAGCTGTTCGCCCATACCGGGTTGAACCGGATAATGCAGAGTCTCTGCACCGCTTGACTTCAGCCCCTCAAATACGTATAGACGACCTAATTTTTGTCGATCCAGTCATCTTCTGGTGGTTCTCTCTGTTGCACATGAATTATCGGAACTTCGCGACATCAAAGCGAAGAAAACAAAATCAGATGATCGAATTCAGTCAGGAGGTGGAGCTGTGTTCATTCCTTCCGATGAATTTGAAGCACCAATGGATTGTGCAATGAAACTAGTAACAAGTACTGCATAGAAGAATGCATAAGATGGAGGCCCCCTGGAGTAACCTACCGCTTCTTTTGTTTTCTTTTGGGAGGTCCTTGCAGTCACCAATCAATTTTTACACATGAAGAATTGATAAATTAATCCTCGGAATGTTCTAATCATCCTTGCAAAGGCACGCTTCATGCCTTCAGACCTGGCTGTATCTAAGGACAAATGATTTTGCCGAGCTTCCTTGTATCATAGGATGATCCTGGTTTACTGTAGGAAAGAGAACAAGCAGACAAATTATGATTCCGGAGGCAAGCAATCATGGAAGCACACTAATGATATGTTACTGCTAGTTATTCCCAACCAGGGTATACCATATTATTAATTATTGCCTGACATGGTTCTATTCTACACAAAAGTCACCATTCAAGACAATTGTGCAAAAAAAGAAGAAAAGAGGAAGGGAATTTTCTCTTTGATCAGGCTCTAGTGCCTCAGGATTCATCCACGTGTAGGGCGGATGTCCAACGCCAGTCTGCTCATCGACAATATAAATAGGACTCTGGTTCATGAGCTTAGGACTCATCCTAGAGTTTGATCCCGTAAGCTCAGTACGTTCCAGAGAAATCATCCCAAGAGACTGTAAACATGTCTTGCTGCGGCGGAAACTGTGGATGTGGCTCCGGATGCAAATGCGGCAGCGGCTGCAGCGGGTAAAACAATCTCCATCATTTACTCTCCCGAGTACAGTTGTGAGTTCTCCAAAATTGAGCTGACTAGTTTCCATTTTCATCTTTTTTTGTCAAATTTTGGGCAGATGCGGTATGTATCCCGACGTGGCCGAGAACAGCCGTGAGACCATCATCAGCGCCGTTGACCCCGTGAAGATGTAAGTTAGTTCAACACCAATTACCAATCATGCAGAGTACCATTTAACTTCTTAACGTTGTTGTCCTTGGTGGATAACGTAAGAACTTATTGTCTTTCTCAGGTACCATGAAGGGTCCGAGATGAGCTCTTTCGGAGCAGAGAACGGTGGCTGCAAGTGCGGATCCAACTGCTCGTGTGATCCCTGCAAATGCTGAGGAACAGCACAAAGTCCCCCACACAAAGCAACCTCGTTATTCGTTATTAAGAAGTATCGACCCGCGGTTCGGTGACCTTTCCATAAAAATAAATTTATAATGAAGCATATGTAACCGGTAAATAAAGCAGCTGTAGCATCTACAAATCCTTTTCCGGGGGCTTTAAGATGCTCTGAGGCTGTCCCTTTTCCGGGGGCTTTAAGATGCTCTGAGGCTGTGTAATGGCTTGAATTTCATTTGCTTTGTCGTGGGTATCATTATTTGGGAAGGAGCAGACTGAATACATGGTCTATGGACACTTGTTAAGTTCCTAATAAGGAAATCCTTTCGAATATTATAAATTGAAGAGGACTCGAACCTCCAAGCACGATATTTTCAGCCTCACAGTCTCACCCATGTACAAGCAAACTATTGTCATCATCAATATGGGTCGTCAAACATCCGAAGAACCACTCTTTTATTTTTAAGTAAAAGAGTAAGGAAGGGCGACCATCGCTAGCGATCCCATCTGGGGGTTACCCTTAGGTTTCTCGCACTCCTATAGAATGTTAAGTTAGTACCATAACTAATCCGCATCACCCACGAGACAGAAATATAAAGTTGGCGATCTTGTCACCGTAGCCCTATCAAGACGCTAGCAATCGAGAAATCTCTCCACACGAGGCATGCGCATCAAGTAACGCAGCATGAGCCGTTCAGAGGTTCGTCCACGAATCAAACTCGTGATGCCATTGAAGGCAAATAATCACTTTACTACTAGGCCCACCATCTTGGTGGTATCCAGAGAACTATACTTGCCGCTTAATGCTAATGGAATGACACAGAGCCCACTGCCGACCTCCTATTTCCCCAAAGGAACAATCTTTGCTGTTATTGAACAAACCATTCACATCTCACCATTAGTACCCTATTAATTATCCAGGTCATGTGGTTCTACCTTTAGGAGATAATTTCCATTGAAAAACTGCACCAGAACCTCCTTTTCTAGTTACTGACATGTCGCTATTGCATTTATTTTACACTACCTTATGAATGGATTTACAATGATTTGTCTTGAAGGTTTCAGCTAATTTATCCTGCAAGGTCCTCTCAAGAAAACAGGGTATAACTACAATCACTCGTACAAAAGGTTCACACTAAAGTCCTCCGTAGAGAATTTGAGTCTGCGATGTAAGGAAGAGTTCCATTGTAAAAATGGCTCCATAAACCTCATTAAACTCATGAGCCATAGTTTACAGATGAGAAAACGATGATTCGATTCTTGACATCAAACTTTCAGTTGTTTTGCTTACAAGAGAGGGTCGATGAGCAGAAGAAGCATACTAGATGCTTTCTACCTTAAAGGCAAGAAAGCATCGGGAATAGGTTGCTGAATTATTCATGTCAGACAATTGAGGAACTCCGCAGCTGTTGCGATTGCACCTCCTGTGATGGCATCCAACACAACCCTGTCTCTGTTATTGCTGCTGGCCGCAGATATTGTGAGGCCGGTCAAAGCACCCCCTATCATAGCATTTTTCTGCAACATATTGAAAGGCAGTGAAAGAGTTTTGGTCAAACGCTCAGTCGAGAAGAGAGATATTGGTGTGCTGGGTAAATCAGTAACTAGGGAGTGGAAATCAGAAGCTTAGTAACAAAAATGTAGCATGTTTTCAGCTAGACTTGCATACAACAGTTATAGAAGTCTTTCATGTCTGACCATCCATGTAAAAGTTCAGGTTGCATTTCTAGTAGTCAAGGAAGCGGAAGACATTGCAACATTATCCTTCCCACTACCGAGACTCGTATAAAATTTTGAACATGCAAAGAACTCTTCTTGAAGAAAGTCAAATCCCATGAAGAAATGGAAATTTCGCCCAAGGCAGAGCAAGCATTACCCAGTCTCTGGTGCCACGGATTCTCTCTACCCCGTACTCCATTCCTGCATAGACTCCAGCAACCGTCCCTGTTTATACATAGGATAAATCCTTACATTATCGCTGCTCTTGTAAAGAGAAGAAATTTTTAGACACTCCCCTGCACAAATATGAGAAACTTTGCATGTATAGATTGTATCTTGATTGATACTTACCCCAGTATGCCCCTTCTTTGCACATCTTCTTCAACTGCAATATCCAAGTAATCACATCAGCAGGACAAAAGGGCCATCAATTATCTATTGTTACAACTTTGCGCAATGCAAATGAATATGCCACACAAATCCCTCTTGGCAGATTCTACAGTCCAGCAACTCCAAGAAGCAAAATCTTTTGAGATAATTTCGGACTCAAGTAAACCAACGAAAGCATTTTAAAGAATGGATTAGAACCTTCATACCGATTGATCATGCAAACTGTTGATTACATTCAATAGCACACATCCTACGCATGATTTGGCAATAAAAGAAGATATAGCTCAGCATTACAGATCGAACTGACCAGCATAGACCAAGAACACTCACCGTGTCCTCAAAACTGTGACTCGAAAAATTCCCTGCAAAAAGCCACACCGAACATTAGCACCACTCCAGCTAATCGAACAACCTGTCAATCTGATAATTAACATCTGAGAGCCCGCTAAAGAAAGTTTACAGGATGAGACAAAGTCCTTCACGGCCTGGCAGGTAAAAATCGACACACGAGAGATCGAACAATTAGCTCAACATTTTCAGCTGAACCGCGAGGAACACACTCGACACATACATTTCTCCATTCACACTAATTTCGGGGGCCAAACACCAAAAAGAAAAGAAAAGAAAAAAAACAGCTTGCTAACTTTTGCAAATGTAGGAGCACAGTGCAAGAACACATACAAAATGTATGATCTTTATCCGAATTTTTTTGTCTGATGTCAAGTTCAAGAGAAAGACCTTTCTTGACGATGAAATAGGCATCTTCCGCGGCTGATCTGGTGGCTGCGACCTGCGAGACTCAACGACCCAGTGTCAAATTTCAACCGACAAATTGAGGGGAAAAAGATGGAGGAGCAGAAGAAGATGAGAGAAGGTACGGTGGCGATCTTGAGGAAGCCATCGACGGTGACGTTGAGAAAGGGGTTGCCCATGTCAATGGCGACATCCACCTTGGGGCTCGAGATCGATCCGGCGAACCTGCTTCTCGGCATCTTCCCCACTCCCACACTCCTACTGGAACTCGCTGCAATTGATTTGAATGATTGGGAGGATTATGAAGATGATGAAAATATCGGGTGTTATTACTCCCTCTCGGCTTTTTGTCGTTATAGATGCTCTTCAATAACATATCTCACTCACTCACATGCTGACCAAGGAAGATGATAATTTCGAAAAAATATCTACTGATTGCTTCAAATAATTAATTAAAAAATATCTTTATTTAATAATTTAGAATTTTAAAATTATTCACTGCAATTTTCATGAAATTTCATATGATATTAGAGCACGAGTCGCAAATTCATCTTCTTGTCATTCCATTCATTTTTTCTCGGGAAAATTTCAAAAAAGGGCTCGAAGTGCCTTCATTTTCTCAAATAAGGGCCTGAAGTGCCCTCATTATCTCAAATAAGGGCCTGAAGTGGATATTATTTCAAATAAAGGCCTGAAGTGACCATATAGTCTCAAAACGGGGCTTGACTCACATGTTGGTAGGAGTATTTCCGTAATTTAATTCTTTTTTATTTTATTTTTTTCCTTTTTCTGTTTTCAAAAATTTTAAAAAAAAACTAAAAGTAAAAAAAAAATGTGAGAAACGCAAGCGAGAGGGCAACCCTCCCGCCTGTGGCCGCCGCCCCATCGACGAGGGCCGGCTGGCCCTCGCCAAAGCAGGGAGAGGGCCGCAGCCCTCTGCCGGACCAGGGTGGTGGTCGCGACCCTGGCTGAGGGCGGCGACCCCGCCGGCCATTGCCGTCGCCCCACCGGCAGTGGGGCGGCTGCCATAGGCGGGAGGCGGCCCCTCCCGCCTGTATACTCCTTTTTTTTTTTTTTAGTTTGAGTTTTTTATTTTTAATTTAATTTAACTAAAAATTAAGTTAAAATTGCATTTTGACAAAAAAAGCCCTTGATCAGCCGGAGTATTTGATCCGCTGGCCTGCCGGCGAGGTTATGCCCTTATGTGAAACAACCATGACCACTTCAAGCCCTTATTTGAGACAATGAGGGCATTTCAAGCCCTTCTTTGAAATAAGGTCAATTTCATGCTCTTATTTGAAAAATTAAAAGCACTTAGGGCTCTTATTTGAAATTTTCCATTTTTTCTCTTTTCGTCGGGTCTTGCTATTCCGTTCATTTTTCTCCTTTCGCCTCTTATCCCGATAAAGTCATTTCTCCACGCCTTGTCTTATCTTTGCACATTCAAGAATTGATTTAAAGGTAAAGGGCTTGAGTTTTTGGGACAAACGATTTGCCTTAAGAAAAAAGAGCACATCCTTGCCAACTGCACAGGAAAAGCACAAATAAAAAGAGCATTTTGAACTTCACCCAGTACTCCGACAAAAAAAAAAAAAAACACTTCACCCAATATAGTCAATAGAATGCGGCTCTGCTGATAAAGGGATTGAGGATCGGGATGCTCGTATTATAGGTATGGGGCTCGACTCCCGCACTCTGCAAGGAGGCAGAGCAAAAAAGAAAGAAGAGTTAAAGATAGTATAGAAAAAAAAAAAATTCACCTAATACGAGAATGAAGGCAAGCAATTCAATAGATAGCAGCGTGAGCAGGATCCGATCCCCTCATCGAGGATTTTGCCCTTTGCTACCTCTGAATTTTCTCGGCTCAAAAGGTCTTCAGTCTTTTAGGGCCATGAGGAGACCAGATCCACAAAAACATGCACTCCAGAATGTAGGAAAAACAAGAGCCGAAAACGAAAAAAAGAAAAACTTTCTCTTGACCAAGAAATTGCTTTCTCCACACTCCACAGATGCAGGGCAGCTTAAGCAAGCTGCATTGATTAACTTGAACAAAATAAGTTTAATCTGGACACAGATCCCTAACTAAACAGTATGTTCCCAGTTGACATTATGCATCTCACAATCACAATCTCAGGAGGATGCCAGATCTCGCACAATCCGAGGAAGCAGTTTCCCATTCCTCGTTTAGGCAACATCGTCGACGTTTTGATTCGACAACTCTCTGTCCAGATTGCCATGCATGTTTCTCCATCACCTTTACAACTGATGAGGCGATAGCAACAGCACAGGACAGAAACATGATTCTACATATGAAATCCTTGTAGATGGAGCATGAAGACTGTCAAACATTCAATCGCCTAAGAAGCATCATTCTCGACTTCCATGACCAGCCCATTTACCTGAACTTCGGTCCTCACATGAGGCAAGACCAGGATCATAACTAGATCCTAGTTACCAGTTAACTCCATGTGACATTCGAGTGGTTGTTCAGTCATCACCCAAGCCACACACCTCTTACATTACTCATTACAATTTTGATCAACTCCAATGCCATCTCCCTAAAGTCAGCAAGCACGAGGAACTCCAAGATGTCTAAAGACGTGTGGTTAAGGCGAAGAAACAGCAAAAACAATTATCTCAAAGCACAGCAAGAACTCGCTCATATTGAACCTGGTTCTCCTCCAACCACCTTGATATTGCTATTGAGAAACAAGGCCTTCCTAGGCATCAAGCCAACAAGAAGTTGCCTCCAAATGTGGTATTTGTTTTAAAGTCTATGATGGAACATGTACCTCCAAATGTCATTCACAATCACATGAGACATATGTACTTGCGTACTTCTGACGATTGGTCTTATTCTACACAATAGCAGTGTAAGTGTAAATACTCCTCCGAGAGTTTCAAGCACAAACCTGGACATATAATGAGCCAAGTATAGTTGGAGGCGAATAACTTTATTTAAGGATAACAGCTCAACTAACCCGCAGGAGTTCATTTTGCAACATGATCCATTATGCAGCTCAAGAAAGCGTGACCAAAGATAGCTTAAGCAGGATATGTACTGGTGTAACAGCCTCGGAGTAGGCTGGTCTTATGTAGAGCCCACCACATCCAAGGGCTAGGACGCACTCGGTGAGCTCCATATCTTTTCCTAGAGAAGACTAACACTGTTCGAACCTTTGAAAGATGCTCAGCAAATTCAGCAATTCAAAAGCATAGAAGTTCCTTATGTTTTAGAAGCAATTCCACCGAGAATGAAACTTACAACACAAAAGTGATGTATATCCTGGTATTCCACAGAGATCTTCTGTGCTGTTATCTTGCTCCAAAGGAACTCCATGGGAAGAATAGGTCAAAGTAAAAGGAAAAAATTCTCAAGCAATCATGAGCTCATGTTGAATTACTATTTACTTCCGACAGCACAAGAAGTTGAAGTCCATGAGTCCCACGTCACAACATACAAAGCAAATCACATTTACGAAGGCAATTTTTGACCTAAAACTAAGGCGACAGTTCTTAGGATGCTAATTCATCCTTCGGAAAACCGATACTCAACAGTTGATAGCAAAAAGTGAGAAATTGTGTCTTAGATTGAAGAACTTAAAAAGGCTTTTCCATTTTCAAGATACCATGTCCTTTCTCTGGGAATCAGCAGGTTCAAAAGATATCATCAGCATCAGAGACGCACATCACATCTCACATATTTCATGCAGTTATTCCCTCCCCAAGCCATCTATCACGAAGCAAGACTAAATTTTGGCCTCATAAACCAAACAAAGTACCTTGTTAATATTCAAAACGAAGGAGACAAGAATCACCACCGTGGCTCCATAAATGAACCTAACATTTACCCTTCATAAAATAAAAACATATACTAATCCCTCAATAGCGAGGGAAGAAAGCTAGCCACAATCTGCACCAACTAGCACTATCTTGTTATTTAAAATAATTACGTAACTCATAGATAGATCTTCTAGTATGCTTTTAATAACAGAATAGGAGGAAAAATTAGCTTTCTTGAAGCGAAGTAACCTCATCATTTCTATCTTTCGTTGGCACTTCGATTACATCTAGTATAGAAAGACATTCTACAACATAGAAGTCTTCCGCTTGGTATCAGGCGTGGTTGCGTGGCACATTCCCACTCCCAGTAATTTGACTAAATAGCTGAGTACAAGTCATTACCTATATCTTAGCTAGAGTCATCCTCTTTATGAAGGTGTCTTCTGCTACTCTTGGCAGATCGCTTCCTACCCCTCCCAACACGTAAGTCATCCGAGCTACTTGCTTGGGAAGCAGAAGACGCAGCTACCCTCCAGCTCTTCTGCCTGTGCCTCCTGCCAGAATCACCTGATTCATCTGAGCTGGAATCATCTGTATGTCTATGACTCTTCCTCCTCCTTTCATCCTTCTTGCTCTTCCTATGCCTCCGTCGATGCTCCTCCTCATCTGATGACTCGTCCCTCTTCCTCCTCCCCTTCCTTATCTTTCTTCTAACTTCATCCTTATCCTCCGAGAGACTACTTCTTCTCCTTCCACTCTTTCTCTTCTTCGACCTCCCTCTCTTCTTTCTCTCCCCCAGATCACTATCCGAGTCATCATCTTCTGACCCATCCCTCCTCTTCTTCTTCTTCTTTGATAAATTTTCTACGGTGCCCTTAGTGATCACCTTCTTCCCCTCGCGCTTGGCAATTACCCTCTCAATCTCCAAGTCAACATCAGAATCCGAAGTCTCACTTTCGTCTTCTTCCTCTTTGCTATCCTCCTCACTTTCCGCTTCAGTTTTACCATTCACTTTGTTAGCACTCCCCTTCAGCTTATCCAACCCAGGAAAAGATGCGAGCGCAGCCTGCACTGCATCCGTGTCCTTTTCCTTATTATCATCCTTCATATTCAGGAAGTTTCTACACTGAAATGTCAGGTGGCCAACACGGCCACACTTGTTGCATGCGCCGCGGGCCTCATCAGCATCCGACCCAGTAATGCGGGCGAGAGCAAGCAGATCTTGGAAGCTCGTATACGAGTTCTCGGCCTTGGGCTCCGAATTAGCCGCCCCCGTATTGGGAGCGGAGCTCTTCGCATCATCCTTGTTGGGGGCATAGGGATCATACCCGATCGCACTCTGCCATATGCCATGGGTTTGAAGGGCTGCACTGCTGTGAACCCTATTGTTTGCGGGCATGCGAACCCTTCCTGCGGTGGCCGGCATCTTCAAAGCAGATGAAGCCCCCTATTACAGGTAACCAAACAGACAAATTATAAACACCCGTTTCCGATTTCTCAGCAATCGCAACGAATTGAGCCAATCAAAGGAGAATTCGGCGACCAAACTGAGACATAGGCCTTTTGGAACTACCAAATTATACCCCAGCTGAGATTTCAACCCCGAATTCAAGATTCCGATACAAGAAAACCCCAACGTCCAGACAACGCGTTGCAGAGTTCGCGATCAAGCTGCCTTAAAACGAGTCGGTACATAGGCGTGCCACCATCTAACGCCCACCGACATTAAAAATCACACCGACACCGACACCCACAACGACCACGAACGCTCGTCAAAACTAGGAACAGAAACGATCGAATGCTTTCTATATATGCAATCGGGTCCTAAATTTAATTAATCCCAGAAAAAGGAAAAGAGGAATCAGATGATAGATAATTCAGGCGTCTAGATACTTGCTGCTCTACCTCTGCTTGTGACTCGATAAGTTTGAATGGATAGAGCCGATTCGGTTGATGAAGAGGAATTATCGGACGAGCTTCGCGGCAAGCGAGTTTCAAAATCTGCTGGGGTTGAAGAAAAAAAATAGGGGCGGTTTCGATTTCATGGGCCTCCCTCTTATGGGCTCGGGCCCACCCGGCCCAATCATCAATCCGCTTGTTCGAATAGTTTTTGGAGATATTTTCTACCCAAAAGAAGTATTAAGAAATGTTTTACGTGTGTTGACACCAAATAATAAAGAGTTACCGAATGGACTTCAGTATCATTGTGTCCCGAAAATCGGTAAATCGGGAATAGTAAGCTACTCTGAGAAGTTCGGTAAGTTAGCTGCAACATACCGAAATGTCTAGAAGACTAAACCCGATATTCGGGAAGTAAGAAAACAGGACCACTGATTTTCAAAATTCGGTAAGATTCTGGACATACCGAAATTATAGAGGATCAGCAGTAAGAGGAATATGAAGACAAAAAAAATCGCAGGATGGCCAAGCTAGCCATGTCAGGAAGAAGTTACGAGCAAGAAATCCGGAGAGTGGATGCGAACAGTTCACGGCAGTTGCTGGAAAAGATTCAAAATTCAAAGCAATATTGACAGTTGAAGATCAAGTTTTGGCGGATAAAACGTGGGCAAGTAGGAAGTTATTGAAGGCGCCAAGATTCAGAGTTTGAAAACAAGAAAATAACCGATAAACGGTTATGCAAAGCCAAAGAATGATAAATAATCGAAAGAGAAGAGAGAGGAGACAGATCAACACACATCCAAAAGAACTCAAGTTTTCTGCACTTTAACTTTCCTGTATTCTCCTTTCCAGCATTTACAGTTTCTGCAACTTCAGTTTATTATCAAGCTTTCCACTGCTTTCCTAGGAGTATTGTAACGTAGCCTGAACCCTTGTTGATCTCAAATCCACATTCGATCCATTGAATTCCTACCCATTTCACTTCCATTTGTGTTCCTCCGTGTTCTCATTAAAATTTCCTTTCGAGAGTTGAGCCACAGAACCCTTTTAATAAAAACCGAAGACAGAATTTCGGTGAAAGATATTCCTTGTTACAAAAACGAGCGAACATCTTTTTGGCACGCCCGGTGGGACCATTGTAGTAAGATTAAGAGAAATGGTGAGAACCAGAGGTCAATCAGATGGAGTACCAGTTGGCAACATCAACAATCCAGATGATGGAGCACGATCAGAGCATTCGGCAGCGAATGAGGACGTACCCCATCACAATGCTGATGTTCCTCGGCAATTGAACGAAGAACAAATCCATGCGTTGGCACCTGACAACACTTTGATAGCCACGATGAGAAGAATGTTTGAGGAACAGCAGAATGAGCTCACGAATCATATGGTGCGACATGTCTCAGATGTGATAAAGCCTATGATGATTAACGCCATAAACGAGGTAATATCACGCCCTAGTTCATCCTCTCAAGTTCCTCCCTTTTATGTAAACCCTCCTGGTACGATACCATTTCCACCAGCATCGGGACATCCCAATGTTGGGTATAATGGTAGTGGAGGATCAAATTCACAGCCTCCAATAAGAATTATACCAAGGCCAGAAAATCCTACAACAGCAAATCTGGTAAATGGTGTGAGTGGTTACAATTTCCCTCAAGCTGGCCCCATTGATGCTACTGTGATCAATCCCATGATCCCACCAGTATTGAACATGCCTCCGCCAGTGAATGTCCCTAACTTCGATCCCATGAGACCACCTGTGGCTCAACCATATCCACAAGTGGTAGAAAATCCTCTCTACAGGCCACCACCACCCGCTAATTTCAATATGGACCAACAAGGAATGAACAGACCTCAGCAGGTTGATCCTAGGGGGCAAGATCCTTGGTTGGGCCAGCAGAATTTAAGGCCATGGAATCTAGACAGAGTCGCAGAATTGGTAATGCAACAATTGGGAGCAGAGAGAGGCACACCAAGACCTGTGTACAGGAAGCCACATCCCGATTGGGTGGATAACATTCCATATCCAAGGGGATTTAAAATGCCAGATTTCGCTGTATTTACAGGTGAAGAAGACCAGTCAACTGTGGAGCATGTAGGTCGTTTTTTAGCACAATGTGGAGAGGCAGGAACAAATGAATATTTAAGGCTAAGGTTATTCCCATTGTCATTATCAAAGACAGCATTCACTTGGTATACGAATTTGCCAGCAAATTCTATCCAGACGTGGGTTGAGATGGAGGGACAGTTCCATTCTCAGTTTTACCGAACAGTACCAGAGGTAACAGTAGCCGACTTGGCCAGGATGTGCCAGTATGGCACTGAGACAGTAGATCAATTCATTGCTCGTTTTAAGAAGTCCAGGAATCGGTGTTTGACTTCTCTTACTGAAAAGGAATTTACAGATTTGGCTTTTAATGGGCTGAAGTTTAATCTCAAGGAGAGATTTGAGGGCCAGGCTTTTGATGATCTCTTTCAATTAAATGCTCGGGTTTCTAAGTATGAGCATCTGCTGAAAGATAAAGATAAGAAGCCAACGAAGGATAATCGGCAGACAATAGCATCGGTTGAAAGTACCGAATACAGTGACTTCACCGAAGAAGAAAATGAGATAGCGGTAGCAACTATGGTACTTGAAAAACCATATGTGTGCCCAGCTTTGAAACCAACAAAGGTGAGAGATGTGTCCAAGTTTAAAGCCAAGGAGACGAGTAATTATTCGTTTGATGTCTACAAGTTGGATGAGATATTTGACTTGTTGTTGAAAGATGGAATGATCAAGTTGGCTGAGGGACAGGTAATACCATCCAAGGAAGAGATTACCGACAAAAGGTATTGCAAGTGGCATCATTCCAAGACTCATGATACGGTGAATTGTATTGTTTTTAGAAAGACAATCCAGGATGCGATTCGTCAAGGCAAAATTAAATTCGCTGAAGATAAAGGCAAGGCTCCAATGGAAGTAGACACGGATCCTTTCCCGAAGATGATCAGTATGGTTAATGTACGTGAGTCTACGAGGCATGATAATAGACAATTGTGCACCCGTTGCCAACGAGAATTAAGTCATCAACATTGGGAAGTTCCCGAATTCCAGTACATGAGAGGAACAAGGGAAAGATACAGATCGGGATCATTTGTCTGTCGGGAAGGCAGACCACAGATAAAGTCTGAGATTGTGGTAACTAAAAACGTTTCGGCACAATCAAGAAGTCAAGAAGCTGAATCAAGGCGGTCAACACAAGTGTCTGAGAGGCGGGAATTTCGCCCCGATCCACCAAAACAAGTTCCTTCAACTCAAGAAGTTGAAACACAATCTCATAAGGAAAAGGAAACCCCACGAAAGCCTGAGAAGAAAAAGAGTTTATGGCAGCGATATAAAGAAGGGGATCCCAAAGTAGGATTGCTTGGAGAGCCTAGTGGGAAATTTGATTATGTGGTGTACTATGGAGACACGAAGGAGTCCTTAACCCCGTCATTACCTGTGGAACCATCTGGTTGGGGAGATGAATTTGATGATCCACCACCATCAATTCCCCATGAAGTTCCGAAGACAAAAACAATTAAGATCCCACACGATCCTCCTGAAGGAAAATGGTCCTTGGCTAAACCGCCGGGGCAAGCATCTTACCGAACTGCAAAAAGGCGATTTCAGCGAATGAAAAGCAGACAGAGGGATTTCGAGAATCGTGGGGACAAAGGAACGCCATCACAGATTCCTCCAACCAGATCTTTTAGATCTAGAGGAAATTGGGTTTGGAGGAGAAACCCTGATGATAAAGAACTTATCAAACCAGAGAAAAATTCTGTATACGATTCGGGAAGTAGTTCTCATCAAGAGGTGAAAAAAGGGAAAGAGGTTCAACAAGTCTCCCAAACAATTAATTTTGGGCAATTCCAGGTAGCTCTTAATCCGAAGCATCAAGTCAAAATAGAACAAAAGAATCTGAATCTCAAGATGTCGGAAGAAGATGATAAGAGTTGCCGAGCTGGTCATTCCAAAATGCCGAAAGAGAATCGTTCGCCAATGAGGATCAACATGGTCCATGCTAAGCTTCCAGCTGAATATGGGGCTTGTTCAGTAGTAGAAGAAGAACTCGAGCATATCTCAGAGAAAGAAATAGCAATGGCAGAATTCGAATTCTCTGATAAAGAAATGATAAGGTTTGATAAAGTACCCTCAGACAAGGCTAGACATTTAAGATCCTTGGTTATTTCAGGTAGAATCAATGGTCAAGCTGTCGGTAAGATCTTTGTAGATGCAGGAGCTACCTTGAATCTCATATCTTACAGGTACTTCAAGAAGTTGGGAAAAGATGATGATGAAATAATTCCATCGAATGTTCAGCTATCTGATTTCTTAGGAGAAGTTACCGAAGTCAAAGGGGCAGTTGTACTGGACCTAACCATAGGATCCAAAACAGCAAGGACGACTTTCTTCGTGATAGAGTCTGATGGTTCGTACAACTTGTTGCTTGGAAGAGATTGGATACACTCCAATCAATGTGTACCTTCAACTCTTCATCAGGTTCTGGCATTCTGGAATGGTAAAGGAGTAGAGTATATTGAGGCTGATTCGGGACTTGCTACAATAGGGTTAACTGGTATTCATCAAGATCATCAAGAATACTCACATGGAGGACATGTCATTGGGGTACCGAAAGCAGATTCACGATCTTATGCTTATTGTCGCTTTGGGAATATGAAAATTGAGTGGATTCCCAAGTCTAGCTTGGCATTAGAGGAGTTACATACTCTTTATGGAAAGCGAGCCCTTATTGCAAGAAGTTTATGAAAGGTATTTTGCATACCTGGCAGAAAAGACCCAGCAGAGTGCTGAAGTTTCAGATTGTATTGACGAATGGGAAGAGTCACCAATCAAAGAGGACAACAGGTCAACAGAAGCTCAAGACCCATTGTTAGAAGTTGATATAGGAGAACCTGGGTGTTTTCGTCCAATATATGTGAGTGCTTTTCTGCAAGGGGGCATGAAAGAAGAGTTAATCCACTTGATCAAAGAATACAAAGATTGCTTCGCATGGGATTACCATGAAATGCCTGGTTTGTCAAGAGATATTGTAGAACATCGTCTTCCTATTAAGAAAGGATTTCGTCCACACAAACAGTTAGCAAGAAGGTTTGCTCCAGATGTGGTTGACAAAGTCAAGGAAGAGATTGAAAGGCTGCTGAAAGCAAAATTCATTGAGACAGCCAGGTATGTAGAGTGGATTTCGAATATTGTTCCTGTGAAGAAGAAAAATGGAAAATTGAGAGTCTGTATTGATTTTCGGGATCTTAATAATGCCACTCCAAAAGATGAGTATCAGATGCCGATGGCAGACATGTTAGTAGATTCGGCGTCGGGAAATGAGATGTTATCTCTAATGGATGGTCATTCGGGTTACAACCAGATATTTATTGCTAAAGAAGACGTCCCGAAAACAGCGTTTAGATGTCCTGGTGCTATCGGGACTTTTCAGTGGGCAGTGATGCCTTTTGGGCTGAAAAATGCAGGAGCTACTTACCAGCGAGCAATGAATTTCATCTTTCATGACATGATTGGTAAATTCTTGGAAGTTTATATTGATGATGTTGTGATCAAATCAAGTCAGGGAAAGCATTTGGAATATCTTGAACAAGCTTTTGTTAGGATGAGAAAATACAAATTGAAGATGAATCCAGCTAAGTGTGCCTTTGGAGTACGAGCAGGGAATTTCTTGGGATTCCTAGTTAACCAAAGAGGCAACTGAGATGAAGAATCATGTGAAGACATCATGAGCAAGATTGCAAATGTTCAGGATGAATTGTGCAATTCGAGCGGTTATAAATAGAAAGGACATAGAGCAGATCATGGGTAGTGGCATGTCAGAGCTTTTCTCGGATAGTTGGAAGAACATGGCCCATAAGTGGAGGAAGACGGTTACCAAAATTGCCGCCAAAAATATTCTTTTGTAAAAGAAAATACGCAAAGGTCATTGAGGATTATCGGGAAGCATTATCATTGGAATCTTTGTTAATCACTGAGGATTGTCGGGAAGCCTTGTTATTGGAATCTTTGTTAATCACCGAGGATTGTCGGGAAGCCTTATCATCGGGATCTTTGTTAGTTATCAAGGATTATCAGGATCTTTGTTAGTTATTGAGGATTATCGGGATCTCTATTGAAGATTATAAAAGAGCAGAGGTTGGAATTCAGCAAATGAAGCAAAAGAACATAAGTCAGAAAGAACAAGATTTTTCATTTATACTTCCTCAGTAGAGACTTGGCTTCATTTACAAAAGAACGGAGCTCAAATTCTAAATTAAGATTTTGTTCCATGAGCTCCGCCCTCTGTTTTTCACAAGTTTTGACCGACCTACAAGTGGAGTCATATTCTTTCCGCAGCTCCCGACACTTCTCCATCTTCTTTCTAACTGATGGGCAAAGATGACGCATCTTCGCTTCCTGCTCCATCATTTGGACCTCTACCGTCTTCAATTCCTTCTCAAGTTCTGCTCTTCTTTCTGCCAAGCGGTGAAGTTTACTCTCTTCGGCTTTATAACTGTCGTAGAACAAGCGGGTATCCGCACATTTGTGGGTTAGTTCATCTTGAATGGCTTGACCTCGCTGTTCTCCGAAGAAAAGATGTGGAAGTTGATAGGTGTTGATCCTGATGGTGTCCACAGCATCCACAAAACCAACGGCGAATATATCACTTTTGTCCTGGAAGTCTTGGGAAAGTGCAAAGGAAGGATTACCAGAGCATACTTCTTGGAAGAGAGTTCTTGCTCGTTTCTCTCTGTCAGAGTCGGTAATCAACTTCCCATAGCCAGACTCTAATAAGCTAAGAAGTTCAGTCCATTTAGCCTTAGCTACTTCCTTAGAGACTTCAGAAAATGATGCCGGGTCTATAGATTCTGGTGGACAGTCATCAGTGGAGCCAGGAAGATTTGTGAGCAGTATGTTTTCCACTTCAGCTTTTTCTTCAGTAGATAAAAGATTTATCTCAGCCGCGGCAGAAGGAACTTGTGAAGAAGAAGAGCTTGCCAAAGATATTCCTTGAAGAGGCAGAGTGATTGACGAAGACTGAACAAGCGGTAGAGGTACATTGGTTGATGGGCCTTTAAGAAATTCCCCATCAGGAATCAGGATTCTTTTTGATGCAGATGAAGGCTCATCGGTACCTGTAAATGCAGTTATGAGTGTTAAAACAATAGTATAAGAAGCATTCCCCATTCAGTAAAGTGAAGACAATACTTACCGATAGAAGTTGGAGACTTCCTAATCTGAGGAGAAGATGGGTCATCAGCTTGTTCCTTTTCCTTAAATTTTGAAGTCTGGGTTTGCCTTGATGTAATAAGAAGTTCCGTCGAAGAAGCCGGAGGCACCAGAACAGGGTCAAGAATTGTTATATCATCGTCAGAAGCAGGAGCAGAAGGGGAAGAAATCAAAGCCGCTTTTGATCGGTATATCTTGAGAGTCTTCCCTGAGTTATGTTTAAAATAAGAAAAGCACAGATCAATATTGGAAGGTATGCTCATGATTAGCAAAAGCTTTAAATATTAAAAGTTACCTTTCGGTGTATGCGGCTTTATCATGGCACGAAGCGTGGGACTGACAGATGAGCTCCTTGGTGATGATGATAAAGATTTAGTGATAGTTCTTTCTGTTGCTGGCTTCTTAGACGCCTTTTCTGGAGCAGGCAGTTCTAAGATTTTTCGCTTTCTTCCTGCTGTGAGCGAAAACAGTTAGACACAACTAAATACCGAATGAAGAAGTATATTGAAAGAAGGGAAGCAAACTAACCTTTAACAGGCTTTGCCGGTTCCAAGGGAAGAATGTCTTCATCTCCGGTTGATTGAGGAAGTGCAAGAGTGGCCGTCTCCTTTATTTTCAAAAGGATCATGTCCAGCGGCTCTGAGAATACAGACTTCCGATAATTCTTCCACCAGAAGTCGAAGTCTTCTGAAGAGCGATCAGCATCTGGAATGAACTCGGTAACACGGAACAGTCGGTAAATGTCCCGAATCAGCTTGTTCAGTTCAATGAAGTTCTGACTGTCGCCTTGCTTACAGAATACTTTAATGATGGAAGAAAAGGAAAAAGTGTAGAGAGCCGGGACAGGAATCCCTTGAATCAACCCAAATTGTCTAGCACAATATTGGGGAGAATAGATTTCGAAGCCAGCAACGAATCTACCCTTTATTGAAAACCTAACAGGAAGGTCAATAGAGGTTAGAACGACTTGCCAAAAATCATTCTTATTCTTCTGAAAGGAAGGAAGATATGATTTGAATTCGGGAATGAGAAAAGGAGAAAAAGAGAATGAAAAAATTTGGGAAACAAAGAACCGAAAATAAGATAATTGTCCTTCTGGACAAGGAATCAGCTCTCGGCTTAAAGCTCGACATACAGGATGATTCGGGATAGAAACCGAAGGGGGTTGCGAGAAATGGTCTTTGGAAAACCAAAAAGGAAAATAAAAAGCCGACCAGGCTTGGAGAATCCAGAGTGGACCACCATAGACTCCACCTATTTCATCCGAAATGATGGAAGAAGCCGAATGGGCTAAGCCTCGGTACAATAAGGACAAAATAGTTTTTCCCAAAGAAAGGAGAGTTCCCGAAGCTAAGGCAGAAGCTATAGCTACGAAGTCCTTTGAAACTCTCACAATAGGGTGGCAAAAGAGGAATTTACAGAGCCAGTACAAGAGAAAAGCGGTGTGTTCCTCGTCGGTAACTTCACCTTCTTTCTTAAAAAACTTGCCGATAAAAGCCCCATAAGCTAGCTCGGAATCAGACAACTTACCGAGTCCTGGGTAAGAATCCGAAGACAGAGTAGATGGGTCTGTACCTAAAGGACTGAGACCGGTCAAGCAATGGATGTCGAGCAAGGTTACCGACATCGGGGAAAAAGGGAAGAAGAAGCAGTTGGTAGAAGTTGACCAAAAACAGGATAGGGCACTGATTAGCCCATGATTCAGACGATAGTCGAAACAACAAAGGCGCAAAGCATTATGAATCGAAAGTCCATCCCAAAGAGAGCCCTTGGAAGGACGAAGTCGAAGGTACCATTGATAAAAATTTGGCTCAAAATCAGAAAAAGCCCTAAGACGAGAAGGGCGGGAGTGCCAGTTGTAAGCTAGAACGGAAGAATGGTGGATTGGAAGTACCTCAGTTTGATGACGTGGGAAGAAATCAGAGAGAATGGCAGGAACCGAAAACTGATTGTAAACAGCTGGGCCAAGGATGTAAGAATCCTCGAAATCATTCTGTACCGAGAAAAAATCCCGATCATCGTTGAAATCTTGAGAGTCTCTGAAGCTATGGTAGCGCTCTAGGGCATTTGAGGCAAGAAAGGAGGAAGCTTGAGCCTTGGGAGCCATGGTGTCTGATCGAGTACAGGAAAAGGGGACGAGGGAACGAAGAAGCGAAAGAGCGAGAGAATAACGAAAGAGATGACTTGTTGGAGAAGCAAGTTTGAAGGCGAGAAATCAGATTGTGTGGGGACATCTGATTTATATATTAAGTTGATACGAGGAGAAGCTGAAAAGGCAAGCGCGCGAAACGAGACGGCAAAATGGCGCTGGAAACAAAAAGTAAGTGTCTTGTCATCTTTGGCATTTAAAAGAATTAAAATTCTTTTAATTCTTTTAAAGGGGGCATCTGTTGACACCAAATAATAAAGAGTTACCGAATGGACTTCAGTATCATTGTGTCTCGAAAATCGGTAAATCGGGAATAGTAAGCTACTCTGAGAAGTTCGGTAAGTTAGCTGCAATATACCGAAATGTCTAGAAGACTAAACCCGATATTCGGGAAATAAGAAAACAGGACCACTGATTTTCAAAATTTGGTAAGATTCTGGACATACCGAAATTATAGAGGATCAGCAGTAAGAGAAATATGAAGACAAAAAAAACCGCAGGATGGCCAAGCTAGCCATGTCAGCAAGAAGTTACGAGCAAGAAATCCGGAGAGTGGATGCGAACAGTTCACGGCAGTTGCTGGAAAAGATTCAAAATTCAAAGCCATATTGACAGTTGAAGATCAAGTTTTGGCGGATAAAACGTGGGCAAGTGGGAAGTTATTGAAGGCGCCAAGATTCAGAGTTTGAAAACAAGAAAATAACCGACAAACGGTTATGCAAAGCCAAAGAATGATAAATAATCGAAAGAGAAGAGAAAGGAGACAGATCAACATACATCCAAAAGAACTCAAGTTTTCTGCACTTTAACTTTCCTGTATTCTCCTTTCCAGCATTTACAGTTTCTGCAACTTCAGTTTATTATCAAGCTTTCCACTGCTTTCCTAGGAGTATTGTAACGTAGCCTGAACCCTTGTTGATCTCAAATCCACATTCGATCCATTGAATTCCTACCCATTTCACTTCCATTTGTGTTCCTCCGTGTTCTCATTAAAATTTCCTTTCGAGAGTTGAGCCACAGAACCCTTTTAATAAAAACCGAAGACAGAATTTCGGTGAAAGATATTCCTTGTTACAAAAACGAGCGAACAACGTGGCTCTAGAAATTAAATATGTGTATGTGCATGCATGTTTTTTTAGTGTATATATATATATTCAACATATTAAGTTACAAACTAAAATGAAACAGAACGAAAACGGGGAGTACGACCCTAATTTCGGAGTTTCAATTCTGCCTACTAGACATTTTCACGAGTCTCTAATTTTCCTTCTGAACTCCACCGAACGTATTATGCATCAATTACCAAGGCAAATCAGAGATTTGAATAACTCATTCGGCTCATCGAGGCTCGCTTTAAGCATGATATCCTTCGATGCTCGGCTCAGCTGTTGTGCTAGCTGAGATCAAACTTACGACACGACGAGGAAAATTACCGAAGGGAACGCATTCCGAATAACATACGCAGTGAAATTACACGAAAAATATGCCCAAGATACAACTTGAATCACTGATCATAAACGAGTATATCACACTTCGGGACATACCGTAATTGCCACAGATTAGATGTCTCCCTTGCAGTCTCGAGAGATCCATTGTTTCAATCATGGTTTAACAGTGGAGAGGGAGAGCGTCGTTCCTTTTCTCTGTGTTTCTCGTAATAGCCAAAAATGACAGACAGACAGAGGAGAAGAAACTGTCGTCGTACAAAAAACGTGATAACACCACGTTTCAAGCAAGTGATAACTGCCTATGTAGTTATCAATAGTGGGTAGGGGGTGTGGTTGCCTACATGGGCGGACCACAGTAAACCCCATGAAACCCAACATCTCCCACTCGCCCATGAAGGGCCAACAACTCTCACTCGTCCACGAAGGACTAAACATAACTCTATCTTCTTTGCAAGGTTCATATCAACAAATAATCCGTGCGACCAGCATACCATGAGAGCTCGTTGCCATACATTTGTTAGGAATATATAGCAGCTCAAATTGGGCACATTACCTCAGAGTAGATCCAGTATACAGTACCCTAAATCAATCAGTCACATTTACATGATATCTCTCTTGATCTCTTTAAGTATTCTGTATACATTGTATTCACAATTATGATTAAACTCAAACTAATCATAATTGGTCGACCTGTGAACACAAAGATATAATGTGACATCAAAACAAATTAATCTTCCTCTTCCCTTAAACCTCTCAATCTCAGTTCAGCTCGCTTTTCTAGAAATATCCCATTAGATCGAATCAATTTCATGACCATTGGCAACACTCTAAGATAGCAAACATTAAATAGAAATCTTGAGAATAAGTAAGAGTTGTGAGGGCACTAAATGAGGAACACTTATCCTCAAGAGTCTCACAAGGCTTAAAAAAGTTGAGATCAAAACTTTCGCCAACTCTTATTAGTCGTCTCATGCATACGTAGTATGAAATACGTATTACGGTATTTTCTCCTTTCCCGTGGAGCGTATGTCTTTCCACTTAATACCGTACAGATGATAGTTCAGACACACCCAATGTCTAACTTGAGTTTACAAATCTACTCTATTTAAAGCATCTATCAGAAATCACATCTGACAATAGAAACAGATAAAGTGAAACATGTTGGCTATTTCACTTTCGGATATAATAAACATTATGACCTCATCTTAACAACCTGTTAAGGCGACATCTATACTTTAAGCTCGAGCTCTCAATTATCACTTAGACAATGAGCTTAAAATTGCCTCATCTCTATTTATCACATAGTAAATAGAGGCGATTACCTGTGTGAGTGGGCTAATATCTTATCTGTCCGACATACCCTCTCAACACAATGCACTAAGCATTAATATGCATAAATATCAAATAAACTCAAGCATTAATAATAATGGAACATACCATTAACTGTAAACTTTGGGAAAAACAAATATACAGTACTTCAACTTCTAGAGATTTCAATATAGTGAACGAATCCCTTTGTCAACACATGACCAAGGAAAATATCTCTAGGAATTGACTTCGTCATAAGATCTGCTATCATTCTATACGTAGATATGTACCGTACGTTCACATCTTTTCGTACAATCATATCTTTCATAAAATTATACTTCGTGTCTATATGTTTGGTCTTGCAATGAATCCTTAGTGTAAGCTATTACTGCTTGGTTATCACAATTGATCAATAATTGAACCTGCAGTATCCTTAGCAACACCTTATTGATCCAAACATCTCTTAAACCAAACACCCTCTCATACTGCTGCTGATAATGCCACAAATTCGGCTTCGATTGTGGATAAGGCTATACACGTTTGCTTCTTTCTACTCCATGATAAGGCGCCATTGTTAAGTAAGAATGCAAATCCATATTATGATAAGGCGCCATTGTTAAGTAAGAATGCAAATCCATAGGTAGAATTTGAATGCAAATCCAGAGGTAGAATTTCTCTCATCTAAACCTCCTCCTCAGTCAACATCACTATAGCCTTCAATGCGCAGATCTCTACCTTGATCACTCAGCAAATAATCTGCAGTACTATTCAGATACCTCAGAATTCTATTGACGGCAGTCCAAAGTGCTTGATATGGATTGGATTGGTATCTACTCACCATTCCAACTACATAACAAATATCGGGTCTTGTACACACCATAGGGTACATTAAGTTTCCAATAGCACTAGCATATGGAACACTTTCCATTTGTTCCTTTTCTTGTGGAGTCTCAGGACACATTCTACGCTCAATCCTTCACTTCTTTTGCAATAGGAGTATGTATGGGTTTACAGTCTTGCATATAAAATTGTCCAAGGACTTTATCTATATAAGTCTCTTGTGAAAGAGATCACGATATCTTTGAACAATCTCTTGAAATCTTAATTCCAAGAATATTAATAGCTTCACCCATATCCTTCATCTCAAAAAATTGGCACGTAACCAGTTCTCAATTGTATTGACAAACTCCATATTGCTTTCGACAATGTGTATATCATCAACATATAATGATAAGATCACAAATTGATCTTTGGATCTTTTGATATATACACAATGATCTTCATCAAACATTACAAAATCACATGCCACTATGACATTGTGAAAACGAATATACTAGTTTCTCAAAAACTACTTAAGGCCATATATCAATCTCAAAAGTCGACACACCTTTTGTTCTTGGCTTTCTATAACAAACCCAATGGGTTATTCTATATAAATTTCTATATAAATTTCTTCTTCTTATTCTCCATTGAGAAAAGCAGTCTTTACATCCGTTTGATGTAATTCAAGATCCACACTAGCCACCATTGCCAGAATAAGACGAATTAAGGTAAATCTCACCCTAGGAGAAAAAACCTCTTCATAATCAATTCCTTCTTGTTGATTATACCCTTTCGCCACAGGGCGAACATTATATCTTTCAATCGAGCCATCAGCTTTATACGCTTTATTTTGAGAACCCACTTGTTCCAAATGGCTTTGCGTTCGTTTGGAAGATAAATCAATTCACAAACTTGGCTTGATTCCATTGACTCCAACTCTTCTTCCATTGATTATATCCAATTTTCCTTATCAGGGCAAGCCAGAGCCCCATTCACATTCCTTGGCTCATCCTCTTCTTGTGGAGCGGCTATGAAAGCTTATCCCTCAATGTCTAAACGTCGACGAGTTGTAGGGGAACACTTTTGCGGCTTGTTCGCTGAATTGGATATCGTACACTTAGTACATCATGCTCCATTACGCTCCCACTCGAATTAAATAATAATGGCATATTCAAATTCAGTTATACTCCTACTGTCTTGCTCACCTATAAACACATTCCCTTTCGACTGCTCTCAGTATCTCATGAAGATATTTCTTTTGTCTCTAGGGTCCAATTTCCCATATCTATGGCAGAACTCGTGTGTGTATGCAGCACATCCCCAAGGTCTAAGAAATCTCAAATCTTATTTTTGACCTGTTCACAACTTATATGGAGTGCAAGTAACTGATTTAGAAGGCACACGATTAAGTATATAGATAGTAGTCAACAATATATCACCTCAAAAGGTGATTGGCAAATTAGCCAGTGCCATCACAGACCTAACCATTTTCATTAGGATCCTGTTTCTTCTCTCTGCAACTCCATTCTGTTGAGGAATCGCTGAAATAGTCAATTGTCTTTCTATTCCTTTTTCATCACATAAAATTCTGAACTGATTAGATAAGTACTCTCGGCCTCGATTGGATCTCAATGCTTTTATTTTCATGTCCAATTGATTTTCTACCATGCTTATAAACTTCTTAAAGCAACTCCTGCCTCGGACTTATGAGAAATCAAATTGACATGACCGAATCGAGTATTTAAATGGGATGAAATAAACAGCCCCATGCATTGCTCTCACATTCATTGTACGACAGATGTTTGAATGGATCAAATGCAAAGAAAACTCAGCTCTTGTTTCTTTTCCAAATGATTTCCTCATTATTTTTCTCGCTAGGCAATGCTCACGAATAGGCAAATCGACTTTTTCAATATTGCCCAATAAGCCCTCTTGGTTAATCTATTCATTTGTTGTTGGCCAATATGATCCAGCCTAACATGCCACATATTCACATCATTATCATAAGATTCAGAAGATGTAAATAGGAAATAATAAATTTTCACATTATTGTATTCAACAATCAGCACAATAAAACTATCCAGAAAAATACCTGGAACTATACTAACTTGTTTCCAATGACAAGTCAACACCATCGTTATGAAAGTTCAAACTAAAATCAAGTTTAACTGATACTAACACGGAAACTAAATTCCGTCGAATTTCTGAAGCATATAACATATCATGTAGGAACAGGGTGCGACCACCGCACATATTTAATTGGTAGGTGCCAACCCTTTTGACTTTCACTCATGAATTATTTCCCACATATAACCACTTTGCTCCATGTGAAACTCGTCGAAATTCCACGAAGGCACCTCTGTCTTTTGCTACATGGTTTGTGGCACTTGAGTCTATAGTCCACACAGGATGAGATTCAGTTACAAAAACTAAACTGGAGACATAAATAACACTCTCAAGTGTACAAAGGGTTTCTACTTCCTTATGCTCACCACAGTCGCGAGTAAATTGACCCTTCTTGCCACAATTAAAACATTTCACTTTTGAGATGTTTTTCTTGAAAAGACGTTTTCCTTTCCCATGTCGGTTAAACTTTGATTTCTTTCTTGAAGAATCTATACAGTTTCCCTTCCACTTCTCAAACCCACCTTGACGCTTATGCTTGGAGCTCGAAGCCCCATGTGAGCCAGAACCAGCATAACAAATGTCTGTTTCTAGTTTAGCTGCCAGAAGGTGATCCACCTCTAGTTTAAGACGACGCAAAGTATCCTCAAAAGTCTTTACTTTTCATTGTGGATTAAGTGGATTCTCATATGCACCCAGCTATGAGGCAAATGACGGATTACTGCTTGCATTTGCTGCTCATCAGTCAAAATGTGGCATGCATCTTATTGTTCACTTATCATGTTCGACATACGTCTCAAGTGATGTTTCATATTCTGCCCATGAAGCATCATATAAATGTCAAACCATACAGTGATCGGCCTCTGTTTGGTGACCGACGTCCAACCAAACTTGGCTTTTAATGCTTTCCACATAACTATGATATCATTTTTCATGCTACTCATCAACGTAATGCGAGCAATAGAGTTCTTCATTTTCCATGCAGCAAATGTCTCTTTATCCCTTCTATGTTGTGCAGTATTTCCATCTTTAGGTTCTTCCATAACTAAGCTAAGAGCTTCTAGTGTTTCTTGCTTTTCTAGTACACACTGGATTTTCACATTCTAGATTTCATAATTCTTGCCGTTCAAAAATCTCTCCTTTGTCAAGCTCAGCTACAATATTCTAAGAAGCTATAGCCATTGTATATGAACACGAAGTTCTATAGACATGTATTCACGAACTATCAATGCCTAACATTTATGCATTTATTTTACACTAACCAATGATATTAATGAATAATTTCACATAAGGTCTCAGATTCGAAAGTTCACTATGTTCCCAATCATCGTCTAAGAATCCTCGTTTGAAATTACCATTAATATATCATTTATGTAAAATTGAGTTCATTAAAGTTACTAAAACTTTATAGAACTCCCCACTCGAATAAAGATCATAAATCATATAATGATCCCTATATCTTGTAATCATAACATGGCATAGCATGATTTGAACTAATACACAAATAATTCACGTATCAAATCATACTCTAATTTCATAATACAAGATATAAATAGCAAGTACACTACAACTTATACATGCTATCAACAAAACATGTTCTGCACAATCTCTATGTAGTTATCCACATGTATGCCATCTACTGTATTCTTAAAAAAAATACAAGTAAAAATAATCGAAAAATGCCCCAAAATACGTTTATAATGAGTTTCATACGTATTTTCATAACTTTAAATTCATTAAACATGTACAATATATATACCAAACTGAAGAAAATTTTGAGACGAATGCAACGGTACCTCGCACGCCCCCATCGGAGCTCGGACGCAACTCTACGCACCGGTCAAAGCTTTGGTGCATTTGGTCAACAAAGGTCAAATTGCAATTTTCAGAAAAATACAGGGACCAATTTGTAATTTTCAGAAATTTTAGGGACCAAATTGTAATTTTCGAAAAATTCAGGGACCAAATTGCAATTTTTGAAAAAAAATCAGGGATAAACCGGGTTAGGACAGGTCGGAACCGAGTCTGGGATACGCTGAACCAGGTCTGGGGTACGCCGCACGTGCCGCGCACGTGGGTGCGTGAATACCACGTGCACCGGACCCCTCCGGCGCGTGGCAACGCGTGTGGTTCTGTCCGGCCTCCTCTAGCAACGAGCCACCCCTCATAATGATCGTATCGACGATACGAACCCGATGATATACTCAAAACCAATTTTTTTTTTTAACAAAATTTCACGAAAAGGCGACGTTTCGCCATGGCCCCGAGGGACTCTGCCCCGTCGCAACGCTTGTGGGGCGTGTGGAGGCTCCCGGTGTCGCCTCATGACGAGCAACCACTACAAATTCTTGTCTCGTCGAGCCCGTTCTGACTATTTATTCGAAAAACGTTTTTGATGAACAGAACATCATGAACGAACCGTGAACAGTAACCGTGAACAATAAACTCGAAAATGGGTTTTTTGTAACGAGCGCCGCGACGTCCCAGGGCGCCGCCTTCTTACGCTAATCGCACTGCCGATTTTAATCTCATAAGTATATATAATAGAGAGCACATGCGAAAACCTATCATAACACGGGCGAGGCCGTCACACAAGTGCATGCATTAGGGTAGGCACGCCTAAAGGGTATGGCCTCTTATGTTTCATTACGGTTTACATTACATAGTAAGATCACTCGACATATCAAAAAATACGTACGTTTTATACATGAAACATCGTTTAGTACATCCGTTTCATAGCAACGAAAATACACTGGGAGGACTTCAAAAGGTAACATCTACTCCAGAATACTATCCACTATCTTCTTCGCCATGCTCCGATACCATTACTATCACCTTGAGTCGCGAAAACCTGGATATTTGAAAAAGGTTTCAACAACAAGAGTGAGCCGAATCTCAGCAAGAAAAATATCTAGCCGAACGACTAAGCTATCCATTCAATCATTCATTCAAGCAGATCTCATCAAGTAATTAACCGATAGAGTACACAGGGAAAGCCACAACGAACACATACACGTAAGGAGCACAAGTCAATCAAGCAACGGTTAGCCAAAGTGAACACAAAAGCCACAAAGCCCTTATAAATTATCCCTCCAACCTCACGGCCGAAACACTCATGAGCCCGATTTCATTTCCTCGTCAATTCGGCGACTTACCAGGCAATCTAACTATGAATTTCGTCTGCTCTAAAATGGATAACCACCCTTGAACTAGCAGAATCAACTTGCAACCCACGAGCCACACGAATTGGCCATCTCCAAGTACACGGCCGAACTACTACTCACGGTCCCATTTCAATTCATCACAAACCGACGAAAATCTCGACGATCAACTCACGAAGTCAGATCACCCAAGTCCCAGGGACATCAACTCAAGCAATGGATCACCCGTGCATTACCATTTTCCCTGACATGCAACCGAATCTAACCAACGATATACCCATTTCCTATTTCAACAATCCGCTCCAAAACGAGCGACAAATGGACAGATTAGTGGTAAGGGTAGATGAATACTTGCCTTAGGGTCGTACACGAAGAAACAGAGCTCGATTCGCCTTCCGGATGAGCTCGAACTGACCATTCTTCCTCGGTGGTGTCGCGTAAGAGGGACCGACGGGAATTGAGAGATGGCTTCGTCGAGGGCGACTAGGGCGAGCTACTGCGGCTAGGGATCTCAAGGATTGCCACCGTCGAGCCATGGAGTCGTCGGCCAAACTTGAGCGAAGGAGGAAGAGCTCGGGCGGACTCCATGAAGAAGAAGAAAAGAAAGAGAGAGGGAGAGCTCACGGTTCCTTAGGGGGGGGCCTCAAATGGGAAGAGAGCGAGAGATGAGGGCCTTTTATAGTGGTGGGGGATCAAGGTCGATTTAGAGGGGGCTTCGCGATCCAATTCGCGAACCGACTCTGGCGCGAAACATTTTCTCAAGACCAAAATAATCGTCGCGCCCAAAATGTTCTAACAAATTAATATTGTCGCGCCCGTCGACAAGCTAAAGTCCAAACATCCATCGCGAAACAATTAACCCCAGATCGCCATCTCTAATAATCCAAACCCGACATCGACTAATCTTGCTTAAGAAAATCAGGCCGTCACACTTTTTGTGCTCAAATCGAAGACAAAACACAAAATGATTAGGAAATAATGACAACTGCTCCGAAACCAATGAAGGGAACGCATCCCGAATAACATACGTAGCGGAATTACACGAAAAATATGCCCAAGATACGACTTGAATCACTGATCGTAAACGAGTATATCACACTTCGGGACATACCGTAATTGCCACGGATTAGATGTCTCCCTTGCAGTCTCGAGAGATCCCTTGCTTCAATCATGGTTTAATAGTGGAGAGGGAGAGTGTCGTTCCTTTTCTCTGTGTTTCTCGTAATAGCCAAAAATGATAGCGAGAAAGGAGAAGGAACTGACGTCGTACAAAAAATGTGATAACACCACATTTCAAACAAGTGATAACTGCCTCTATAGTGATCAATAGTGGGTAGGGGGTGTGGTTGCCTACATGGGCAGACCACAATAAACCCCATGAAACCCAACAATTACAAAAAGAAAAAGAATAATGAAGAAGAAAATTGAATGTGTATCCTTCTTTCCATAATAGGTCATGCCTAGTGGATAATACGAATATGAAGAAAGATCATTTCGCAACCCAGGATGCGGCAGACCAGATGGGATTTACCCAAGTAGTAAATACGACCAGAGGGACACTTGTGCTTGAACTGAAAATGCCGCTCCGCGGGGAGTCAAATATCCGACGGCTGTTATCTTCTCTCAGCTCGATCGCACTGTCCTCATCGCTCCTCCGCTGAACCACCTCCAAGGCACGCGCGCTCCACCCTCCACCACCAAAGCTCTCCTCCGCCACGCGCGCGCCCCCATGTCGACGACCCCCGAATCACCGGGTCAGGTCCCGAACCCCGACACGCCCGAGCCCGATCACCTCGCCGGAGCCGTACCGCAGGATCCGCTCCTCCAGTCGGGCTGCTTCATCGATCCCGCCGCCGCCGCCGCCTCCGATGGCGAAACCCTAACTCCCGGCGACCGAGCGGACCAGAGCTCCAATGGCGCCGCCGAGGAGGCGACCCCGAAGAGGCTGAGCTCGAACGGGGCGGAGGCGGTGCCTCCGACGCCGGAGAACGCCCACTCCGCCGATGACCCTTGGAGCCGGCGGAAGACCCGCGGGGTGTTGGCGGAGACGCCGGATTGGCTGCCCGCTGGTTGGTACGTGGAGGATCGGGTCAGGACGTCTGGTGTAACAGCTGGAACGAGAGATAAGGTGAAGTTCACGACCGTTGTTTTAGCTATCTTCTGCTATTTCAATCGCCAGGGTATAATTTTAGCTGAACTAGAATGAAGTTGAACTTGTTCTTGAATGTCCCGGTATTAACAAGACTGAACAGAACTGCCCAGTGACAAAATATATCGACTTATCTGTGCTCAGCTGAATGTAGTAGCTTAGCTGATTGCTTTTCGTTTAGGAACTGCGTTGCAATAGCTAATAGCTGTATTGAACCTCGACACTATGGAATAGACTTGGCGACTATTAACAGAGTGATGAGAAGCTTAGCTGGGAGAATAAACTTTGTGTAGCTTGATGATAGATTGGTTTCTGTGACACGATCTGTCTTGTGAAAAGAGGAAGTGAGTAGCGAAGGCAAGGCGTTGATGTTATATGCTGTGTGGTAGAAGGCTAGATGTGTGTACATCATTTAGAGCAGATAATCTTACTGTTGAGAACTGAGAAGTTGATGTTTCTGAGTGATTCAGCCCTTGGGTTTACATAGTTGCCAAAGCTAGAGATGTTACCATTTCATGAAGAAATAACCATTCAGTGGCAAACTTGGTGATGGTTTTAAGTGTTAACTGCTTAACTCTCCCTCTCTTTACTTGGAATATTCTTTTGAAATTAAATGTCCATGATTACACTCTTGCAGATGGTTGTATTTAATTCATATTTGATTGTCAGGATTTGGAAGATTCATGTATTTACGTTGTAACTTAGCATATCAGCCTTTGCATGTGTTGAAAGCAGCTTAGCCGTGTGCTTATTTTAGGGAAAAGAAGAGCTAGAACTCAATCCTTCTTTTGCCTTTTTAAATTCACTTCATTCACTTGCAATCCTGAACCATGTATCCTATCCAATCAATCGGTATTGTGTCACAGGCTTACTTCTCCAAATTCTAGTGTCTTTCAAACGAATCAAATTGCTCCGACAGTATTATATCTATTTGTGATCTCCACACCCAATATAAGTGTATTTAAACAGTACCTCATGAGAAGAAAGACAGCTGGGTGTGATTTTAATTACTGGCATATTCCAAAAGATCAGTTGGTTAGATGTGTGACACTAATTTATAGAATTGTATCCGGTGCTGTGGTTGGAGAGCATCGAGGAGCTCTCTGTAGGTATGGGTGAGTTTTGAGAGAATTACGCACCTCTGTCTAGTGTAGATGGATTTGCTTTCTCTCCACTCGATGAGCAGGTGGAATACTGCGAAGAGAAGTCAATATTGTCGCACATCACCTTTGTGGTGGTGTGTGTTTGTTTCTGTATTTCCAGAGCATCCACCTCAGTAGTCGGTTCAAGTTGGTCTCAGTTACAGTTAACCAGGAAAGTTCAAGGAAGTTTTTTGTGATATTGATCTTATGTTGCTTCTTGAGATATCATTAAGAGCTCAAAGGTTGGTCGATGTTGGAATATCATGCTCTTATAGCATGTCTTTGAGCATTTTCGAGTAAAGTACATCACGTAGGTTTTATGTCTCTGTTGTTTTGTACACTTATGTATGCATCCACCGGCAGAATTCTTTTCCTTGATACCTGTAGGATATGTTTGCTTCATCTGTACGACATTATAACGAGAGATTCTCTTAAATTCTTCTACCAGAGCCTTCTCTTTTTTCTCCTCACATAGATACCGTGATGGTTTTTCTTTCACTCAATGCTCACCCTCCGGATTCTCATGCTTCCAACGTCACTTATTGGAGAAACTTGAAGTGCCTCAAATGGACCTTCTCACGTTTTACCTCACCTCGGCTACATGACGGTTTTTTTTCCCTCTCTCAATGCTCACCTTCCCTATGCTGTACTTCCATTATCTTTACTCTTCCCAATGTCCGTAGCAGAATAGTTGCTGTGCATCATGACGGCCTTCTCTTTCTCTGAATGCTTACCTTCTCAACTGCCACAATTCTGTGTCACTCTTCCTGGTTAGTTACATGCTTCATTTAAACTTCCTCACGTTTTTAGTCGCCTTCACACTGTAACAATTGTTTTTCCCTCCTTTAACTCCGGCCGACAGAGCTGCCACGTTTCCATTGTTTCCCCCTATAAATCACCTCTCAATATCCTTTCTCTAGTCTTTAATATCACTTGACTGGGCTCTCTTGCTGTTTGCATCGGTGCGGTGTTGTTAAGGTCAGTACCTTTTGTCAAAACTTTCCCTGAGCTTACTCTCTTCAGTTTATCTACTTGAATTGTTAGTTTAAACATTGATAGTTTGTTTTTTTTTTCCCCGTATGCCAAAACATAGTTTTTCAATGTGTGCTCTTTGCATTTGTTAAGGAACCCATAATTTAGCATTCCTCTTTTTTCAGGCTGCATCATTTGCTAGTATTTTCTACCAGGATGCAAGTTATTTGTCCGGAAAGAGGCATTTTCCATTTTACTTGATTTGTTTCCCTCATTCCATTTATCTGCACAGGCCTTCATTTATTTTGTTCATTGAATATCTGATTCTGAATCTTTCCGAGTTCATCCCATAGAAAGCAAACCCCTAGTATATATAACCTGCTTTCCTCGCGTCCTCCCCCTTCATTCAGCTGGAGCGATGAATTCAATGATATTACCCAACCCAACAAAAGGGATATCATTGTGATGGATGCTTTCTCCCATTTACTGAATGTCATCTTTGACAATGTTTTTTATCTCATGCACACGGATTTCAAAAAGAACGGTGAGGTTTTCCACAACCCAGCCAAAGAAAAGGTCCCTTAGCATTGTTCATGCATGGTTCTTTTCCCATTGATTTCAACATTGATATCATTTAGCACTTGGCTCCTGAAACCAGAATTCATCTATGAAATGTGAAAGAGAAAACATTATAGAAGATTGTGAATTGCTACTTTTAATACGAATAGGGGGTCATGCTAAGGTGTAAACTTCTAACAAACAGTAAATATACCATCGCCGGATGTAGGATCACGTTTACTAGTGCTGTTTTGTCCGAATCTTCTGTTATGAAAGCTAAATATTGGTGTGCGCAAGGCAAGGCGATTGAACCCCTGACCTGTTGGTTGCCATTCAAAGAAGCACAAACACATGAGGTGCACCCTCTCTTTACTGAAAAAGAGGCTAGATTGCTGTAAGGTGGACTCAAAGGTGCGACCTTATGGATAATAATGGCTACCTCAACCATCTCGGCCAAATGGAAAATCATTCTGGTGATTGCATTAAATTGTAAGAGTATAACCGCCCGGTCGCGTACCACTACTCATTCAGTTTGGTTTCTGCTACTGTTTGAAGATGTTTTGATGTTTCAGTGCATTGATGGATAGCAAATACTGAGGAAATAGAAAGTTTTTGTCTGGTAGTCTCCACGGCATTTCAGCATTAATGTCTAATATTTGATTTCCTTGTTAGTATCTAGTCATTAGTCTTGAGAATTGTTTGTAATACTATGGTAGGGAAGGAGCATTTACAATTATCGGGTTTCGCGATCACCATCACGCAAGCCACCAGGCCTACCATCTAGAGCCAGATAATGGTCATTTACGTCCGTCGTCGCTGTCCTAGATCTTTTTCTCTTATCTCCATCCAAGAGTGCCGCTCTGATCTGTGATTTTCCCAGGTTACTTGGACAGATTCCAGAGACTTTGCTCCTTCATCCATCGCATAATCATGTCTTTTATATAAGTACATACAAGTGTCTGATATCCTCTCTATAGGTGTGGGTAGATTAGCAGTTTTAGTGCATTGGAAGTTCTGTGTAACTTCTTTAGTCAGGGACTTTTCACTTGAAAAAGAATTGCAACAATAAGAATTTGCAAATCGTCTAGTCTGTCCTATATAAGTTGCTGAAGTTTTCAATTCCTGACATTATTTGCAACAAAATCAGAAGAAAAGGCAAAGCTTGACAGAGTGATTTGATATAAAAATAAATCATTTGAAGGGGAAGTTGTCTTGGTTTGCACTAGGACTGCATTGTTCTGCGTTAAGAGTTCATGAATCCGTTGATTCAACAGATAGTTTGGTCAAGTAGGGAATATGCACGATTTTCTACTTGATTAAGCTAATATTATAGTATTGTTTACCGAGTGAAGAAAATGAGTGTCCATCTTAAGCTCCGCTACTTGTAGATGCAGTTTTCACCTTTTTGTCTTTATTCATTGTGACTTGTTGATGACTTATTAGGACACTCAAGGCTGGGATTGGATGGTTTAGTTTTTGAGTTTATGTGTTATGAGTAGGGAAAATTAACTCAGGCTGCAAAGCTTGATGACTTGTGTTGGTTATGTTACCAAGAATAGTGAAGCTTAAGTTTTTTTTTTTGGTCAGAAAGCTTAAGTTAATAAGCTGATCAAAGATTCGGCTTTTTGGTGTTGTACAAAAGTTGTTAGATTGTTGCATCTAAAGTTGACAGTGGTCTGTGTTTATTGGATTTATATTTACAATACAAGAGTAGGGTTGTGGACTATGCTGGCTAACTTATCATTTTTTTTCTGCAGTATTACTGCGATCCAGTGTCACATCGTGTATTTCGCTCGAAGAAAGAGGTCCTATACTTTCTTGAAACGGGATTATCCCGGAAGAAAAGGAAGATGGAGAACGCTGATGCAAATAATGATGGGGGGAACTCCAATGCTAATAAAGCGGTGAGCAGGAAAACTTCTTTGCATTTCTCCCTTTTCATTTTGCTCATTGCTGCAAGGGGAATCTCGTCACCCGTCTGACACTTACCTTTGTTTCTGGTCATTTGAACCTGTTTACACTCACGTGAAAATAATTCGACAGCAAGCAGATAGCTCTGGAGGCCAAAAACAGAAGAAAGCGGGCCGAGCGCCACCCCAGCCGCCACCGAATTTCGACTGGAACAATTGCCCCGAGCAGGTACAATGGGTCCTCAAAGATGCTTCCACCAATACATGGATTCCCTACATTAACAACGAGGAGGTGCCCGAATCGATCCGCAAAGAATGGGCTACTGCATTGGAGTACCTTAAATACAAATCTAAAGCGTGATGTTCGCTGCAAAAATTTCTAGGCTTTAAAGTCGAGGTCTTTCTGTCGTTTGGGGCTGAGAAACTCTTGGTTTAAAGTAGTTTCTCAAACACTTCCTTTTTACCTCATTGACAGTCTTGTATCTTAAGTTTAATAATTTTGTTCGTGTTGTCAAAGGATAGAATATCAAAGTGTTCTGTTAATGTACTTAAGTTTAATTGCGTAGCTCTAGTAGCTGAACTCGGGGAAAAGCACATTAGAAGTTTCAAATCTTCTTTTATTGCTTTCATCTTAATGCAACAATTTCTCGATTGCTTATTTAAGTTCCTTAACTTTCAAATATCGTTCATATAAGTTGTTCCGGCGACTCGAATCACGGCAAATGACTTTCTTGAGAATGTTGAGACAACTTTTCCGGCAAGCAAGTAGTCAATGTAACTCAAAAGAATGAATTTTGAAAGTTTTTTTTTTTTTTTTTTAGTTTGGTCGGAAGAATTTTGAAAGTTAAGGAACTTAAATACAAGTGATTGAAAAATCATTACGTTGAACTAAGAGCGGTACTTAAGATTTGAAATTTAAAATGAAATTTTCTCGCTGAATGTGTATGGATCTGCATATTAACCAGGATTTGGAATACTAGGTAGGGAAGAAAAATGTGTTAACATTCGGTGACTAACCCGGATATGAATATGATAGCAAAGTTATTTTTCTTTCCGAATTTTTATTATCATTCTTTTTAATATTATATCTCCCGTGATATTCGATATTTTACCAAACAAATATAGAAGATAATAAAGCTGTCCATGTTTCTTATCCTATCCTATCCTATCCTATCGTATCCTTATTCTTGCTCTCGTGACCCGATGCATCCTAAAAATTACAACCATAAAAAAATTATCACGAAAATCGAAAAAAAAAAAATAGACCGTTATTGCTCCATTTTTTTTTGTCTAGTCGTTATTACTCTGTTACCTCCATTATTTTTGCCCTATAACGTGAAATGACTGATGCCTCCAATGCATCACTTTTTGAGTGGCTTTCACTGTAATTTTAGACACAAATGTCTTGAATTGGCCGACAGAAAATGCTCTTGCCCAAAATAAAGACCTTAACACAGTTGCTACCTGTCTCGAACGAGTAGATCAGACGACTGCAATGTCCAAAAAAATGTTGGAAGATTTCCAGAAGAGACTTCATTTGCTAGAAACCAAGCAGATTCATCCTAGTCATTATTTGGAAGATCAAACTCTTGAAATTGAGAAACTCAAGTGTTAGATTCAAATACTCCAAGGCCAGAAGCCTTTTTGCACCTTATGATTCTCTTTTCTTCCCTTCTCTTGCACCAGCTCCAAAATCAGAATCTTCCCTTTAGGATCATCCTCCTCATTCGCGGCAGTTCTTGGCTCAGCTGCTCCACCACCCAGGTCCAACTTCTTGTCTCTCAGAGACAGATTACAAGAGATAGAAAGGGAAAAGAAATCTCGAGGAAAGAAAAAGCACCACTTTCTCCGTCTCCACTCAAATCGCTCCCTAAATCACTCCTGGTGTCAAATCCTTTGAAAATTTTCCTGAGACACCAAGTTCAAATTCCTACCATCTCTACCATAAGTGCATCAAATCCTCCTCAGAGTGAATCATCTGATTCCGATTCATCTGGTGATTCTTCCTCTTCAGAAAATGCCGTTATCATGATGACAAATCCACCTCCAGGAGAAGAAATGGTTTCTGAACCAGATGTTATCCATCCTACTCCTCAGGCTAACACTTATGCGTCATCATCATCATCCAAGGCATACTTCACCTTAGATGACATTCCTTACCACAAGTGGCCTGAACGGCTCTAAGAATTCTATGCCTGGCTGACCATTAGGCATCTTACGGAGCACAGTACATATGAGGTACTTCTAGAATTCTCAAGCAGATTCACAGGAGCCTTGAAAGATTGGTGGAAAACAGCCTCAGAACAAGACCAAATGTACTTATTGACTCGGAGCTCAGACGAAGCTATCCAGCTCATCCACTTGTTCTTCATCGGAAAACCGGAAAGCTCTGTTGAACTCAAAAGAAAAGAGTTCTTTGAGTGCAAGTGTTGTTCGATGGACAGAAGAGACCCCGATCGACATTTCAGAGAAATGATCAAGCTCTTTTACCTGCTCGGCGCAGATTGGAATCTCAAGCCAATCTTTGTCTCCTATTCCTAAAGAACTCAGCCAAGCTGCTGAGAAGAACTTGCAAGCAAGACAGAGGCCTATAGCAGAAGTTACACTTGGAGAAATCCAATAAGCAGTCCACATTGCTCTCAAAGAATTATGCTTCCGAAAAGAACTTTTTAGAAGCTATCTTCGGGAAAACAAGCAGCTTGACAGAGCATGTGTCAAGCTAGGATGGAAAATCAAATGCTCTAAAGACTGCAATGACCCTTCTTGTTCTGGTCACAAAAAGAAGAAGCATTTCAAGAAGTTCTCTTTCAAAAAGAAGCGAGGTAGAGGTAAATGGAAGTTTCTTCGTAAAAGGAGATATCACTCTTTCAAGAAGAAGCACAAGTCTAACAAATGTTACATATGTAACAAGAAAGGGCACTTTGCCAAAAAATGCCATCAAGCAAAATATCGAGGAAGCCATATGATCCAGAAGATAGCACAAAGCACTGGAGTCCAATTTGACAATGATGATTTTGAGTCTGTCTTCTCCCTCGAAGACGAACCCTCTGCGCTATACGGACCTATTCCTCTGATGACTCTTCAGATGAACCAACTTCGGAGAAGGATATGTTTGCCTTCTCCCCGAACTCCTTTCATATCCAGAAATCAATCTTTCATCCATACATTCCCATCCAGATATATCTTTCCAAGTACCATAAGCCCATTTCTGCCATTGCTCTTATTGATATTGGAGCCAGTGCATCCCTCGTGGATACAAAAGTTCTTCCGCAAGAATGCTAGACACCTTATATAGGGTATTTCAATTCTGCTTCTGGAGATACTTTTGCCACCAAATTTTGAAGTAAGCCTGTGACTCGAATCACGGCAAACGGTGATATGGCACTATTCTAATGTAAAAATTGCTAGTACGTGACTTTCTTAAGAATGTCGAGAGAACATTTCCGGCAAGCAAGTAGTCAACGTAACTCAAACGAATGAATTTTGAAAGTTTTTTGTTTGTTTGTTTGTTTGGCCGGAAGAATTTTGAAAGTAAAGGAACTTAAATACGAGCGATCGAAAAATCATTACGTTGAACTAAGAGCGGTACTTAAGATTTGAAATTTAAAACGAAATTTTCTCGCTGAATGTGTATGGATCTGCATATTAACCAGGATCTGGAATACTAGGTAGGGAAGAAAAATGTGTTAACACTCGGTGACTAACCCGGATATGATAGCAAAGTTGATTTTTCTTTCCAAATTTTTATTATCATTCTTTTTAGTATTTTACCAAACAAATATAGGAAATAATAAAGTCGTCCATATTTCTTATCCCATCTTATCCTATCGTATCCTTATTCTTGCCCTCGTGACCCGATGCATCCTAAAAATTATAATGATAAAAAGAAATTATCACGAAAATCGAAAAAAAAAAAATCAGAACGTTATTGCTCCAATTTTTTTTTTTTTTTTTTTTGGGGTCTAGTCGTTATTGCTCGGTTACCTCCATTATTTTTCCCCTATAATGTGAAATGACTAATGCCTACGATGCTTCACTTTTTGAGTGGCTTTCACTGTGATTTTAGACACAAATGCAATAATCCGTGTGCAAAATGCATTTGGTTTTTAGCAGAGATAAGTTCACCAAAAGTCATATTTATCGTGGAAATGGATTATTGTGAAATGGATGGATCGGATCGGATCGGATCGGGTTTGGATCCAATCCAATATGATCCTGTGCCCGACCCAACCCGTGCCGCTAAAAGAAACTTCCATTTTCAGATCTCAGTCCGAGCTAGTAATAGTGATCGTACTGTATCGTCTTCGTCTTCGTCTTCCTCTTCGCGTTCTTCTCTGCGTTCCTCAAGAAATCGCAGTCGCAATCGCAGTCGCAAATGGCGAGGAAATTCTTCGTCGGCGGCAACTGGAAATGCGTACGTTCGCCACCATTGCTCTGTACTTTCTATGCTGTAGTAAATTGAGATACGTCTTTTAGTCCATCCCGAAGATTCTTAAGCTTTACTTCGTCTTTAGCTCGTCGCGCTCATTTGATCTCTCCACATCATCAGATTGATTCGTACCTAAAACTGATCGTGCTACGTACTGTTTCCGTGAGTTCGATTAGGTTTTGACTATTCTTTGATTTGCTGCAGAATGGGACAAGCGACGATGTGAAGAAGATCGTTAGTCTGTTGAACGAAGCCGAAGTTCCTCCCGAAGATGTTGTGGGTGAGATACTTTTTGGCCCTCTGTCGTATTTGGAGTTCCTGTTTGGTTGTCGTGACAGACACTACCTACCTTCACGTTTTCATGTGATGGGTATCTGCATGAGATTGCAAGCATGTGATCTTAGCTTCAGTCTTATTGCAAGCATGTGATCTTAGCTTCAGTCTTGCTTTGTTGTCCTTTTAGTCATTTTAGTGTACATAAGTTTCTTGTTGTGAAGCAGCTTTATGATTTGTAATTACAGAGGTGGTGGTGAGCCCTCCATATGTATTTCTTCCTCTGGTCAAAAGTCTACTGAGATCTGATTTCGGGGTTGCGGCACAAAACTGTTGGGTCCGAAAAGGCGGGGCCTTCACCGGAGAGATCAGGTAATCCAGTTCTTCTAAGCTCTTAGAGCTACCGATGTGCCTGCATAGTTTACCATCTTTTTGTACTTCGTGAAATCTAACTGATTATCTAGAGTTTGCTTAGACCATTCAAAATAGTATTCATTTTCCTATGATGTCTCATTCTGAATACAACTCTCGAATTTTGAACTTGTAGTTTTCGACCTAACTGTAAGGCTTAAATCCTTTCCACTTTCTGACCAAAAAACAAAAAAACAAAAAAACAAAATCCTTTCCACTTTTTTCATATTTCAGACTTTAGGCATTTAGTTCAGTTACCACTTACCAGCAGTTCTTTATATACTAGACCAAACTCCCCGATTCAATAATTCCTCTCCCAAATTCTTCTCTTTTATTTTTTTGACATAATCTGTTTCATGCTCAAATTCTTTCATCTTTTCTCACTGCTTGATGACTTCTTTTTTAATCCCATCTCTCTGTCTCTCTCTGTCTCTCTGTGGCTTTAATCGGTTAATTCAGTTATCAGAATTCTTTATAAGCTAGACCAAACTCGCTGGTTCCATCAGTTGGACCAGGAACCAATCTATTGTCTGGTTAGGTTGCTGAAGTGGATAGCTTAACTGGCTGACTCGTTTGGACTGCAAACTTTGGTTATTTGACTGGTTTTATGACCTCTCGAGTTTTCAAAGTAGTGCTTGTCAGAGATTTGTTAAAGGTCTAAAATTTGAGATGTTTTATATATGTTTATGTGCACTTCCAAATTGGACCATGTTAATCGAATGAAAGACTGCAAAAACGTAGAATACCGCTAAAAGAGCTTTTCTGAGAGCAGTAATAGCAGTTCAGGGATAAATGGAGTAATGGTTTGCCATACTAACAAAACAGATGCAACTGTCCTTCTGAATGACAGTTTAGTCTTTTTTATATAGAAGGTATTCTTGCAGTTTTCTATTTTGGATATGGGTGTAAACTGTAAAGTAGCTCCAGATGTCAAAGTTTATTGCGTATAGGAAAATATGAAGTATGCTAAGCAGTAAGCTCCACATGTCTCGAAAGGTGTCGAACCTTTCAAGGTTTTGAGTGCACTTTAGCTGCAGTTTGCCATGTTGCAGTTGTATACTTTGCCAAAATTGTCCAGATTGTTAGTGTAGTTAATCCAGGACTTTAAAACCTTCTCAGTGCTCCATATCACAAAAGGCTAGTCATGGAGTCCCATATTATGGTTACTACCTCTGAGTTATGATCAAACTGGTGAAGTTAATCGTGTTTGCTATTTTTCCTGGTTCTCACTGTTGACTGCTGCCAGAGAATTGACATGATTGGATCTGTCAATCCCAATCTCAATGGCAATTGCATTTTTGCTAATGGTTTAGTCTTCTTTTGTTTTTGCTTGCCACTCAGTAAGTTAATAGTTGCTAGTCCACTTCCTGTTTTCAACTTCAACACTTATGTGATGCTGACGTTTATGTATGCAGTGCTGGAATGCTTGTCAACTTGAACATTCCTTGGGTCATCCTCGGTCATTCTGAAAGGAGACTTCTTTTGAACGAGTCGAATGAGGTTTTCGACTAGACAACGTCACAGACTCCCTCTTAATTACTACTCCTTCAAGTATCTCCATTCATTTAATTGTCTCTTCTCTTCATCCGTCATTTGAGAATCATAAGTATTGCACTTGGAATATCCAATTGATGTTTTTATCTCTGCAGTTTGTCGGTGACAAAGTCGCTTACGCGCTATCTCAAGGCTTGAAAGTGATTGCCTGTGTTGGGGAGACTCTCGAGCAGCGTGAATCAGGGTCTACAATGGCTGTTGTTGCTGCGCAGACAAAATCAATTGCAGGTACTTCTGTCTGACCAAGCCATTTCCTTAATACAGGAATATGGATTTCAAACAGATATCTCTGCGTTAATTCAATTTCAGGATCATCAATGTACTTGTGCATGGTTCTCCTAGTCGGGATAGTTTTCTTTTGCTTAAACTTAATTTGAAAATGCATGACCTGTTTTGGGGGTTTTGCAGAGAGAGTTTCAAACTGGGATAACATTGTTTTAGCCTATGAACCTGTTTGGGCCATTGGGACTGGAAAGGTTGCAACTCCAGCTCAGGCTCAGGAGGTAAATCCAGTGCTCATTTGATATGCCTTCTCTTGAAAACCCTCCATGAATCTACTTATGCTCGTAAAGTTGGCTCTTCTCCAAATTAGCTCACACGTAGAAATGCGCGTAGTTTATGGTTGAATAATAAATACACTGGTATGTCTGATTAGGTTTTGACTATTCTTTCTAGAACATCGCATAGCATGATGATGTAAGTACTTCTAGATTTCTTAATGGAAAAGGAATATTATATTTCCAAAATCAACAACATATACATTGGTGGAGTAGGCTTAAGACATGAAGGGAATTTGTCTTTCGCCCATTGGATTGGCAGATGAATTCTTGTAGCTTGCCTGCCATCCTTTTTGTTGCTGTGATTTATCTGCGAATCCATGCATCAATCTGCTCTAAATCCAGACGTAATGTTATGCCTTGTGATCCCTGTGATCCTGTGTACCTGTGTCATCTCGTGTACTTGCACAATGTGCTAACTCTGGGTTTTTTTATGATCTAACATTTGTTATAGTAGCTGAATAACTTCTTATGTGTCAGGTCCATACAGAATTGAGAAATTGGCTACATGACAATACTGGTCCCGATGTTGCTGCATCTGTCAGAATTATATATGGAGGTATCTTTCTGGGTTTCTGAAGCTAAGTGTTTCAGATTAATTGACTCTGGTCATAAGCTAGAATTTCTACTGGTCTTTACTTGTTCTTCAGGAATTTTTTATTTTTTTTACTGGTTCTTCAGGATGTACTTGTCTTATTTTATTCTATGTCAACGATGCCTTCTTTTCTCTCTCCTTTCTCTCATTTCCTTTGAAAAGAAGCTTCTCAAAGTTCCTGTTGTCGGATCGGAGAAAGGAGGACAATAGTGGAGGAAGCTCCTTCCTAGTATTACAGTTACTTCAGTAGTTCTGTTTTACCTAAATGCACATTTATTGTAGGTTCTGTTAATGGAAAAAATTGCAAGGAATTGGCGGGCCAGCCAGATGTGGACGGATTTTTGGTAGGCGGAGCTTCCTTGAAGGTGATCCCAGTCTTTTAGCATATTTTATCACCATTTGTTGTGATGTTTGTATGGGCGCCTCATCTGTTCTTTCTTGAATGTGATCAGCCAGAGTTCATCGACATCATCGAGGCTTCTACAGTGAAGAACAACAACTAGAGATCGAATCAGTAGCCCATTCAGCCTAACCAATCGATGCATGCTTTCAGGAGATCATCCTTGTAGCTTTTTTTTTCCCCCTGTATCTGGAACCCGCATGGGGCTGCATAGTTTCTGTAACTCAATACTCTACTTTCCCGTGCTTTTGAATGTGAGGATGACTAAACTTTCGGATCAAATAAGGGATGACTGAACTGGTATTGGAAACCGATTCTCAGATTTCTTACCGTGCGATGGACCATTGAATTGTCTTCCATGGCAACTTCATGTGGAAATGGAGCGGGTGGATATATCTGCAATGGGGATGCAGTCATGCAAATGACGGTTTCTTGCCGTGCAAGTTTGCCTAGACGTAAGGCTCAACATATCCCTTGCGCAACGTGATGAATTTTGCGCCTTAGGAAGACGAGGCTCCGACGCACCTCAACAGTGCATAGGAAAAGCAATTTCGCAACGTTAATTGGCCCCATGCTACCGGAATCAACTTCAGAATATGTTATTTCCGCTTCTGAAGGCTTTCGTCCTCGCTTAACTTGGGTGAGAACTATTGCTGAGAAAGAAGAATCATAGTTCATTCAGACAAGTAATTTCACTAGGGTTGGGCTTAAACCTTTTTTGATAAGTTGCATTTAGCTTCTCGACTTTAATTAGTTTCTGGTGACGGGCGTATACTAAATGTCTTTTTTTTTTTCTTTTTCTTTGTTCTCTTAATTATTTTATATAGAGATGACGTGGGAGTAAATTCATTTTTGTAATTTATTTTAGGGTATAAAAACTGCCCCGCTTATAAATTCTCGATAATTAACTTGAAAGTGAGTCTTAAAAACACAAAAACCAAAATGCAAAGAGCAAATAAAGCACCCACTTCTTCAGGGTTTGCTTGTCATTTCATACTGGATGAGCATCGATTCTCTTTTGCGTCTCCATCATCTCTACTGATAATATAAAATTACGAGGCTTATTGCAATGCATAGCTCTCGTAGCTCAGTTGGTTAGAGCACCCGTTTAGTAAGCGGGAGGTCTTGAGTTCGACTCTCAACGAGAGCATTTTCCCACCTTTTCGTTTTATTTTTTTGTTTTGCCCCCCTCTTTGGGCGTCATTTGATTGTTAATCCACAAATCGCATTTCGATCTCGTCTGGTACTGCCCCCGTATCGGAGCATCGGAAAGGAGAAGCCGGCCCTACGCATGCGTCATGTCCAGGCATTATGCCCGACTTGCCCGATTCGGTTTCACATATGTTTTCCATCATGTGACCCCCTGATCGTCCCGTTTTTCCAGGAGAGAGCCGAGGCCGGCGGTCGGGGGGGCATCGCAGCATCACGGTCCACCGTCTATGTCATCTCCCTCCCCTCTGCATGTGCCATGCCTCGGGACAAAGAAAATAGACCGACGAACCATCCAAGAAAATGCACAGAAACTTCCCTCGATGTCTCTGATCTTATTAGACCTGACGAAAGTGATTTTTTTTAACCTAATCCAGCCCCCCTGTCTTGAGAATTTTACGCTTGAACCCACCCAAAAAAATGCTTTTGGAAAAAGCTTAGACCGACGGAAGAGGCGAAGTTTCTTCACCTTCGCCTTCGGCCTAACCCCGCTTTCGACATGGCTCTCTCGTCCACTTTCTGTGTTCATATTGGACTCTGTTAAGATTGCTGATTTCGAAGGTTCCTTTTTCTTAGTCTTTAGCTATTTTTTTTTTCGAATACATAAATGAAGAGGAAGCTTCATTTTCCATTTTCCTCCAATACCCAAGTTGAGCATATTAAGAATTTTTCGGCACTTGGGACGACGTATAGTCGGGAAAATTATCAACAAAAATCTTATACGTGTTGTGTGAATGCCAATTCAGTCCTAAACTTTTCACTCTGACCAATTTAATTCTAGACCTTTGGACGATTTCCCAATGTAGTACTTTTGGCCAATTTTGGCTGGCAATTGCTTATGTGGATGGTGGCCGTCCTACGTGGTACGGCTAAATGGCCAGAGTTAACGTGGACAATTTGTGCAATTTTTTTTAAATATAAAACTCTCTTAATTTTTCATGTTTTTTCTTATTTTTCTTATTTCCCTTTGCCAATTGCTAGGTCCTGGGCAATGGTCAGCGGAGGTCGCTGGCCATAGGCGAGGGCCGGGACGTCCTCGCCAGATTAGACGAGGGCAACCCTCGCCTGTGGCTGGCGACCTTGTCGGGCCATCTCGGAGACCTAGCGAATGACGAAGAGAAATAAGAAAAAGGAAAGAAAAGAAAAGGAAAAAAAAGAAGAAAAAAATTGGAAAAGTTTAAAAAATTCCTAAAAATGTCCACCAGAAAGACTGCGTTGGCAAATCGACAAAAAAAATTAGCACCGAATAGGTCAAATTAAAAAGTTTAGGACTAAATTGACATTCGTCACTTTTTTTTTTTGGGGGTAATTATCCCCGACACACAATGTCCACTTTGCAAACACATGATGGACATTCTCCAATGTTCAGTCAACCCAAATCCTTTTAAGTTAGTCGAACCTTGAATCTTAAGCAGATAACACCATTCCAATTCCAATTTCAATTCCAAATCAAATCGCAACTTATCAAATCATATAATTAATATGGTCATCGAGACGTACACATATGGAAAGTCTATATCAAACCCTAGAGCGACACTACCATAATCATAAGCTGCGGGCTACAATGTGTTTGTGCAGCCGCTTCAGCTACTTTTCTATGCCTCACTCACCTTACAATACTTGTCATCTTTAACACCATAAATAGTAACTCTACTAATCGGAAACTATCACAGTCTCGGACCCTAATTAAGAAAATGACCCCTCGGTCAACGCCAAAGTCAAACCCTGAAGTTCTTGCCGGTGAAGGTTTGGCCGAACTGCCAGCCGGCGGGGACGATGTTCCAGGAGGTGGAGGTGCGGCGGTCGCTGCCCGTGACCCGGAAGGAGAGCGACTGGCCGACGAGGACGGCGTCCGACTGCCAGTTCTGGCCCCAGTTGCGGCTCATGCTCATCCAGCCGGTGCGCGAGCCCTTGACGCTCACCCTCACGATGTCCCCCGCGCCCGCCACGTTGGAGATCAGCACCAGGTTGAAGTACCGGAAGCCGTTGATCGTGAACCTGATGCCGCCCCACTTCCGGCACGGCACCCTGCGGTAATTACGGGAGCAAAAAACGGAAGGGTGAGAAAGTAAATTTTCATATGGGCCCAAGTTGGGAGAATGAACAGTCGAAAGCGACCACATTCGAGAGCGTCGAAACGGCAACGCAGGAGGAACGACAGTTATAACTGACCGTTACTAAAAACCGAAATGCAGTTTTGGATGTATGTTGGCGAATAATAAATGTGGAAACATAGAAATTCCTCCCGATGATCTGACAAGAGCCGGGAATAAAGGAAGGCCCACAAATGGAATCTTTACCCAGTTGCTCTGTTTAGTAGCCATGTCACGAAGAAGGGGAAAGTCATATTCAAAATGGGCCCTTTACCTGCGGTGCGAGACGGGGACGATCCCGGCACGGTACTCGGCGATCTTGAGGAACACGGGCATGGCGAGGTCGAAGTGGGGGCGGGGAGGGTTGCACCACCCGCCGTTGTCGTTGGGGAGAGCGTAGTTCGGGGGGCAAAAGTTGGTGGCCGTGACGAATATGGAAGCGCCGCCCGAGTGGCACCACTGTGGGTCGTCGGCGCACTTGATCTCGAAGCACGCGCCGCAGCTGAGCCCGTTGTTGAACAGCGCGGTGCTCAGCGCCGCCGTGTTCACGCCGTAGCCCTGGCTGTAGAGGTTGCCGTAGCCACAGGCTCCACCTGTAAATTCGTAATGGAGAGAGCATCAGTACAAAGTATCAGATTCCATCTCATGGGTGTATGAGACTGCTGAGTCTGTGACTCTGCAGTTTGTGAATTGTTCGTTGATTTCACGTCCAGTAGAGAGGAGATTCGATGGTAGCTGAAAATATTCGAGCGCGAAGTAGGATTTGGACGAGGGTCGTCACACATTGTGATGAAAGGATCAAGCAGGCAACCACTAGTTAAAGTTCCTAGAATCTGTATTGTTAGCAAGTTCCTTGGTCAATTCTTTACTTGATGAAAGAGACAGTAGGTTAATCAGCTGCGACCGTTTAACGTTCCCTCGACGGGATTGGCTAATTCATAGTTCTTTTTTGAAGGTTGGAATTGTTGGAGATGGGCTCTGCTAGTTGTGTGAGAGGTAAATTTGGTACAGATGGGTGAAAACAGGGGAATAAGACCAAACTAGGTGCATATTACGAAGGCACGAGAGTAAGCGTTGGAAGAGCAGAAAATGAAGAAGTACCCATGGTGCCGGAGGCGTCGGCGCCGCCGTAGAAGGTGGCGTGAGCGCTCTGCCACGGCCCTCCGGCGTAGACGCCAGGTATTCTCGCTTCAACCATCCATGTGGTGGACAGCATGATACTGAGAAATGCAAGAGCCAGAGCCATCACTCTTGCTGAAGCCATTGTCTCTGCTATAAGATGCTAATGAAGCTGGACTTGGAGAGAGAGAGAGAGAGTGGCGATGAGGAGACTTCGCCCAGCCAAGCCATGCTTATAAAGAGGAAAAAACAGGGGAAGGGCAGAGGAATTTCCTCCAAGATCTTTGGCCCACCCCAGTTGTCTCATCGTACCTTGTGCACTGCACATGAAAACTCCAAAATCAGTGTCGATTCATGTGAACGGAATACAATGCAAATTTTTTCGACCAAAAAGTTGGTACAAACTGTTAACTACTCTTCCTCGTTCATCTTTTTAAGATTTCTACGTAGGCGAATCAGAAAGCTAGCGATTTTGAATAACTTTTGCTCCCCGCACCCCGATTTTGTTATGAGCTCCTAGCTAATTAGTAATTACCTATAGCTTTTTTATCTATAAAATCTTTCTTCAAGTGCAATTTTGGCTTGATCATGGTTTGCCATGCAGGGGGCAAGGCCCAAATGGTTTTCACTGCAACATAATGAGTAGATTAAGAGTATTGGGCATAGAGGTAGGTTATGAGAATGGATAATGACACAAACGGTCCCTGAACTTTGACCAAATATGCACTGTGATCCCTGAATTTTTAATTGGATCAATATGGTCCATAAACTTTAGCCCAAAGTGCAACGTGGTCCTTAAATTTTTAATTTGATTAATACGGTCCCTGAACTTTTGGAACATGTTCAACTTAGTCCCTGAACTATAGGAAGACGTTCAATGTGGTCCTTCCATTAATTAAAGTTCAGGGACGACATTGGGCATTTTTTTTACAGTTCGGGGACCAAGTTGAGCATTCTCCAAAAGTTTGGGGACCACATTGAACAAATTGAAATTTTATGAATCACATTACACATTGGGCTAAAATTCAAGCACCATATTGGTCGAATTAAAAGTTCAGTGATCACATTGCACATTGGGCCAAAGTTTAGGGATCATTTGTTTCATTTTCCCTTATGAGAAAATAAAGGGTGTAATATGGAGGAAAGTTAGAAATAAAAAAAGGGAAAGAAATTAAGTGGTGCATAATGGTACACATAGTCATGAAAAACTACAATTGAGTCATTGTGTGCTCATTTGATCGTAAGCTCGATCAGTCCAGAGCCAATGTGAGTTGGCTTGGGTGAGGGCGGTTAACGAGGGACGGGCTTGGGCAACGTATTAATAGACCCAAAGGCTCATTGAGTTTACTCAGGTCATCCCAAATTCGACATGTCCAAAGGCAATGTGGGTTGGTTCGGGCAAGGGCGGTCAACGAGAGTCGAGCTTGGGGCAACATATTAATACGACCCCGAAGTTCAAGCGCACCCTACGCTTCGGCCAATCACAACCAAAATTATTTCGAGCAAAAAGAGCATTTCTACCTATGAAAAGGGCACAAAAGAAGAAGAAGAAAAGATACAAAAGGTGATGATTATAAGTGCAAGGACACAGTTGGCTTTGCTTCAATCCGAAGTTGAGGCGTGAATAATGCTTCTGATGCGGTTTAGTGACATTTTGGGTCCATTAGATTTTTGCTGGGCAAATGTGGTTGGTCCAATCTATTATCACATGGTCATATGTCGGTTTGTGAGTTAAGGTCTAATATATTGGATTAGTAAATTAATTAGGTTGCTAATGAAGTTGCTAATTGGGTTATTGCCCACCACCATATATTTTTCTTTTTTTTGTCAAACAATGATCTGAGGTATTTTCCTCCTTAAGACTCTGTATTGATGTGCCTCCAAGAAAGTCTTGTCTGTGGGAAAAAAAGAAGAAAGGATATTGTTCAATGTTCATAGGTAAAGAAATAAAATTTACGATGTCAAAAGAAACAAATTTTGAGCAATTAGAATGCAAATAACCTTGATATTAGCTGGCAGATGAGGATGGCTAAATTAGTGGTGTATTCGAAGAATTGCAAATTGAAATCAATTTGGCACTGAGGTATTTAGTTAATTGTTTGATACCAAATGCCTATAGTGAGCTAGGAAGCACCAACACTCTCCGAAGACCTTCGTGTCGTGTTGGACGTGTGTCGGACACTCCGACACTCTATGACACTCTTCGACGTGCGATCGACACGTGGTCAGCGTTCCAGACACGCCAATAACACGTGAGTCCAGTATCCCGACACGCCAATTCGACACGCACGGGGTCAATATTAAGCATTTTCAATAAATTTGAGGTCAAAATATAAATTTATAGAAAATATGTATACTTAGGTCGTATACTTAGCCATCCCAAAATTAATATTCCCAGCCAGAAAAAAAAAAAACTTAATCTTGAATGCCTAACAGAATAAGAACAATAAGAAGAAAAAACTCACCACTGATATTTATATAATACATTTAATCTATAACGTGTCCCAACATGTCGGATTCTATATTTTTTCAGAAATGACCTGTCGGCGTGTCGTGTCGTGTCGTGTCGTGTCGCGTGTCGGTCTCGGTGCTACTTAGATAGTGAGTTGCGACTAACTTGAAGAGGGTTTCCCTTAATTTGTCAACAAAAGTTAAAAATGACTTTGATAAAGTTGGCAAAAGGGTAGTACAACCAAACTGAATTTTGGAATTTTGAACTAGAATAATGGAATAAGAACTTTTGAATGGCTACTTGCGAATATGGTCAAACTTAACTTGAAAATAGGAAAAATGCATCCCCTTAGTCCTCTGTTCCAATTCTTAAATTAGGTGAAGAATTTTTTCAGATTTCTGTGGCTGCTAATAAAGTTTTGGCTTTATTTAGTTTGGCGGAAGCACTTTTAGCCGTTGATTCGATTAGTCAAAAGTATCCAAAGCCCTTTAAGGCAAGGAAAGATAAGTAGTTTTTTTTTTCTTTTCCATGCCAAAGAAAAAAGGGCAGGGAGACAAAGAGAGTCGTGTTGGGAAATTGCCGTAGAAGACCGATACCTTGATTCGAGGAGGTCACTGAGGAAGAGCTCAAATCCGAACCTGCGAACGATGCCCATTTTGATCCACCTTCACCCGGAAATTTTTAAGCCGATGAGCCACGGGCCAACTAACCGCTTCACTTTGCACGACACCTCCAATTCGAGACCTTTTTTCCCCCTCCTGACATTCTCGCAAGCGTACTTACACAAGTCACTTTGCGCGAAGTTTGCCATCGACCTTAAGGTTATCGATTTGTGTTTTTTCAGTCAAGGATCAATTCCTAATGGAAGCGCCAAGAAACGTACATGATCTGTCTAGTTTCATGAATTTGTAAGGTTTCCTGACCATCCGAAGAACATGATCACGCCTGTCCCCAGTCATGCTAAGAACATCATCCGATTCCACATCGTTGTTCCAAATAATCGATCCGAAAGCGCAACTCAGTTCAATCCAGCGCATGTGTGTCATCACCTTTATCAGGCTCACCATCATTCTTAGGTCAAAATTCCAGTGAATTTCATCCCCAGGAAGAGTTTCTTAATCATCTAAACGCATGCTTTTTTCTCGATTACATGGGGGTTATATGAGACATCGATGCTACTGGTTTCTCATTGGGCAGTTGAGTTTAGTTTTAGTTTTGTCTGTTGGCTCCAAATAGTGCACGTGGACGTATGGGGATAGAACAGCTTAAAAGAGTAAAAAGGTTTGTGGTATGATTAGGGTTTGAGTACTGAAAATGGCAAACCATGTGACCTTCCATCATTCAAGGTGAATCTGCCCCTTCTCAAATTTTAACACCTATCATGAACATGCATCAATATGTCTTTGTCAATCCATAGCCAAAGAAAAATTATTATTTCATGGTCAGAGAAAAAATTATCCAAAAAGTCCTAAACCCATTATAATTTTGTCAATTTAATCTTAAACCTTATAATTTTGTCGATTGAGTCCATCTACCCAATTATGGCAATAAATCGCTGACGTTAACGCCGGCTAAATTCACGCGGCATGACCAGTGCTGACGTGGACAGTTTATAATATATTGTAATGTTCTATTTTTCAATTATTTTGTATTATTTTTATTTTTCCTTTTTTTCTTCTTCTTTCTCTTTTTTTTCTTGGTTATTCTTTATTGTGGTCGGAGAGGGTCTGACGGCACTCACTCAGTGGCCAACGACGGCCCGATGACCCTCACCAGCCACCATAAAGATAAACTAAGAAAAAACGGAAAGAAGAAAAAGAAAAGAAAAGAAAAACAAAAAATTCGAAAAAATTTAAAATATTACTAAGAATTGTCTACGTCAACGCCGGCCGTGCCATGTAGGATGATCGACATCCACGTCGACGATTTTCGGCCAAAACTGATCAGATGGACTCAATTGACAAAATATAAAAATGTTTATGACTCAATTGGCAAAATTAAAAGGTTTAGGATTGAATTGACAATAATACAATAGGTTTAGAACTTTCTGGACAATAATCCTCACAGTTAGGGATTACTTTATCGCGATATTCAATTTGTAAAGGTGTCGTAGGATTAGGAGGACCTCTCCTATGCTCTCGTTTTTGGCCAACTGCGATAGAAAGATCGTTCAGAATCGAAGTTCCTTCGAATACAACGTCTAGTTGGCACCACGAACACCGGTAAAGAGAGGAAATTACAAACTCAGATGAACTCAAATGTTGGAGGATCAGAAATGCAAACGTTGTGATTATGAATTCTGATGTAGTCCCTCTGATTTGAAGATCTCAAAATCTAAACATGTCCAACAACTTGATGTCGCTCACTCAGAAACGCAGTTGACTCGTGTTGGAACGTGGGACCTCGGCATAATTGAGGATCGGGATGTGACGTCACGTGACGTCACCGGAATCCGAAGATCAAAACATTAAAAAAAAACAAACAAACAAACGGGCCGCCCTGGATTCCTCCGTCGTGTGGGCCTTACTTGGGTCAGTGGCATGACCGACAGACGGTTTTGTTAGTTAACATGGGCCCTGCTTGTTAACATTCAACTCATTTGATATACACTGTTTCTTTTTTTCTTTTTTCTTTTTGAGAGCTCGAATCACAATTTCCCATCAAGTGATCCAACTGAAATCAGTCGATAACGAATTATTTAACATTGCAATTAGGACTAAGCATCATTACAAGATTAATTATCATGTTCTTCAACCACCCTAACACAGGATGTTAACTGATTACTCGCGGATGACGTTACAATCAAATTGGTCTCAATAATCATTTTTTGTATGAATTTTACATTTGACTATAGTATCCTCGCGTTTCACTTGGATGGCAATGGTAAAAGTATCTCTCGCATCACTTGTGTACGGAGTTTATACATATTTTGTAGACATGTAGTCTCCCTCTATCTTATGCTTTAGAAGTTAGAATTTTTTACGGTACCCGTATTTATGGCGAAGTTGTTTGACGAAGGGACCAGAATCAGATGGTCCCAAAACATGCAAAAACTGTATTGATGAAGCACTTGGTAGTTTGCATGCCTACAAAACATTGTCCCCCCACCAATCTTTACGCAATCCCATGTTACAGGATTTGTCTGGTGTCTGAAGCAAGCAAAGCAAAATGGAATCATATCATTTAGACAGTCTTTTCCTTTTCCCCACCATTGACACTCAAAAGGGTATCTCCCCCAGCAAATCTTGCCTTCCTATTTGGGACCTCTCAATTCAAAAGAAGTCTTTGGCCAAAAAAAAAAAAACAGACATCGTCAGTCGAGGTAAAGAAAATTTTGCGTAGACGGCTTTATTCACCTTTGATTTGAAATTATAACTATTCATTCTGTCAAAGCTTGCATGAAATGCCTGTTTTCACTTATCCTCGCCATTCTGGTGTGAATATCAGACACAACGGTGCGATTCAGACTATTAGGTCTGAGGTAAAATACAGATGTGGAGGTCCCCGAAGGACCCGAGCTGAAAGTTACTTTAGCTTTGGATTACAACCTCTGGTCATAACTTGGAACATGTGCCTCTTGGATTAGCTTCACTTGCTGAGCCAAAGGGTAATATGATCTGTTGAAGGACTATATGGTCTATATGGACTCTGTGTTTACTAGATGATTTAAAGCATTAATAGCAGTATTCTGTTGTACTCCTTCTCCGCAAGAGCTCTGCGATATTCACTCATTCTGTGGTACCTCCACATTATTACATGTTCATAAAAAGAAACATTAAGCACTATAGTTGGCAAAATTTTTTGCTGAGTAAACTGCTTTGAGACCAGAAAGATTTAACAGCAGCACCATATGTATGACTAGCTCAAAAGTGGCTCTTGCTACGAACAGTTCTTGCACTATCCAAGAGAAAATGCTCTCTGTCCTATCTTTCACTTCCGTGCAAGAAAAGAGTAAATGGAGCGTCCTCTCGTTAGCTAAAACTGGGATTCCAGAGAGTCCAATTGTGTCATTGCGCTTTCAAGTCGAAGCAAGAATGTGATTCATTCACCCAGTTCACCTCATAAGACCGAGGGTCGAGTACTAATTTGCTCGTGCTTTGAGCTAATAGAATGGCTCTGAGCTAAGTCAAAATCAGTTCTAGTGAATCAACTCTTTCTTCTCTTTTCTATTTTTTGTTTTTGTGTTTTTTTGAAGGGATGCGAGACAATGTTCTCTGTTGACGCAGAGTTGAATTATGTACAGAAAGAAATATTGCTTACGCAAAGCTCCTGTACCTGTTCATGTGAGTCGATGCTAACTGCATAACTGGTTGCATAAGTTCTGGATCAGGGAAGGATCGTCATCCGGCAATACGTAGACGTTGCTTTTCCTGTTGCTCAGGCATGTCAAGTCGAGTACATTCCCAGTTTGGTTCATCTGCAGAAGTCACATTCTTAAGTTAAGAAGACAGGTATTAGTACCAGAACGAAATGAGGAATTCCACAGTTCTATCATTCAAAAGTTGCTAACATTGCAGAACTCTCCCTCGAAGCTCTGGGGTTACACCTTGCAGCTAAATAAACGGAAGGGCACACTTCTTGAAGTTGTTGTCCCACATTGCTGGACAATAGGTTCTATATGCTCTTTATATTCATGTGGTCTCCCTCCACCTATTAGCTTAAGCTTTTGGGTTTGGGTTGGACTTTCTCACAACACTCAATTTCTCACAGATGGCCCTCATGACAATCATAATCTAGCGATCTTTTCTAGTAAGATCCGACTTCCACGGACTTCTAGAGAAGTACCTACCTTGGAACCAAAATGTATGCTCCTATTATGTATAGCTTTGATGCTGACTATACGGGCATGTTTTCCTTGTCACAGCTTCACTTTAAATTCCCATAGCAAGCAGGTCCATGCCAACTTTTTTCTTTCGTTTCTAGTTTTCGACCATCAAATGAGGAAATCACTTCCGATGCCGTTGATAATACTAGAGAAAAATGTTGGTGGTAGGCAATTGGATTGGGTGGTTGAAAGTGCACAATAGCGGGATCAATTACCATGCAGGATACTTGTTGCGACTTGCAGCTCCATTTCGAGGTGGGGAAGCAGCTCAAATAATGACACCACGAGCAGTAGTTATTTGCATTAACTCCACGGAAGAGTATCACCAGGCCAACCGTAAACCTGTCAAGACAATATGCCCCTAATGCCTGTATTCGTAATCCTACAGTCCTCAGATCTGTAGAAGGAGAGTGTCAAATGTGACAAGCTTAGAATGATCGAAACATAACGAACTTACCCGGAGATCAGTAGAATCACGGAAACCACCCATAGCACATACTGATACATCGTGTGCTTTGGTTTAAGCGAAGTGGTTGCATATCCAGGAAGAGCATTTCTTTGGCTAACCCACCCGAACTGGGGCCGAACAAGAAACACGAAGCCAAGAAGAAAACCAGAAAGAAATCCCCCAAGATGAGCAAAGTTGTCCACGTGAGGCAGAATGCCCATCGCGAGATTTATTATAATGACGACGAGGAGAGTTAACAATGTTGCTAACTGCCCATACAGACAAAACATTCTAGATGGTCAAGAGGCACAGTCAAAGAATTTCAAAAGGCTGAAGGTTCTAATAAAGGCCATGTTCAGTTCTTTACGTGTACCTTGTTTGCGTATATTGTCCAGTTTGTAACGAGTTCGGAGAGCATGCTCCCTAGCAAACCGAAAAGGGCACCCGATGCACCAACCGAGATACTAGATTGGATGAATAGGGCTGATAACAAACTCCCACCAAAGCCAGATATAACATACAGTAGCCCGATTCGAGCTGAAAAGTTGGAAGAAAAACTACAAGTTAATTTTTGAAAAGCTATAATACTTCATAATAACGGGAGCTGAATATTTCCATGGAAGCATCAGTGTGAGCCTATCCGATTGGGTTTGTGTCAGAATCTCAAACAGGTGGAGCCTTTCAAGGTAAAAGCGATGATGCATTATGAAGTTGCAGCAAAATCATCTGCTAGAGTAAAGCACATTGATGCATACCGAAACCAAATTCCTGTTCAAGTCGGATCCCTATGAAATATAGACTCAACATATTTGCCAGCACGTGGAAAACCCCAGCGTGCAACCATATGCAGGTAAATAGGCGCCAAGCCTGGTGCTTCTGAACCACGTCAGCAACTTCTAAAGCGCCCATCTTGTATAACCTGTACAGGAAAACAGCAGATGACATAATCTCGTTGTATGAGAAATATCCCTAAACCATGACTCTGCTATCTGGCACACCAAATTGCATGTTAAGATGAGCTGAACACATAACGTAAATCTCCAAGAGTTAAAGAGTTCTACTTTAGATATTAACATTAGATCACGTTGTAACACATGCAAAACAACTCGGAAATAGCTCTCAATAGAGTAAACCATTCAGAATTAAATGACTGTTAAGCGTTCTCTTGTTTAGACATGTCTTGTTAAGGACTGCAGAAATACTATGCCCAGCACTATCAAGTTAAGCAACATTTATAAGTCTCATCCTTTCTCTGTCTTGCTGCTCTATTTTCCCCTTTTTTTGGGGGGTTCAAGTTTGTCTAATGGCCTTTATTCAGATCATCCATGAGCAAGATGGTTAAATCAAACTCAGCTTCTTAGTTCCAATTCAAATCCAGAGATTTCTGGTTACTACTCAAGAATTCTATTACACAACCACCTTTTGCTACAATCCACTTCAGAACTCGGGGTTCCATTACTGTCCACCTTCTGCCTTCTGGACCCCTATTTAATCCGAAACAAGTACATGGAAATGCATACGGAACATTAACAATAGTACGAGCCTTATTTTAACAGAAAAGTTACTGCATCTCCGGCTCCTCTCTCCGCTAAAAATTGACCTCACGAGCGTCCGCATTTACCATTATGCATCTTGAATCACAATGACTTCGAATTCTGGATATAGATCTCTCCCTTCTCGCAGCTTAGAATCCCATACCCATAAGGATCATGTAAACTAAACACCAATGGAGCACAAACTCACACAAAGTCATCCACTACAAGGATCATTCTAAAAACCCTATACAGCATCCATAAGTCCATGTCCTATTCATCTGCAAACACATCCAAACATTGCATTCCACACACCAAGCCATGCATTAACCCCATATACATACTTGAGATGACGCAAAAACAGAGAGAGAACAGAGAGAGGAGGAAGACTCACGTATCTGATGAAGGCCCAAGCAGAGGATTCTCCTTGAACGTTTGAAAAGAGAACCTCCCCAGAAACCTGGCGATGCAAAAGCCGGATTTCCTGGGACAATCGTTCACGTACATGGTCACCACGAACATCACCACGTTGGCCACCACGAACGACGGGACCAGCCACGAGACCCACCGCCCGAACGGCCTGACCTCGCCGAACACTTGCTCCTCCGCCCCCGCCGCCGCCACCCTCCCGTCCCCGCTCCGCCCGTGAACCGTGATCGGCACCTCCGGCGAAGAATCCTTGCCCTTCATTGCGACTTTCTTGGTCGAAAATGCATTAGCTTGTCGTCGGCATTGGGATTTGTGGGACACAATTCAATCTCGACCGCAACTGGGTCGGAGAGGAATTATCAAGAGGGGAGATTTTTTTTCTTGTTTGGATTGGGTTGGAAGGAAACTTTTCTCTTGTTTTGTTTCTTCAGCAGCGAAAGAATGCGATACGGACGCGATCGATGTGAAGTGAACAAGAAGACGAATTCTTGCAAAATCGGGAGACGTGGGTGATGGGTTTGGTGGTCGGAACAAGGATCTTGTTCGTGTTTTTACAGTTTATATTCCACGTCTGATCTCGCACGAATTCTTTCACGAAGACACAGCGATTTCCTTTTATTTTTGTTCTTTGCTTGGTCTATTGTTGACGTTGCCGGGTGTGGCATGCAACGGTATGCTTGTCGTTCGCGCCGCGAATAGAAGAAAGTTTATCCACTTTCACCCCCATCGATTTGCGCCTTTTTTTCCAATCAACCCCTTCCAATTTTATCTAAGCAAAACCTTCATTTTGCATAATTTGTTTTTTCAATTGAGTCCTTCTGGCTCCAAATCCAATTAATCGAAGCTGCGTGTATGTCGAATCCGACGAGGGTTTGGCATGGGAATTACATTTCGCCACTGCAGATTATTTAATCAAGGCGTAGACAAGAAATCCGACGACGCAGACCACAACCAGACCTTATAAGCATTAGAAATCAAGCTTTCCTCGTCTCACTCTTGTCCACCCCAACTAACACGTCTCAATTAATCAAATTTGGAGTCTAGAAAAACTCAATTAGAAAAGCTATGCAAATTCAAGGATTTGATTACAGAAATTAAAACTACAAGGACGTGATTGGAAGAAAAATGTTGAAATTTAAGGGCTAAAAGTAGAAAATTACCAAAAAGAAAATGGCTTCTTAGATTAAAATGTAACTTAAACTAGGGATGAGCATGGTCCCAGGATAAAACCGAGAACCGGACTGGACCGCTAGTTCCCTATTAGGTTCCAGGTTCCGATGAGCCGGGTCCGGTTCCCGGTTCTATTTTTCTAGGAACTGCCGGTTCCAGCTCCTGTTCCGATTCCCGGTTCCCTATGGAACCGAACTGGAAGCGGGAAAACACCCTAACCTAACATATTCAGTTTTGACTTGAGACTTGAGAGTAGAGTGTTGTGGCTGCCATCGTGATTCTTGAGAGTTCCACCTCAACATATTATTAAGTGATTAACTATATTTGTTGTTTTGTTTGATTTCAGGTGGTGAGAATTTGGGGCAATTTTTCATGGATGATTGAGGACTGAAGTCCTATAATTTAGAGTTTTATGTCACATGTTTTAAACTTTTTATTGTTTGTTTTATTTTACTTGTTCAATGAAACAGTGTTGGTAAGAGACTGAAGTTTTTATTGGAACTTCAATGCACTTCAGTCCATTGATGGCCAAAATTTGAAAGTCAAGAAGTTCCATGATACGAACTATGGAAAGATTTTTGCCAACACTGTTCATTTTGTAGATTGTTTATTTATTTTACGTGTTCATCTTTTATGAATTGTTGCTATTGAAAGATGAGATACTTTTATTTTGGTTGTTGCGCTCACTCTCATTTTGTTTGACTAAAAATGAAAAAAGAAGAAGAACAAATTGAAATTGGCCAATTCCCGGATACCCTGGATCCTGTAACAGGATAGGTTCTATGTTCTAGGTATACCCAATTTTTAAGTTCCTTCATTTCTGTTTCCCGTATATTAAAGAATTGCTAAATGGCCGAACCCTCAAATGTTTCCATCTATTACTTTATCTTTCTTTTCTCATTTCAAAAGATAATTGGGAGAAGTATCAAAAAAGTTGTAAGTCTATCGCATTAGTACCATTTCAGTTCTAAACCTTTCAATTGGACCATTTAGTTCTTAACCTTTTTGTATGGGTACCAATTCAGTCCATCAGGTCAATTTTAACCGAAAATCGCTGATGTGGACACTAGCCATCTTACGTGGAGTGGTTGGTGCTGACGTGGACATTTTTAATAAATTTTTCTAGCAAGTAAAATTAAAACAAAAGATTTTTAAATTTTTTTAAAAAAATTTCATTCTCTTTTTTTTCTTTCATTTTGTCCCACGAGGGTCACCTACAAACCTCGTCGGCCACCGATGGCTGGTTGGCCCTCCCCAATTGCTGGCGAGGGCCACCTCGCCCGCGGCCGGTGGAGGCAACAAAGGCCTGGGGAGAGGGCCATCGCCGCCTCGCGGCCTAGAAGGCCCTTGCCTAGGGCCTTTGTGGCCGCGGGCGAGGGTGCCTGCCAAAGTTTAAGAATGAAAAACATAATTAAAAATAATAATTGTTAAAAAATTATCAAAAATGTTTGCGTCACTGTCGGCCACGCCATATAGGATAGCATGCATCCACTTCAACGGTTTCCGGTCTGAATTTGCAGGATGGACTGAATTGGTAGTAATACAAAAGGTTTAAGACTGAATTGGCCCAATCAAAATTTTTCAGACTGAATTAATACCAATACAACGGGAAAAGTGTCAAAAAAGTCATAAACCTATTGCATTGGTGTCAATTCAGTCCTAAACTTTTTATTGGTGTCAATTTAGTCCTAAGCTTTTCGCATTTGTGCCAATTGAGTCCTTCCGGTCAATTTTAGCCGGAATTCGCTGACGTGGACGCCGATCGTCCCACGTGGCACGATCGGCGCTGACGTGGACATTTTAAAATATTTTTTTGAATTTTTGAATAATTTTTATACTTTGTTTTCTTTTTCTCTTTTTTTTTTCTTTTCTTCTTCTTTCTTCTTTGTTCTTTTTTCCTCCCCTCTTCTGCAACTTCTAAGTTGCAAGCTTCTACAACGGCCGGCCATCGCCCGACCGCAAGCCTCACGCCGGACGACTGGCCTTGTTGGACCGAGGGCAAGCACCGGCGAGAGCGAGCCTCACCACGCCCGGCGAGTGTCGGAGTCGCCAGATTTGGCCTAGGCAAGCCTCACCCATGCCAGATCTGGCGACGCCGACCCATGTGACCTCCATTGCCGCCGTCGACGCCAACCCATGACCTTCGCGAATGGTGAAAGACAGAAAGGGACGACAGCGACGACACTAGTGGTGAGGGGCAAGTGTTTAACGATGGCTACAAGCGCGATGGCGAGGTACTGTCGCGACCTCGACCAGGCGAGAACGGATTTGTCCAGGCGAGGACAGCCTCGCCGAGCCTCGTCCTCGCCTGGGCGACGCCGGCCGAGGCCATCCTGTCTGGGCAAGGGTCGGCCGTGGCGAGGCTCGCCCTCGCCTGTGCTCGCCTCGGCCGGGCGAGGCCAGTCATCCCGACGTACGGCTGTTGCAGAAGCCTGCAAGGCAGAAGCAGCAAAAGAGGGGAGGAAAAAATAACGAAGAAGAAAGAAGAAGAAAGGGGAAAAAAAAAGAGTAAAAGAAAACAAAGTATAAAAAATATTTTAAAAATATTTTAAAATGTCCACGTCAGCGTCGATCGTGCCACGTGGGACGACCGGTGTCCACGTCAGCGAATTCCGGCTAAAATTGATTGGAAGGACTCAATCGGTACAAATGCAAAAGGTTTAGGACTGAATCGGCACCAATAAAAAGTTTAGGACTGAATTGGCACAAATGCAATAGATTTATGACTTTTTTGACACTTTTCCCCCCGGTACAACACGTCTAAGACTCTTTTGGTACTTTTTCCAGGGATAATCATGTTACAATCAAGTGAAAGGAGTAACTAAAAGAAAATAATTGAAAGTCGAAATAGATGAGACCATGCAACGTAGCTGACATAGATTATAGTGAGTGCAAAGGCAAAGCACAAAGGTTCAGTTCACGAGGTGAATTGCACAAGTCCACCATGGAGGAGTGCTGGCCACAGTTGCTCCGATACTCTCTCCTAAACACTCTACATCTGATTTCATCTTGGTCGACATAATTTAATGTTCTTGGGCGCTATATGTTTATGAATGTTCTTGAGATCACTCGTAATTCTGGTAAACACGCATGAAGTGCGGAATAAGTGGATTATAGCTACCGATAAAATATAGGGTACGAGTCCACGGCGCTCCATGGTTAACCCTCAAAAGCAAAATCATGCCGAACTTCGGGTCTCATTTAACTATTTTCAAACTCTCGGAGAGAAGTTTATTCATCGATGCTGACCCAACAAAACAAGTGATAAAACAGAGGCTTGTCCAAACATTAGTGGCGTAATCAAATTGACTGGAATGTTGATCTTGAAATTAGTTTTCTACGTGCGCAGAATAAAAACAAGCGTCTGTAGTCCAACGGTTAGGATAATTGCCTTCCAAGCAATAGACCCGGGTTCGACTCCCGGCAGACGCAGTGCCCCAATTCCTTTTTCTCCTGCATATAAATTTGTGTGTTTCCCGATGTGAATTTGTAGTTTTGTCTGTCGTCTTCCACCTTGGAACAACAAATGTCGGGATAACCATGATAAGGCCCCGTGTGCCTCGATAATCAGGACCAAGGATTCATTTTTCAACTTTCTTCATTCTTCCAATGATCGATTCTTGGCGTTCGGGGAAAAATAGGACGACCTGAATTGGCCATCTAAGTACAGAGGAAGAAACACAGAGTGCTGAGACATTTCCTGCCATCTCCCTGCGATTTTTACCATCTCTCGATTAAAAGGATCGGGAATTGCTGTTCTAAATTACATGTCGATTTCTGCAGTGAGCTGTCGTCGGCTCCGAGAGGAATGAAAGCTGAGAGAAGAGCTACACAAATTCAGATACGGCATGAAGCAACGCCCTGTTCACAACCATGGCAGGCAGTGGCCGGAAACGGTAATGTAGAAGATTACGAGGTCGAGTCCACAGGGCAAACTAAAAAAAGTAAGTTGTCGGTGCCTTTGTTATAACTTTATTACGTCGACAAAAATGACATCACGAATATCATCCGAGAGGGCACCGCATATCGCTACATTTCCTGAGGTGTTTGTCGGGGAAAAGAAAAAAAGGAAGTTGTCGAAAGCATCTAGTGATTATGAGCCAAACCCTGGCATTTCGATGCTCCGAACGCTAAAAAAATAGAAGGAAATAATCACGACTAAGAAGCTTCTCACTGTCTCCACTGGTTGCACCGGCGCTGAACTCCCCAAAATTTGTGGGCGCCGAAACCATGTAACTTCTTCCCATAAAGAGAGGCAATCCCACAATACTATCTGATTAGAAATGAGCCAAGCTATAGACTAGAATCCATGCAAGCTGAAAAAGAAGATAGACAGAGTGGTAAGCAAGGGAGGAAAGAGAGGGAATGTAGAAAAGAACAAGGAACCACACTGCAACCCTCTGGTTTAGCAGGTAATACCATTTCAAGGTTTCTCTTTCCTTCATAGAAAAGGGTCACTGATTAGCATGCGATGTTAATCAATACGAGACCGGGGGCCAAAGGAGAAGAAGCTTTAAAATCAAAAGTCTTGGCATCTCGCCACAAGCAAAACGAAAAGGATGAAAAAGAAAAGAGCATCATCCATTTTGCGCAGAATAGATGCCAAGATACCAGAAAGAGAGTCAAGGAGGCAAACAGCCCCTCCTGAAGAAGAGCTCCATGACCGCCATATTCCTCTTCATCAATCTTTAGTATCATCGCATAATAACCATACACTATACCGGTTGATAATGCCAGGAACCTGCAGAAGGATATACTCTTATTATCATACCAAAATTTCAGATTTCAGACATACAAGATACTTTTATATAGCACGATTATGGAATATTCCGTACGATAGTAAATTGAGGTGGGCTCATCAAGTTTATAGTTATGCACAGTGTTAAATGCTCTCCTTTCTCCTGTCACTTCTACTCATGTTATTAGCTTTCATTACATTCTCAAACGTGATTGTCAGGACAGATGTTAAAGAACCACAAAGCGCCAGGAACACGATTTATAAAACTTCTGCTGATTGTTTCAATCAAATTCCATATACTAACAGTTTGAATAACCCAGGTATCATCAAAGCATCCACCCCAAGCCAAAGCAACCAAACATTCCAGTCTCATACGAGCACAGCCTACACATTGAAGAACTCAACACACTACTATTTCCAGATAGAAACAAGATGATATCAACAAAATGCCCAGAGTCTGCTCCAAACCCAAACATCACAGACTTAACCTATTGTACTTGTCCACCCTAAGAATAAAGACAACTGTTATCTACAGCAAAGGAGGTCCACCTCTAAGTCGTGATTATTACCTACTACAATTGTCAGAAAACTCCATATTTTAAGCAACTATACCGTCAAAGGTCGTTAATTGAGATCCTACTTCGTATCAGATCATTACCTACTACAATTGTCAGAAACAATGCGTAAAATACAAGTCATTGTGTAACATCAATTTTACACCTTTTGTTAGTATCCGAACTTCAAAGAGATTCACGAGTTTTGTGAAATTTGATAATTTCCAATTTAATGGTTTCGTCACACATTGTGAACAATATAAGCTTTCACTCTTAAATCCAAGTTCATCCCACTGGAAATGAAGATTGCCCGCATCCATTACTTTGTCTGCCAGTTTTGAAAAACTTTTCAGTAATTGACATTCCCAGATAGTTAGGTAAAATAACTCATTTCCACACTAATGAAATCCAAGTTTGTCATGATAAAGATGAAGTCTGTTCTTAATTAGTATCAACTTCAATTTTAAAACTTCGTGATTTTTACGGATTCAAATCCTCAGCAGCGCGGTCAAATTTGATGGTTTATGTTAAAGTACCGTACATTGCATGTCTACAAGGTTTGTATGCTCTTTATATACATGTATCTTCCTCCACCTATAAAATTAAACTCTTAAGTTGGACTTTCTCACAGATATCAGAGCCAGATCTCACCCCAGTTTATTTCGCATAAGCAGCCCTCCATTCGTCAATTCCGCATGTTGTTACTAATCAAGCTTGCATTTGAGAGGGAGTATAAGTATCCCACATCGTTCATCTCTAGAGTTTCAATAGGCCTAATATTCACATAGTCCCCATCCACTTTTTTTTTTTTTGGGTCGAATCCCCATCCACTTATAAGCTTAAACATTTGACAATTTTCAATCTACTGTTTTTTGTTTTTTAAATTACTCCTTCCTACTATAAGGCTTTTGCTTTTATGGAGTTACAAGTTCGTCTCAAGGAAGACAGTGCATTAAGTTGTTCACAGGGCCAACTTGATCCTCTTACCTTGAGATCACAAATGAGAGAACCCTAAAAGAAATTTTGTTGAAGTCATGAAGAACTATTACTTCATATAATGTGCAAAAGGACACTAAATTGGTAAAATTGGAAGGATTGTAACTATCCAATGACTTTATCAATTAGGATGGAAACCCCTAAAGAGACTTAACAAATTAAGATCATAGCACTGTAAGATGCTATGACCAGAATTTAACGACCATGATCTCGACGTAGAACATGCTATCTGAGTTTATCCTCTTGCAAACAATTTTCCTTTGTTGTTAGCAACTGCTCAGACAAATATTTGAACTCCTTTACGATGATATTGAATGTTCGGCGGTGATAGGTAAATTGATGGCTCAAAAAGTAACCTAATCATCTAGATATCTCTCAAATCGAGAATTAATTTCGGCATTTTAGCCCTTTATCAAGATGGTTCCAATTTAATAGTCAAAGTTGAGAATACATTACGCATGATTCCATTGCCATCTTGTCGTACCTCTATTAATACAAATTGCAAAGTCCAAGGAGATGCAGCCTCTGACCAGTTACATCTTAGGAAAGCAATTTACGTCGAATAGTGCATGGGCAGTCCCCAAACCAGGCCTAGGTTGGCTAGTGCACCAGCGGCCCATGCACGATGCCTCTTCAATCTGTAACCTCTTTAAGTAGAAACTTGATCTCAACCACTAACTATCTTGGAGACCACACATTGACTTTTTGACGTGAAACTTGGGGTCCGTCTGGTTTCGGAAAAGATTTTCAGAGAGAGAGAGAGAAAGAGAGACCTAAACCTGGGATTGGGTGGGTGAAGGTGTTGAATGCATCGATTTGGGGGTTGCAGTAAGAGTGAGATAAAAGTTGAATTTAATAATTGGATAGCCTTCGTGTTTTCAAATGGAAAGAAAATACTGCAAACATCTTTCTCTCAAGAGAAATTGGACTACTGTGTTTTTATATGAAAATTTTCAAAATACTCACCAAACATGTCTTCCTTACTTATTCATTCTCAAAGGAAAATGAAAACAGGATTTCAGAAAGTTCTCTGAAACCAAACACAACCTTGGTTGGCCACGACTCAGTAGGTAAGCCAACCCAACTATGTCAAAAAAAAATGAATCATCATCTCCCGAATAAGAGAGAGACTTACTAATATCTAATGCATGCATATTTTGCGCGCTTAAACTTAGACCGGGCATAATCATCATTACTAGCATTTTTCCATTTTGTTTACTTATGAATGAACATATTTTAAAAGTTCAAACAGCATATAAGGGCTAGAGGAGATCAATACACTAATCCCACTTTGTCGGACAAAGGCTCCGCACTTGCTGATGTACCAAAGAAACTCTAGATGTCTAAGCCATGATGAGTTTTTTTTTTCTTCTCAAAAGATTGCGATTTTAGTGCCCATAACCTTCAAAGCATCTGGCAAAGATATGGAGGAAGCCTCCATAGCTATGTTTTGTGTATCCAACAATCAAAAATGATTCAGAGGGAGAAAACCTAGTACTGTAGAAGGTCAACATTTGCCATTACAAATGCTAGGTCGTAAGATGAAATAGCATCTCTGCGGTTTCAGCTCAGGAAACTCTTAATGTGATATGTTTGGCAATTAAGGTGCTAAATTTTATTTTAGAGCTCTGGATCCAGATTCTATGTTTCTTTTATCCTTGAGGATGCCTTGTCCTCTACAAGAATTTCAAGCTTTCAGAGCACAGAAACTATGAAAGGTAGAAAAGGTGAGTGAACGCAAAAAGCAATCAACTCACAGGACAATCCATATGCCTCCAACCAAAGGTATTGCGCCCCACAGCAATCCACATACAAGCGCCACCACTTGCCGAATCCAATGCAGCACATCTCCCAACTGATCCTGCAACATCCACGAAGGCACATGATCATTAATGACTCGATTATGCCAACAAAACCTAACTTCGGGAACCAATTCAAATCGTTCAAAATCAAATCAATTCCACTCCAATTGCAGTTAAGCTGATGAATCTGTAGCCTCCAGCGATTAAACCCAAGATTATCCATCTTCGGCAGTAAGTAATGCCACATTAACTAAATCTCACATGCTCCTCGGAGAATAAGACACAGCTCCGAGCGTAACGCCAAGCCAAAACCGTAAGGAAGCCGAGAACTAATGAACCCCCAAACACTAGGAGCTCGGATTACCTTGTCCCACGAGGCCTCTGGATCCAACAATTTCGCGAGCTTGAACGGAGACAGGTGATCCTTCTGGTGTTGCTGCTGCTGCTGCTGCTGATTCTGCTTAGCCGATTTCCCTTCTTTCATACTTGACCAGAATTCTTCCAATCTCTCGCGAAGCGAACAAACAGAGGGTGGGATGCTAATCCTGCGCGGATCGAGAAGAGACTTCTGCTTCGACGCAGGGCTAAGAACCTCGAGCTCAGCTAGGGTTTCGCAGGAGAAGTTTCAGGTTGACGAAGGCAACAGCAACAACGGCATGTTTTTGCAATCATCCACATTATTATAAATAAATAAATAAATAAAAATTCAATCGACAAGGAGCTTCGTTGCAGATCTGAAGCTATAGCTATTGGTCCCGCAAGACACGTCCATAGAGAGAGAGAGAGAGAGAGAGAGAGAGAAGAAGTGAAAATCATTAAAATATCCGTGCTTCGGTGGAGCGCACGTGATCGCCACCGGCCGGCGATTCCACCGAACGGTGGCGGTGGATTTCCCGCCACCACTTTGTGGCCGCCGGCTCGCTCCGAATTCTGAAATTGGGCCGGGCTGGGAAGTCAAACTTTTCACGATGATCCGTCAACCCTTGACGAACTTGGAAAAACAAATCCATCGGCCCAATCCAGCCTTTGGGCCAGATCGATTTAGCTTGCCGCGCATCGCACTCACTTTGTTGATGTGCACGGCGAACTGAGTCGATCACGACAAAAGAGCGACGTCGTTTTTTGGTACGCAATGAAGAGAATTCGGGAACGAGAATTGCAAATTACATGCCGCAATAATTTTTTTTTTTGGTGTTGGAACAGTACATCCGCATAGTGATTTAATTGCAAGAATGGACGGAGCTTATAATTAAACCTGTCAAAATAGATCACAAACCCATTTCTTAATCCGTATATGACGAGGCGAGTTATCATATGAGTTAGTTATAATAGGTCATAAATTGATTTAAACATGATATGGATATTAAATGGGTTTATAATTTACTTAGACTCAACCCACCTTTCTCGCCCTCCTTCAATCTCGCGCTCACTCTGCCCACACTCCCACCACAGTTTGGGTATAAATTTACTAGATTTGATTAAATATGGAAGTGTTTAGAAATATGAGTCGGTTCGAGTATGAGTTGAATACGGATTGGGTCAGGCATTGGTTACTAGATTTTGTAAAATACAATGAGTTAAATGGATGTATTTGGATCGGATTATTAATGATCTGATCCACCCGTTTGACAGATCTATTCTTAATAAGTGTTTGCTTGATTTCAAGCAGCCAACGCTATCAGATGAAGATTTTTTTTTTTCCCCTTTCGGCCTTTATGAAGGAAAGAAAACAAGAAAAACAATAGCATGAATGGCAGAGGAGGAGGAGGAGGAAGTCAATTTTCCGTCAATTACACGTGAACCGTGCTCGAGAGTCAACCCATGGTTAACAATTTCCACAATTGCTGCGGAAAGATTAATTGCCATCTCATCAAGCTAATCCGCCCCGGCAGCTTTTGCCGTGGGGGGTCAATTCGCACTAGGCCGCTACTGCCCGGCTCGTTCCTGTCCATGTGAACGCTTTTGGAGATTTTGTCGTCGATGCGTACGGAGTACAATGTATCAAGCAACTACTCCGGAGACCCACATGCTCATCACAATTCAACCGATGATGACCGGTCTTGTCGGTCGTGGCCAACCCGTTGGACTTGGGGGCATGAACATAGTGTTTCACGAATTCGTTTTCGTAAGCAAGATGATCAGAGTATCTAGGAACGCGAATTCTTTTCGTACAAGGCTCGACGCGGGTCTCGTCGATATTTGAAATGTGACAGGATCGATTTGACTGACGGACGAGATTGGGGGCGAACATAGGCTCGAGCACGAGAGCTGTACTTTCGAGAAGGGGGTCAATAACCCGAGTCTTGTTTATTCAATGAGTTTGAGGCAAAGAAAAAAAAAAGGGAGAGAAATACAAGTCTCTTGGAAAATTATGTGGAATGATGACTTCCTAGCTTGTCAAAATTAGCAACATGACCTACCTTCCCCACTCACTTTTCCAAGTGCACAAGCCTCCTCTAGAGAGAGAGAGAGAGAGAGAGAGAGAGAGAGAGAGAGAGAGAATCGTTCAAAAAGTAGGGTAGTGTAGTTAGGGTTAGTGCGAGTCCTAGTCATGAGATTGCAAGCAAGATAAGCGAAGGCGGGCTCGGTGGAAGTTAAATCATGACCAGCCAATGAACCCTACAAAATGTTTATGCGAAAAATATTTTACGGTTCATTTTCAGGTCTCAGTCAAACATCGAAAAATATTATCTTTCTGAAAAATATTTCCCAAAATCATCACATTTTTTCGCGAAACAAATGGAGCATGAGTTTATGAAACTATATTCTTTTGTTACACAAAGCAATTACCATGTCGACCAAACATGTTTATCGCGAGTCGAGTTGATATTATGCTCTTGCATTGTGCTATACCGTATCGTGTCACGTCAATTGATGTAGAGATTTATCAAATTATAAGATGTATATTATCATGATAGGTTCGTGAAAATAAGAAATAACAGAAAAAGGGAAGGGAAAAAGGGAAAAGAAAGAGGAAAAAAAGAAAGATTTATATCCATGATAGTATACATTGGATGGGATGTGTTCTCTCCTGTTAATAGGATAGGTCCATCCACCCATCTAAATGTATTTAGATTATGGAATAGCATATAAAGATCTTATTGTTCGAAAGAAAACTATTCTGGAGAAATTATTTTTCGGATTTTCGATATTTGGACGACGGAAAACTAATCGATTTACGGAATATTCCATGGACCGAAAACAACAAGTTTGGAATGGGGGAAAACGATTTTTCCTTCTGGCAAGAAAGAACCACTTTTCTTAAATCATCAAATAAATAAATAAAATTCTTAAAAAATATTTTAATTTATCACGGAATTTTCGCTGAAACAAACGAAACTTAGTTTTTTTTTATTACAACGCAAAGTTTATCATAAATCCTAATTGGTAATCTTGACCTTTAACAAATATAGGAAAGACTATGACATTGATCTAAAGTATGCATTAAGAACATGAACTAAAGACAAATCACAATTATATTTAAAGAATAAAGGACAGGAAATAAATGGCAAACCCCACCAACACCCCCAAAAAAAAAAAAAGATAAAGGGAGTTAGTGGAGAAGAGTTCACCACAGGTTGACACGTGTCTCCGAAAAGATCTATTTAGATGATTTATACCTTCTATTTTTGGTCAACAGATGATTTATACCTTCAAACATTAAAAAACCTTGCATGATTTGAAAAGGAAATGATTTCGGAAATGTACATTTGGGGAAGAAAATGATTAATAAAAACTCCAATTCGTATTAATAATATTAATAGCATTTAGTAGAAAATGAGACTTTAGTAGGGTCAACGTGCGTAAACACTAACGGGCAGCCTCAGACATCAAAGAAAACGCTATCACGCTCAAAGGTTTAGGTGGGGTTGGGTGGGGTGGGGCCCGCTCTTTCTCTCAAGGACAAAACCGCGTGGAGAAACACCGAGAGCGCACATTGGCCCACAAGACCACCACGTGTAAGCTTTGGACCGACACATTGACTGAATTTAATTTTTTTTTCTTGTGAGTATGTAGACATTACGGCTCCTTTTGTTTCCCAAAGGATGTGATATTTAAAAAAAGCTTTTTTCCATAAAAATGACAAATATTTTCTATATTTTGCTGAAATCTGAAAACGAACTAAAAAATATTTTTCGCGGAAAACTTCAAAATTTTAATAATTTTATATCTTTAAATATTTTTATTTTTTATTTTCTGTCTTTTTATTTTCTTTTATTTCTTCCTCTGTTGGTCACCGACCCAGGTGACAGTAGGCGACCAGCCACAGGCGAGGCTCTAGCTCACTTGTGGCTAGCGAGGGAGGCCGAGCAGACCTCGCCTCTCCGGATCTGGCCAAGCAACCTTGAGCTCGGCCTCGCCGGATTTGGCCAGGCGAGGTCGGTGAGGTCAGGCCTCACCTTGCCCGAGTCCGACGAGGCTCGGCCTCGCTCACTGGCCATCGTCGTGGCCCACAACTGGGGAAGAAGAAAGAAAAAATAAAAATTATTCAAAATTTTAATTTTTTAAAAAGTCTTTTTATAAAAAGAATAGTTAAAAGGAAAAGAAATGTGAAGGAGTGGAGGGACGAAAGAGAGATAATTTTTTTCCCTCTTTTTAAAAAGAGAACAACATTTTCCCCACTTTTGAATGTGTATTTTTTTTTTTATGGGTGGAAAATGTTTTCCTTGATTAGCTTATTTTGCTTGAACCAAACACCGAATAATCCGAAAAATGTTTTTTCGGAAGTTGTTTTCCTCAAAACAAACGGAGCCTACATGTGTGTCGTACTTCCTCGCACAGAATAAATATGTATGTAGTTTTTTTCTTTTTGGTGGAATTTTTCACACAGTTTAAATGGCTTAGAATGTAATGTCGAAAAGAGCACAAAAGAAACACTAAATCATGTCCGCCAGTCTCCCCGACTGCGATATTGTACCAGCGTGCAAAAAAATCAAAGAATTTTTATCAGACATAAGTTTGGGGTATCGGAGCAGGCAAATTTTATGATAGTTTTTATAACAGGCACAGAGTATTTTTGTCACATCGATACAAATTTTGCATTTCAGTGGCACGAAAAAAAAAAAATCAGATATTAATGTCGCAACTCCTTCACTTTCTGCCAATGAAAGTGAATGGAATATTTTTTCCGTCGTCGCACAAGATAATGTCTTCGTGAATTAGAAAGATTCCGCTGTCCCAAAAAAGAAAAAAAAAAAAGAAGCAGCCGTAGCAGTCCTCAAACCTGAGTAGGCAGAGAAGAACAAAATCTGTCCAAAATTAATTAGTTAATTAATCACATGGATTTGTATACACACACATATAAGATTTCTCCCGGTTCCCAACTGGGTTTACCAGCAGCATCCTAGGATTTCTCCCCGACGGCCCACCAAATGCGCTCCTTTTTTAATGAGGTGGGGCCTCCTCTTCTAGTTTCCTCAATTACGAGTTTAACTTTTTCTTTCCAATCCCTTGAGAATATCTATTTTAATTTCTTAGTTTGAGGAAGTCTTATAAGTTCATGCTTAGGATCTAGCGACATGGATTTGTACATAAATAAATAAATATATTTGAGAATTGTATTAGAACTTTGCCGTAATTGACTCTGACGGCTTTAAAAAAAGAAAAAAAATTGTAATTAGAGAGAGAGTTCAGCGAAAACGTCAAAAGGAGGAGAAATTGTGGGTCGCGAGTCACGAGCGACCTGCTAAGTGCTGCTGAAGCTATAGGAGAGAGAAAATTCCACCTCTCTCTCTCTCTTCTGCTCCGGGGAGGTAGGTTTCGTCTTCGTTTCCACAGCAAGATCTCGAATATCTTTTGTCCATTGTTCTTTTCTGTAGGAATTTTAGGCGGGCGGGACTCGGTACTGGTTTCGTGGTTTCTGATGACCCGAGTTACTGCCCCTTTTTGCGCTTCTTACGTCCTTTAATCTGCCGAGGAACTTAGGATCGCCGATTGTGTGTATTTCCAAAGATTCTGTGCATGAGTGAGCGGATTATGATGTCATGTGATTTGAGCTCGCGGAGCATCGGATGCTGTGTTCCACTTCAGTTTAAGCTTGGTCTATTCTCCTGTCCTAACGTCGTTTTTTGCTGTTTTCTTTTTGCGAATCGTGGTTTCAGGGGGTTAGGAATGTGCAATTTTTTCTTGACGATTTCTGGGTAGGAGAGATTCTGCGCTCCGTGGATGAATTGCTTGTGCAGGCAGTGTTGGTACTAGTGGTGGTTGACGGGGGCAATTGCACCGGCAGATGATTATGGAACCGCGGGTAACCGGATTCTCCGGCTCCTTGAGCGCCTTCAAGTTCGATGACGAGACGCTCTTGCCATTCTCAGATCAGCGCGTGAATTTCGCGAATGGCTTCGAACGTGATGACCCATCTTCGGATCTTAGCTTCCTGGACAATCCTTTCCTCCCTTCTGATCCTAGGTATTGTAATGCCGCCCCGCCTTCGGTTGTGAGCGTGGAGACGGATTTCCCGTCCGATGATAGCGACTTCTCTGAAACTGTGTTCAAGTACATAAATCAGATGCTTTTGGAGGAGGACATGGAGGAGAAGCCCTGTATGTTTCTTGACCCTTTGGCTCTCCAGGCAGCTGAGAAATCGCTCTATGAAGTTCTCGGCGAGACATGCCCGTCTGAAGCAAACCCGTCCCCTCCATTCATGGAGAGTCCGGACAATAATTTCTCGGGAAACAGTAGTGACTACGGTAAGAGCAGCCCTTCTAGCATTACCAGCGGCAGTAACTTTGCTGATCATCAATGGGTCGGTGCTTTTGGGGATGGCAGAAATTCTACGCTGCAATCTTCTGTCACAGGAGCGTTCATTTTTCAGTCCACCGTGAATGCTCATGTTCAGCCATCCTTTTCCTTTCCAAACAGCTTCCTGAGTCATGGTAATAGGATGAATGCATCTTCAGGGAGTGGCCTTTTGTACCCTAACTTCTCAACCGAGAGCCAATCAGTATTGCAGTTCCAGAGAGGTGTAGAGGAAGCTAGCAGATTCCTTCCCAAAGGTACTCAGTTATTTATTGATCTGGAGAAGAGCAGCGTAAACTCGTGGTTGAAGGAAAGGAGATCGGTGAATGTTGTTAAGTTGGAGAAGGATCAAAGTGACTTTTTGCCTCCCAATGGAATCAGGGGAAAGAAGAACCATGAGAGGGAGGATACAGAATTTGAAGATGAGAGGAGTAACAAACAGTCAGCAGTGTATGTTGATGACACTGAGCTAGCCGAAATGTTCAATAAAATCCTACTCTGTGATCCTAAAGACAGGAGGCCAGATTCCGAAGCTGATGAATCCTCTAAAAAAGAAGTAAGTGAATCTTTACAGCAGAATAGACAGACACACGCTGCTAATGGAGGGAAGATTCATAATAAGAAACCAACCACAACCAGCAATAAGACAGAGGTGGTGGATCTCAGAACTTTGTTGATCCTTTGTGCACAAGCTGTCTCTTCAGACGATCGAAGGACTGCTGATGACTATCTAAAGCAGATTAGGCAGCATGCTTCCCCCTTTGGTGACGGATCACAGAGGTTGGCACATTGCTTTGCCAATGGTCTCGGGGCACGCTTAGGAGGCACTGGTTCTCAGGTCTATACCGCTCTAGGTTCGAAAAGAACATCAGCAGTTGATATTTTGAAAGCTTACCAAGTTTATCTTTCAGCCTGCCCGTTTCAGAAAGTGGCAACCATCTTTGCGAACCATATGATCTTGGATTTAGCTGAGAAAGCAACAACGCTTCATATTATCGACTTTGGAATCTTATACGGTTTCCAATGGCCACCTCTCATCTCTCGTCTCTCCAAGAGGACAGGTGGGCCACCCAAACTGCGTATTACAGGGATAGAGCTTCCCCAACGAGGTTTTCGACCAGCAGAAAGAGTTCAGGAGACAGGACGCCACTTAGCAAAGTTCTGCGAGCGATTTGGTGTTCCATTTGAGTACAATGTAATCGCTCAGAAATGGGATACTATCAAAATTGGGGATCTCAAAATACGGAACGGCGAGACCATCGCGGTGAATACCATGTTTCGGTTTAAAAATCTCCTTGATGAGACGGTTGTCTTGAATAATCCCAGGGATTCTGTTCTGAATTTAATCAGAAAAATAAGGCCACATCTCTTTGTGCAGGGCATTGTCAATGGATCTTTCAGTGCCCCCTTCTTCGTGACACGATTCCGCGAGGCTCTCTTTCACTACTCTGCCATGTTTGATGCATTCGATAGTACTTTAGAGAGGGATAACCAGATGAGACTGATGTTTGAGAAAGAGTTCTTTGGCCGAGAAGCTATAAATGTCATTGCATGTGAGGGGACGGAGAGGGTTGAGAGGCCGGAGACATATAAGCAATGGCAAATTCGCAATATGAGGGCCGGGTTCAAGCAATTGCCACTGGACCCAGCACTTACGAAGAAATTGCGATCTAAGTTGGAGAAGTACCATGATGATTTCGTGGTTGATGAAGATGGCTACTGGATGCTGCAGGGGTGGAAGGGCCGAATACTGTATGCTTCATCTTGTTGGGTACTCACCTAGGACTTTGATGAGCTTGTTTCTGAGTCATCTACCAGATGGACCCGACTGGGTTCTCATTGAAGGCATCTCTGTTTCCTGAAAAGGACGTGAATTTGTGGAGCAGCTGCTTGTGATCTTTCTTTTGACAATACTAGAGCAGAGATCATTTATGGGGCTTTCTTGGAGGTGAGGCATTGAATGATTGAGCAGAACTTGATTGAGCCACTATCATTGCTTTGGTAGGACCTAACCAGCTGTACTTGTTTAGCCGCTTGCTTTTCTAACAGTTAGTAGCAGAATCTGGGTTCTCACCATTACATTAGGGAGATGTACTTCTGTCGTAGACAGTATACAGCAGATTATGTGATTTTGATACCTCTATATGTATGATATATCTTTATAGTTGAATTTTGTCATGCATGCCTGGTGATAAACGGTACAGCTTGGTTGATTAGTCTAATAATGGTCAGTTGAATCATTTGCTCTTGACCAGAACTTCAATCCTAGAATAAGCAGGCAGATAGATGTAATGTCTCTTTCGCTGCATTCGAGGATTATTTGAAGATTCTATACGTAAACCGCAAGAATAATTTTGGTCATTGGCTTCTTCAGTTATGAGCATATTAGTATACTTTTAGTATGACTTTGCTTTCTGGTACAAGATATTATCCCAAATCAAAAGAGCGTGAGCTCATCCTTCTTAGTATTGTGGTTAGATATCTGTGAGTAGTTTATCTATGGAATCAGCATAGCATGTCCAAATATCCTGTGTATGAGGGTAGGTACACTCTGACAAGGTGTTTAGAGATCTCTAGTATCTCTGCTTATCTGCCTAAAGTGGACCCTAATTCATGGGTCTGGTAACTGGTTCCGTAGCATTAAGGTAATTGTACCTGTGTCTGTCTGGTAAGTCGAAATAGGTAATCAGCCGATGCCTTTTCCCTGATTGTTCCGGCTGATATTCACTCTCTAGCTCTTCTCAATGCCGAACATATTCTCTCTTGAAGGATCTTGTAGTAATATATTGCACTAAAATGAGATGTTACCTTCTGACTGCCTTTCGATAAGGAAGAAATCTACTTCCAGGGACAGATGGGGCGGTCCAACAATTTTCTCGAGTTTCTTGCCTTATTTATTTGTATGTGAAATGAGAAAAGGATGAGCAGCTCGCTTTGTCTCCTATGTTAGACAACACTGCTCGGAATCTTCCGAAAGTTCATCTAATTTGCTTGTAAGTTGTCATGTCGTTCGTTAGGACAAGCCGGCAACATATTCATTCGGTAAGAACGAAACAGTTTGGGTCTGGGTCAGTTATATTCAAAGGGATTCTTATATTTCTTCTGCTGTTGGCAGTCGCTAAGACAGAGTCAAGAAAGTAGCAAATGTGACAAGTCCAGAAGGAAGTCGTGATACAAAATTCAGTAAAATCAAATCACCACTTCACGAGGAGAATGCTACTATTCACAGAAGACGTCAATCAAAGGGCTCTGTTATCATCATCCTCGTCGCCGTCCTTGGTTAACGATGTGATGACAATGCGCTAGACAACGAGTGAGAGATTGAGATTAACACGCGTTTAACACTTACTCCTAGATCTTGCTATAGTTTTTGGACATTATTTCGTAGTTCTAACCTATGTAAACACGATAATATTTATGATCTGCATGCATCAGAAATGATGTAGGAGTCTTACAAGGCAGTAATCGACAGAACTAGATAACATAAGCAATGACCATGCTTCTCTGTTTTTTTCCTTGTTCTCTGCGTCTGTGTATATATATGGAAGAGAGATCTCATCCACCTTACACAAGCCAAGTACAAGTCGTAGAGCCTGCGTTTTGTCCCTCCTTTGTTCTTTTGGCTCTAACCCAAATTCGTTTCTTCGGAATCCACCGAGTGTTCCGAGTTCTTTTACCTTCTGCTATTGACTTGATATTGTTTTGAGCTTCTTATGGTCCCATTCAAAACTCAGATCATCTCACTTTTGTTGCACATCTGATTCGAGGAAAAAAATGGATTCGGAATCAGTGTTTTCCGCGTTCTCTCATTTCGGGAATGGTTTTCAAGTTGATGAAGTCGACACTTCTCCAATTACGGGTGAGTGTCATTATCCGAGTGTTGGGTCTAACCAAATTAAGCATCCCCCCTTGAGTCTAGACTGCGTGGATCGCTCTTTCCATTTACCAAATCAAGGCCGCGTTAATCTCATGCCGACTATCGCCACGAACTTGGAGGCCAACCTGTCTGAGTCGTGTCGAAGTGGGAGCTTGAACAGAGAAGGCAACTCGGATGGCAATGATTCCTCCGGACAGATTCTTGAATTCATGAGCAGCATCCTTGTGGAAGAAAACATGGAGGACAAACTCTGCTTGTTCTATGATCCGTCGGTTCTACCAGCAACTAAGAAGTCGCTGCACGAGGTTATTGTTCTCGGTGACAAACATCCTGGTTTACCTAATCAAACCTCAAATTTTGTTTGCCAAAATGCTCTGAGCACAAATGTTCTCTTTCCGAGAATAGGCCGTGATTGCGGCAATAGCAATGGAACCGGCAACAATGGTGGCGCCGACAACTCTAGGGAAAAACAGGCACTTGCGAACAACCACCGAGAGAACAGAGGCTCTTCAGTTCTAGTTCCTCCTTCTAGCGAGTGTTTCTATCAGTCTGCTGACTTGCCCGCTTCACGACCATCCTCGAACTGTCCAAAAGGCCTTGCCGTCTATGTAAACAAGATTTTGGCCTCTCCTACAAGTGAGTTTGCCGTTCAGTATGATTCCCTTAGAGCCTCTCCGGTGACATTGCGTGTATTGATGCTACCGAAAATGGGAATATGTCTGTTGCCACGAAGAGACGTGGTCTAAAAGTTGGAATCGACAGGAAGGAGCAGCAAGGCACTTTTTACGGTCTGAGAGGAAGGAAGAATCTCGGAAGGGAAGAACTACGCGAAAGGAAAGGGAGGTTCGACAAACAATTGGCAGCTTTGAAGGAAGAGATCGAAGTCTCGGAGATGTTTGGGAGGATTTGGCTCTGTGAAGATGAGCCGGAGCCCTTCACAATTACCCATGGTAAAACGTCGAATGCAGCGATCACAAACTTGTCTCCGGTTGCGCATACGCGTGGCTCTGGTGGCCGCAAGAATCACGCTAAAAAGGCTAAGAACAGTGAGGACATGGTGGATTTGAGGAATCTCCTCATTCTTTGGGCTGAAGCCGTCTCTACTGGCGACAGCAGGAATGCTAGCGACCTACTAAAGTAGATCAGGTTTCACTCCTCTCCTGTCGGCGATGCGTGTCAAAAGAGTGGCCCACGCCTTTGCAAATGCCCTTGATGCACGCTTGGCCGGAACTGTTAAGGTTGATGTCTTGTATTCTATTATCTAAGAGATTATGAGGTGGTTCCGAAAGGCCTCCTAACGACTGGACAGCACAGGGGTCCCGCTCACCGGTGAGCGGGAGGGGGTCCGGGGGGCCGCCCCGGCGGGGTCGCGGAGGCAGCACCCTCCGCCAGAGGTGTTTTATGTTCAGTCATAGCAGGATTTGTATGGGAAAGTTAAATATTTTAGGCTATGTGGGCAATTTTGTAATTTGTGCCATATAGAGTTTCGCTGTATGTATTTAGGGCAAAACAAGTCTCTATGGTAGAGAGAATGGGTGAGAAGAGCGGCTGTACACTTTTCTACGTTATTAGTGAAACAGATCTCATCTCCCCGTGGACGTAGGTAGGCGGAACATCTTCCCTGCTAAATCACGTAAATTCTTGTGTTGTGCGAATTTTCATTACTTTCTTGCATCGTTGATAGGATCGAATTTAGATATTCGACAAGAACCACATTTCAAAACGTGTTCACATATTTGTCTCCGAAGAGCACGCCGATGAGTGAGATCGTAAAACGGTACCAAACTCATTATAGGGCCTGCCCCTTCAACAAGATTGCGGTTTCGTTCGCAAAGAACATGATTTTAAAAGTAGCTCAGACAGCAAAGACACTGCATATCATAGACTTTGGCATCTTGTTTGGTTTCCAGTGGCCGCTCCTTATTCAGCTACTATCGAGGAGGCCCGGCGGTCCACCGAAGCTTCGCCTCACAGGGATAGAGCTTCCTCAACATGGTTTCAAACCTGAAGAATCAATTGCTGAAGCAGGTCGTCATTTAGCCAAGTACCACGAGCTGTTTGGCGTTCCATTCGAGTATAATCCCATAATTTCGCAGCATTGGGATACTATCAAGGTCGAGGAACTGAAAATCTGCAGAAACGAGGTTCTTGCCGTAAACTGCGTTCACCGGTTCGAGTGTTTACTCAATGAGACAGTCGTCGTGAACAATCCTAGGGATGCTGTCCTGAAACTAATAAGGGAGATGAGACCAGATATATTTGTGCTGTCTGTTGTCAATGGAACTTTCAACTCTCCTTTCTTCATCCCACGGTTCCGACAAGCGCTCTTCCACTTCTCTGCACTGCACGATATGTTCGACTGCAATATATCCCGCGACAACAGTCACAGATTGCTCATGGAGAGGGATAATTATAGGCAACGAGTCACGAACGTCATCGCGTGCGAAGGCTCGGTGAGAGTGGAGAGGCCCGAAACCTACAAGCAGTGGCACACGCGGATCTCACAGGCCGGGTTTAAGCAGCGTCCCCTGGACAAAGCGTTGATGAAGATGTACATAGATAGGCTAGAGGTGTGCCACAAGGATTTGGCGATTCTCGAAGACGGTAACTGGATGCTGCAGGGATGGAAAGGAAGGATACTTTACGCATCGTCTAGTTGGACACCTGCTTGAAGTTTCGACGGTGAACGGGTGAAGCCACATGGATGAATTACAAGAGTCTCTTCAGCATGCCTTGCAGATCTGCCTCGCTCGGTTAGTCGTCAGTTGGACCGCCAGTAGGCAAACCGATCAAATGTATCAGTCAATTATTTCTTTTCTACCTGAGATAATGTATTTTAGTGTTTTAAGTATGGTGAGATACCAAAAGGAGCATTTTCATAGTCAATAACTTCGTACCATGATGTCATTCGTCTAGCTATTGATTGTTTTAGGAAGAAATCAAAAGAAAATGCTTGTAGCGGAGTTAAATGTCGTTAAGTACCATAGAGAAAGTTGCAGAAGCGGCGAGGGCTTGCATAGCCCTCGCAGCCGCCGCCCCAGAATCACCCACAATGGCCGGCAACCCCCGTCGACCACAGGCAAGGGCAGGCCCTCGCCCAGCCTTGGCCGAGGCTCGGCGACCCCCGTTGGCTATCCCCCACCCTCGTCGACCATTGCTGGCGATGGTGGGACGGGGCGGCAAGGGCTATGATAGGCCTCACCGCCTATGCAACCCTTTGGTTTTTTTTGTTTGTTTAATTTTAGCATAATTTTAATTTTTTAATATAATTAATTTTGTATTTTTTTTCTTTTTAAATAATTTTTTTTGAATTTTGATCTTTTTTTTTTATTGCTGACTGAACCTCCGGCGAGCCACGTTGGCTTCAGATATTAATAAATAAATGTCACGTTGGATTTTCGGCCAAGTAGATCAGAGTTAGCACGTAAGTACTCGTTTCTAAAAAAAATTGGCACTTAAGTGGTCGATTCGAAACTTTTGGCACTAAAGTGAATGCCATACACAAGTTTTGGCACTTCTAGTGTACTTCTCTCATAATATTTGTATACAATATAGGAATCACCTTTCGTACTAGGATTACACTCAAACAAAGAAGCCTATTGAATCGAGTTTTCTTCATGGGCTCAAACTTGAGAATATTCTTGACAACCTCCACCTTGACTCTACATTTTGGCCAAACAACAATTGCTTTGTTGGAACCAACTTTTCTCTATTACTCTCTCATAGCCCTCCTAGGTGCAATCAGCATTGGCCAGGCAAGTCTAATAAGAACTCTAACTCTAAATGCATTTTTAGCTACTATACAAGTATATTCAGACACATCCTCCTTTACCATAGATAAAGCAAAATAATTGTTGCATCCATATCTGTCAGGAGATCCAACACACACTTTATCAACTCAGCAGTTACAACAACCGTTGGCTCTAAAGAATCTACCACAACCGTTGGCTCTAAAGAATCCACCTCACTACATGCATTGTCTGTGTCGATTACCGCACTCGCACCCGCTACCTCAGGAGTTCCTGTTTGCAACTCCACCTTAAACTGAATGCCATCTAGATCCTACTACCACAATCAATCCATAACAATCAGAGATTCATTTATATGTAATTTCTTGCTTTTCGATCGAGCTTATCATTACTCTGTCGAGCACAACACATGCAACCGAATGTTCCAAGTAAAATTTGGGATTAGTAGGCTCGAAAAGACAAATATAACTGACTATAATACTCAATCATAACTTGCTATTTGCAGGAGAAAACAATCACAATATTATTATTACCTTGATCATCATCTGTTAACAATGTTACGGCAATGCACTAGACAAGGGAAACATCAAAATACAACACATGTTTCAAAACTTGCTCTTAGATCTTGCTTTTAACTCTTTTGTTACATTTAATACAATTTCTATAACATGGACCATGAAATTAGCAAGTGAGCCCGGTCTTCCTTAACCAAGCTCAAGCCAGTCCCTTTGTTATTTCTTTCTTCCTCTTTGGGTGTCACAGAAGAAGACCCTCGACGTAAACGAGAGAGAGAGAGAGAGAGAGAGAGAGAGAGAGAGAGAGAGAGAGAGAGAGAGAGAGAGAGAGAATCTTGGCGCCCTCACGATCCGAACGCCACGTCAAGCCAAATCAACGTTGTCTTGCTACGTCGGGTAAGAATCGAAGCCCTTATTCGTCTAAATAGAGGAAATTTTCGGATTTAGGGCCCATTTAGGATCTGCGTCGATTCTGAATTTCTGCGTTAGATTGCATGGTCGTCTAGCTGAGTTTTTTTATATAAGAACGTAACTTTAGAGTGTTGTGAAGCCATGGAATTTGACGGATGTTGAATTGAAGCAACGGTTTGCTCAGAATGAGATTTTGAAGTTCGGTGTGCTGCTGTATTGCGTGAATAGTAAACTTCGGGGGCTAATATCTTTGGTTTTTTGTTCTCTTTTGGAGTTGGTAATATTAGGATTTTTGTAGTGTGTTCGCTTCGACTGTAAGATCGCTTAAAACGGAGCTTGGTGGAGGAAGTTATTGTAATATGGGCCACGAAATTAGCAAGTGAGCCCATTCTTCCTTAACTAAGCCCAAACCAGCCCCTTTGTTATTTCTTTCTCCCTCTTTGGGTGTCACAGAAGAAGTCACTCAACATAAATTAGGAAACTCGACCGAGAGAGAGAGAGAGAGAGAGAGAGAGAGAGAACATTGACGCCTTCTCGATCCGAACGCCACGGCAAGCCAAATCAATGTCGTCTTGCTACACCGGGTAAGAATCGAAGCCCTTATTAGTCTAAATAGAGAAAAATTTCGGATTTAGGGCATCATTTCGGATTTGCGTCTAGTCTGAATTTGTGTCCGATTGCATGGTCGTCTGTCCGCGTTTTTATATAAGAACAGAACTTTAGGGTGTTGTGAAGCCGTGTAATGTGACGGATGTTGAATTGAAGTTACAATTCGCCGGGAATGTGATTTTCAAGTTTGGTCTGTTGCTCTACTACGCAAACAGTACACTTCGTGGGCTAATATCTTTGATTTTTGGTTGTCTTTTGGAGTTGGCCATGATAGGACTTTTATAGTACGTGTTCGTTTCGACTGTAAAATTACTTAAAATGGAGATCGGTGGAGGAAGTTATTATAATATGGGCCACGAAATTAGCAAGTGAGCCTATTCTTCCTTAACCAAGTCCAAGCCAGACCCTTTATTATTTCTTTCTTCCTCTTTGGGTGTCATAGAAGAAGACCCTCGACGTAAACTAGGGAGCTCGATCGAAAGTGAGAGAAAGTGAGAGAACCTTGGCGTCCTCACGATCCGAACGCCACAACAAGCCAAATCAACTTCTTTTTGCTACGCCGGGTAAGAATCGAAGCATTTATTCGTCTAAATAGAGGAAATTTTCGAATTTAGGGCACCATTTTGGATCTGCATCAAATATAAATTTCTGCGTCCGATTGCATGGTCATCTGGCTACGTTTTTGTATAAGAACTGAACTTTATGGTGTTGTGAAGCCATGAGATTTTACGGAATGAGATTTTGAAGTTCGGTGTGCTGCTGTACTACGCGAACAATACACTTCAATGGCTAATAACTTCGGTTTTTTGTTGTCTTTTGATATTGGCCATGTTAGGACTTTTGTAGTACGTATTCGTTTCGACTATAAAATCGCTTAAAACGGAGCTTGGTGGAGGAAGTTATTGCAATACGGGCCACGAAATTAGCAAGTGAGCCCATTCTTCCTTAACCAAGCCCAAACCAAGCCCTTTGTTATTTCTTTCTTCCTATTTGGGTGTCACAGAAGAACACCCTCGTTGTAAACGAGGGAGCTCGATCGCGAGAGAGAGAGAGAGAGAGAGAGAGAGAGAGAGAGAGAGAGAGAGAGTACCTTGGCGCCCTCACGATCCGAACGCCACAGCAAGCCAAATCAACGTCGCCTTGCTACACCGGGTAAGAATTGAAGCCGTTATTCGTCTAAATAGAGGAAATTTTCGGATTTAGGGCACCATTTCTGATATGCGTCTAGTATGAATTTCTGCATCCAATTGAATGGTCGTCTGGCTGCGTTTTTGTATAAGAACGAGACTTTAGGGTGTTGTGAAGCCATGGGGTTTTACGGATATTGAAATGAAGCTACGGTTTGCCCGGAATGAGATTTTGAAGTTTAGTGTGCTGCCGTACTGCGCGAACAGTACACTTTAGAGGCTAATATCTTCGATTTTTGGTTGTCTTTATGAGTTGGCCATGTTAGGACTTTTGTAGTACGTGTTTGTTTTGACTGTAAGATCGCTTAAAACGGAGCTCGATGGAGGAAGTTATTGTACTATGGGCCACAAAATTAGCAAGTGAGCCCATTCTTCATTAACCAAGCCCAAGCCAAAGCCAAAGCCAAACCCTTTATTATTTCTTCCTTCCTCTTTGGGTGTCACAGAAGAAGACCATCGACGTAAACTAGGGAGCTCAATCGAGAGAGAGAGAGAGAGAACCTTGGCGCCCTCACGATCCGAATGCCACAGCAAGCCAAATCAACGTCGTTTTGCTACGTCAGGTAAGAATCGAAACCCTTATTCATTTAAATAGAGAAAATTTTCGGATTTAGGGCACCAATTCGGATCTGCATTCTAGTTTGAATTTTTGCGTCCGATTGCATGGTCATTTGGCTGCGTTTTTGTATAAGAATTGAACTTTAGGGTGTTGTGAAGCCATGGGATTTCACGGAATGAGATTTTGAAGTTAGGTGTGCTGCTAGACTCCGCGAACAGTACACTTCAGGGGCGAATATCATCGATTTTTTATTGTCTTTTGGAGTTGGCCATGTTAGGACTTTTGTTGTTCGTGTTCGTTTCAATAGTAAGATCGCTTAAAACGGAGCTCGGTGGAGGAAATTATTATAATATGGGCCACGAAATTAGCAAGTAAGCTCATTCTCTCTTAATCAAACCTAAGCCAGCCCCTTTATTATTTATTTGTTCCTCTTTGAGAGTCACAGAAGAAGACCCTCGACGTAAACGAGGGAGCTCGATCGAGAGAGAGACAGAGAGAGAGAACCGTGGCGCCCTCACGATCCGAACACCACAGCAAGCCAAATCATCGTCGACTTGCTACGCCGGATAAGAATCGAAGCTCTTATTCGTCTAAATATATGAAATTTTTTAATTTAAGGCACTTTTTCGGATCTGTGTCTAGTCTGAATTTCTGCATCCGATTGCATGGTCGTCTGGCTGTGTTTTTGTATAAGAACGAAACTTTAGGATGTTGTGAAGTCATGGGATTTTACGAATGTTGAATTGAAGCTACGGTTTGCCCAGAATGAGATCTTGAAGTTCGGTGTGCTACTGTACTACGCGAATAGTACACTTCGGGGGCTAATATCTTCGATTTTTAGTTATCTTTTGGAGTTGGCCATGTTAGGACTTTTGTAGTACGTGTTCGTTTCGACAGTAAGATCACTTAAAACGGAGCTTGGTAGAAGAAGTTATTATAATATGAGCAACGAAATTAGCAAGTGAGCCAATTCTTCCTTAACTAAGCCCAAGCCAGCCCCTTTATTATTTCTTTGTTCCTTTTTGGGTGTCACAGAAGAAGACTCTCGACGTAAACGAGGGAGCTGGACCCCGAGAGAGAGAGAGAGAGAGAGAGAGAGAGAGAGAGAGAGACTTGGCTCCCTCACGATCTGAACGCCACAGCAAGCCAAATCAACGTCGTCTTGCTACGCCGGGTAAGAATCGAAACCTTTATTCGATAAATAGAGAAAATTTTCGGATTCATGGCACCATTTCAAATCTTTGTCTAGTCTGAATTTCTGCTTCCGATTGCATGGTTGTCTGACTGCGTTTTTATATATATATAAGAACGGAACTTTAAGGTGTTTTGAAGCCATGAAGTTTTACGGATGTTGAATTAAAGTTACGATTTGCCCGAAATGAGATATTGAAGTTCGGTGTGCTGCTGTACTACGCAAACAGTACACTTCGGGGGCTAATATCTTCGATTTTTGTTGCCTTTTGGAGTTGGCCATGTAAGAGCTTTTGTAGTACGTGTTCGTTTCGGCTGTAAGGTCGCTTAAAACGGAGCTTGGTGAAGGAAGTTATTGTAATATGAGCCACGAAATTAGCAAGTGAGCTCATTCTTCCTTAACCAAGCCCAAGCCATTTGTTCTTTCTTTGTTCATCTTTAGGTGTCACAAAAGAAGACCGTCGACGAAAACGAGGGCGCTCGAGAGAGAGAGAGAGAGAGAGAGAGAGAGAGAGAGAGAGAGAGAGAGAGAGAACCTTAGCGCCCTCACGATTCGAACGCCATAGTAAGCCAAATCAACGTCGTCATTTTACGCTGGATAAGAATTAAAGCCCTTATTCGTCTAAATAGAGAAAATTTTCGAATTTTAGGCACCATTCGCGATCTGCGCCTAGTCTAAATTTCTGCGTCCAATTGCATAATCGTCTGAAAGCTTTTTTGTATAAGAACAGGACATTAGGGTGTTGTGAAGCCATGGGATTTGACGGATGTTGAATTGAAGCTACGGTTTGCTTGGAATGAGATTTTGAAGTTCAGTGTGCTATTGTACTACGCAAACAGTATACTTTGGGGGCTAATATCTTCGATTTTTTGGTTGTCTTTTGGAGGTGGCCATGTTAGGGCTTTTGTAGTACGTGGTCGTTTTGACTGTAAGATCGCTTAAAACGGAGCTTGGTAGAGGAAGTTATTGCAATATGGGTCACAAAATTAGAAAGTGAGCCCATTCTTCCTTAACCAAGTTTAAGCCAGCCCATTTGTTATTTCTTTCTTTTTCTTTGGGTGTCACAGAAGAAGATCCTCGACGTAAACGAGGGAGCTCAAGAGAGAGAGAGAATCTTAGCGCCCACAAGATTCGAACGTCACAGCAAGCCAAATCAACGTCATCTTGCTACACCGGGCAGTAGTCATGACCACGGGCCGGGAATCGCCGGTTCCGGTTCATGACCCAGAGAATCGGCTGTTCCGATTTCAATTTAGGGGGAACTGGAACCGAGCCCTTAAGTGGCGATTCCGATTCCGATTTTGAACCGCTGATTTCGGGCCCTGTTTCGGTTCATGAATTGGAATCGGCGGTCCCCGGCCCATGGCCATGACTGCCAGTTCGGTTTCGATTTCGATTACGATTTTTGAGTTTAAAAATTAAATTGTAATGAATTCGTAATAAAATTATAATCAAATTATCAAATAATGAATTATGAAATAAAAAAATAATGAATTATGAAATAATGGAATAATGAATTATCAAATACAAATTGTAATAAAATTGTTAATTGTAATCAAATTTAGAGAAAAAAAGGATAGGGGAGGGGGCTTGAACTTAATGAATTATCATTAATTGCCTGCACATCTTCTTCGGGATAGAAGAATCAAAGTCCATGTAGTTCTCTTACTTTTGATAACCCCATATTTACCTCATCCTCAATCGTCGCTACCCGTTTCGGTACCGGTGCCGGTGGTATCTCTGTCATCAAAGAATTCAGCTTCATTATTACGATCTATCTCTTGTTGTCTATATTGAGCCTTTATCTAATCATCAACACAAACTTCAGCCTTCACCAAATTGGAAGCTAATCTTGAATGTCGGTTGTCCAAAATATTGCCTCCAGCGCTAAATGCTTGTTCTACCACAACTGTCGAACAAGGGGTTGCTAAAATTTATTTTGCAATTAAAGCAAGAATTGGATATTATGTGGAATGCCTCTTCCACCAATCAAATATTGTGAAATCTGTGCTGCCTTCAAATTCATCAAACTCAAAAGAAACGGTTAGATAGCTCTCTATTTTAGAATTACTTCCTATTGCTCCATTTTTCTTTTTTTGCCTATGCAACATAAGTTGGTACCCTCTACTAATTTTACATATGTTCCTACTTTGTATGTCACTATATTGAGAAGATCCACTATCACCTAGATTATACGTACTACAAAATTCATTATATAATTCTATTATTACGTTTTTAACCCTTGTTTGTATAGTTCTAATAATTACCTCATCAATTAAATGTAAACATTCATAATACATATTTAAATAATCACCTAAATTATCTAATTTACAACGTGGATCAAAAACACAAGCAACTAAATAAATAATCGGAATTTCGGTATAATAATGTAGCCATTTTGTTCGCATTGTTCTAATAGTGTCCCTTAATTTATCAGCATTTTCATTTTCTTCAAAAAAATCCAACAATATTAATACATTCTATTAAAAATAAATGCGTACTAGGATAATAAACACCGAAAAAAGTATAAGTTACATCATTAAAAATTTTTAAAATATCTAAAAAAATTACAAATATCTCATTCTTGTGGGTATAAATTAATTTGAGTTATATTATTTGAAATAAATGCACTTAATAAATTTTATATGCAAAAGATTCATTAAGCAACTTGTAAGTAGAATTCCAACGATTTGGAACATCTCTTGAAAATATTTTTGATTTTTTTCCCTTTGCTCTACAAAATTTTAACCATTCTTTCATTTTTTGGGAATATTTCCATAAAAATTGCATTGTCATTTTTATTGAGTTGAGAAAAATATCAAGAGTTTTTAAACCATCTTGTACACATAAATTTAAAACATGACAAGCACATCTAACGTGAAAAAATTATCCACCAAAAACGGGTTTATAAATCTTTTCTAGTTCAACAATTGAGCAGTATTTACTGCGGCATTATCAAAATCAATTGAAAATTTTTTATTAAGCAAATAATATTCTTCTAAAATTTGCGTAATTAATCTATAAATACTATATGCCGTATGTCTATCATCAAAAACTTTAAATGCAATAACTCTTTTTTGAATATTTCAATTATCATCTATCCAATTACATGTTATACTCATATACGAATGAACTTGCCAATGATCACTCCAAATATCGCTATCTATATGCACACGTCCATTAAAATTCATAAAAAAAATTATAAATCTTTTTTTTCCTTTTTTATAAAGATCTTTAATTATGCGTTTAAGTGTATTTCTAGGAACACGTTTTGCTGCTGGAACACATGCACTTTGTATAAATTGATTAAAACCAAATCTTTCACCAAAACTAAATGATAAATGTTCAATGAAAACAAATTACCCAATTCTTCTTTATAAATTTTTTCATTATAATGAAATAAAGGAGTGTTGACACCTAAATTTTGATTTTTTTTCTTAAAATATTCATCTTGCATTAAAAAAAATGAGAACTAGCTTTAGTTCTCGCCAAAAAATAATAATTAATTAAATTTTCATGCATAGCATATTTTCTTACTCATGCATTGCATTTGCATTATTTGGAACGGCGGCGAGGGAATTGAGCTTAATTTATTAGGCGACTGAACTTAAATTGACAATAAAATTTTCGCCAATCGAGGGGAGTTTGTGCCAAGGTCTTGAGGCCTAATCTGAGGTTAAATCAGCCCATTTAATGTTTAATTTAAAAAAAATGCCTTTTAATTAAAAATGCCCATTAATTAAAAAAAAGGTTTTATGGATAGAATATTTTGTCTCCGGATCAAATTGCGACTATCCGAAGTTGATGGACTATTTTGCAAATGAAGAAAATAAGGCGAAACCCTAGCTCACTATTATAAATAGGTGCATTAGGGTTCACATCAAGGAGGCCACACGCACACTCCACATGTACTTCTCGGCAAAAAGAGTGAGGGAGAAATTGAGAGAAAAGGTACGAAAGAGCCAGGAGACTTGGGGATTATTGGCCACTGTGAGATCCACTCCCCATGAACCAACCATCTTCATCCATGTCATCCCCATGACATGCAGGGGACACCAAAAGGAAAAAGGACCAGTGGCAATTCTCTCTTTGTTAGTCCAGCATCCAAGAGCCACCTCACGGACGACATCGCCATCGTCGCCATGATCCAGCTGAGATTTGCGACCATCCGGTGTTGATTCCAGATCGGGAACCCAATGAGATTCATGATAACCGCCTTGCCGCTTTGTCAATTTTCTTACAGGTTTTCAAGATCGGGACCCCCGAGGATGAAACTGCAATCCGATTGATCCGCACCAACGACGAAGCCACGAGCTGTTCCGGAGAGCCTTGACGAAAATCCGTCCCCATCGTGGACTCGTTCATCCGGATAAAGAGCATCATTGAATCGGTTGCCCACTGAGACTTGAAAGGTGTTATTTTTTATTTTATTTTTTTTGCAGGCCACACAAGGTCCCACGCCTGCACTAATCCCATACTGATACAAAAGCAAAGGTGACTTGGTCCAAGAGCCTTCTGAAGTGTTCTTCCAATCGTCCTGGGCTTGTTTGTCCCTGCACGTCGCCGAGCATCCTGTGATCCCGTTCGTCCCCCAGTTTCTTTCCGATCATTGAGCTGAGCATCATCACGAAGCCTCCCCGTAGTAGCTGCTAAGAACCGCTCGAGTCCTATCACGAACAAGAGCCGTCGTGCGTCCAAACCGTCGTGATCCGCAATTCCGATTGGTTCAAATTTGGACGTTATCCGCAATTTAGGTAACAAAGTCTATCCCGAATGTATTTTGAATATCATGTTGCCTAAATTGATTGCGTTGGATTTCATATCTTTAAAAATGTGAATCTTTGCGGATAAGGGAAGATTGTCTTTAGAATATTTAAAAAGGGACTAAATCTAAATTAGAAAAATTGCTTTTCCTAATAGGCAACGTTTTTTCTTCCTAAAATTGGACGATTCTTCCCGTCGCCATTCGGGAACGATCCTCCGGTTTGGAAAAAGCGGGAAAGATAACCAACCTGATCTATTGCCATTTAGATCCGGTTCGTTATCTTTCAAGAGCCGATTTTAGATTTAGGCATATCAAATTTTTTTTTTCGAAAATTGCAAGAATGAAGGATTTGATTTGCCATCTTTGTTTACTTGAATTATCTTGATTAATATCTTGGATTTGTTTGAATTTTAATTGAACTTAAGACTCCCAAAAATATTTAGTGAGATATAGTTTCTTAGAAATTATATCTAATTAAATCTTTAGGAAGATAAAGTTTCCTAGAAACTTCATCTTATTAAGTTCAACTTGGAAATGAAGTCAATAAAATCAAATCAAGCATATCTTCATGTGGTTGAAAATCCCAAAGAAAATACAAAAAAATCTCATGCATACATTGCATATTCATGGCATATTTTTTTCGAATATCATATCCTGCATTCCATATTTTCAAAATTCCATGTCATATCTTTGCATTATCTCTCATGTATTGCATCAAATTTTCGAGTATCATCATATCCCCATACCATATTTTTGTCAAAATATTTCATGCATGAATTCGCATGTCTCACGTTGCATTTTATATAGTTTAGGCGCATGTACATGTCATATTCCATGTTATGCTCGCATATCATATGTTATTCATGCTCATAATTTTCGTGTATCACTTATAAATTGCCTTCCATATTTTAAAAAAAAATCATTTTGCATACATTATGCATATTTTCGCATAACATATCTTGCATTTTTGCATGTCTCATATGTTGCACGTCCGTGTCACATTTTATTTTGCCACGTCATATCTCGCATGTCATTCATCTTAGGTTAATCTAATTTGTATGATTGAATTGTTTAATTGAAAATTGCATGCTATCTAGGGTAGATATAATTTGCGTATGTTATAGTTTTGCATATCTATTTGGATTGCTTGCATGTTGTCTTGGATATTGCATTCATGAGTCACTTTGCATGTTTTAATTAAATTGAATTCAGACATATCTTGCATGCTTTGTCTTGGCATTTTCGCATTTAGTGTAATTCATGCATTTGCATTTCATTTTAAATAAATGAAAACACAAAAGAACACCTCAATCGAACATAAAAAAAAAAAAACAAATCAATTGAGAACCAATTCAAGAAGTTGCCAAACTTAGGATATCTCATGGAATTAAAGGTACCGAAAGGGCATTAGTTTTAATTAACTAGTGTAATCAAGTCCCCGAACTTAAAATCTCCGGTTCGTAGAAATAAAGTGGTTCTCCCGCTACTCTATTTAGGTTCCTAATCAACCTACCAAAAATGATTAGTGGCTACTCCAAATCTAAAATCATCTTAATGAACCCTAAGTTGCGATTTGGTAGGGCTTGGGAGAGTCCGTATTATGTTAGTTTCTAATTAGCCTGATAATCCATTTGCCTAAAATCTGATTGATTTTTTTTAGGTCGCGACAAGGAGGAATGTTAGGATTGGCGTACCCGAAAATTTGTTGTTGCTTGGTGTCAATTCCCGCTTCGGTTGGATGTTTCGCCTTAAGATGTCGTGTAAATATTCCATATCCGGCTCCACCGATATATTTGTATTTTACCCCATAATGCTTACAAACTATATCATACCTTTTTGGAGCTATATCAAGTCTTTCAATTTTCATGAAGTTCCCATACATCGGATGTAAACTCTCGCCCCTTTGTTGTTGACATTTCTTCTATACCGGTAGGAGGATGAAGACTCTCTTGCTTTTGGACTTGCTCCATATTAGGAATAATGTTGATTTCATCATCTACATCAACTTCGACTCCCTAATCTTCATAGTCACGAGGACTAGGAGGATAATCGGATTCCCCCACCTTGTTCTTGCCTTTGCCACTAGTTCTACTTTCACTTCAACTTCCCTTTTTTTTTATAGAAAAAATATATGGTATAATTTAAAAAATATAAGGTATGAATTTTTTGTTTGAAATATGGAGTTATTAAAGGAGATAATAAATAAAGAAAATAAGGAATTAGAGAACGTAATTGAAGAAAAGAAAATAATAAATTGGATGTTGTGAATAATTGAGAGTTAGAGAGAATTTGAGAGAATTGAGATGAAGAGATAATTTGTATGAAAAAAATGAGAGATAGGAAGTGGTATTTATATTATAGGTTAGAAATTAATTAAGAAAAAAAATATTTAGTGACCGTTGTCTCTTTTTCTTTTTCTTTTAATTTTTTTTCACGATTTGGAACTGGCCCGGAACTCGGTTCAAGGTTTGATTACGCCATAATCGAACCCTTATGCCACAGGCCGGTTCTAGGTTGGAACCGCGGGCCCGGTCAACGGGCCGATTCCGAGTTTGACCAGAGCCTGTTCCGAGCCGATTCCGGTCCAAACCTGGCCCGTGGCCATGACTACTGGGTATGAATCGAAACCTTATTCGTCTAAATAGGGGAAATTTTTGGATTTTGGGGGACCATTTCGGATCTGCTTCTAGTGTGAATTTCTACGTCCGATTGCATTGTTGTCTAACTGTGTTTTTGTATAAGAATGAAACTTTAGGGTATTGTGAAGCTATGGGATTTTACGGATGTTGAATTAAAGCTACAGTTTGCCCGGAATGAGATTTTGAAGTTCGCTGGGCTGTTGTATAGCGGGAACAGTACACTTCGGGGGCTAATATATTCGGTTTTTGGTAGTCTTTTGGAGTTGGCGATGTTGCGACTTTTGTAGTATGTGTTCGTTTTAGCTGTAAGATCACTTAAAACAGAGCTCGGTCAAGGAAGTTATTGTAATAAGGGCTACGCAATTAGCAAGTGAACTCATTCTTCCTTAACCAAGCCCATGCCAACCCCTTTGTCATTTCTTTCTTTCTCTTTGGGTGTCACAGAAGAAGACCTTCGACGTAAACGAGCGAGCTCGACCGAGAGAGAAAGAGAGAGAACCTTGGTACCCTCACGATCCGAATGCCACAACAAGCCAAATCAACGTCATCTTGCTACGCCAGATAAGAATCGAAGCCCTTATTCGTCTCAATAGAGGAAATTTTTGGATTTAGGACACTATTTCGAATCTGCTTCTAGTCTGAATTTGTGTCATATTGCATGGTCATCTCGGTGCATTTTTGTATTAGAACGGAACTTTAGGGCATTGTGAAGCCATAGAATTTTACGGATGATGAATTGAAGTTACGGTTTGCCCGAAATGAGATTTTGAAGTTTGGTGAGCTCCTGTACTGTGCGAACTTTACACTTCAGGGGCTAATATATTCTAGTTTTGGTACTCTTTTGGAGGTGGGCATGTTAGAACTTTTGTAATACGTGTTCATTTCGATTGTAAGATCGCTTAAAACGGAGCTCGGTGGAGGAAGTTATTGTAATATGGGCCACAAAATTCGTTAATGAGCTCATTCTTCCTTAACCAAGCCCAAACTATCCCATTTGTTATTTCTTTCTTCCTCTTTGGGTGTCACAAAAGAAGACCCTCGGCGTAAACAAGGGAGCTCGACCGAGAGAGAGAACCTTAGCGCCCTCACGATCCGAACGCCACAGCAAGCCAAATCAACGTCATCTTGCTACGCCAGGTAAGAATCGAAACCCTTATTCGTCTAAATATAGGAAATTTTCGAATTTAATGCACCATTTCGAATTTGCTTCAAATCTGAATTTCTGCATCCGATTGCATGGTCGTCTAGCTGCGTTTTTGTTTTTATAAGAACGGAACTTTAGGGTTTTGTGAAGTCATGAGATTTTACGGATGATGAATTGAAACTACAGTTTGCCCGAAATGAGATTTTGAAGTTCGGTGTACTGTTGTAGTGCGCGAACATTACACTTCGAGGGCTAATATCTTCAGTTTCTGGTTGTCTTTTGGTGTTGGCCATGTTGGGACTTTTGTAGTACGTGCTCGATTCGATTATAAGATCGCTTTAAAAGGAGCTCGATGGAGGAAGTTATTGTAATATGGGCCACGAAATTAACAAGTGAGCCCATTCTTTCTTAACAAAGCCCAAGCCAGCCCATTTGTTATTTCTTTCTTCCTCTTTAGGTGTCACAGAAGAAGACCCTCGATGTAAACGAAGGAACTCGACCGCGAGAGAGAGAAAGAGAGAGAGAGAGAGAGAGAGAGAGAGAGAGAGAGAGAGAGAGAGAGAGAGAACCTTGGCTCCCTTACGATCCGAACGCCATAGTAAACCAAATCAATGTCGTCTTGCTACGCCAGGTAAGAATCGAAGCCCTTACTTGTCTAAATAGAGGAAATTTTCGAATTTAGGACACAATTTCAGATCTGCGTCTAGTTTGAATTTTTGCGTCCGATTGCATGGTCGTCTAGCCGCGTTTCTCTATAAGAATGGAACTTTAGGGTGTTGTGAAGTCGTGGGATTTTACAGATGTTTAATTGAAGTTACGGTTTGCTCGGAATGAGATTTTGAAGTTCGGTATGCTGTTGTACTGCGCGAACAGTACGCTTTCAGGGCCTAATATCTTCAGTTTTTGGTAATCTTTTGGAGTTGACCATGTTAAGACTTTTGTATTACGTGCTCGTTTCGACTATAAGATCGCTTAAAACGGAGCTCGGTGGATGAATTTATTGTAATATGAGCCACGAAATTAGCAAGTGGGCCTATTCTTCCTTAACCAAGCCTAAACCAGCCCATTTGTTATTTCGTTCTTCCTCTTTGGGTGTCACAGAAGAAGACCCTCAACATAAACGAGGGAGCTCAACCGAGAGAGAGAGAGAACCTTGGCGCCCTCACGATCCGAACGCCACAGCAAGCCCAATCAACATCATCTTGCTACGCCATGTAAGAGTTGAAACCCTTATTCGTCTAAATAGTGGAAATTTTCGAATTTATCCGATTGGATTTCATCCAAATAAAATGTTCAATTTCATACAAATTGAGGAGTAGATTAATGAATAATGGGAGCTATTCCGATTCCATCAAAATGGAAGAATTAAAGATATTTTCCTACAGATTAAGATAATTCGAGATGTTTTGATTTTTTTATGATCAAAAGAGGAAAAAGAATCGAATAATCATTCTATGTTGAAAATAGAATAAACATCCATTTCATGTTGTGTGCATACCAGATATACACTATCCAATCAAATAAAAAAAATCATGGGATTCATTTATCATTTATCTGATTTTATGAATCTAAGATGGGCCTTTTTTTTTTTATCAATGAACAAGTCCAGCTCATTGCTAGAATCCATGTTGTATATTTATATTTGAAAGAAAGAGGTTGATCTCCATCCGCATCTAGTTTCTGAGTCCGATTGCATGGTTGTTTGGCTGCGTTTTTGTATATGAACGAAACTTTAGATTTTTGTGAAGCCGTGGGATTTTACGGATGTTGAATTGAAGCTATGGTTTGCCCGGAATGAGATTTTGAAGTTCGGTGTGCTGTTGTACTACGTGAACAGTACACTTTGGGGGCTAATATCTTCAGTTTTTTGTTGTCTTTTGGAGTTTGCCATGTTAGGACTTTTGTAGTACGTGCTCGTTTCGACTATAAGATAACTTAAAACGGAGCTCGGTGGAGGAAGTTATTGTAATATGGGCCATGACATTAACAAGTGAGCACATTCTTCCTTAACCAAACCCAAACCAGCCCCTTTGTTATTTCTTTTTTCCTCTTTTGGTGTCACAGAAGAAGACTCTCGACGTAAACGAGGGAGCTCGACCGAGAGAGAGAGAGAGAGAGAGAAAAAACCGTGGCGCCCTCACGATCTGAACGCCACAGCAAGCCAAATCAATGTCGCCTTGCTATGCCGGGTAAGAATCGAAGCCCTTATTCGTTTAAATAGATGAAATTTTTGAATTTAAGGCACTATTTCGAATCTGCCTCTAGTCTGAATTTCTGCGTCCGATTGCATGGTCATCTCGCTGTGTTTTTGTATAAGAACGGAATTTTAGGGTGTTGTGAAGCCGTGGGATTTTACGGATGTTGAATTGAAGTTACAATTTACTCGGAATGACATTTTGAAGTTCGTTGGGCTGCTGTGCTGCACAAATAGTTCACTTCGAGGGCTAATATCTTCGGTTTTGATTGTTTTTTGGAGTTGGCCATGTTAGGACTTTTGTAGTACGTGTTCGTTTTGATTGTAAGATCGCTTAAAACGAAACTCGATGGGGGAAACTATTGTAATATGGGCCACGAAATTAGCAAGTGAGCCCATTCTTCCTTAACCAAGCCCAAACTAGCCCATTTGTTATTTCTTTCTTTCTCTTTAGTTTTCACAGAAGAAAACCCTCGACATAAACGAGAGAGCTCAACCAAGAGAGAAAGAGGGAGAGAGAATGAGAGAGAACCTTGGCGCCCTCACGATCTGAATGCCACAGCAAGCCAAATCAACGTCGTCTTGCTACGCCGGGTAAGAATCGAAGCCCTTATTCGTCTAAATAGAGAAAATTTTCGGATTTAGGGCATCATTTCGAATCTCCATCTAATTTGAATTTCTACGTCCGATTGCATGGTCGTCTGACTGCGTTTTGTATAAGAACGAAACTTTAGGGTGTTGTGAAGTCATGGAATTTTACGGATGTTAAATTGAAGCTACGATTTTCCCGGAATGAGATTTTGAAGTTCGATGTGCTGCTGTACTACGCGAACAGTACACTGGGAGGGCTAATATCTTCGATTTTTGGTTATTTTTAGAGTTAGCCATGTTAGGACTTTTGCAGTATGTGTTCGTTTCGACTGTAAGATCGCTTAAAACGAAACTTGTTGGAGGAAGTTATTGTAATATGGGCCACGAAATTAGCAAGTAAACCCATTCTTTTTTAACCAAGCCCAAGCTAGCCCCCTTTGTTATTTCTTTCTTCCTCTTTGGGTGTCACAGAAGAAGACCCTTGACGTAAACGAGGGAGATCGACCGAGAGAGAGAACCTTGGCGCCCTCACGATCCGAACGCAACAGCAAGCCCAATCAACATCGCCTTCCTAGGCCGGGTAAGAATCGAAGTCCTTATTCGTCTAAATAGAGGAAATTTTCGGATTTAGAGCATCGTTTCGAATCTGCGTCTAGTCTGAATTTTTGTGTCCGATTGCATGATCTTCTGGCTATCTTTTTGTATAAGAACGGAACTTTAGGTTTTTATGAAGCCATGGGATTTTTCAGATGTTCAATTGAAGTTACGGTTTGCCGGGAATGAGATTTTGAAGTTCAGTTTGCTGCTGTACTGCCCGAATAGTACACTTGGGGGGCTAATATCTTCTATTTTTTGTTGTCTTTTGGAGTTGGTCATGTTAGAACTTTTGTAGTACGTTGAATAAGCTTCGCTTCGACTGTAAGATCGCTTAAAATGAAGCTTGGTGGAGGAAGTAATGGCCCAAGAGAGTTCGGCACGCAAGCTGTCCATAGCGGACAGCATTGGGTGTCCATTATGGGCGAGCTTCCTTTGGCGCGTTGTCATCGTTCAATCGTTAAATAGGTGCAATTTAACTGATTCGTGCATTGGGGTGGCATGTTACTTGATTTTGATCCGTTTTTTCGTATATTTGATGGGAATTCGAACGCGTCGGCTCGAGTGACTCTTGTGGGTTGCTTTTGGCGTTATCATGTGAGTGATACTAGTTCTTCTTTGATTTTTATAAAACTCATGTCTTGAAAATGATAAGAATGTATCTCGACACCGTTTTGAAATGCCCGGTAAGTAATCAGACCTTTTGTTCTTCCAATCGGAGTAGTTTTCGGATTAGGGTTTGAAACTCGAAATTTAGTAAAATTTGAGCCGTGTAGTCCGATTTTTGTGTTGTTGTGCTTTGGGTTTTCTTGGAAATGATAGATTATGGAGTTGTAGAGCCGTTGGTTCTAACGAGAGTCGTCTTGAAGCAACGGTTTGGTCGAAGCGAGAATTTTAGGGTTTCGCATTTGTGAACGACTTGAATAATCGCTTTGCGTGTGCGATTTGTTGACGCGGGAGTTGTTTTGCTAACGTTTCAGTTTAGTTTAGTCGATTCGTAGTTGTTGTAGTATTTTACTCGTTTTTTATGTTGGTTCTCATATTTATTAGGATTACGAGATCATTGATTCGCTTAGCCGCGTGTTGTTGATTTTGGGCATTCCCAAGTGAGTAGTACTATCTCTTCTTTGAGTTTGTAAAACTCATTATCGAAAATGATATGGATTATGTAAGTATGAGTTACGAAATGACATTATTATTGCATAAAAAGCTAGATCGAGCATTTACTACTTTTTGGTTATTTACGGATATTTTAGAAAACGGATTATGCAAGGTATTGTGAGGAAATATATATAAATCACTTTGCGAATTAGTTTATGAATGGATTTCTGGATGATATGAGAAATGCTTTGAGACAGGTATTTCTAGCGAATGAAATGTGTCGTGAAAAGGTTATGGTTTTCCGTTTATGTAATGTATTATGGTTTATGAGATTGATTTTGGATTGGCTTTCTGGTATTGAAGGATGATGGTCAATATTATTGTAATTTCGGTTAGGGGCTTATGGATATGCATACCGATTTTAGGATATATCCTCCTGGGCCAAGCCACCGGCATTATAGGTGGAGACCTTGCCAAGGGGAAAATCTTGGTCGCCTTGTCACTAAACGTTGTGTTGTGACCATGGTAGTATATTGAGCAATAGATTAGTCAATGGAATGGAACATTGACATGCTTTTTGATAGAGATTAATCAATGGACTTAACCATTGATGTTTGAGTAATGATGGTGATTAAATGAGTATTTTCGACTTGTTTAAAGCTTTGTTGAAATGAAACAACTCACATTTGATTTGATATTCAAGTTATATGTTGGGTTTGAAGTATGAGTTTTTGGTATTGCTTTGTATGTATGCATAGTAGTTGCTCGATCCGCTTAGAAGAGATGTATTTTACTCACTGGGTTGTAGTTACGCATTCCATTAATTCCAATCTTTTTCAGGTTCTTCAGCTAGCGAATAGTAGGACAAGAGTGATATTAACGGGAACTTGGTAGTTGTTGTTTTAGTTGATGTTTGGATATGAGTATAGTTGTGATAGTTGGAAATATATACTTTGATATCAGGTTTGTGTTTAATGCTACGTCCTTCGGGTGGAAGGACGGTAGTGTCATATCCCCATCTTTGATGGTTGAGGGGTGTGACAGTTTGTATACGTTTAGTTCGTTTAAAGTGAAGTTATGGATTCTCTTGCCTACCTGTGATATTTCCTGTCTGGAATTGCCCCAGAACTTGTCTCCTCTAATAAAACTCGAAGAATGACTTCAAGTGAAAGATATTTCGTTGAGTCGAATTCTCACGAAACATCTTTTTGGCACGCCTGGTGGACCAATATGGTTGATTTGAGGAAATACAATGCCAAAAACAAGGAATCATCCAGAGCCTAACATATTGCGGGCGACAACCCCAGTGATACGGCTACCAATCTAAGACCTCAACTGCTCCAGTAGCAGAGCCAAGCCAAGGGGACAACCTCAAAATCACACGACACTTAACGGAGGAGCTAGTGAGGGAGTTAGCATTAAACCTTAATTTGGTGGCTAGCATGAAGAGGATGTTCGAGAAACAGTAGAATAAGATGACGAATCACACAGCAAGACACATTTTTTATCTGATTAGGTCGATAGTCGTTAATGCGATCAACAATGTCATCTACAGGCTCAGGATATTCAATCAGTGTGTACCGATCCAACCAAACTTGACGGCTTCTAGGTATATTCCTCCAACTCTTAATCAAATGAACAGCAAAAATAATTTAGGCCAAATGATCTCCCAACAGTGAGGATTTTATAAAGGCCTAAAAATCCTATGTACCTTGAACCTAGGGGTCAGGAAGGTCAAGTCTATCGGCCTATCTACCCGAACTTAGGGCAAGAAAGGTGTCAACTTGCGAATCCTGATCAAGTGGTTGAACTAGTATTACAACAATTAGGAGTCGAAGAGGAAGGTCATGCCAATATATAGAAAGCCACATCCTGATTAGGTTGACACTATACATTACCCAAGAAAATTCAAAACTCCTAACTTCGTTGTTTTCACTGGCGAAGATGACCAGTCGACCATTGAACACATTGATCAATTTATTGTCCAATGTGGAGAGGCAGCAAGAAATGAAGTCTTAAGACTTAGGTTGTTTCCTTTGTCTTTATCAAAACGTACAATTGCTTGATATACGTAATGATTTCCTAATTCGGTCCATACTTGGGATAAGAAGGAAAGATAATTTCATTCTCAATTTTATAGAACGATGCTTGAAGTATCGATTGCTGATATGGCCATAATTTATCAATGCCATAATAAATCAATTGATCAGTTTGTTGCTCGATTCAAGAAGACTAGAAATAGATTTCTTACTTCACTCTTCGAGAAAGAATTCGCAAATTTGGCTTTCAATGAATTGAAATTCAATCTTAGAGAAAAATTCAGAAGGTTGCAATTTTGTTGATTTACTCCAAGTGGCAATGAGAGTGTCTGAGTATGAGAAACTACTTAAGCACAGAGGGTCACATGAAGATTTTACACAAAACATGCCTTTCGTGGAAAGATATGAGTTATATGATGAGTCTGACCAAAGATAAAATTCAGCGAGAAAAAATCAAATTCACCGATGACAAGGAGACACATTGATGACTCTTGGTTATATTTGTTTGCACAAAAAAATGGTCAACTTTGAGTTATTATTGACATGTGCAAAGCTTAGTCGATGAAAGCAGAGTTTGGTCACTTATGAACGGAACTATCAACAATTTGAAGGGATTGATAAAATGTGGAGTTGATAATTCGAATGCAACCATCAAAGAATTAACCGTTAACATAGTAGAATAAAACAACCATCAAGATAGCGGAGTCAAAGAAACCATCAAGATAGTAGAGTCGAAGAAGCCATCAAGGTAATGAGTCAATGTAATCGTCGATGTAACTATTCGTTAACCTCTGCATGTGACTTTCCTTTGTAACGTCGTTGATAGCAGTCGATTGCAGGCTTTAAATAGCCACGTCGTACTATTCGGAGGACCCAGCGCTCAAACAAACAAACATATTATCTTTCATTTATCTTTCGATATCCACAATGTAGTTATAGTTTCCAAACTCGCGTCGTCGATTAAATTCCGGCATATATCTTTGTTGTATATTCTAGGTGTCTCGTCGTCCATTAAATTTTGGCGTCGCATCTTTACCTTCTTACGCTTTGTCGTCGATTAAATTTCGGCATAATTTGTGTACATGTGGTTCCATTTGAAGTGATATTCACTCTGTAGCTCTTCTCAATGCTGAACATATTCCTCTCTTTAAGGATCTTGGAGCGATAGTTTGCACCAAACGAGTTGTTGCCTGCTTAATTACCAAGCCAACAGCAACGTTTCAGCTCTAGCAAACTGAGGGTATGGTGACGTTAATTGATAATTAAGGAACTCGCAATTCTTGCAAAACCGGCTTCGAAAAGGTCGAAATATGCTTCCAAGGACGGATCCGGTGGTCCGATGATTCTCCGAGTTGCGAACCTTGTTCACTTGTGTACGAAAATGAGACAAACTGAGACTGATTGATGAAAGATAAGCTGCTGGCTTTGTCTCATATGTTTCATTACGCTGCTCGGATCTGCCGAAAGTTTACGGAAATCGCGTACTTGGTCGCTACATCTTTTCGTTGGGACAAGCCGACGGTATATTCTGCTGTTGTCAATTAAGTTGACAGAGATTCTTGTTTTTTTCTGAAATAAGTGATGCCATTGGCAGGCGCTAAAACAAAATCAAGACAGCCGCGATTGCTATTAGGCTTTGAAGAAGCCGGGTTGCAACAACATTGAAGTTGGTCAAGCCTAATCCTACTCTAATACCATGTTAAGATTTAGTGGAACCACTGCCAGTTTAATATTTAAATATTCTAACAAAAACGACGTTGTTTAGCACTAATTTTACCTACAAGACATGCCGGACTCTATAAACTATAGTGTTGCAAAGTCAGATTTTCGGGCTACACAAATTGCCAAAGATGGCACTAAAGTAATTTTTTTTTTTTCAATTGAGTGACACTCGAGGGATACTCAAAAAGTTTTGGCACCGAAGGGAATGTAGTACGAAATTTATGACACTCATGATATCATTTTTCCAAATATCAGTAGCAAATGAGAAGCGAACCCGTGATACAAAATCAGTGAAATTGAATTAGCACTTCACGAGAAGAAATTTACTATTCACAGAAGACAGCAATCAAAGTACTGTTATCATCATCAGCATCATCGCTTAACGATGTGACGGAAACGCTCCAGACAACCAAGGAATGATCAAAATCAACCCGCTTCTTCGAAACTTGCTCCTAGATCTTGCTCTTGCCTTTTTAATCTTTATTTAGTACAGTTCTAACCTATGTAAACACGATAATATTTTGTAATGTGTATGCATGAGAAGTGTCGTATGAGTCTATGCGACAATAAACGACAGAACTAAGTAACATAAGCTTGTCCCGAGATAGGGATGGACAATGGCCGGCATAGCCGGTTTTCCGGTTCCCCGTGTAGGGGAAGCTCGCACATCGGCGGCTTTGGAGATGGCACGCTGATATCTGCATTTAAAGAAGTTAAATTGGGAAATATATGTTTGTCGAGTTATCTAACGCTTGGTTTGAACAGACTTAAGATCTGATTATATGTAAGGGAAATGCTTCCCTGACAATACTGTCAGGGACGGTACAACCTCAACCGTAGATTCATACATCATCACCGCGTGTTTTGCATAAAGCACTCATTGATTGGGAGATCGTGTGGTCAGAAATAGCTGACAGTATTGTCAGACTGCTAGGCTAGCAGCTTCCTTATGTGTAAAATTAACAGATAAACCTGTAGAAGTGAGAGTTGAGTGCTGCTCAAATCAGACTGAGAACAAAAGACTGAATGTAAAAAGGCTATGACCATGGAATAATCTGGGGCTTGTAAAAAGTAAAAACTTTTAACTTTCAGTGATTGTTTGTAGTTAACTAGCTCACCCAGATTGGAAATTCTTCGTTTGATCCGTTGGTTTTGGACTCATCCACTTCTTTGGTTAAATCTTATCATCCTTCTCATTGTTTAACAGAGAATTCCTCAGCCTGCAATGACAATGCTTCTCTGTTTGTTTCTTGTTCTAGGTGTCTGGGTCTATATATGGAAGAGAGAACTGATCCATCTTTCCACAAGCCAAGTGCTAGTCCCTTCATTGATCCTGCATTTTGTCTCTCTTCTGTCCTTTCGGATCCATTCCAATTTGTTTCTTCAGATCCACGAGCATTCGAGTTCTTCTACCTTCTGCTATTAACTTGATTTCGCTTTGAGTTTGCATTCATAAGTCGACATGTTCATGAGCATTTTCAGCTGCTGCTTTGTTTCCCTAACTGCATCAGATACTTCCGTGTTGATTTTTCCCTTCAATCTTCGTTACCAATGAATGTTTACCTTAGAGTTGAATGGAAAGGCGATCGGATGAGTTTTGATGCTGTATGAAAGTAGTAGAAATATGTGAAGTTGGTGTTTTTCGGGTTCTCTCGTTTCATGAATGGTTCTCAAGTAGATGAGATCGAAACTTTTCCGAGCACGGGTCAGTGTCATTACCCAAGGGTAGGGTCTAATCATATTAAGCATCATCCTTTGATTCTGAACTACGTGGATCGCTCTTTCCTTTTAGCAGATCAAGGCCTCTGTAATCTCATGCCATCTATCGCCATGAACTCGGAGGCTAAGCTGTCTGATTCGTGTCGCAGTGGGAGCTTGGATGGAGAAGCGGCCTCCAACTCAGATGGCAATGATTTCTCCAAACAGATTCTCAATTACATAAGCAGCATGCTTATGGAAGAAAACATGGAGGACAAACTCTGCTTGTTCTTTGATCCGTTGCTTCTACGAGCCACCGAGAAATCATTGCACAAGGTTATTATTCTCGGCAACAAACATCCTGCTTTACCTGATCAAACCTCAATGTTTGTTTGCCAAGATGCTCAGAGTCCAAACGTTCTTTTTCCAAGAACAGGCTGTGATAGCGGCAATAGCAAGAGAACCGGCAACATTGGTTGCACCAACAATTCTAGGGAAAAACAGAAGTTTGCAGACGACGGACAGAACAGTCGCTCTTCATTTCTAGCTTCTCCTTCTGTCTATGGTTTCTCTCAGTCTCCTTGCTTGCCCGCTTCACAACTATTCTTAAACCGTCCAAAAGGCCTTGTCCACTATGTAAACCAGAATTTGGCCTCTCCTGCAAGTGAGTTTCCAGTCCAGTATGATTCCCTTATAGCCTCGCAGTTCAAGAGAGGACTTGAGGAACCTTGTAAGTTTCTGTCCAGCGACATTGCCTGTATTGATGCAACCGAAAGCGGCGATATGTCTGTAGCCGTGAAGAAACGGGGTCTGAAAGTTGGAAACGATGAGAAGGAGCAGCAGCAAAGCCTTTTTTACAGTCTGAGGGGAAGGAAGAATCACGAAAGGGAAGAACTATGCGAAAGGGAAGGGAGGATCACCAAACATTCGGCAGCTTCGATGGAAGAGACCGAACTCTGGGAGATGTTTGATAAAATTTTGCTCTATGAAGAGGAGCCGGAGCCCTTCACAAGTGCCGCCGGTAAAACGTCGTATGCAGCAGTCGGAAGCTTGTCTCCAGGTGCGCAAATGCGTGGTCCTAGTGGTCGCAAGAACCGCGCTAAAAAGGGTAAGAACAATGACGACATGGTGGATTTGAGGAATCTCCTCATTCTTTGCGCTCAAGCCATCTCAACTGGCGACAGCAGGAACGCTGCCGACCTACTAAAGCAGATCAGGCTTCACTCCTCTCCTGTTGGCGATGCCTGTCAAAGATTGGCCCATGTCTTTGCCAAAGGTCTTGATGCGCGCTTGGCCGGAATCGCAGTTCAAAGCATCTTCACAAATTTGACTCTGAAGAGGACGCCGATCAGTGAGCTCCTCAAACCGCACCAAACTCATTATAAGGCCTTCCCCTTCACCAGGATTGCGATTTCTTTTGCGGATAACATGATTTTAAAAGTAGCCGAGACAGCAAAGACGCTGCATGTCATAGACTTTGGCATCTTGTTGGGATGCCAATGGCCGCTCCTTATTCAGCTACTATCGAGGAAGCCCGGCGGGCCCCCGAAGCTTCGCCTCACAGGGATAGAGCTTCCTCAACACGGTTTCAAACCTGAAGAGAGAATTGTCGAAGCAGGTCGTCATTTGGCCAAGTACTGCGAGCGGCTTGGCGTTCCATTCGAGTTTAACGCAATAGTTTCACAGCATTGGGAAACTATCAAGATCGAGGAACTGAAAATCCGTAGAAATGAGGTTCTCGCCGTAAACTGCCGTTACCGGTTCGAGAATTTACTTGATGAGACCGCCGTTGAGAACAATCCTAGGGATGCCGTCCTGAAACTAATAAGGGAGATGAGACCAGATATATTTGTGCTGTCTGTTGTCAATGGAACTTTCAACTCTCCTTTCTTCGTCCCACGGTTTCGACAAGCGCTCTTCCACTTCTCCGCACTGTTCGATATTTTCGACTGCAATATACCCCGTGACGACATTGACAGAATTAATATCGAGAGGGAGTATTATGGGAGACAAGTCATGAACGTCGTCGCGTGCGAAGGCAAGGAGAGAGTGGAGAGGCCTGAAACCTACAAGCAGTGGCACAAGCGGGTCTCGCAGGCCGGGTTCAAGCAGCGTCCCCTGGACAAAGCTTTGATGAAGATATACATGGAGAAAGTAAAGGCGGCGTACCAAAAGGATTCGATGCTTCTCGAAGACGGCCACTGGATGCTGCACGGTTGGAAAGGAAGGATACTTCACGCATCGTCTAGTTGGGAAACTGCTTAAAGTTTCGATGGTGAAGCCACACGCACCATTACAAGAGTCTCTTTTGCGTGCCGTGCAGATCTGCCGGGCTCGGTGAGTCGTCGGTTGGACCGCCAGTAGGCAAACCGATTGAATGTGTTAGCTAAGTGTTTAGATTGTACCGGCGATCATGTATTTTAGAGTTCTAAGTATGGTGAGATGGCAAGAGGAATTGTCGTTCGTAATCAATAACTTCCTATCCTAATGTCATTCATCTTGCTATTGATTATTGCAGACAAAATTCAGGAGAAAATGCTCGCGGGCAGGAGTTAAATGTCATCAAGTACCGTGGATGCTGCATGTAGATACCTGTAGTTTATGTCAGCTCTTTTCCGCTACATCAGCCGGCGGTACATCGACCTAACCATTACTACATTGCTAATCTAGTCCAACCAAAAGCCAAGCAAAGCATTTTTCCCGCCTTAACGCTGATCGTTTTCGGCGCAGTTCCAGATTCTATGTATAATGAATTTCAGAAGGAACGGCTTCATATGGGCGATGTAATCTATGCGAGTCTTAATAAAAGCGAAAAGCTCTAAGCTGAACTGCTAATCGCTCGAACTGTGGTCCCGCTTCGACCACGAACGTCACAAACTCAACAATGTATAATGGCAGCAACCTCAAATTTCTGCAGCAACTCTGAACTTAGGATAAGCTCATCATTGTGCGTTCCATCTCTTTCTTTCTTTATGGCTTCCGACCTTGCATAAGTATTGCTGGTGTTTGTCCAAGCTATACAGAGATTTATGGATGCTTCAACATGGGAAGCTCATGCACGCTTAAGAATGCATCCAACATTGTTGCTGCATTCCGCGGTTCTGTCCTTCCATGTGATCTCATCCTCTAACGTGTGATGTGAGGGACCAAAGTGAAGCTACATGGAATACTGTACCGTAGCGTCCGCGATAGTATTGCATGATGATTAAATGGTTCTCTCGGCATCACCGGCTTGTGGTTGGACCGTGGCCGAGCATGAAGTAAGGTTTTCCCCTTTTCCGATCAAGTTTCAGAGAAGACTCAACAAACACCGGCTTGATTATTAACCATGCAATTGCAAAGCTATGAATTAGCAACTGTCTGGTGGTTGGAATGGCTAATAATAGCATCAATGACACAATGAGCTGGGACATAGGCCTTTGAAACAGCAGCTGAATCCCCAGCCCAAACCTGCCTTGGAAACGTTCTGTGCAAATTGCTTACATTTCTCAAATGGGAAAACGACATAAATGGTCCTTGAACTTTGGCTCAGAGTGCAATGTGGTCCCTGAACTTTTAATTTGTTCAATGTGGTCCATAAACTATATAGAGATCAGGGCACAATATTGAATATTTTTACATAGATCGGGGGCCAAATTGAACCTATACCAAAAGTTCATGGACTACATTGAACAAATTAAAAAAGTTCGGGGACGACATTACGCGTTTGGGCAAAATTCAAAAATCGTTTGGGTCGTTTTTCCAATCTTGAAGAGGCGCGGTTCGAAGTAGGCCTTCGATTTGGGCCAAAACACGTCATTAGAAGCCCAGATGACCAACGCAGACAGTTCTGCACGGTCAACTGGACCAGCATTGATCACAGGTTCTGAGAAACCAAGACCAAACCTGGTCTGAAAGCTAGGAAAATAGAAGCCCATTTCCAATTTTGGGTCAAAACAACATATATATATATATATAAGCCATATTTTCCATTTATGGGCTGATTTAAACATAAAAAAAATGTAGAAGGTTTGACCAGTTTCCGTTGAATCACAGTACAAAGTCCTGTTCTGGTTCCCCTATTCTATCATTTGCGCAGCATCTCCTCTGGTTACCCGTCACATGCCGGCACGTGCAGCCCCAAATGCTGATATTCTCAAGCCAGTAAGCCACATGATCATCGAGAAGAAGCTCGAGCTCCCATTAGAACCCTAAGAACATCGCCATGTGACATGTAATCTCGATCCACGTCAGCAATTTCTGGACTAAATTGAATCCGCAACACCGTCACGTTATCGTATGTTTAGTTTTTAAATGTCGCAGGGTCGAGCGGCTACCAAGCTTCGGATCTTGAGGCTCGTTCGTCCTTCAAGAAGGCACAGGCACAAGAGAATTCACATATGAACCTGATTTGATGCTAAAATATTACTTTGAAATAGGAAAATGAAATTCAATTTGTCAGTGATCACATGGTGTTCGGCCACATTTTTGAAATGGGTCTTCTCTTAAATTTCTTTTTTATTCATCAATGGTGTCCTCATTGTTTGGTCGATCGAAAACAATTTTTCGATTGACCAAAAGTGATGTACTGGGATACCCAAAGACCATCCATGTCGGTGGCAAATGGATTAGGACCGGTCAAGACCCATAAATCCTAAGGTATGTAGATCACGAACCAAGTTTCATTCAAATTCATCAAATCGTGGAACCTTTTACTATTGTCCATGCTCTTCTTCGAAAGTTTGCCCCCTCGTTGTTTTCCCTCACCGAAGATTTGGTGAGGCGAAAATTGTCCAAAAAGGTCTAAATATATTGCATTTTTGTCAATTCAATCTTCTTTTTAATTCTGTCAATTGAGATTTAAATATTTTCACGTTTTTCCAAATGAGTCCATTCGATCGATTTTGGCGTGAAATCGCTGACGTGAACGTCGGCCGTTCTATGTGGCGATGACGTGAACATCAGCCGTGGACAATTTTCAATAGTATTTTTATAATTTTACATTTTTTTTTCTTTTTCCTTTTTTTTCTTCTCTTTTCATTCTTTACTTTTTTTTCTTTTTTTTTTCCTTTTCTCTTATTTTTTTTCTAATTCGTTTTTTTCCCTCCACTAGCCATCACCGGGCCTCGTAGATTGCTAGCGGAGGTCGCCGACCTCTAGCAAGGTCATCATTATGCTTTGGGGATCGCAAAAAAAAATGTAAAGAAGGAAAATAGAAGAAAAAAAATTAATAAAAAATTATCAATATTAGCCTTGGAATGCCACATAGGACTGCCAGCGTTCACATCAGCGATTTTCGGCCAAAATTGGCCTAATTGACTCAATTGGCAAACGTAAAAAAGTTTAAGACTCAATTAGCACAATTAAAAAGTTTAGGACTTGTGAGAACTCACATAGTAAAATTTTGGATTGACAACTCACAAGACAATTCTGAGCGACAACACATAAAAAATTGCCTGTAAACGTCACCCTATTGTGACTGATATGTAATTTTATAGCCACAGCCTGAAATTGTTACCTAATCTTTAGCATAAGGCGATGAGATACTCTATCGTGTGTTATGGAAACTTTCATCTAAGGTGAGCATAGTTCTAGGGTAGAATCGGATCAGTGAAAACAGGGTTGGTTCCAGGTTTCAAGGAATGTAAGGTAGGTTTTAGGTCCCAAAAATTAGGGAACCAATTCCGACGGGTATGTTCGTGGAACTTGAAACTTGAAACAAGTCTTTGTATTTTTCTTGTTTTATGTTTTCGCACAATCTTGCGGTATTCCATGGCATCTGATGATGAGTGTGTAATTTAAAATCATTAGTTTGAGCTTCCATTTCTTGCGATATTCATGACTGAGACTTTTACTTCGTTGATGTGTCATATTTTTCGTGTGTCTAAATATGAGTTGTGGTTAATAGATTGTATAAGCAAATGGTGGTCATTAGAGGTGATAATTCATTGCAATCGTTCAATTAAGAATACATGTGGAATCTGGATAAACCCTAAAACGTTTCCTAGAACTTGTGATAAGATAAGTTACATGTTCCAGGATATGCGGAGTAGGTTTTAAATTCCAAAAAAGAAGAAACCGCTTCTGATGGATATATTTCAGGTTTTAGGTAATTGCTGAGTTTGGTCTCTAGGTCGGAGACGGGTCATCTCAAAATGGCTTGTTGATCGTATTTTCAATAAATGAAATCATTATCACATCTCATCAAAACTCCTAAGTAATTTTTCAAGGAGCAGATTCAAGCGCATGGATTTAGGTGCGCGGTAGAAATTCGACTGCATTGATGCGTGAAAAAAAAACAAAACAAAACGAAACGAAACAAAAACAAAAAAAAAAAACCCCTCATATCTGCATCAGACACTCAAGCTTGTAATCGCTGTCTTATTTAATTCATGAAGTCGCCGATCAAGACTCCATTTGTTTCGCGAAAAATGAATAATATGAAAAACAGTTTCCTAAAATCGATCACTTATTTCGCTTATATAAATGAATGAACGAGAAAATATCTTTACCGTCAACGACAATGTTTTAAATATTTTATGCGGAACAACCGATTATTTTTCGCCTGTCGCCGGTCAACCGTCCCTCGGTCCCCCGTCTACCGGTTGTTGTTCCCCCGTTTCGCTGGTCGCCATTTTGCTGGTCGCTTGTTTGCCGATTCGCCAGTCGCCGATGCGTCGTCTCTCAGTAACTCTAGAAATTTTATGCTATTATCAAATGAATTTCTATTTTGGGAATATAAATATTATGTCCCTATCAAACATGTTTTTCTACTCAAATTCGTCCAGAAATTAGAAATAGAAAATTTTATAAATGGCTAAAATCAATTTCAAAAACAAAATGATTATTACTCACGCCTTTATTGTCACGAGCAGAACCTCGGCCACAACATCTGATTTTGTACTTTGTATATTTATTTTGGATTTCCTTACAAGTGGTGTACTTTTTTTTCATAAAGTGGTGTACTTGAACTGCATAAAAAGATCATTGTGCGTTGGGGCTCGACAAGTGTAAATTGGATCCGAGGGATGCCATTTGGAAATAATAAATAGGTTTTATGTTTCTGAGTTTAATTTTTAGTGAAAATTATCAGATTCTGAGAATGAAAACATATTCACCCTATCATTTTTCACATTTGTGTTCATTTCTTACTCGGTATAAATACGATGATTTTTATCGAAAGATGATGATCAGGTGGGCATGCGACACTCCATTTAATTCTATTTTTTTAGACGTCTATTAGCTTCGTAATAAAAATATTCGTATAATAAAAAGAGTCATCGGTAATTCAATCACAAACACACAAAAAAAAATTGGCATCCACGTGAAATATTTTTAATCTGCCAAAGTATGAAAAGGAATACCCACCCATGGATGGCTCAGTTGGTTAGGGCACACTTAGGATTGTGTGGTTAGGCACACTGGTCCCAGGTTCGATTCTCCAGCCGAACACCTGTAATCCGCAAAAAAAAAAAAAAAAAAAGGAATAAGAAGAAGAGAGTCAAATTTAGAAGCTAAAGCAAGGGAGTCACACACACGTACCAACGAGACCGGCCATGGCGGTGCACTGGTCAAATCAAATGACGGGATCCTGTCGTCACTCCTGCAAAATTTATCTTATTAATAATTGATTACAGCTAAAAAATTAAATAATATTAAAATCAACTTCCTTTAATTTATGAGCTTAGAGACTTCACATGAAAACCAACTATATTAAATTGTTAATTTACAACTGCCAAATTGCTAGACCACCTTCCCCTGTCTCTGTCTGCCTTCTGTTCCTGGAAATTTGAGTCTTAAATTGGTCAGTCGTACGTTAGGAATGCTGTTCAATGGTAATTCTTACGTCATTAAACGGGCATTAAGCCAAATAAAAAGCTTTTGCAATAGGAAAATTCAGGGCCAGATAGATTATTTGGAAATTCTAATGGTACCCATCACTTTCAATTTTCAGAATGTTGTATCTCTTCCTTGTTGAGGTACCCCTCAATTTATCGAAATTTTTCTTTTTATAAATTGATTCGACTCTGCACATGTAAGCAGCGCGTGCTCAATATTAATGACAAATTCTGTGAGATTCGATGTAATGAAGCAATGTTCAGCGCACCGATATATATACACACACACACATGGTGCTCTTGATCAATGAGATTCTTTCTATATCACTTATGTCTTTACAAAAGACTCCAAATTTCATTTATGGAAGACACTGCGCGTGAATCAATTACAGATGGAATAAACATGTTGAAACACATGCTTTTCATAACAACTATATGTCGATTTTATCGTTCTTGACTTGTGGTTAAGTTTATATTTTAAAAAAAAAAGAAAAGTAAATCGCCCAATAACATATAATCACTTCAACTTCTTCGTTCGATACCCAATAACATTCTATCACATCACTCAGGCAATCAATTTTTTCGACCAAATTTAGTAAACTTAGCATTTCTCATGGGAAAACCAATAGTACCCTCTGGAGGACCTAATAAATGCTAGGAGATGCATCCTCAGATAAGGTTAGAGACAATGTTACTCACTCTTCTCGACCATACAGTTTCAGGAATATTTTCATTTTTATAACAGCAAAAGACCAACCGCTTAGGTTGAGCCTATATATATGTTCTATAACCTCATAGTGGCAATATTAGTTCCCCAGAATTTGTACTAGTCAATCTCTCTTCCCCATCTTCCTTTCCCATTCAAGAAGGGAAAATGGAGGATATATGGAAGCCATCCAAGAAGGGAAAATGGAGCAATGCCCATCCAACATCATCATCATCATCATCACCATCATCTTCATCTTCTAAGTTCGCTCTTCCCCGGAGTTTCTCAACCAAGAGCTCTTCCACCAACTCCCCTAGTAGTTACCTCATGAGGAGCGGCTCCCAGCGGAGCTCGTTATCCTCGTCGTCGTCGAGTACCCCGTCGTCCAAGGGCTCGCTCTCCCGGAGCTTGTCGCAGAAAGGCTCCAACGTGACACGCAGGTGCAGCAACTTGGCCAAGGAGCAGAAGTCGAGGTTCTACATCATGAAGCGCTGTGTGGCCATGCTCATCCGCTGGCACAAGCACGACGATTCCTGACACGACGGACTCGGGACTATAACATGTATGGGGGGGACTGTCGTACGTATAGTATAGAGATGGATCTGATCCAGTAATGGAATTGCGAGAGACCGAGTGCTTTCGATCCGGAGGAACCGATGGTCGGTTCCGATTTTTGTTCTCTCTTTACTCTTCTGCTGCTTCCTTTTTTTCCAGGAAATTGGATCCGCTTGTGATTGTTGTTGCCAGGTCGAGTGAGCTACGTACAGCTTTTTACACGGTTTTGTAATTTGCATCAAATAGATTTGAATCAGATGAGATTGATCCCATCTAGTACCACATACTTTCTCTCTTGGGTCCTTGGCTTTGTGAGAGATGAAAATACTTATGGAATTCAAATCATCTAGGAAAATGCACTAGAATCCCAGTAGATCCGAGGATGAAAGATCAATGTATTGATCCCAGCATTATCACTGATACTCACGTGAATCAGGCGAGCGACGGACGGAAAGACTTGAAACGAAAGAATGGCTAGACACGAACCGCGGAAGCACGTGTTATGTCCGAAAGAAAAGCACAAAAATAATCCTCGGTTTGGTAATCTACAAGCAAATTCTACGCTAGGAGTATTCTTCCCTTTAGGATAGTCTTTTTTCTTTTACATATTAGGACGATTAAGTGTTGCACACAAGCAATTACAATGACTAGGATAAACTAGAAGGTGCACGGGAGAAGAACCAATGCCTTAGCAAACTCATATGTCGAGCGATAGTGACGGGTGAAATGTTTGAAGTAAGAACCAATGCGCTTGTCTAACGTCATTGTAAGACAGACAAGGAGATCGGCCATGTTGTATTCTGGGTATCAACCAAGTGAAAACTGTCGGTCATGGGTCGCCGAGAGTTATAAGACCACAGGCTAACATGAAGCACACCGTCGCCGCATATACGTTAGGCTGAAAACCGGCCTATTCTCAGACACATTGCTCCAGCATTTACACCAAACAGACTGATCGATCCTATATGTAACATGCCGGCACACTAGCCTGGGCAAAGTACAGATTTACACAGTAGTTGATGAGTAATCCTCAAGTGTGCAATGATCAATTTTGTACTTGAAAGGCACAAATTGTGGTTCTCGATCCGTCAACCACCAACCCCTAACACCCCGAGTTATATGCGCCTTCTGCTAAATCCACGCAAGCTAACTGTAAGTCCAACATGGGCCTCCTCCTACTAAATGCTTACATAAAATACGAACTTTATTGACTTATAGAACTGATACACATCAATATATTAACAAAAGTGGGCACAGGTAATTGGTTAGCCTTTAAACCATGTCCGATCCATCCGACTCGCTATCCCTGCTTTCCTGCCAAGCTGCGCCAAGCTTGAATTTACAAACAGGGCACGTGCCTTGTTGTCGCAGCCAAGGATCAATGCAGTTAGCATGGAACTGCAAAGAGAGGATAAAATGGTTAGTTGAAGGGAAAGAAAGCAGAAATACACGACATAAACAAAACCAAAACCATTATCGAATTTAGCCACTTATAGCCAGACGCTGCGCTCACTCCTAGAAACCATATTCAGCAGAAAATTGATACCACAAACATCGTTCAAATGAACAAAAGATTTTCTTCAGAAGCCCATTGAAACCAATTATACTTTTGCATCTAAATGATTGGGAGGAATCAGATCTAGGATGATTAATAGAGTGCTCATCCACTAAAACAAAATCTATAAGTGGCATGACAGGAAAAAAATAAAGGAGCAATTCATCATAATGTTAGAAAACCTTAGGAACTCCACACATGCATGTTGGAGGATGAGATAAGCAAAACTAGAACGATGGACTCGGGGGCTTCTATGGTCCCTCGAGGGACCAATCCCGCATCATAATCAGTCAAACCCATGTGCACTTTGTCGTGATTCTTACACAGATTGCCGTACCACACCAACACTTAGTTTTTAATGGAAGTTTAGGTTTATTTATTTCCAATCAACGATCACCAATCCTCGGAGGAACAATTCCTCAAGAGATGTAGAAAACCCTAATGGACACGGAAAAGAAATAACTAGACACTAGGAGGAGAAAAAACCTGATGCAAACATGGCAAGCTACGAACAAGCTCGCCTCTGTTGACCTGCTCCAAGCATATGCTGCAAGTCAATTCATCCTCCGGGGCTTTCATACTTGTATCCGCATTTCTGCTCTCTTGCTTCAGCTGTTTATCGCATCAATTAGATCAACTAAGCCAGGAGGGAAGAAAAACAAGAAAGAAAGAAAGAAACCAAAGCAGTTGAACACAAGCCTGCCAGTCCCTTCCCACCTCAGCCACTAATACACGACTCAAGCACACTCAACAGAAAGGTGCAGGCATGGTGTCTGCATTTTTTGGAATGCCTGCTCCATCTTTGAGTCACAGACATTGTGGCCCATGGATAAATGTAGATAGGCCAGCATACAAATGCAGAATTGGCCAAAAAGAAAAAGAAAAGATAATGGACAACTGCGGCACGAAATTCACGCTTTCTCTAAAAAATTGGCATGCTCTATATATAAGGGCAAGGAGATAAGATCGGATCAAGACATGGGACCAAAATTCTGCAAGTCACTCGTGACAACACATAAAAGGTGCATCTTGATCATCTAGAGCAAGACATACCACACGTCTGAGAAAACCAAAATAGGTAGTAATCATGTGTAAAGGAAACAAGGAATCCTAACATGGCCAAGACCTATGAAAACAGAATCTATGTTTTGAACAATAAGGTATGGTTCTTCATCGGGGAAAGACTATATTCCCAGCCCAAGCAGCATAAACACATAGTATACTAGTAAAATTAAGGAAGTAACTTGTGTTGAGAATTCAATAGTCCAGGCAAACATCTGCAAAAGCTGCCAAAGGAAGAGTACCTCAGAGCCCGAGGAGGACGATGCTTTTTGTAGCGAGGAGCCATCTCTATCAACAAAGCAATAAGCATACAATTACTCACAAGTGAATTAGGATGCAACTCATAGTAGAGAGATCATTTGCCAAAACAAAATAAGGACATAACTATTAAGAAATACGCTAGATATACATCATGGGCCTTTTTCAAAGAGCTCAAGTTTTCTTTCTGGAAGAATTGATACATTAATTACCGAAAAAAAAAATGGAAAATCATATATTTGACATGATATTAGAGCTCAGGTCAAGAAATCAAATGTTGGCACTCCCTCTCATAGACATTATGTCCATTAATTGCTTGTCCTCCTGCTGCTATTTGATGCAGTTACTTCGATATCCCATAAATTACATGTATGGTTTGATTACACTCAAGGGCTAGTGTTAGGAAATATGCAAATCATACACTGTGCACCCATTTCCTAACAACTTACGTTTATGGGGAAATTTTTTTGTCTAACAATCCTATGAGATTTTGGAGATCCCCATGAGCTCTTGAGCTGTCTTAGAAAAGAGGGAATCTTGACAACAGTTTCTTGTTTCTTTTTTCTTTTTTAATCCGGGGGCACGGGCATGGAGACCCGCTACTGGGAGTCCCATTAAACACCCTGCAAGCTCCACGAACCGTTTAAGTCTAGGCATTTGACCTACGCAATTGGCCTTGATTCGGAGCAGTTTACATGCAATTGGTGGGATTCAAATGGGTGACTTCTGGTTCTTAAGCTGGAGACCTCCAAGGTCCCAACTAACTACACCAACCTTTGAGGATGCAATCTTTTATCTCCAACAAAATGCTAATTGCTCGCCACAGCTTTTATAAACAAATAGTCTAGTTAAAGATCCAAAAAGTCTTGCATTATACTTGTAATTTTCCAAATAATCAGTTCATAAACCTCAGCTAAAGCCGACTTAATTTCCACATGCACAATTGCCACAATATGAAGGCAGTAACTGAGAAGCTCAGACATTGCACAAGTACTCGAGTTCTGCCTGCAACTAATTCATCTGCAAAGGGTAACAGTTAAAATTGAAGACTAATTTTACGATCCACCATTTGTTTGAACAGAAGGTGGCAGTCATCACATATTTGGGAGCAGTTGAAGACGCACTAAATTTCTTTTGAAGGGGAGAGTAGACAGCTCATGCACACACAATCCCACCCTTAATTCCATTGCACTCCCGTTGAAAACTAACATGAAATTATCATTTAAGACTATCGTGAGGAACTTCATCAATAGTTTAAGCAAAAATCTTCTGTGCTTTTACGCATACTGCACGCCACACACGCATGCAAGGGAGATTATTATAAAGTTCTCTTTAATCCGAGCTAGTAATCCTGCAACAATTAATTTCTATGTAAGAACATGACCAAATTACAGTCTTCATCATTGAACTCGGGCTAATTTGCACTAAGCAGAGGTAAATACGGCATAGACGCACTTTATAAAAGAAAAAGAATTCGAACCACTCTACAAAAGAAAAGCCATTTGTACCGCTTTACAAAAGAAAAGGCATTTGAACTCACCTCTGGAAACCAGAAACCTTGTATTTATGAACAGGCAGGGCATTTATCTCCTCCTCACTCATAGAAAGAGTTGTGGATACGTTTTCAGAGTCCAGTGCTCTCAAGGTATCATAATCTGCAGCGTAGACCAATCAACGGAAGCAATTATTCCCAGAGTCTATATAGATGTATATATATACATATATAACAATAGCTAAAGCCACCACTTTACATTGCTTTATAACAATAGCTAAAGCCACCAGTTGACAGCTCAAAACATGTCGACCTGTTTACTTTCTGGTAATCAGTAAGCCACATTGGAAAAGTTAACAGAATACAACTACCTAAATAGACAGACAAAAGTAGACATTAAAAACTCAATGCCAACTCACAAGGGATCTCTTTTCTCCATTCACTTGCGATAGCTCAACAAAAGAGCTTGTTTTCCCAATAAGTAGAGTACATTACTTACTCATATATCAAGGCATTTGTTCACTAACATGCTTTTGTTGTTCTTAATTTGTGGGGATAGAATTGGTATTCGAAACTGCAAGTCCACTAGTCCTTCAAAGGCACGCAAACGATCCCATCTAGATATATCAAGTAAGGCTCCACCCACAGGATGGCGGCCTAGCCCCTAAGGTTACTCTGGGTAAACATCGATATAATTCAATCACGGAAGGTACCACATCCCTAAAAGTGCTAAATCACTCAACCAACTCTTTGGGGGTTTATTGTTCTTAAGTTTGAGCTTGGCACAATTAAAAGTACTTAATCTTCATGCTAAAGCTATTTCATTTAGATCCATGTGCATTTTTAAAAGTAATGATAATCTAAATTTACAAATGTCAAATCTTTAAATCTTATCAAGAACTCAAAACTCTTGGATCTATCACAAATAGGACATATGCATGTGTCCTTTGTGATGATGAGTAAACTAAAAGAACTATGGAAACAGCAATCTAGGGAGTCAAAACTGCAAGACTTCCACAACAATAGTGGGGTTCTATGCCTAGATTTTATCCAAGAAAGCAGTCACCAATCAAGAGTTCATTTCTACCTTGCCTATGCCAGTGGTCATTAGACATTAAACAAATCCTATTAAAAGCCCTTCAAATGATAATTGGTTCCATGCTTTACAATTCGCCTATCTTCAAACCTGCTTCAGAAATCAGTTTCCTACCTAAATCATCAAACTCACGATCAAGCAGAGCAAGCTGGAGCCTCAATCCTTGTAGCCGTCCTCTGGTAGCAAATGCTATTGATGGTGGCATGTGGACACGCAATTCAGTATGGCCAAGCAAGCCACTGGCAGCTGCCGCATGAGCTCGGGCTTGAGCTTGAAGCTGCTGACAAGTAGCGTACATCCGCAGGCTTGTAGCCAGCAGAAAGACACCGACAACAAGCCATAACTACATGCACAGAGCTACCTCTTCAGTCAATACACAATACCTCTATTTACAAGGAAACTGGCATAAGGTGCTCAAACTTAAGTACCAGGAAGTTGGATGACATCTGATGAGAGTTCAACACCATGAACAGCAAAAGAACTGCTGAAGATGGAAGTCATAAAGTTATCAACAGATAACGAGAACAGAAAAGAAAAGAACTATTCAAGAAGAGGAAAAATTACCTGTTACGAGAAAAGCCAGAGAATTGGAATTAACAGGCCGATGTCCATGGATACGCTAATAGAGACGAAAAAATACTGTAAGAATGTCGACTCACCAAAGGGATGTACAACCTTATGCTTGAGATATTAAACAAAGAAATAGGTTGCTTGCTATTCCTTGAATGTGAGTGAACCTACCAGAGTTGGCCGTTCATGTATAAATCCTGGAAATCCACTCTCAATATCTGCTCTGTTTCCTCTGTATGCAAAGCTCATATTTGCAATTCCGTGCAGGTGTCTTCCTAGACCAAAAGGCTCGAGCAATACTACAAGCACCAAAAGTATATGAATTCTCAGATGCACATGCCAATATTCATAGCCTGCAAAAGCCATCAAAATCACATAATTTACTTCCACTTAAGTGACAACGTCAGCCAAAATGCATACCACAAAACTCCAGAAAGTGCTCATAAAACATCAACCACACATCAAGAGAGACTATAAAGCATACAGCCTATCGAGCAATGCTAAAACATTTTGAAGTAAATATTACTCACAAGCTAACCTTAAACTCTATCTCTTCCTCTCATATAAGCAACTACTGCAGTGCAGGTCCACACTTGGAGTATCCACAAACTAGTAGAAGTGAACATATCATTTGCTTGGTTTTCCACAATATTCAAACCTAAAAGCAATTTCGTTTGAAATTTCTGGATGCGCCTCAGTAAAAAGACGAACTGTTCACCAAATTGGACAAAAAAGGGCCAGAGTTCTTACACTATACCTAGCTACACCGACAGATCAGACTCCTTATCTTGCAATCGTATGATTGACCTTCGACACAACTAAAGATCAAAGCCACAGCGTGCACGATCCACAATCATGTAATGTGCAGTGCGTTATCATGAATTGAGCTAAACAAACACTATAATCCAGTCAAATCCACACCGAATATCCACATAAACACATCCAATCGACAGCTGTTCCAGACACCACTCTCAAATACGTCAATTCTCAAGAACATCTCGCGAAATCGATCCTGCATGTTCGACCGACAAGTCCCACGAACGCGGCAATGCAGCACAGAGAAACGATAAATCAGACTCGGAAAACCAAACGCAACAACGGAAAATACACCGTCAGGTCATTGAGCAGTGACGAGCGAGGTGAACGCACGGATTGATGGGGAGGCCCACTCCGCTTCCAGATCTTCTTAGTTTCGCTTTTCACCAGCCAAATTAAACCGAAGTGCAGACAGAGTGAAGGAGGACTTACACCATGGAAGACGTCCGACCTGCAATTGAAGGCGAAAGAGGTGAAGTGAGCTTCGGGATCAAGTCGATCGAAGCGAGGTGGCTGCCTCTCTCTCTCTCTCTGCCTTTTTTTTTTGTTTTCTCTTTTGTCTTGAGCTTTTGATGTCCACTGTCCAGACTCCAGACGATTCTGGAAGCTGCCACGTGGGCTTCCATCGAATTAAAAAGTTTATACTGGCCAATCAAAAATTAGGAAGTATCGCGGACTCTTTTGTGTTTTTTGTCTGAAATATCTTAAATTTTCCTAATTTAGTAATTTATTGTATATGAATTTCTTAAAATTTAATAAGAAACAAGTAATTTTTTATTTTTTGTGCAAAAATGTACATTTTTTTATTTATCAAATAAGCAAGCCCTCGAAGAATTTGTTCTTTTTATTCTTTCTTCCATTGTATTTTGTTCTTAGAATTGATATTTGGGGGTGCATGACAACCTTCTGTTCCAGAAATATATTTCTGTTTAGAAATAAATTTTTCTATTTCTATTTCTGGATGAATTTTTGAGCAAAAAAATGCGTTTGATAACGACATAAATTTTTTTATTCTGGAACAGAAGTTTGTTTGACAACAGTTGAAAATTTCTACCTCTAGAATAGAAGTAGGCGGCGGTCAACGGTGATCGACGGTGGCGGCGGTCGGCGGCTCCCAACGGGGGCCGATGGTGGTCAAAAGGCGGGGCGGCAGTGGCCAACAGTGAGGCGGGGGGGGACGGCGGGCGGCGGCGGGTGTTGGTTGGCTGCGGCAGGTACTTGAGAAAAAGTGAGGGGTTATTATTTCTTATTTCTGTTTCTCAGAAAATAGAAAATTTTTGTTTCTGATTTCCCGTCCAAATCTATTTCTGGAATAAATTTTTGTTCCAGAAATAGAAAAATAGAATTACGTTACCAAACGAATTTCTGTTCCAAACCTATTCCAGAAATATGTTTGGAACAGAAACAGAGAAGTAGAATGGTTGTCATGCACCCCCTTGGTCTCGTGCTTTTTTAGCTGAATTACTTTTTTTTTCTCGAATAGCTGAGTTAGTTTAATTGAGACCTTTTGCATATCAATGTCATATTATGTCAATTTAAACTATTTGTTTATGCCTCATGCTTTGTTTTGAAAAAATGGAGGGGATAAAAACTCAAATAGAAAACTTTAAAAAAAAAAAAAGTTGAATCTTCGTGAAATAGGAAATGAGAAAAAAAAAATTAAATTTTCTGACATCTTTTATCTGATTTTTCATTTCCCTCTCCTCTCCAACGTAACATTACCGGAGGGAAAAGTATCAAAAAATTTGTAAACATATTGCATCGGTGTCAATTCAGTCTCAAATCTTTTAATTGGATCAATTTAGTCCTAAATTTTTTTGCATCGGCACCAATTTAATCCATATGGCTTGGCCGAAATATTACCGACATGGATGTTTTTTATCATATGTGACACAGCCGGCGCTGACATGGACATCTTTTTTATAATTTTTTTTCTTTTTTTTTCCTTCCCCTTTCTTTTTGCCGGTGGCCGGCGAGGTTTCCTAGGCCCGGGAGAGGGTCGGCCTCACCGGTGATCGTCGCCAGCCATCGACAAAAAGAAGAGGGAAAGGAAAAAAAGAAAAAATATTTTAAAAAATCCACGTCAGCGATTTCTGGCCAAAATTAACTGGATAGACTGAGTTGGTACCAATGCAAAAAGATTTAGGCTAAATTAGTCAAATTGAAAGTTTAGGACTGAATTGATATCAATGTAATAGGTTTATGACTTTTTTGGTATTTTTCCCATTATAGGATCCCATAAAATATCCCTTTTTTTGTATAATTGCACATGGATAAAAAAAACTATATTTCCCAACTCCAGTGAATAAAAAAAAACTATATTTCCCAATTCCCGCTATTGGAAATGTGATATTGAAAGGCTCAATTGCACTCAAATTAAAATCGAGTACAAAGATGACACGGGCCGAGGTTTTTGTGCCCCAGCCAGTCGTGCATCTGGCCGAGAACTACCCCAAGACTTGCTGTGTCTAGGTCCCCTAGGGTTTGTCTAGGGTTTTCTACTACTTGTTTCTAGAATATTTCCCTGGGCGGGCGATACTATAATTGTCCCGTGGTTTTGGAAGTTTCCTACTTAATGTCGGTGGTTGGAAAAATGGGAGATGTAATCTAAGCCATCGGATGAAATGGAGATTTACGGTTGTAATGAGAGGCCCTCTACTATATAAAGAGTAGTCCTCCTTGTCATTTGATCATCCACAAACTAAATAACACAAGAGTTCCTCCTAGAGTCTCTCTCTCTAGAACTTTCTCTCTCTATGAAGATCCGGGTGAAATATCAAAGAAGGCTTAGCTTGGGCGCTCCACCGATACAAGGGAAGCTCAAGTCGCCGCACTAGCGGACCTCCGCAACCGGCCCGTGACAAGTGATATCAGAGCAACGTATAGACGAACTATTCGTGAGGTCGTAGAGCATCAAGCTGGTCGAGGATATGACGAACTCCAAAGTGGATCATGTTGTTGCCGTGGATGGAGAAAACCCCCACGAGAAAGCCAAGAGAAGCATGGGAGATCAAAAAGAAGAGAGGCATCATCGGACGCGTTGTCCGCTCTGAACAAAAAATTCTCAAAGATGCGAGCCACTATGATGGAGTTGGTCGATGGTCTTGACGAGGTAAAAGAGTGGATCACCAATGTTGATAAGACGATTTGCGACGACTTCTCCCTCGTCCTCAATGGAGCCATAGCCCCTCTACAAATGAAGGACGAAGCTCTTGAAGCATCGGTCGAAGCTTTGAAGCTGGACATCCATGAGAAAGAAAACTCCCACCAAATCGAGATAGAAGCGCTGAAGGTGGAGATTCAAGAGCTCAAGACTGAGTTAGTCTTGTGCAAAACAAGCATCACGAATGGTGCAATCACCGTGCATACAGCGTCGAAGATCGATGTGCCAAAACCAAAAGAGTTCAAAGGCGAACGATCCACCATGGAGGTGGACAACTTCCTTTGGAGCATGGAGCGCTACTTTAAAGCCGCCGGTATCCATGATGAAGCATCCAAGGTACTAAACACTATTCTGTTCTTTTTTGACAACGCTATACTTTGGTGGCGATTCGTGTGTGATGAAGCCAAGAAAGGCCCATCGGATCCCATCGAGACATGGGACAACTTTGTTAGAGAATTTCGGGAACACTTCTATCCTGAGTTTGCTCCACAATAAGCCCGAAGCAAACTCCATCGCCTTGGCCAAAAAGGCACAATCCGAGAGTACATCCAGGAGTTCACCGAGCTCAAACTCCAAATCCCCAATCTTGGTGAGGAGGAGGCTCTCGGAGTGTTCATGGATAGACTAAAGCCGTGGGCGCAACTCGAGCTCAAGCGAAGGGATGTCCAAAACCTCACAAAGGCAATCTCCATGATCGAATCGCTGATCTACTTCAGCAAAGCCGACTCGTCCAAGTCCAAGGGGAATGGATGGAAAGACCGAAACAGGGATCGAAAAGATGATGAAAGCGATTTCAACCGTGGCCGAAAAGACCATGGTGAAAGAGAAAAGCATTGGGGAGAAGTTTCGTCCAGACCTCCTTACCAACATCGGGGCAACCGACCCCAAAACAACTGTATTAACCCGGAGGACAGGTTCAAACACCCTCCATCGCAACCATGCGGAATTTGCAAAGGCGGCCATTGGACTTAGCAATGTCCAAAGAGAAACCAAGGGAAAACTCTATACTCCGTCGTCACCAAGGAAGGAGATGAGGGGCCAAAAGAAAAGGAAGAAAGGGTATTCCGACTCGGAACCGTCAACGTTGTCAACCCGACGAACGCTGTGAAGACTCCAACTTTGCCCAAGAAGCCGTCCACAAGCACAGCACGTCTGGCCTTCGTGGAAGTCAAGGTGCACGGTGGATCATGCAAGACGACGTTGCACGCCTTGGTTGACACTGGAGCGTCGGATATCTTCGTGTCAAGCCAAGCGGCAAATTGGCTGGGGCTGAAGGTGGAACCAAGCGGGCAACGATACAAACCAGCCAACTCGGAAGACCAATCAACCACTGGCGTAGTTCAAAAGGCAGATCTTGAAATCGGTGGTTAGCATGGTAAGCTACCCATTGAAGTTATCCCACTTGACGTGTGACGTCCTGAAATTTTAAGGTCTATAAAAATAAATAAAATTGAATTTTTATGGTCTAAGGGACAATTATTGGACGCAGTTTATTTCTTCTTGTTCAAAGGGTTTGTTGACCCTGAAGCGTCGGTCAGAGACCCTTCGCACCCAAACCTCCCCCTCTTCGCCCCTGAACCTCTTTTTGCACTGCAAGTCAAAGAAATTCAAATCTCTGACTTTGACCGTGGGCCCCTCACCCACTCTCTCTCTCTCTCTCTCTCTCTCTCTCTCTCTCTCCCCCTTGGCTGCCGCGCCACCTGCTTCCCCCTCCCATCAGTCAATCTTCTTCTCTCTCCTCTCTTCTCTTCTCTCTCTTCCTTTTCCCTTCTCTCTCTCCTCTCTCCTCCCCTTCCCCTTGTTCAGCCGTGGACATCCCCCTTTCCCCCCCGACGCCATCTTCTCCTTCTTCTTCCTCCTTCAACTGCCGAGCTACGCCACCCCCGCAGCCGCCACCAGCCGCCTCGCCGCCCTCCGTTGTCGCTCAGCCAAGCCCCGTGCGCCGTGGACCCGCGACTCCCGAGCCTCGTCGAGCTCGCCGGGCCGTCGAACCGAGCTCCAGCTGATCTGAGACCCATGCCCGAGCTGTGGTCCGTCGCCGTGCCGAGCGCTGCCACCCAGCCAGCCGCCGGTCGTCCCCCACCCCAAGCCCGCGAACCCGTGCCTTCCCCCTCCTCTACGCGCGACCCGACCTCCCCCTCCTCTCCTCTGTTCGCCTTGCTTCGTCGGCCGCCGCGTGCCTCGCCGCCACCACCCCTCGAGCTCAGCCACCTCCAGCCAACCACCACCTCAGCCCATCATCCCTGCTTGCCCGAGAGTCGCCTTCCCGAGCCCGCGAACCCATGCCTTCCCCCTCCTCTACGCGCGACCCGACCTCCCCCTCCTCTCCTCTGTTCGCCTTGCGTCGTCGGCCGCCGCGTGTCTCGCCGCCACCACCCCTCGAGCTCAGCTACCTCCAGCCGACCACTACCTCAGCCCGTCGTTCCTGCTTGCCCGAGAGTCGCCGTCCCGAGCCCGCGACCCTCAGCCCTTCCGACCAAGTAGCCCGACGCCCAGCTACTCGCCATCCGCCGCCGTGAGCTGCCGCCCCGTCGTCGAGCTGTCGTGCCGTCGCCAACCCAGCCCTCTGTCATCCGTGCAGCCGCCGACCAGCCCCCAGCCACCGTGGACAGCCGCTGTCGACCCGTACCACCCACCCTCAGCCCGTGAACAGTGCCGACCAAGACCCGTCGTGCCGCCGTTCGCCTTGTGCCGCAGCGAACAGCCCGCTACTTCGTCGTCGTCGTGCTCGTGTGCCGCCACCGGCCGCCCGTCGCCGTTCGTCGCAGCTTGCCGGAGGCCGCCGCCGCTCGCCGGAGCCTGCCGCCGCTTGCCGGAGCTCGCCGCCGCCGTTGTCGTCGCTGTCGTCGTCGCTGGACTGTTTAGTTGTGAGTTAGCCCTTAACTCTCGGTTAGGTCGTTAATTGCATTCAGATTTAGTTTAATTAGTCTAATTAGGTGTTTACGTAGATTAATTATGGTCGGTTAATTAGAGACCATGCTTAGGTTAAATGACCACAATTAAATTAGACTGATTAGCTAGGTTGTCTGTGGCTAATTGGTGATTAGACTAGATTGATTGATTGACTGCAATTGTTTGATCGCGAGCGAGCGATTAGCTAGAGCCGAGTGAACGATAAATTATTTGACTGGTTGGTTGGTAGGCGGAGTAGCCGTCGGTGGTTAGTTCAGTTAATCGAGTGCATTGTTATAATTGTTGTCGATTGTTTGATATGGTGATCAATGCCTGACTGTTGAATGCTCTGATTGGTTTGTGGTTGACTGTATGAGGATTGATCACCCATATTTAGATGCAAAGTCTGGTGGATAATTCGTACATCACATGATCATGCGTGGGATCAAACTGCATCTTTGAGCATGAAAATGGCTTTGGGCCGAGTTTTAAGCACGACCGTGTGAGCATCGAACTAAATGCAAAGATATAAACTAGCTGGTTGCCTGATGTGCATTGTGTGGTCATATAATGGAATGCCTGATATGTTCGTGCCGTGTCGATCGGAATAACACGACTTATCGGATGCACGTCAGTCCGTGTCGCCGGTCACAGTATGGAAGGACCGAAGCCCCTACAGGGATTCCTGGTAGTTCCGTGCCGTGTCGATCAGAACCACACGGACTATTGGACGCCGTCGCCGGAAGTAAGGGACGATGCCCGGTCATGCCGGTAGAGCACCAACTACCTAGTGTGCTGAGCACCAACTACCTAGTGTGCTGCGCATCAACTGTTTAGTGTGTGGGTCCGAGTGGCCATTAATAACCGGAATACGTGTGAAACATTGTACTTGCAAGCTATTGTGGTGTTCTGGTTGTTTGCCTTGGTTGATTGACTGTCATGTCAAGTCGAGTCTTGCATATGTGTGATCCAAGGCGTGGTAAGCTTGCATGTGATTGGCGATATACTATTGTGTTGTACTGTGTGTGTAGGTCGCTTGAGCGAGTCAACGCCCTAGCCGGGCTTAGGTGCTAGCTCACTGAGATTTATTTCTCACCCCGTCATGGTTAACCCTTTTTCAGGTCCAAGGTGATGTTGAGGACGAGGGTGGTGTAGCCCCTCTTTTGGAGTAGATGAGAAGTTAACCCTGTCCTGACCCGGTACCCCTCTTGTCGGTTGTAGGGAGCAGCCCTGAAGATGGGCTTATAGCTTTCTGTAGCTTTCTTAGGGTTAATGAATATCTATTAATTTATGAAAGAAACTTTTATTGCCGAGCTTGCTGATGGTGATTGATGTGATTTCCTGCTGTCTATCCTTGTTGTTTAATTTGTTGTTTGGGTGTTGTGCGTTCTGCATGCGCTTAATAAAAAGATAAAACGAATGGGTCGATGACATGCTTGGAGTGTCGTCCTTTTGACTTGAGACGTTTGGCAGAGTTGTCGCGTGCCCAAGGGTCGGGGCGTGACATGACGATTACGATCTCATTTTGGTGTTGAAGTTCTTCGAAGTAGCCCAAGTTGTGACGTCCCGAAATTTTAAGGTCCATAAAATAAATAAAATTGGAATTTTTGTGGTCTAAGGGACAATTATTGGACGCGATTTATTTTAATCTGAAGTCAGATTTATTAAATCCCGAAGCACCGGTCAGAGACCTTTCGCGCCTGAAACCCTTTGTGCTCAAAGTCAAAGAAATTCAAACGTTGACCCGTGGGACCCCCCTTCTTTTTCTCTCTTTTCCCTCTCTCTTCCTTTTTCTCTCTCTCTCTCCCCCTCCCCTAGGCTGCCGTGCAGCCCCACCTGCCCCACCTGCCCCACCCACTCCCCCTCACGTCACTCTCCATCTTCCCATCACTCTCTCTCTCCTTCCTCTCCCTCTCTCCTTCCTCCTTCCTTCCCCCCCTGCAGCCCGACCTCCTCTCCCTCCTCCTCACTGCGTCTGCCGAGCTCAGCCTCAGCCACCGCCGGTCGCCCCTCCGTCGCCGCGCCGCGCCGTGCCGCTCCGCTCCAGCCGCCCTCCAGTCGTCGCCCGCCCAGCCGTCGTCGCCCCGCGAGCCGACCCGTGAGCAGCCGAGGCTCGTAGATCCGCGCCTCCTCCTCCTCAACCCACGACGCCGCCAGCTGCCACCGCCGACCATCACCTCGCCCGTCGTCTAGCCTCAGCCGCCGTCCCGTCGAGCAGTTGCCGTCGCCGTCGCCCCTCAGCCGTGGCCAACCACCCCCCCTGCACTCCTCTTCCTCCTCTGTTGTTCAGCCGCCACCATCGTCCCCTCCGTCGCTCGTCCAGCCACCGCGACGCCCGAAACCTCCGACCACCCCAGCTTCCAGCTCCGTCGTCCAGCCGCAGCCCCGCCACCCCTCGTCGCGCCGGCCTCGCCTCACCGACCCGAGCTCCTCGAACCGCCGAACCGCCACCCACTCCTCCACCCCGTCGGCCCAAGCCTCCACCCGAGATCCGCGACCCACCTCCAGCCTTCGCCCGTCGCAGCTCAGCCGACTCTAGCCGACCGCGTCGCGCCGCCCGACCCCGTCGCACGTCGTCGCCTCGCCGAGCTCCACCCTCAGCCCTGCGAGCCACTGCCCGAGCAGCCGTTGCCGCCGCTGCTCGCCGCCCTTCAACCGTGCCGCTGCTCCGTCGTGCCACCGTTCACCCCGAACCGCCGACCTCAGCCCGTGAACAGTAGCCGCCGCTCGCCGGCCGTCGCCGCCGCTCGCCGGAGCCGGCCGCCGCTCGCCGGAGCTCGCTGCCGCCGTTCGCCGCCTTTGTCGTTGTCGTCGTTGTCCCGTCGCCGTCGTCGTAGCCGGACTGTGTAGTTGTGAGTTAGCCCCTAACTCTCGGTTAGGTCGCTAATTACGTTCGGGATTAGCTTAATTAGCTTAATTAGGCGTTCAAGTAGATTAATTGTGGTCGGTTTAGCTAGAGACTGGGTTTAAGTTAAATGACCGCAATTAGACGAATTAGACTGGTTAGCTAGGTTGTCTGAGGCTAATTGGTGATTAGATTGATTGATTGGCTGCAATTATTTTATTGCGAGCGAGCGATTAGCCAGAGCCGAGTGAACGATAAATTGTTTGACTGGTTGGTTGGTAGGCGGAGTAGCCGTCGGTGGTTAGTTCAATTAATCGAGCGTGTTGTTATAATTGTTGTCGACTGTTTGACGTGGTGATCAATGCCTGACTGCTGAACGATCTGATTGGTTTGTGATTGACTGCTTGAGGGTTGATCACCCGTATTTAGATGCAAAGTCTGGTGGATAATGTGCATATTCATGTGACCACGTGTGAGGTTAAATTGCATATTTGAGCATAAAAATGGCCAGTGGCCGAGTCTTTGAGCATGATCGTGTGAGCATTTGACTAAATGCCAAGATAAGAATCGATTGGTTGGATGATCTGCTTGTGTGGTCATATGATGAGATAAATCCGTGCCAGTCGTACGGTCCGTGCCAGTCGTACGGTTTTTCCTGGTAAATTCGTGCCGTGCCAGTCGTACGGAGCCACGCGATTTATCGGACGCCGGTCGCAGTATGGATGGACCGAAGCCCCTTCAGGGATTCCTGGTAGTTCCGTGTCGTGCCAGTCGTACGAATCTTACGGACTATTGGACGCCGTCGCCGGAAGTAAGGGACGATGCCTGGTCATGCCAGTAGACACTGCCAGTCGTAGTGTTGAGCCACACCAGTCGTGTGCGCCGGGCCTTGTGGCCGCTAATAACCGGAATACGTGTGGGGATTTGTGCTTGCAAGCTGTTGTGGTGTTCTGGTTGTTGCCTTGATTGGTTGACTGTCATGTCAAGTCGAGTCTTGCATATGTATGATCCAAGGCGTGGTAAGCTTGCATGTGATTGGCGTTATACTATTGTATTGTACTGTGTGTAGGTCGCCTGAGCGAGTCAACGCCCTAGCCGGGCTTAGACGCTAGCTCACTGAGATTTATTTCTCACCCCGTCGTGGTTAACCCCTTTTTCAGGTCCAAGGTGAAGTTGAGGACGAGGGTGGTGTAGCCCCTCTTTTGGAGTAGATGAGAAGTTAACCCTTCCTGACTCATATACCCTTTTGTTTGGTCTTAGAGAGCCGCCCCGAAGAACGGGGTTGTATTTATCTCTGTATAGCTCTGTAGGGTTAGCGATCATCTACTTTTGGTGTTTTAATGGAAATGTTCTTTGATTGATTGATCGCTGGTATTTTTCCTGCTTTGCTATCCCTGTTTACGTTTTTGTCCGGGAGTTTAGCACGTTTCCGCATGCGCATTATATTTCGATAGGTCGTTAGCGTGCCTGGGACGTTAACCTTTATGACCAGAGGCGATTTGGTAGGGTTGTCGCGTGCTCGAGAGTCGGGGCGTGACACAAGTAATGGTCGACGTTCAAGGAAAGGCATTGGTCATCATGAACCCAAAGTGTTAAGCGGTGGTACCTCTGATCTACGGGTTGGCCAACACCAAAAGCATTGCCACGATTCGAGTTGTGGACGACCAGCCGAGAGTGGACAAGCCCAAGGCAATCCATCATCCATCTGACAACCCAAAAAAAGAACGGGGGCGTACATCATCCCCAAATCAAATGTCAATTCATGTGCTGTTCCCTGAGTTGGAAAACATTGAAGCGGCCAAAACAAAGAAAGAGTCGCTAATGACTCCTACTGCGGTCGAAGCACCGAAGAAACATCAAGTCCCGATGCCGAAGAAGAAGCGCTCTCGTGGACGAAAGAATCCACAAAAGAAGCCGACGATCCAAGAGAAGAGTGCGGGCGGCCAAAAGAAAACGACTGCTACAAAGATCAACTCCGAGCTATGAGCACCAAGGACGGCGCTCAAATTGGTGGGGGAGAATGACACGGGCCGAGGTTATCGTGGGCCAACCAGTCGTGCATCTGGCCGAGAGTTACCCCAAGACTTGCTATGTCTAGGTCCCCTAGGATTTGTCTAGGGTTTTCTACTACTTGTTTCTAGAATATTCCTAGGAACGGGTGATACTGTAATTGTCCCATGGTTCTGGAAATTTCCTACTTAATGTCGGTGGTTGGGAAAATGGGAGATGTAATCTGAGCCATCGGATGAGATAGAGATCTACGGTTGTAATCAGAGACCATCTACTATATAAAGAGGAGTCCTTGTCATTTGATCATCCACAAACTAAATAACACAAGAGTTCCTCCCAGAGTCTCTCTCTAGAACTTTCTCTCTCTACGAAGATCCAGGTGAAATATCAAAGAAGGCTTAACTTGGGCGCTCCACCGATACAAGGGAAGCTCAAGTCGCCGCACGAGTCGGACCTCCGCAACTGACTCGTGACAAAGACTTTTGACTTAAGTCGATTATACACGAGGCTTGAGTCCATGAGTTATCAAAGTTAAAAGATGCATTGATTGCTTCGATTTTGTCAATTATTTCGTAAAAGATCGGGTATGGGATCGATACGCTCAGATGCTTGCTTTGACGTCGTTAGTTAGTTAAAGAGAATAGACCGCCTTTCTTGACTTTAAAGTACTTGATGAGAATTCGAGTATGAGATTCTCAAATATGTTATAGGGGTGAGCAAATCAGACCAACCTGATTGGGAACTGCCCAGACCGAACAGATGGTCCAGTTCCTGGTTCCAGAAGGCGGTGGTCCAGTTCCCGATCCTTAAAATTGGAACTGGTGGCCGGGTGGTCCAGTTCTCGATTCCAGGGACACAGGACCGGATCGGACCAATCGATTTTAATTTTTTTAAAATTTGTCAAACGTAGCCCTAAATCTAATGTTTTCCTCATTTCTTTCCCAAACTTTCTTCCATGGCCTCTCATGTCTCACGGGGTTACCGGTCCCATTGGACTCAAATGGCATAGTTCAATTTTTTTAATTCTGATAATTCCTTATGTAATTTCTATAAATATTTCATATATTAAAGCAATTATAGGAATTTTCAACATTTTGCTGTATAAGTTTGAACTTTTAGAAAGTTAAAAAAAAAAAAATCACGTCGATTGCAATTTTCTTTCTTTCTTTCTTTTTCTTTTAAAAATAAACCGTTTCAACTTTTTTTTTTCAACCATCTTCAACGAGCAAATGAAGACTATTATAGTAAGAATCATTCCAATCTCTATATGTGACTCTTTTAACATAATGTTCCACATATGGCGCAACGATTATGGTTTGTTCAAGAGAATCAAACATAAAAGTTACTAATTCTGCACTATAATTTATAGGAATCGCAATTTATTTACCACGCGTGGTCGCGTGTCTCTGTCTAGTTTTACTAATGGTGACATCGATTTCTCTTACTTTGTGGGGCTTACTAAATTGAGGTTGTTGCTCACATTATGCCATTATTAACAACAATACCATTGGAGCATCATTACAGAAAATTATGTACAGGCGTTGTTGTTAATAGTATTTACTTGTCTCTCAAGATTACCGGTCCCATTGGTGGGACCGCCCGGGAATCGGTCCAATCCACAGTTTCGAAAATTGCGAACCGGAGCAGACCGAGAGCCGCTCATCCCTAATATGTTATGCTATTGAGGGGAGCCACAACCATTGACATAACTACGTTTGCAAGGCTAATAAGTCGGTGGATGAAGGACGCGATTTTCACGAGAAATACTCTTTAAAAAGTAGAATATTCTGCATCACTTATGAATTGTATTATTTTCAAAGAGACCGGTGTTTTCCTGTGACACTTGCAAATTGTTCTATGACTTAGATGTATTATTTATCTTCTTCTTTTTCATTTACCAAACCTCAATACATGGAATTATGACTTCGAATCAAAATTCCCAATCGGATAACCACGTGACAAATGAGACTGGGGAATAATTGCTACTTATGCGCAGGCAATGCGTTAGCTGGCACAACACAATAGAATGGCTCCAATTCAAGGGGTAAAGGAAAAGTCCAAGTCACGAGTCGTTGAACGGGGCCTTGGGTTGTCATCTTCGTACGCACGTCATCCACGACCCAGTCCCATTTCGAAAGCTTCCCCCATTTCTCACCCACCGCGCATCCACTTGGAAACAACTAATAAGGTTGTTTTTGTCCCCGAGCTTCGCAACTTGTCTCCAGGACACGACAGTGAAGACCAAACTTTTGGGCCACCTCGGTGAGGTCATCCATGGGGTCGGCGACTTCCGATCCTAGGTCGCATTGGCGACGGTTCCGTCGCCACCGCGGCCGGCCGGAGCTCCAGGCGGCATGGCGGTGGGGTCGTGTGGTGGGTGAGGTTTGAGTTAGGGTTAGGATATTTCGAAAAAATTCTCGTGTACGGTCGTGAATTACTTTTTTTGCGCTCCAAATTATCGAGGAACAGATCCTCTTGGATTTAGTGCAGTTGAAAGTTGAGAAAGCAGTCAGCATCTTCCTTCTCCATCTACGCCTTTTTCACATCACCTTTAGACCGGTCCCTTCAGCTTTTTTCCTTCTGGCACTGTCTACCTCGGATTCATCACTCCCCCCCCCCCCCCCCCTCTCTCTCTCTCTCTCTCTCTCTCTCTCTCTCTGCGCTTCGCAAGAACAGCGGTGAACTCCATTGTTGCTCCAGGGAGCTCGTACCCATTTACAGAATGAACCAACCTTACGAACATCAATTGAGGGGACTAATCAAAAAGTGAACTTTTACACTGCAAGAGACAGATCCAAGTAAAATCTTCAAGAAAAGCTAAATGTGGAACAAAATCTTTAGACCATCCAAGTAAAATCTTCAAGATACATCAGTTTCAGCGACCGAAATCTCTCCCAAAAAAGATTTGCATACCATTCTATTCCATATGTACAATTACAAATTTTGAATCTGCCCATCTACAAATAAATTAAATTATCTCCCACTCATCACGACTTAAAACCCATAAAAAAGAGAGAAAAAGAAAAGGAATTCGTTCCGACCTCAAATTCTAATCCTCCATGACCCAAGATCTTCTGCTCCGCCTCCTGACGAACCTCCCGATCACTGAACTCGAGCTCGAAACGCTCCGAGTCCTCCTCATCAACCCAGAATCGCGCTCCGGGTAATTGTTACTTGATCTCCCGAAGAGATTCATGATATTCCTCACTAACCTCCCGAACCCACCTCTGTCTCTGTTCCTACTCCTCCTCAGCCCCCAGTACACGCTCCTCGGAGCTCCGTTCTCGAACCCGCCGCCGTCCATTTCCGTGAAAACCGCGGGCAGCTCCAATTCCCTCTCCCTGTCGGCTCCGCTGCCTCTCCTGAAGCTCCCCACCGCGAATCCCCCTCCCGGGAGCCTCCATATCGTCATCCCCACCGCCTCCTGGTCCGCAGCCGAGGCGTCCTCCGGCGCCGGCGGCAGCTCGTGGCGGCACACTGGGCATGAGTTCCGCACCGCGAGCCATGGCAAGATGCAGTCGGAGTGGTACACGTGCTTGCACGGCATCTCCCTCGCCTCCGCCCCGAGCTCGAACGCGTCCTTGCAGACGGCGCAGTGCAGCTCGGCGACCACGTGGCCGGAGCCGATCTCGACCGTCGGCATCGACTCCACTGCGGCCTTGGACGCGGGCGGGTTTTCGGACCGACCGAGCCCGAGCCCGGCCAGCTCCAGCTGCGCAAGTTGCTCAAGCAGCCGGTCAAACCCCGAGCCCATTAGGAACTCCGACATCGTCGCCGGAAGCGGCCGGAGGCCCGATCCGGCCCCGTCGTCGTAATAGAGCTCGAAGGCGCTGGTCTCAGCGTCGGGGCTGGCGGTCCCGCGCAGGACGATGACGGGGTTGAACGGCGACCGGTCGCCGCCGTTGGCCCTCCTCCGGCGAGGCCTGACGCTAACGTCGCGATCCGGATGAGGATCATCTTCGGACAGAGAATCCAATCGGCGGCGGGGATTGACCGACGGATGACTGCCCGGCAACGCCGCCCCCGCTTCCATTTCTTCGATGAACCCGCCGTCGCAGTAGGGGCAGGAGACAGACCCATCACCGTCGCCGACGCGAGGCAGGGCGGTGACGAGGCGGACGCAGCTGTAGCACCAATACGTCGCCGTCGAGACTGGCATGGTCGTCCGCCTGATTAGGTTTGTTTCAGATCCGGCGGTGGTGGGAGGGATGGCCGGAGAGAGAAAGTGGAATGGCTATGACTATAAGAGAGGAAGATGGAGGGTGGCCTTTTAAGGGGGAGGATAAACGGCGAATGATGGCTCGCGCTATCTGACGCCACGTGGCGGCTATTAGTTGGAGGGTGGAGTGACGGCGTTAGGGGGTGGACCGGTATGTTGAACGCAGTCAGTGGGAAAATGGTTTTTGGTTTTTTCCTTGTGCAGAAATGAAAAATCGCAGAGCGCGTAGGAGGGGAAAGAGAGGAGTACGTTGACTTGACGCTCCAAAGACGCCGAGTTTGAAATTCAAAATAGCAGTCACAGTCACACGCGGCACGCGCACGCGCACGCGCCGGAGGAAGATTCCTCTTACGAAGCTCCATAGTCCGTCCAATTCCGTCTCTGCTAAAAAGGACACCTTACTTTTCAAATCGGTTCACATTAATAAAATCTTGCCGACTTATTCGGGTAATTTTACCTAGTCATACAAATCTCTGTTGAAATTTACGGTCGAGTTACCGGATCCGAGATTTTCAAGCATCGAATGATGATGCGGAACGGAATCCGTCCTATTTTCTCGACAAAATGCCGACGCGATGCTCAGATGATAATCAAGGGATGTCCGAAAAAGTGGCCCAGGTGTCCGTCACATATATGTGATTTGTCAACAAATTGGTGAGATTTTCGATCAAAATGCATTAATTGCTGCAAAATGACGGAAAGCTTAATCTATTAATTGCTGCGAAATAAAACTTTCGCGGTCGACTGCAAATTTCACTTAGCTTCGATGATGACGGATGGTATTTTCTTAGAATGTGTTCTATATGTGCAATCAAATTGCCGCGTCATATCTTGCCACGTACTCTTTTAATTGGATAACATGGCATTATCGTCGAAAAAATTGAAATAAAAGAAATTAGCATGTTGCGCTGAAAATAGCGCAGAACACGCGAAAAAGACAACGCTTATTGCGCATAATCGAGTGAAATTAAGTCAGCGCGGTAGCTACTCAAGCTCGTATTCTAAGGGTTGATGCTCAATTCGAGCTTAATTTGGCAAGCTCGAGCTCAATTCGGTCGAATGTTTCTAAACTAGCTCGACTCAATTCAGTTAGGCTATGTTTGGTTGTCATGATAACAATTAGGATAATATTTGTTTTATCATATTCCGTATTTGGTAGATGTCCCTGATACAATAAATGGAGATTCAGCCTGGATAAAAATATCTTAGGGGAGGTTGTGGGATAAATCCAGATAGGATTTTCAAGATAGCAAACACGAGGAGAATCATGCTTTTTTCACAACCATTGTCTCTCCTCTGCATCGGGCCGCCTCTCCTGTGGCAGCGGCCGTCAAGTGTGGCCAACTTCCGGCAGCGCCAAGCTGGGGTCCCTGGTAGCAAAATAGGGTATCACCACTACCACATTCTTTAATCGATAGTTTGGAGTGATATGAGATTGTGTCCCTCATTCTTTAATTACTTGAATCTTTCCAACATTTGAAAAGGGGTCTCGACATGTTATGAAGAGCTCGAAGTTGATCATTAACTTTCAAGATAGCTCTATTGGACGACATGCATTAGTGCATCTTCAACTTGTGAAAAGAGGTTGAATAATTTCATTTTTCAGCACTTGTTTACTCACTCAACAAGACAATGAGCAAGGCCATGCCAGGCTGGCCAGCGGGGTCATTTTCAAAGGATTTGACTCCAAATCAAAACCCCTAGTTTTACTGGGTCTGCTCGATCTATGTCGTGCCCGAATATAGATGGCACAAATATCTGCTTAACAATAACTCACTTGTTAGAACTTATCACTTAATAATTTCTAGTTTCGGCAAAATAGAGTCGATGTCAACTGCGTCTTGCCTCTACTTATCGCACTTTATATACGCAGTTCACCAAATAGTAGATAGGATATGATAAAAATCATTGGATTTCTTCTCCTGTCCTATCAAGTCCTATCCTAATTAGAAATCCGGATGATCAAACGCAGCCTTATGGTTTCAACAAAAGACCATGGCATTTTGTATATTGTATTCTATATTAGTTTTAAAAGGATTAGTATACAATAAGTGGTGAAATTTATCACGAATATGCGATTGAGTCCTAAAATTTTCAAAAAGTGGAATCAAGTCCTAAAACTTGTTGAATTAATGAAATTAAGTCTTTATATTAACTCCGTCCAATTTGGCTAAAGAAAATGCTGGCAGGATTTATTTTTTTTTCTCTCTTGGCATTGACATTGACTAAAGCATGAAGTATATGACTGCAACAATGTTGTTTCAAATCCAAATCCTAATTTTTTACCCCAAATCTTAGTTAAATTGATCCAAAAAATAAAAATGGTAACTTTTTTCAAAAGAACAAATTAGGAAAAAACAGAAGAAGCTAGCTCTCACTTGTGGGGCAATGGAGGTTTGGATAGGGGCGTCCCCGCCGCCCCATCAGTGACGGCCTGCACAGTCTCATCGATTTTTTTTTTATATAGTTTATTTTCTAATTTTCTAATTTACTTTAAATAGGATTTGGGGGTATTAAAAATAGGATTTGACCAAAACGACCTTTTAGTTTTATGCTTCATGCTTTAGTCAACTTCAATGCCACGTAGGAGAGAGAAATGCCATGTAGTCAAATTAGATGAAATTAATTTAATGACTTAGATTGCACTATTTTAATGTGTTTTAAGACTCAATTGTAATTTTTTAAAAGTTTTAGCACTCAACCACACTTTTGTGACAAGCTCTACGATATCTAGTGCATTTATCCTAAGTTCAAACCAGACTATGCAAAGCGTAGAATAAAATAGAGCCCAGAAAATTTAAACCTACTGTACTTATTCCAATCCGGTCACTAACCTTTCAACTGTACCAATTGAGTTTTAAACCTTTCCGTGACGACCGACGTCCATATTAGCGATTTTCGGCCAAAATTGATTGTATGGATTATATTGGCAAATCGTCAAAAGTTTCAGGACTCAATTGGTACAATTAAAAGGCTTATGACTGATAGACGCAAGTGCAATACGTTTAGATTTTTTTCTTTGTTGGTACTTTTCCCCGACAATTAACGAGCAGCTCCACGGGTTTATGTTAAGTATCCTCTCTTCCTCGATCAAACCTCTCGGCCTGCAGCAGCCTAATAGGACAACCAGTTCACCATAATAGATCGGATCGACCGCCATTGGCACGGTGGTTTTTGCTTTGGAGCCTTTACAAAGTCTTCGATGGTCGTACGTTCGCCCTAGGATCTTACTGCTCCAGAACCATGCTTGGTGGAGAGCACGAGTTCATGGCCGGTCTCTCACGCGCAAAAAGACGACCCGACCCGCCACTTCCTTTTCCGCTTTTATGACCTGCCCCGAAAAGACAAATGATAGAGAAGCGCCTCTCGATGGTGATCATGTTGGAGGTAAATGCAAAGATATCGTTTCATCTTTTAATGTTTCGTTTCTTTCGCAAAAAATGAATAATTTGTAAAATATTTTTCAAAAAATAATCATGTATATCGCCTGAAATAATTAGTCAATAAAAAATATTATTATTGCCAACAACAATTTATGTTTAAGTATTTAAATAACTAGTCAACGAAAAATATTGTCATTACCGACAACAATTTGTGTCTAAAACATTTAAACAATTGCTTAAGCTATACATGCGGCTATTTCTTAAAAAAAAAAATTCTAATTATTCATTTTTCGCGAAATAAACGGAGCTTAAGAGTCTTGATCAAAGGGCTATTAGGAAAGGAAAACAGACGTGAGGCTATGTAATCGCTTTGTTAACCCAATTGCTAGCTCGGCGTGTTTAAGGGTGGAGCAATGACAAGACAACAACCTCGAAAAGGAGTGTGCTAGTTATATCACTTGATGAGCTAAGTAGTTAGTACTCGATATGATAAGAGGAACATTGATTTACTGGTTTTTTCTTCAAATATTTTTAACGTGTGGTTTCACTTCGAGCTCGATAAAATCGATGATTAGTAGTTTTACATGCTGTGACATTTATTTACTGAACTTACTGGCGTGGCTAACGAATTGGACTCAGAGAGATAAGAGTAGAACTATCTTCTTTGACGCGAAGACGGAAGGCCCGTTAAGCTCACGATACAAATTTTGGCACATGTTCATTCGATGCTCAATGCTCGAATAAATACCCTTTTCGACAATGCGACGAGAACATGGCCAGCCTAAGGTTTCTAAGATATTTTAATTTATTTTCCAATGAGGAATAAATATCATTCTTTTATCATTTATAATTTAGGATTATAGTTTCTTCGCGAAGCACAAATGAAGCTATGGAGTTGTGCTACTGATAGGAAGTTGCTTTCCAATTTGCATTAACAAATTTGACCAATAGAGAATCAAAATTAAAGTAACTGCACCTGGATCTTTTCTCTACAAGTTACTCAAAGTTTAGACGTCTAATTTATGTGTCTAACATTTCATTTGATACAGTCAAGATAAAATTTATCACATACGAAACAAATAATTGAAAGTCCGTTTTTCTACTTTGAAACGATATCTAACTTCTGTCATATGTCCTTTTAACTTTTTAGGATTTTTTTTTTTTAACGTAGCGCTTGGTGGGTGTCACATCAACGCCACGTGTCTTAAGAAAGTAATAAAATAATACGCATCGGCATTTTTCATTAACCTAGTTGGACCTAGTTAATGGAAGAACTTGATCGAACCAATTTGACAAGTTTTAAGACTTAATTCACTTTTTGCAATTTTAGAACTTAATTGTACTTTCGTGACACGTACAAACAGATGGTGCGCGAGTACACAACTATCTCCTATAGAACTTTCGTTGGTGCCAACTGCTAAGGGCGTGCATGACAACCATTCTACTTCTTTGTTTATGTTCCAAACCTATTTCTAGAATAGGTTTGGAACAGAAACCCGTTTGGTAACGCAATTTTATTTTTCTATTTTTGGAACAAAAATTTGTTTCAGAAATAGATTTGGAAGGGAAATTAGAAATAGAAAATTATAACTTCTCAAAGAAACAGATATCAGAAAATAATAACCCCTCACTTTTTCGCAAATACCCGCGACCGTCGACCACCACCCGCAGCCGCCCGCCGTCGCCCCCCGCCTCACCGCTGGCCGCCGCCACCCACCACCTGCCGCCACCACCCATCGTCGGCCGCCGCCGACCACCGCCTGCCGCCGACCTCTGCCACCCACCGCCACCCTCCGCTGGCTGCCTCAACCATCGCTGGCAGCCGCTGACCTTTGCCGGCCGCCACCACCCCACCGTTGACCTCTGCCGGTCGCCATCGCCCACCGCCGCCGCCGCCAACCACCGCCGACTTCCGCCGCCGCCAACCATTGCCCTTGATCGCACACCGTCAGCCGCCACTGACCACCACCCGCCGTTGCCCCCCACCACACCGTCGACCGCCGCCACCCATCGTCGGCTTGCCGCCAACCACCGCCAACCTCTACCGCCCACCGCCACCCTCCACCGGTCGCCGCAACCATCGCTGGCCGCCATCGACCATCGCCGACCTCTACCGGCTGCCGCCGGAGTAAAAAGTAAATAATATATTTTTTATTTTTAAATAGTAAATAATATTTTCTAATAATAAAAATTATTTTTTTAAAGAAATTTATAAAAACTAAAAATGAAGTAGAAATTTTTCGTAGAAGATTTTGTGTTAGTAATATTCTAGAAGTAGAAATTGTCAATTCTTGTCAAACAAACTTCTGTTCGAGGATCAGAAATTTTATGTCGTTAAAAAACACATTTCTTTGTTCAAAAACTTATCTAGAAACTAGAAATAGAAAAATCTATTTATAACTAGAAATTGATTTCAGAAATAGAATGGTTACCATGTGCGCCCCAAGTGACCGGACGTAGCTTCTCACTCCCTCCTCAAAGGCTCATCCAAGTCAAATGCAAATCAGCCTTAAAAGTGTATTTATTTCGAAAAAAATATCGTGACAAAGAAAAATATTGTCTAAAATAAAATATTTCCTCTTTCCAAATTAAAGAACTCATTTTTCTAACTTTAAGCACCCCTAAATGATTTTTCACTAACTGATCATTCTTAGCAAAGTAAATACGTGAAAATCTAGCAAACTATCTTCGAAAAATTCTTTATTCAAACAAACGCACCTTTGTTTCACCAAAAAATCATTTTCCATGAAAAATCATGTTCAAATAAAATTGTTAGTTTTTATTTATTGGGTGATTTAGGGAAAGTAATTTCCTTCTTATCAGAAGGGGGAGTCGATTTTCCCCGATTTAAGTTTGTTGTTTTACCTCCATGAAAAACGTTGTCCAAATATTGATTACTTTTCCGTCGTCCAAATACCGAAAAGTCAAAATAATATTTACTCGAAATCAGTTTTTCTTCGAAGAAACGAATCCATAAATTCAATGAGATTTACGTGGACCCACATGGCCCAATGACTTATTTGTAGAGCTCACGTTAATCGAATGCATGCAAAAACTACTCTATCATTACGCTATTCGGGGAACGAAGGCGGCTCTAAAACTAGCAAAAGCACTAATGCACTAATAGGTCAAACTATAGTGCAGTCGAGCGATCCAACTGTTTTTCACATTTTGAAATCACACGACCTTAAAAAAAATAAAAATAAAATCACAGGACCTTTATTTCAATCCTACGGTCGGGTGATTTTATTTTTGACATCATCTCGAACTTGGAATTCATTCACCTACCAAAGAAGGAGCTTCGTTGTGGGAAGCCTCTCAATTAAAGAAAGGGAAAATTTCAAAAAAAGTGCTCCAAGTGCTATCATTTTTCAAATAAATGCCTGAAATAGACTTTATTTCAAATAAGGACTTGATGTGCTATCATTATCTCAAAGAAGGCCTAAAGTGACTATGGTCGTTTCAAATAAGAGCCTAACCTCGCAGGCCGACCAAATTTTCCGGCCGATCAAGGGCATTTTTGTCAAAATGTAATTTTTAACTTAATTTCATTAATTTAATTAAATTAAAAAAATTAAAAATTAAAAGTAAAAAAAAAAGTAAGAAGAAGATACATAGGCGGGAGTGGGCTAGGCGGGAGTGCAGCCCACTCCCGCCTGTGGCCGCCGCCCCAACGCCGGTGGGGTGGCGGTGACGGCCAGCGACCCCGCCCAGGGAACTGGGCGAGGGCCGGCGACCCTCGCCCAAATTTGGGAGAGGGCCGCGGCGCTCTCTTGGCTTTGGTGAGGGCCACCAGACCCTCGCCTCTGGTTGGCGGGGTCGCCGGCTCGACGGGCGTCGCCGCCGCCCCACCGGCATTGGGGCGGCGGCCATAGGCGGGAGGCCAGCCCCCTCCTGCTCGTGATTTTTTTTGTTGTTGAAAAACTTGAAAAAGGAAAAACAAATAATAAAATAAAAAAAGGTTAAATGACCAAAATGCCCCTATTAACTAGTGAGTCGGGCTATTTTTTTAATACTGATAAGGTTACTTCATGCGCTTATTTGAAATAATATCCACTTTAGGCCCTTATTTGAAACAAGGTCAACTTCAAGGCCTTATTTGAGAAAATGTAGGCACTTCGAGTCCTTTTTTGAAATTTTCCCTTAAAGATAGACCTGTCCAAATGGTCGTAAACACATTTTTTAAATTCATATATGGCAAAATGACACGAATGACCCCTAAACTTTAACCCAATGTGCAACGTAATCCCATAATTTTTAATTTGACCAATATTATCCTTGAAATTTAACCCAATGCGCAATGTGGTTTTTGAACTTTTAACTTGACCAATAGGATTTCTTAATTTCTAGAACATGTTCAACTTAGTCCCTGAACTTGAATCAATGGAAAGACTACATTGAACATCTTCCTACAGTTTAGAGACTAAGTTGAACATGTTCTAAAAGTTCAGAGACTATATTGGTCAAATTAAAAGTTTAGGGACCATATTGCACATTGAATTAAAATTCAAGGATCATATTGGTCAAATTAAAAATTCAGGGACTACATTGAACATTGATTCAAAATTTAAAGAACATTTGTGTCATTATCCGTTCATATACGGTAGGTCGAATTATTATAAGGATTAATTATATTCAATAAATGGGGTCATAAATGGATTTAAACATGATATGAGTATTAAACGGATCGTAAATGACTTTACAACTTATTTAGACTCAACCCACATCTATGGCTCTCTTTTTATTCTCTCTCGCCCTCATTCGATCTCGCACTCGCTCATCTCGCATTCTCACATCAATTTGGATATTAATTTTTTTAGATTGGATTAAATATGAAAGTATTTTAAGAATATAGATCGGATCGAAAATGGATCAATAGATTTTGCAATAAATGGACCATAAATAAATTAAATGAGTTTATTTAGATTAGACTATTTATGATCTCACCCAAATCCGACCGGATCCGTCCCGTTTGACGGGTCTAACCGAAGACGACCCGAGTCACATCCAGTACAAGTCTAAGAAGAAGGATAGATAACAGAGAGAAGCTCAACATCTCCCAACACAAGCAAATCACGGAAGTAATGGCGGTGATACACACGAGAGCTGCCAAACAAGCGCAACCCTCTTCGTCGAATCATCAATCATCCCCATCCTCATCGATCCTTTGGCCGAACCCTCTCGGACCGTCCCTCGCCCTGACCCTCCCCTTCTTCCCGCCTTTCTTCTTCTTCCCCGCCTCTTCCTTCTCGAACTTCTCCCTCTCCCGCTTCTGCAAAAAATCCGTCACCGCTATGTAGACCACCTATTCCAAGAATCGAACCAAACACCCCCAATTCAACAACACCCACATCAGAAAAATCTCGACTTGAGCCAGTTCCTGCACGCGCATCACTCAACAAGACCAGAACATGGAAAATGAAGCATTGGCCTGAAAGACTGTATTAGCATTACCCCAATTGTGAGGATGGAGAGACCAACGAAGGCGATGAAGAGCAGGACCGAGACGACGTTGTACACGCCGTCGTCGCCGCCGGACGACACTATCTGCTGCGAGCTCTCCAGCGCATCTTCAGCAGCGGCACGGAGCCTCCAGCTTCCGGCCCCGGGGTTTCTCTCCGGCGCTTTAACAGATGAGCCGCTTCTGACGGTCCTTTGGGAAGATGTGGAGAGTGAAGAGGCCGCGGGCGAAGAGAGAGCGGCTCTTCTGAGAGGAGCGAAGGGTTTCAGCTTGAAAATGGAGAGGTGGGGCGAGGAATAAGATGGAAAGAGAGACGTGGCCATGGCACATCTGCTCATCTCTGCAACTTTCTTATCGGGACGCACAAAAGCACAAGGTCGCGGCGGTCGAGATACGACATCGCATGGTGTATTTGGGCCCTCCAAAAGCTTCGGCTTGCGGTCCAAAGTTGAAGCTTGGGCTTTCTGAGAAAGGCTGTACGAGGACGAGCCCAGTGCCGGCGGTTTCAGTCTTCAGACACCCCTTCACACATGTATCTATCCGAGGCGACGCCTCGCCGGTGTCTCTGCCGGCGTCCCTCTACCTCCTCCGCGAAGCTTCCCAGCCACGATCGAGTTTTCTTCTTTTCATGACTATGCAATACTCTCTCTCTCTCTCTCTCTCTCTCTCCTCTCTCGCTCTCTGCACAAATCTGGTGCGACAAATGATAAAAAGTCATGGTAAAATCAGAATACTCTTAAAGACGGCAAGAATAGAAGAAAAAAAGTTTCGACAAAACCCGTAAAACTTCAAGTAAGGGTGATTTAATCAAAAACTTCATTTTTAGTGAACCAAATACATGAAATTTTTTTGAATTTATTTATTTTTTCTTCACAAAATCAAACACACCCTTGGATAAAATTTGTATAACTCGCGTAATATTTTTATCCGGCTCTCCCACACGTGCTTCTTGCTTTCTCTAGAACCTCCCACGTACCACGAGCCAGCTGTCCACCAACATCCCCCTACCCCATTGGTCGAACCGGCCGAAACAAAAATACACAAAGAATCAAATTAACTAATTACCCAGAAAGCCCTCCAAAAGCGCAACGCAACTTCGCTTACGTGGCCACTAGCCGCGAATGGCACGCGACTTTAAGATGCCCTTTCGTACTTCCCTCTGGGGCAACTCCGGTATCGGACCTCCCGTCACTTCACCGAAGCGAGGCGCTTACGTGGCGCGATCCGATCGGGTCATCGGGACACGTGGAGGGCGGAGGGAGCGAGTGCGGCCGAGAGAGAGAAGGATCTAAAATATCTGCGCCAGTCGTCCACGTCGGCACGGATGAGGGTACTGATCTGGAATCAGACATTGCACTTTTTCCTCCGAAAAGGGCAAAAAATAATTATTGTTTAAATAAATTTGTGAATTCTCTCTCCTTTGTCCGACCAAATATCTTTGCCTTTTTGCCTCTTCTCCCGATCAGTTCTCTCTCGGATCTCCGACCCAAACGATCCACGGAGCGTCCATAGTTTTCGGCTCGGATTCCGCCGTTTCAGGTTCAATCTCAGAGCTCGAGCTTCTCCGCGACGGTAGCGGGGGGACGTGGATATGGGGGAGGAAGTGAGGATGAGCGAATACGGCGGCGTCGATGGCGGCGACGATCGGGTTTCCGAGTGGGAGGCCGGCCTCCCGAGCGCCGACGATCTGGCGCCGCTCTCGCAGCCGCTGATCTCGCCGGAGCTGGCGTCCGCGTTCAGCATCACGCCGGAGCCGTCCAGGACCCTCCTCGACGTCAGCCGCGCGTCGGAGAACACTCTGGCGGGCCTGCGCGGCCACCGGACGCTGTCCCAGGGGTTCTCGTCGAACAACGAGTTCAAGTCCTTCGCGGAGGATCGTGACCCGATGGTCGCCGAGGAGACGGACGCGGACGGCTCCGATTCGAGGAAGATGAGGAAGATTGACTCCGCCGAGGAGGCGGATTCGGCTATGAGGACGGATACTTCCGTGGAGGATCCGTCGGCGAAGGCGATGAAGAGGCCGCGGCTGGTCTGGACGCCTCAATTGCACAAGCGGTTCGTGGAAGTGGTGGCGCACCTAGGGATCAAGAACGCGGTGCCGAAGACGATAATGCAGCTGATGAATGTCGAGGGATTGACCCGCGAGAACGTCGCCAGTCACTTGCAGAAGTACAGGCTTTATTTGAAGAGGATGGAGGGGCTGTCCAGTGAGGGCCCGTCCTCATCGGATCCGCTCTTCGCGTCGACACCGGTGCCGCAGAGCTTGCACGAGACCACCGGAGGTGGAGGTGGGCACGGGAACGGTCACGCGGCGATGCTGATGCCCATGCCGATGCCATATGGCGTGCCGCCTCATATGCCAATGCCTGTTCATGGGCAAATGCAAATGGGTAATCAGCAGGGGTTTCAGTCGAATCCCTACATGTTACGGCAGATGGACTGGTCGGGAAATAGATGCGGATCGGTTGTATCATATCCAAACTCCGGTCCTAATGATAAGTGATTATTTTCCTGAATTACATGGCGCTGATGGTTTGAGGTGAGATTCTTGCTTTCGCCGGTTATTCCCTGTGACCATCAAATTTTGCCATTGCTGATGATCGTGGCCCATCTACTAGCTCTGTTTTGCGGGGTGATTGTAGTGCTTTCTTTACAGAGAAGTGGAACTCGCGATTCTTTTCCATTAACAAGCCGTTTAATTTGTCTTTTCCATTTGCTTCAAGTAAACTTATACACACGTTCAGGGTTGACTCCGTTTGTCACTGTTCATATATGTACAACTGTGACTGCCCTTTGGAGTGGAGTGAAAATGAGTCAAGAAAAATCTTTGGCATGTTAGGAAAAGTTGGATCTCTCTTTTGGGACTAGAGAAAGAGGAAGCCGAGCCACAGTGGCCTATTTAAGCCTCTAATTCACATGGCATGAGTGATGGAGGGCCGGCGGATACGGATAGGACATCGATGATGAAGTGGCATCGTGGCTTTTGCTTGTTCGCTTCTTAAAAGTTGAGCAGAGAACTGAATTGCGATGAACTTTCATCATTCTGCTCTGACATTTTGGGTTAGTAGACGATGATGCCTCCTCATCTGAAGTCACGTGGGCTTATTTGATTAATGAAAATTGTGGTACTTGCTTCAATCCTTCTCGAAAAAAAATCATTTTATTTGCCAAGGTAGTCTTTGTTCTGGCCAAAACGATTACTATAGAAGTTCTTCTAATTGTTGCTATTAGACTGGTAGTAAATATATTTGCGTAGGGCGGTGGAAAGCGTAGTTCTGAACCTTAATGGATTCTGCTGGCCTTGCCTACTTGCAATACTCCTGCTTGTATTGATTTCCTAGTTTGGACTGTTCATTAGAGTGCTTCTTGCGTGGAGGAAGCTGCCATCATGTTCACAAACATTCTACAATTCCGACTGAAAAATGCCGGCATTTACTGTACCTAATGCTCGTATCTTGTCTGACCTTATCGTCCGCTTCCGAGAATGATACTCTCTAGATAGGTCGAAGTTACCTTCACTAGTTGACTCTACTACTGGGAGAAAAGGAAGAAGCTGCATGGTCTTGCCCCCACTCAATCTCGCATAGAGATTTCTACTCCAACCTTAGCTTGATTGTGGGATGAGTTCGTTCCACATCATTTGAACAAGCACGTTAAGGATGACGAAAGTAGCATACAGCTTCAATAGACACTTCTCTTACCTTCTGGTGACGGGGTCTCATTGAGAATAACGCATCTTATGTCAGTGCTAGAGGCACTGGAACGGAACTGGGTGGCTTGAGAACTTATACATGTGGTGCTCTCCCACTTACGTACTGAGTCACTGACACTGATCTTGTCATTTTGCTTCAGAGGTCATTTCCCTGTGCAAGCAGAAAGAGTGCAATGGGAGGAGCTGTGATCTGGACCATGATGTCGAGGCAGATTACCTATTCAAAGCTGTTCGGACTTTCTATCCAGCGGAAGAGCTTCTCCTAGATTCCTTTAACCTCCTTTCCAGCATTATTGTCGCGCAAGCATTCTCACTGGTGATTATTGTTTCAGAAGGGAAATAATGAAGTCCCAAGAGGAGCTGCCTGCTGGAACTCCTACTGTGAAGCAGGTCAAAGAGAGATGAGAAGTATAATATCCTCTAGCTGATGAAAGAGTGAAAAAGGGATAATTGTTCAGTTGTTTGACTCTAAGCTAGTTTTAGAGACATGCTTCTAATTTAACATGTCTTCAAATCTTCGGTATCAGATGTCAGCTTTGATCTTGCCATATTGTTGATTAATCGTCGGAAACTGGTACTTAAGGCGGATCATTCTCGTCGCATGCCATCCCTCCAAGTATAGGGGAAATGACACGTCCGTTTTCCTATATACATAACCAGCATTAATATTTATATATTCATCCACAAAATTGACAAAATAGCAAGCTGGTCACAGGTTCAGAGTTTTAAAGTCCACAAAAAAGAATATATACATCTCCAGTGACTAACAAATTATCTCAACTTATACCAAAGTCCAACTCTAAAAAATCCCCGTCGGTATCGCTCTCGTTTGATTAGTTGTAGCTGTAAAACTTGAAAAGGATTCATATGAATGATATGAGCAAACCACCGCATAGCAAGTAGTATAAGTCGCTTCTACGCAAATTGAGCATTTACTTTAGACATTTACAAATAGTATTAGTACATATTTATCTAAATCTGGTACAAAATATACGTACAAGATCAAAGATGAGTTATATCACTTCAAAAATATTTATTTGATCAACAATATTAAAGCAAACATTAATGATCCAATCCATCAATGAATATAGTGCTCGCTATCAAATAGGGTCACGTTTAAGGTTCCGTGACAAGGCCTATCAAAATTACTCCCTTGGAGTAAGTCTCAATCTATATTAGCCAGTGTCTTGGCCCAAACAGGGTGTTCAGAGACATTATGCATACACAACCCCTCAATGGGTTTAGCACATAGCAACAACGGGAATAAAACCACAATCTCATTTTCCAACAACTCACAAAACCCATTCAAAATCCATTTCATAAATCGGAACACAAACCAAACTTATAACCTTTCTCAGTTCAATTTATCAAGCAACATGCATTTTATATAGCATTTCTCGAATTATTTTACAAATAATCAACTAATTTCAAGAAATGCTTTAATATGCCATTTCACATAACCAAAAGGGTATGATCTAGCTTGATGCAACTAATATGCTCTAAACACCACATTTCGTTTTCTCTTTTTGATATAAATGATACCATGTAATCCCTCTTTTCCATCATTTTCAAGACATGACTTAATAAATCCTTGAATAAATAAGTACCACTCACTTGAAAATGTGAACTAGCTTGAGCGAAAAAAAATCTATATCGTATCTATTGAGTGACAAATGTGTATCAAAATCAAGGAAATAACGACCTTAACTAAGATTCGAAAAACTAAGCTTATTTGGTGACAAAGCCACTCTGACAACCAACAAAAAGCTCACCCAAAGCAGAACAACTACTATTGTCCGTTGTACTGCAATAGCTCGCGCGCCGAATTTAAAAGTGTTCATTTGAGCTCTACCGAAACTCGTTTCAAGTTGGTCCGGAGTCATTGGGACATTTATTTGACACACTAAAAGATGGCCAGAGACGGGCAAAACCAGCGCCAAACACAGTAATTCAAATTTGGCGCAACAGACTTCAAAATTTCACTCTGACCAAACTGTACACTCAAATCAACTTCTACGAAATTTACACGTCCACGACACCCCAAAATTTCTTTATAACATGATTTCACAATTCACCAATCTTGAGAACCAACTGAGCAACTCAAAATTCAACACGATCCGAAATTACATATGTACTAAGAGATTATCTCCAAATAAATAAATCAAGACTTGGAATTCTTACCGAGCGCTTCGAAACGACGTTGCTTCGGCGTGTCAAGTTGTCTGTGGCTTGCCGAACCAAAACCCTTCATCTCTCTCTTGGTTTCTTTCTTTTCTCTTTCCCTCTCTTCTCACTTCTTTTCCTCTTCTTTTATTTAGCACAAGCAGCAGCAAAAATGAGAAATTGGCTGAGGAAAGTGCGCTGAGGTGTATCTTCATGGGCCTAAAATAGGGTTTGGAGAATTGGACTCAAACTTTTTTCTCTTTTTTGGCCCATTTGTTGCAATTATCAAACAGGTTCCGCATTTACACTCCTATCAAACCCTAAGACATGGCTCAATGCCAATCCTTCCTTCACGAACCAGCAGGGCATGTCAAATCTAGTTACCAGTCGATAGTGTAAACTGTCAACTAGGATTTTTGAGATAGATACCAGAAATGTGGCTCTCACTGCAATAGATCTATCTTTTTTCTTGGCAAGTTCTCAGTTTCCCTATCTCCCCAATCAAATGGTCGCACCTATCCGAACCATCCGATGGAATCACCAATTATCTCTGCTTATCATCTGATCTTCCACAGTAGTCCCGTACTGAGTTGTAACTGATTGTAATTGCACCTGTTTTAATGTGCAAGAGTAAACTTTTCCATTCCTCGGGATGGAGATAAAATAATAGCATTCACTTCAAGCTGTGTCTGAGCATCAGACGGACTCTATCCAACTAGAACCAAGAAACTTTATCAGTTTTCTTCTTTTCATTCTCAACCTTGCATTCCAATCATTACTGGCATTGGCATATAATTCAGACAGCAACATACTATTCCCTGCATTTCCAGGCTCAAGCCCTGAAAGATGCCGAGCCGCTACTTCTGCAAGTTCCAAGTTCCCGTGGTTCCTACATGCCCCTAGTAGGGCTCCCCACACGAACAAATCAGGTTCCACAGGCATTGCCTCAATAAAGACGTAAGCTTCCGATAGTTTTCCAGCTCGACCAAGAAGATCCACTATGCAAGCATAATGCTCGAGCCTTGGCTCTATCTTGTAAGCTTCCTGCATCTTGTGGAACAAACTCTTTCCAAGTTCAATCATACCTCCATGACTACAAGCAGTGAGAGCTGCCGTGAAGGTCAGGTGATCGACCCTCTTACTATCTTCCTTCTCCATCTGAGCGAAAGTTTCAATTGCTTCGTTACAATAACCATGGCTAGCCAACCCAAAAATCATGGAATTCCAAGAGACTGCGTTCTTTTCAGACATGTCAGAGAATAACAACTTAGCTTCGGTTATAAGACCACATTTTGCATACATGTCAAGAAGAGCGCTTCTCACAAAGATATCGTTTTCCACTCCAAGCACAACTGCATAACCATGCATTTCCTTCCCAAGCCTCACATTGGCAGATGTAGCACAAGCAGGCAAGAGACTACTAATGGTGGCCGAATTGGGGTAAACCCTGCAAGCCATCATCTCCTTGAATGTCTTAAAAGCATCTTCGTTTTTGGAACTCTGTACGAGTCCAGATATAATAGAGGTCCAAGACACCACATCCGGCTCAATACCAGCAAAGCTCATCGACTTGAGCAGAACTTGAACAGCCAGAGGGTCACCCTTCTGCGAAAACCCATTGATCAATGTATTCCAGGTTACAACATCTGGCTTCAGACCCCAAAACTTCATGTTCTCTACCAATCCAATTGCCTCTTTTGCAAAGCCATTTTGAGCATAACCTGAAACCATAGCATTGAATGTGACCAAATCTTTCTCTACCATCATATCAAATACTGTGCGCGCCTTTTCAATGTGCCCACATTTCGAGTACATATCAATCAACGCGGAATTGATGAACAAATCGTCTTCGACAGACAGTTTCAGAACCAAAGCGTGCACATTCTCTCCGGCTCGTCGATCTGAGAGTTGCCCACAGACTTTGAGGATGCTGGGAAACACAAAATTGTTGGGCTCCATCCCCTCCCTCCTCATCTCGAGGAACAAATCAAAAGTCTCCTGATGGTAGCCACGCCGAGTAAAGGCACCGAGGAGGACGGTCCAACGGCGAACATCTGTTTGAGGAATTTCATCGAACACACGTCGGGCGTCAACTGTGCTTCCACAGTCAGTGTAGAAGCCGATAACTTTGGAGGCAATGTGAGCGGAAGTACAAAGACCCGTAACGATCAGATGGGCGTGAAGGGCTTTTCCCGAGCGAAGTGCTCGATTACGAGCACAAGCATCAATCAGCTCGGCACAGGCATCAAAAGAAGAGTGATACGTACGGTTGATCGATGGAGTACCACACAGGTTCTCGTTCCATACAGGGCACTTGGTGAAGAAAGACATCAAAACTGGCACCGCTCCGAACCGGTCTCACAGAATCAAAGATGGCAGTTCGGTTCACATATATCTTCATATTCCGGTCGAAAAAGCAAAAATTGAGTACCGGGCGTTGGGAAGCGGATCACGATTTCTGTGATATGAATAACATTACTCAAATCAGACCGTCCAAATGAAAATGGACGGCCTGATTTGAGAGAGGGTTGGGATTCAAAATTTTTCAAACCTAAAAAAAAATCTCGCACAATTTTTTTTCCCTCCTCTCAACAAATGACGTGACCCATTCTTGGTCGTCCAAATGAAAATAGACGGCTTGATTTGAGTAATGTTACTCATGTCACAAAAACCTTAATGTTAGGTGATCCGGATCCCCATGCGTTGAGCCGTGTAGCACCGACACGACACGCACAACACGCTGACATGTGATTTCTAAAAAAAAAAAAAAAGAAATTTCGACACGTTGGGACACTTTTGTATATTAAATATATATGATAAAAAGTTTCTTCTTTTACCTATTAGGTTTTTTTGGATTGGTTGGGTATATTAATTTTGGGATGACTGGGTATATGACTTTATATATATAGTTAATAAATTTACATTTTGACCCTTAATTTATTAAAAATGCTTAAAATTAACCTCGTGCGTGTCATAATGGCATGTTGAGATGCTGGACTCGCGTGTCGTTGGCGTGTCTGAAGTGCTAACCACGTGTCGGTAGTAAGGTGGTGCGTCATTGTACACCCTTCGAGCTGTAGTTGCTCGATCGAGTTCTTTCATAATCCCCCCTCTCTCTTTGCATGTTACTCAGTTAGGCCTCGGGGAAGCCGTGACGCCAAACTCTAGGGCAGCCTCGTTGTATCACACAATGACTGTAATAGGATAAGATAAGGAATCCAAGAATTTTGTCATATCCTATCTACTGTTTGATGAACTGCGGATATAATTTCGGGTATTTTGTCTGGTTGGAAAACTTTTGAGCATCTAGATCCATATTTTAATAGAGATGTGTATGTTTGTTACAAACCGATCAAGAGAGTCGTCGGAAGAATTTAAGTGGCCACGGATTGAGAAAAACGTAGCCCTATCAATAAGCTAACCCTTTGATACATCTATGATAAACAGAATCACTTCTAATGGATTGGACGGACTAAGGGATCGATTTCCGGTTCGGTTACGGATCCCAAATCGATCCCACCCTAAAATCCGCACTCGGACCGGGAGGACCGGTTCCCGATCTGGTGCGGTCCCACCGTGGAATTGAAAACCAGACTCGGAGGATTGGTTCCCAGTTTCAAGGACCGGAGCAGTCCAATCATTGGATCGATTACGTTTTTTGTTTATGATTTGCCATTAAATTTTTCTCGTTAGCGACATATTCAACGGACCACATCTTGTTAATTGCATTGTGTTGTCACTAAGCCCGAAAGTCATACTAAGCATTATAAGCATCTTAGGTTTAGGTTTACATTTAAGAATTTTTTTGAAGAAAAAAATATTATTCGGTTTGGTCTGGTTCCCTCCTGAAATTGGGAACTCGACCTATCATAACCGGTTCCATAGGTTCCATCGGGAATCGGACCGATCGTAACCGGTTCTATCGGGAATTGAACCGGAGCACCCAAAAATCGGACCAAACTAGCCGGTGCAAGCCGTTCCCGAATCGATCTATCCATTATGCTCAGTCCTAGGACAGAGCCAATGCTTTGTATGCTGTCTATAGGGGCGATCGATTCTAGGATGGGTGGTTCCCACCTTAGAACCGAGAACCGCCCGCTAAGGACTGGTTCCGCAAAATGCGAACCGTGAACCACCCGCTCGTTCCATGGATCCACCCGAGAACTGAACCACCAGTCTGGTCCGGTTCCTAATTGGATCTCGGTTACAGTCCTACCGAGCACCAACATCAATTAAAAAAGAAAATGGAACCAATCCCTAGCGATTGAAGGAGGAGGGCTCAACTTGGGACTTTAACAGTGCATTCCCCACGTTTGCTTTAGTATTCTTATCACATGAAAAACTTAAGGACAATGTCTTTGCAAGAGACAATATTATTGTCAGCAATGGAGTCGAGCATCGTGAAAAATGCAATAGCAGTTGATCAATTAATTAATGCAAGTTTTCAAATGCATCCATAGTGTACAACACATATCACACATGAAAATAAGTTGGGTCTAGACTTTTTTTTTTTTGGACGGATGGGTATGGACTCTGGGCCTTTGAGGGAGATGGTTTCAATTAAAAGAATATACATTTGTATTATATAAATGGACTAGTTCAGTTGAGTCAATTGGATGGTTCCCACTCGAAATCGCGAACCGAATCGGTACTCGTTGGTTCCAGAAAATTGAAACCGGAAACCAGACCGATACTCGCCGGTTCCATCCAAAATCAACCGATTGGGTACAGTCCGATCCGATTTGGGTGGATCATGATTTTTTTGCTCATCCCTAGCTGTCTATGTACATAAATCGGAGTATATTATTGGATCATATCATCTTACATGAGCATATGTAATCCAACGGCCGACACCGTTGGTCTATCTAGCCAAGAATCTAAGGCTGTTGATTGTGCAGATTGGATCGGTTTTATGACAAGACGCTGATTTGTACTCGGGCCGACACGTCTCGAACAAAGATTCCATTTTTTTCCCCCTCTGTTCTCTATGGCATGAGATCCACACACACTCACTTGATGAACATGCATCATGGATTAGCTTCGCCTCTGAAGCCACAAGCCTGTCGCTGCTCGGACTTCGCTTCCACCGCAGATTTTCCTTGCCCTTCCCCTCTCCGTCTTCGAACTCAACCGGATCGATTCTTTTGTCACAGACGCAGCCATGGACGTGTCTTTGGCCCTCTCGTGTCCACTCGACAGTCGTTTGTTTGGCCGGGCGAGGGGCACCGGAAGAAGGGTCGGCGGGCGAATACGCGTACCCTCTTGAGAGCGAGCCGAAGAGAATCTCCGTACGAAGTTCTGGGAGTGTCTCCCTCTGCGACTCCCGATGAAATCAAGAGGGCTTATCGGAAGCTCGCTTTGAAGTATCACCCTGATGTCAACAAAGAGGTATGAGCGGTGTCTCCATGATGGCCTTGATTTTACTGCACAATTTGGTGTGTTTAGCTCGAGATAAATCGTGTCGATGCTTGTGGGTTCAAATTAGCTCTCTAGTGTAATTGTAGATATACAGTACTGGTTCATTGACATATTAAAATTTCATTGATTGTAGATAAATGGTTGTACTGTAGCTGCTGCAGTTACTTGTGTTGTTCCGTGTGTTTGGTCCCTTTTTTAGAGTTGCAATACCTTGAAGCTGGTTGGGAAGCTGTGCAGGCCCTGCAGCTGGTAGGTCTTTTGCTCAATACCTTGTAAGTAAACTTGCATAGTCCCTTTTCACAGAAAAAACTGGAAAGCTGTACCTGATAGGCTATGATAGACTTACTCGGGGTGGAATACGGTCCACTAGCAGTCTGGCACGAGACTCTCTATGGCTCTTGCAGACAAGTGCTCATCTTTCTATTGTTGATAGATGGCTAGAAGAAATTAAGATTACAGAACTTTGTAGCTTGGGGTGATTTTTCTATTTTGCAGTTTGGTGAAGTAGTGTTTGGTGTAATCTATTTGAATCATGGGTGTCTTTCCTTCGATCTAAAGTTGGAAGTTAGTCTGCATTGATGCTCCTAATGTTACCCACAAACAGATCACAGAATGATGGATTTTCTCCTTCATGAGACATTTGAAGGACCGCATCTTTAAGTCGGGGTAGCACTAAAGCCTGCTTTATTCTGACCCTTTGGTCTCATGGATCTTTCATCTCTATGAACTTGTTTAATAGTCACTGTGGACTCGTTAAAGTTATTTGACTTTTCGAGCTCAGCCTGAACAAATGTTAGGATTAGGTAAACCGTTTATGTGCTTCAATGGTGTAGATGTCAACGGAGTATTTTGATTTTAAGCACTAGAGCCGGTAGGGCTCATAGATCCTGACAAGGTTGTTCCAATGTATAAATTCATTTAAATCTCATGGACCCTGACTACTTTTTCTGGAAAACTCCACACTATGTGAATCTAGACAAGTGATAGAGGAATATCGAGATTCTCGCTGTGCATTGTTGCATTTAGTGTGTTCTCAGACTTCTTAGCGCAAAATGTTCACATAGAGTTGGGTTTGTTAAGCAGCATTAAGTGCTGAAAATATCACTCCATTAGCACTTAATGTCAGTGTGTTTGAAAACCACTAACTACACACAATTTAATTAATTGGTTTAAGTATAAAGTCACTTAATGTGGTAAGTAAGAGTTGTGCACTTAATTGGTTAAGTGATAAAATATACAATGAACACTAAGATCTTACGTATTATATTGTGAAAACATTTCAATAATACTCACTATTGCAAGTTTGGTAAGAAAACAAGGAAAAAGTTGAAATTTAATATTCTTGTGTTAACAAGCAACTTTTAACTTTTATTTTCAGTACTTAAAAACTTCAGCACTTACTATTTCGTATTTAAATTTTTGGAATCCATCTTTCAGTTCTATCAGACGAGCTATATTGTCTTGCATGTGTTTAACGCCGTCTTGTATGGGCATTTGAAAATTGGTAAGGACCTATCTTCGATGCTGTGGTGGAATTGTCGACTGGTCAAGTGCAAGTGTGGGAATTGTCTTGTTGTCAGTGATTGATCGGTTCACACAGTTTGCCTCTTCTTTAGGCGATCAAACTTACAGACTGCAAGTTTAATGGCTGTGGACAGATGCATTTATCATCCTTCGAGGAATATTTTTGTTTCAGTACTTGTCTACTGTTAGTCTACTCTTAATTTCCCTTGGTAATGCCATTTGCTACCATGCATGATGAAGAAAGAGACATTTGGATCATGATTGTGGCCTGGGCAGGGGTTGTTCAATTTGCTCTTGGTATGGGTCCTGAAAAATGTCTTGGGAAATGCAGATGCAGTTGCTAGAGAACCATATAGAAAATTGTTTGACATAAGGACTTTGAGTAGGATCTTTATTTTCCTCTGTGCTTATTTTGTTTTCTGTCGCCATGCATTGATTTCATCAGCAATACACGTTGAGAATATAATGTTTTTAACCATTGTACGTTATTGCAAATGGTTCATTCCTCGTCTCCAATGGACATTTGCTCCTTTGAGACCTTTAAGTAACTAAAAAGGCTTAGAGCTTTTTTTTTTAATCTGCAGAACATTCCTAGTTGTGTAGTTTTCGTAGCTATATCCTTTCACGATCTTTGTTGTAATAGCAGCCTCTGTCAAGAAAAACAGATGAAGAAGACCACTCAAATAATGGTCGATAAAATTGGAAAAATTTATTCTGCAGTTCGCGGGTACATCATTTTGTAGCATTGCATTTGGCCCTGATGAATGTGGTTTTTTAATTATCAAAGACTTATTTCATTTCCTTCTAAAGAAAAATCATGATTAATTCCACAAAAAGTGGTGATTTGCAATGCGATGTAGTTTCCTTTCTCAAACTGCTGTCAGCTAAAATTTAATTATCTTATATGTCAAAATGTCTCATATTTCAGGCAAATGCACAGGACAAGTTCATGAGGATTAAACATGCATACAATGTTCTCCTTAATTCTCGTGATTCGGATTCCAAGAGGAGATACAACACTGGAAATCGTGCATCCGGGTTTTCATACTCCACTGAGGATAGGAGCACCCTAGATGAAGAATTCTATGGACTCGGTAAAAGCAATAATAAGCTGCAGTCATTACTTTGTGCATTATACAGTATCCTTTCAGGGCTTAGGTGGGTTTGGTGTTTTGACCAAAATGACATCCTAAGGTCCGGACCATCTTGGAAAGGGAATACATTTCAATTAATTATATAGGAGGTTCTTTACTGACAATCATTAGGAATTTAATTTCTCGGTTAATGTCTGGATAAAATGCAGTAGAAACTTATAGCAGAGGCTACATGGATATGCAACTTAGTATAATGTAGATTGTGTATGGCCCTTGCGAATTCCTATTTAAAAAATACTTTTTGAGCACACCTCACTTGTTCTTTAGCTTGGTTCTAGCTTTTCTTTTGTTCCACCAACTTTAGATCGACCTTGGCATGTGATTGTCTAGGGCAAAGTTTCTTTTCTGATGTGGTTCCAAGTGTATGTTAGTTTAGGAGATTTTGTACGTTCTTATGTTTAACCCGTTTATGCTGCAGGTAACTTTTTCAGGGATATTCAGATAACAATAGGTAGACAGTTCTCTCAATGAGATATTGCAAGTGCCATCTAGTTCTTGGCTTACCTGTTACTTTTTAATCTAACAACTTATATCATTTCCTACATTTAAAAAATTTGCGTCGATTTTCACCATCTTGTTTCGCATGGCAGAGGATTTCTTCAGAGATCTTCAAGAAGAATTTCGTAACTGGGATGAGAGTGCATCTTCACAAGGAAAGCCGAAGAGCTTGTGGGACGAATTGGCGGTGAGAATTGCTTTTAAAATGTTGCTACATTTGGAAAAACAAAATTGCTTCTGTGCTATTCTTTTTAGAACCTGTTTTTATGGAAAAAAGTAAAATATAGAATCATTTGATCTATCGTCTTCTATCCTTGGTGTTTGAGAGACATGATTTGAAGCTAGGACCTTATGCTTTAAATTTTGTTGCTCAAAGGAAATTGGTGAAGAATTTGTGGAGTTTCTGGAGAAGGAGCTAAACATAACTGATTCAGAGGTGGAAGCATATCAGTATGATGATGGATCGCAAAAAAGTTCCGGGACTGAAGGTACGCAAAATGCTAGTGAAAATGAAGCTAGCAAGGGAAGCAGCATCGAGGAAAATATTGATGAGATAGAAGCTACTCTTGCTCGGTTGAAAAAGGAATTAGGCCTGTAATCGATTCATTATGATTTTGTGTCGCATATTTATTCTGATGCTCATGTTGTGTTTGTATAGATATGATATGTTGTGGTACCTGTAGCTACAATAATCTTTGAAATTGGCAAAGGTCAGCGATGGAGGCAAAGAGAGGAGTTGGAGATTAAGAGCAAGTCCTCCAAGATCATTGAATAATAGGTACAACTCTGGAGTAATTTTGGCGCTCAAATTTCATTTTAACCAATTAATGAAAAGATGTTTCTTTTCTGTTTGCACATTCTTAGAAGTATGTTTTCTGGGCCGTTTTCTGAGTAATGTGAGCTGGAAAACTGTTTTCTCTGTGTTTTTGCTGTGTTCCCTTCCGTGTTGTGGTGGTTGCATTTATAATAGTCAAGAGTATGTTTGTTCACGGAAAATGTTATATTTTTGAAAAATACTTTCTAGGAAGTCATTTTCCAACAATAATGACAATATTTTCGGTGTTTCACTGAAATCTAAAAAATAACTGGAAAGTATTTTCTTTCTTTTGGAAAGGAAATTCTCATTTGATTTTCCTTAATAGACAAACACTATTTGGACGCAAGTATCTTGTGCACGAGTAGCCAAGGAACTAGGCATGGGCATTGGGGTCCCAGTCCAGGGCGCGGCTACCCAAACACTGGCACTAGGGTCTTGGGCCTAGCCTCAATGGACTCGAGCTCGAGCGCTGGGACCCTGTCCCGGGATCGGGAGTAGGGGATCCGGGCATAGGCATTGGGGTCTTGAGTTCGAGCATGGGGGACCCGGCATGGGCATTGGGGTCTTGGGCCTCGACCTCGATGGGTCCAGGCTCGAGTGTGAGAGATCTGGGCACTGGCATTAGCGTCTCGAGCCGACCTTATGGATTTGGACTCGGGCTTGGGCGCTGGGGATCTAAGAATGGGTTTTGTCTGACTTTTATGGACTCGGGCCCAACCTCCATAGATTGAGGCACGGGCATCAGGAACTTGGGGGCACGGGCACCAAGGTCTCAGGCCTAGCCTCTATGGACTCGTTCAAGGGCTCCGAGGAGCCGATCAACTATATTAGGGTCTTAGGCTCGATCTTTGTGGACGAGCGCCAGTGTCCGGAGCCCCACCTTTGTTTACCTGGGCCTGGGTATTGGGGTTTTGGGCTCGGCCTCTTTGGACTCAAGCTTGGCCTGGATGGACCCTAGTGGACTCTGCCCCGACCTCTAGACGTGGGTCCACTACGATGAGCCCGGGAACGAGTGTTAGGGTTCTCGTGCCCAAGTACAGAGTTTCGGGTCCAAGCACCAATATCTAGTCATTTTTTGAAAAATAATTTTCAATTTTATAAAAAGGAAATCATTTTTCTAAATTTAAGGATAGGTTTTTTCATTTTCCTAAGCAATCCCAACGCCGGAAAATGAGGAAAAATAATTTCCCGTAAAACAAGAGAAGCCTAAGGTTACATTCGTTTCGCGGAAAATGAGTGATTTGGAAAACATTTTTCGAAAAATAATCGATTTTAGCACTTACGAAAATAAATGAATGAAATTGTTTTTCATTGCTTAAGAAAATAGTTATGCATAGATTGTTATCGGTGATGAAAACATTTTCCACTGACTAATTCTTCTAAACCACATACGCAATCATTTTTTGGAAAATGTTTTCCGAATTGCTTATTTTCCGCAATAACTATATATGTCTTCTGGAAAAATTACCAAAAAAAATCGTAAATATATTGTAATTGTGTCAATTCAGACATAAACCTTGTTTTTGCCAATTCAGTCTTAATCTTTTTGCATTGGTGCCAATTCAATCATTTCGATTAATTTTGGCCGAAAATTGATGACATGGACACCGGCTGTCCAACGTGGTACTGTCGGAGCTGGCGTGGAATTTTCTGATTTTTTTTTTAATTCTTTGGTCTTGTTTTTCCTCTTATGTTTCTTTTTTGTTAATGGTTGACACGAGGCTGTCGGCCATCGATCGAGGCTTGGCGACCTTTGGGCGAGGGCCGCGACCCTTGGTCAGATCTGGGAAACGATCGGCGGCTGGCGGCCTCATGCCGGCCATTAAAAAAAAACCAGAATGAAAAAAAAAAGATTGAAAAATTAAAAATATTCAACGTTAGCCCGGCAGTACCACGCAGGACGATCAGTGGACAGTCGGCGTCTACGGAAGGACTGAATTGGCACAAATGAAGAAAGTTTAGGACTGATGACAAGAAAAAAAAAATATTTAGAAGTGAATTGACAAAATTGCAATAGCATTAAGGTTTTTTTTTTCCAGTAATTTCCTCGTTTCTTTCCTTCATGATAATGGGAGTGACATCGTATGAGAAGTTAAATTTGTCTCAAACTCACATCAATCTTTCCTTCCTTAATAATAGGCTCTGGTGGTGTCTACTTATAAGAAAGATCTTCCTTAATTTTTCACACGTGCAACGAAATTGCAATTCCCGAGATGCATGCGATTCCATCGTACTGAGAAATGATGATCCACCTCTGTTAAAGATTGAATCAATGTACTGTGTAACCGTTGAGTTTGCCCGCTATAGATGGAGGGTTACGACCTGTTCGTTTAAATTCATAATCCGAACTAGCTTAACTCATTTGATCAACTGCATGCGCCGGCGTAAGATCTTTCGAAATGGAACTACGTCGTGATTTTTGAGCTCCGGTTCGAGTGAAATAGGGAAGGCAGCAGGAATTCTAGAGGACAAGAGATGGCCATGGAATGGGACCGGGCTTCGCGCTTCGTATCCTGAAGCGAACGGCGACAAGAGGCTGCCCATCTTCTTCTCTTCTTCTTCTTCCTCCTTCACCATAACAAGAACCTTCAGTCTCCTCTACTGCGCAGGAGACAAGAAGGAATTCTCTTTCCACAGTCGCCACCCGCTTCGCTTCGATGACCCTCCGTCGGAACCACTCGGTTGGGGAAGCATCTCGGAACGGCAAGAATTTTTACGAACACCCCGCGCGCTCAGCAAGCTCATATCTCGTTGCGCCAAATGGGTCTCTCTTCACGCGGGGGCTCAGCTCCATTCCGTCGTCGTCAAAATGGGGTTCGCTTCGAACGTCTATTTGTGCAGTGCTCTCGTCGATATGTACGGTAAGTGCGGTAGGATCTGGCACGCCCATGACCTGTTCGACGAACTGGGTGAGAGAAGCGCGGTCACTTGGAACTCCTTGATCTCCGGTTATCTTCACGTAGGTCGGCCACTGATTGCGGTGGACTTGTTTCTGAAAGTGCTTGAAGTGGGAATTGCTCCTACGCCGCATAGTGGTTCCACTGTTTTGGTGACTTGTGCTCAACTCAAAGACGGAGATATTGGGAGACAGATGCATGCTCTGGGTCTAAAAGCAGGGTTTGGGTGTAATGTTGTCTTTGGGACTGGCCTGAATGACATGTACAGTAAATGTTCGGATTTGGAATATTCGAGGAGGGTTTTTAACCGGATGGCGTGCAGAAACGATATTACCTGGACGACGATGATTAGTGGGCATGCGCAGAGTGAACAGCCAAGTGAGGCGATGATATTACTAAGAGAGATGATGCGTCAAGATCTTAGACCAAATTTTATGTCACTTATAACAGTTTGCTCTGCTCATTTTTGAACCTGGGTCATTTGAATTGGTGCAAGCAAGTTCACTGTAGGGTGATCGTGGAAGGTTTGGAGTCCATCATGTATAAGCGGTCACACTCGTGACTGTCTATTCTGAGTGCAGCAGTAGCTTGGAGGACTTTCGCAAGGTTTGTTTGGGTATAAGAACATGGGATCAAATCTCATGGAATGCGGTGATCGCCGGATATGCTAATCTCGACAATGGAAAAGAAACTGTGAACTGTTTTTGCAAAATGAGAGAGGCTGGAGTTTGTACAGACTTTTTCACATTTGCGAGCACCCTAAAAGCTGTAAAGGCTGTAAGTTCTTTCTCTGCTCTTGAAGAGGGGAAGCAAATCCATGCTCTAATTTTAAAATCCGGGCATGCTTCTCACATGTATGTTCAGAATGGACTTGTCTCTATGTATGCTAGATGTGGCATACTTGGTGATGCAGAAAAGGTCTTCTCATCAATGGAAGAGCGTGATGTTATCTCCTGGAACGCATTGTTTTCCGGCTATGAGCACCATGGTTTTGGCAGGGAAGCTGTGGAGTTATTTGAGCAAATGAGGAGAACCGATATTAAACCTGAGCTGTGCTGCCAGCTTGTAGTCATGCTGGTTTGGTTGAGAAGGGACTTGAATACTTTTCCATAATGGGGAGCAATGATTCACAAGAGCCACCAAAATCGGAGCATTATGCTATGGTTGTCAATCTTTTTGGTCGAGCTGGACATCTCGAAGAAGCAGAGGCATTCATCTATGGCATGCCAGTGAAGCCAGGTCCCTCGGTCTACAAAGCTCTACTAAGCTCTTGCAGAATTCATGGAAACAAGGAAATTGCTCTACGATCCGCGAAGAAGCTTTTGGAGCTGTATCCTGATGATCCTGCCACTGATGTTCTGCTATCCAATGTTTTGCTAACAGGATGCGAATGGATGGATGCTGCAGAAATACGGGCACTCATGTGCGATAGAAGCGTTCAGAAGAAACCAGGTTCTAGTTGGCTTTAGCTCTGAAGGAGGATATGTGCTGAATTTTCTTTCCTGGGACAATGGAAACCTTATCGTGGGAGGTGTCAAACTGTCAGAACATGTGAGTAGCTATCTTTTACCCCCCTCATAGAAGAAGGAGAAATTAACGTTTACCTCTCTGTTGGTCCCCAGAAGCATAAATCCATTCCATCACCACCTTTGGTCCCCAAAAATAACTTCTTTGTAACTTGCTGAAAATGGCAACATGACTACTGAGGACGAAATTAAGATATAGAGAAGATTGCAGGACCTCATAAATTTCCACGGTCCTTGAACATAGAATCAGTTTACAAGAAGTACCGGGATCAGTAGTTTTGCCTCCTTGTTTTCTAGTATACGATGATGTTTGTTTTTCTATGTTCATATATCCCTTTTGTTTTGCTAAGACTTGCTAATTTTCACCACAGTTGAAGAGGAATGAAGCTACAGAACAATGTTCCAAACGAGCTGAACTGACTGCAAGTGAAACATCCCTTTACCAGCGGACCATGAATGTACATTTCCTATCTCCTTATAATGCTCTCTTTGTGCATACTTGGCTGTCAACGATTCCGTTTCTGTCAGTTCTTTTTAAGTCTATCTTCACCTGGAGCATAGCATTGTAAAAATCATTTTAAGCTGCCTAAAGTGATATAGTCTATAGCGATTCTGCTAGGAATTGAACCCACTATTAAAATAACGTGAACTTTATGCCCGGTGAGCGCGAGTGCAATGCTCTAAAAGATAATAGATATGGAAAGCGAAATCATCCTCAAGAATGAATGAGAAGCATATGTCACATAAAAAAAATAGTGATATGAACAGGAAGGAAGATTATGTCACATTGAAAAATCTAGTAATATAAACAGGAAGTGATCTTATCGATATCGTATGTAGGACAATCCCAACTTAACGATAACAGTGGATTTCTAATACTGGCAGCTACCGTTGTCACTCCTAGCTGTCGGATCGAAGTTTGACGCAGCTGGGTCAGTGCAACCTTCAGGAACAGGAAGATTGACTTGTTGGGCTGCTTGGCCTGCGGTATAGTTCTCATGAGACGCTGGAACAAAATCCTGTATAACTGAAGTAGAAGAGAGTGCAACTATCCATTAAAAACAACCTCAGGGATATCGGGGTTCTAACCATAGAAAGATCCCTGCTTAATAGCATCTTGATTGGCATCTCCCAGAGCTGCCTCGGACAAGTACTTATCGGCCAATTGGACTCTCTTCACATTTTCTTGTTCCTGCACCAGCATGTTGCCATACTCCATCAGCTTCTCAATAGTCATTTTGGGCTGATCAAAAGTCGGGGGGCCCTCCTTCGAGTTCACGAGCTTCTTCCCGATGCCGTCGACTCCCACGCCAGATACCCACTTCCTAACCTCGTCGTCGTAGACTCTTGCTCTTAGAGCACCGAAAAAGTCTGCAAGAAGATTTGGAGTTTGTGCTGAATTTGCAATATTAGCAGAGTATCTAGAGATCTACACCATGCTTACCAATTGATTGACCAGGGAAACTGTCAACAAGCTTCACTATGGCTTCGGCGGCGATGTTGTCAGTCCTGAAGATACCGATGCAAACACCAATTCGGTCTTCACGAGTGGGAGCCCAGTAGAATTTCTCCATACGACCATCACGGATGAGGGGGGCGTACAACGTGGAGAAGTCGTTGCCTGTGACGATGATGGGGACACGAGGATTCTCCTCCTTGTTGTACATACCGGGGAGCTGGACGCTGGTCGGGTTATCGGCAATATTCATGAGTGTAGCGTTCACCATTTGGTTGTTCACCGTGTACTGCGTGGTACCACCCATCCTACCCGCACCGGCATCAAGATCATTGATGAAGAGGCAGCACATCTTCCCTTTCCTGATGATGTCGGCCGCTTCACGGTATCTTTGCCGGATGAGTTTTGCTGGTTCTCCGGCGTTTCCACTTTCCAGCTCTCCAGCACTCATCATGATGGGGCTGAAAATTTCATCACCAAGTATTCAGAGCAAGCGGACAGTACAATAAGCCTAATTAAGCATGGGGGCTTCTGGTCTTTCGATCAGATTTCAGATGAAGAGCTCACGTGATTCCCATTTTGGCGAAGACGAGCTCGCACTGGAAGGATTTTCCCTGGCCCTTTCCACCCCAGACACCTAAAATCAGGGGAACCTGATCGAAAACCAGATTAATTATTCAGAGTCATTCAGTTCAGACTAGTCGGACCAAATTTCTACACGTTTGTTCTCAGTACAGGCTTCTGACCTTGATGTTCGGCAAGGTCATGAAGTTCTTGCTGATGTGAACGACGAGCTTGTCCATGAAAGCAGGAGCGATGTAGAATCCATCCATGTTATTATCCAGGTTATATCTAAATCAAGGGCAATACGTAATCAGTTCGCATGACTATTTGAGTTTGGTCGATTATTTGACCTTTGTTTCTGATTGTGTGAATAAAAAATAACCATGTAAAAGCGTTTTCTCGATCGCTTCGCTTATGTACTTACTGGCGAAGACCGGTGCTGATATAATCATAGGAACTCATGACGGCATAGTGGGTTCCGGCTCCCGAAGGAGCCTGGAACAGAGAATCAACCATGCCCTTGCCTCTGGTAATGTCTTGCTGGTCGTCGGAAGCGTCGTAAGCGAGGCCTCTCCATTTGTCCTTCTCGGTCTGCTTCCCCTCGTCGATCTCGGCACAAACCCTCAAGCCTCGCGACGAAGGCTTCGGGTTGGTGATCCTGGAGCTCGCCTTCTTCAGGCCGTTGCCCAAGAAGCCCGAGCTCGAGTTGTTGAAGCTCAACTGCATTACACCACATGAACTCCATCACATAAAGCCAACATAAGTCCACTGGTACTAGAATGGAATCTCTCTCCAAGGCAAGACCATCTCATTCTACTTACAGAATCAACTGTCAAAAGATTAAAGAACAACAAAATCCAAAAACGGATCACACTCTACCGGACTTTACTTGCTGAACCACTCAACAATGATGGACGTGTGCGCAGTAGAAGTCTGATACCTTCGCCCGGGAAGATCACTAAGGGGGAGCCCAAGTCCGAGCCCGTTAACATATCCAGTCAAACTCACCTTAACTCAAAACTTAAGCTAATGAGTTATGGGCCAACATGGTATATTAACTGCTCTACACCACTTTGATTTTTCGATATGAAATTTTTTAACACAGCTCACTCACACATATTTCCTAACAAATAATACGTGCCGAGCATCAGCTAGAAAACCAACAAAACATAAGCAACTGAACAGAAAACGAACGACCATATAGAGAACATCGGACGAAACGAAGTACCGGCTTCCCATTGACAGTTGCGACAGTTGAAATTGCGGCAGCCATTTTTGGGCTATTAAAGAAGCTTCGAACTGCTGCTTCCGAGCGTGGCTTTTCTCGTTCAATGCGTTGGGCGGAAATTTGCGCTATAGCGACGAGCTTTATGAGATTCCGACGTCCATACAATTGGGATTGGATGAGAGGACACGTGGCACGTCCTGGAGGCCATTATCATGTCCAGACGAAGGAAGATATCCCCCAGTTCATCCTCGCAAAGCTTCTTGGCCACTGAAAAAAGAGGGAGACTTTTTAACGACTCGAAGTCGATAAATGGGGAGGTCGTTAAAGATGGGGTTTTGGAATGGGACTTGTGTGCCTCTCGAGAAGAACCGGGGCCCTCCATTTTATCTTCAATTATGCAATCACAAGCAGACAAAAACTGAATCTGTCGGATCCCAACATGTGAGAGAAAAGTTCTAGGAACTCTCCCACATCAACGTATTGATGGAAAGATTGAATCCCAGAAGCCAAGGGCTTAGCTCTGAGTCATGGTAGCACCTACCGCGAATCAATGGCTTTATTTAAGGGTGAACATGGAACCAAAGAACCCGATAGGTGAAAATCGGTTTTAGGTTCTAAGGTATATAGGGTAGGTTCTAGATTTCAAAAATTGGAGAACCGGTTCCAAGAGGCCGATCTTAGGTTGGAACCTCGAACATGGAACAAGTCTTTTGCGATTTTCTTGTTTTATATTCTCGCGAGATCCTGCGGTATTCTATGGCGTCCGATAATAAGTGTGTAATATGAAACCACTGGTTTGATTTTCCATTTCCGGCGATATCCATGACCGAGACTTTTACTTGTTAAAGTTTCATAGTCGTCGTGTGTCTAAATATGATTGTGTCTAAATATGATTGTGATCAGTGGATTGTAGAAGCATACGATGATCATGAGAAGCGATAATTCACTACAATCGTTCAATTAAGAACAACAGATGAAACCTGAGTAGACCCCGCAAACGAATTTGGAACTTGTGATATGGTAGATTTCGGATTTCAGGTTAAGCATGGTAGGTTTCAAGTTTCAAAAATTAAAGAACCGTAAGTTCCAGATGAATCTGAACCAACCTTGAAACCGCTTACCCTTAGTTCTGACTTGATGACTATATTCATCAGTGATTTGTCTACGGATCTGGTATAACGAGTGGGTTAATTATCAGCCTCAGCATTCTTGTTAAGCAAATTAAGGGCATAAACAGACTTCTCTTGAAAAAAAAAACAGACGCTCAAGTCATATTTTGTGAGATTAATCATCACGTGGTCGAGATGGATCCCATTTCTTTCTATTGCTAGTCCTGTGAATTCGCAATAGTCGTTCATTATATCTTTTTCGCGTTTTATTTTGCTGATGGAACAGGGGCAACTGAGGACATATGCGGGAAGGCTCATAAAAGAATGAATCGCAGGCAGCGATTTATGATGTTTCCCGAAAATGGTGGCTCATCTTTATTGGTTCTGCAATATGGTTTGCCCACGCCCATACCCTTAAAGCACAGTACCTTATTGGGTTATCACACATTGCACTTACCAAATCGAAGGTTAGCCAAAAAAGCTATAAATAGATGTCTATACAGACCTTTTTAGCACGAAGGATTATTAGAAACAAAGAAAGAAAGGGAAAGGAAGAGAGCTGCAAAATAATGCTACCCAATGTGCTCAACGCTCGGATGTGCCCTAGAAAGTTACCCAAGGACCAACATAAGACCGTGATTCAAGGGTAGAGAAATGCCATCAAAACAGAATACATAAAGTCTTGGAAAGTCAAAAGTACAGGTTACATAAGATGCTGGGATCGCACTTCATTAGGGAAATGGAAAAATTCCCAAAAGAGTCGTGAATTTGACGGTCCATTTAAAGGCCAATAAGGGTAAAAAAATAGAAAAAGAACTCTTTTAATTATGTACAACTAGCCAAACCATCCAACCGAGGCTTGATGGCCTCAAACCTCACTTCCCTCGCTCTGTCACCTAAGAACCATAATAATTGGTAGAAAGGGGAAAAAAACGTAACACCAATTACACATCTCGATTGTCTCTTCCAAGTAAATTCCTGCTACACAGCAGAAATGATAATAGTCGAACATCATCAGAAGTCGAACTCTCCTGTTGCCTGACAGATATCAACATAAAAGAAGCCGTTAGAGGTTCACATTTAAAAAAGAAAAGAAAATTCACGTTTAAAAAAAAAGAACGGAGAGTACGGAGGAAGCGTGAAAAAGTGCAATCGATTATCTCTAGAACCTGACCTTATTGAAAAGGATATCCTTATTGTTTATATGCATTATGCCATCCTTAAGTGTGCACTTCCACCTGCTCTTCGTCCGTGTCACCTATCCACACAAAAATACAAACTGAAAACATAGTTTCTACCTAAACAAAGAATGATAGCTCCAAGGCAGATCATCGTTGTCATCCTGAAAGCAACTGTCACCTTGTCAAATTGAGCTAGAACTAGGTGCTGGGTATTTAGCTCCTCCCCCTCGTCCACATCATCTAGATCCTCCTCATCATCATCATTTTCATTCAACGGTGGCTCATCTTCATCTTCATCGTCTCCAACATCATTATGAACTCCAATAGCAGGAGTAGCTGCCTGTAAGTCTGAAGAAAAACAAGAGGGAGATCATCTGAGTCTTCTAATACACTAGTGATACCAAAGGACTGGCTCAAATATCATAAACTTGCAAAAGTCGCAAATACCATTTGGAGCTGGTGTACTAGCAATGTTGTAATCTTCATTCACGACTCCTTGATAATTGTATATCTGCAATGCCAAGAAAAGAAAACACATCAGAAGGGAACCAACCAGTGAGATTGCTCCTTGTATCTCTTTTTCCTGGGGATAGTTGCTCATCTCAAATTGAATCAACCTTAATGCAGGGCACGGTATGGATAACAATTTTTTTTAGTTATTTTTTTTTTGGTGTGGGGGGGGGGGGGGGGGGGTGGTTATTTGGACTTTTAGCGCAGATCATGGTATACCCTTGCACCTTACGAAGTCTTCCTAAAATCTGCGATTACATATAATTTATCAAGATATGCTCATCACATGGATCTTGAAGGCAACTACGGAACTTTCTGCCCACAGCATGAAAAAGGGAACGCACGAACAAGCAAAATTCAGAATTCTATTATCAGAAAAAGAGGAAGAGAGGATCAAGCATTCAATTCTGTGTTCTAATATCTGAAATGGGACTCACATTGGGAGTAGAAAGCATCTCGTCATAAGGATCAGGAGTTTGCCCATCTACTTGAGGTATCTTTGACAGTGGCCTTCCCACATGTGCCAGCATCTGCCTATTTCTGGTGTCTGTAGTGGATACAACAGTCGTCTTCTCTGTGATCTGGAAATTTACCGCACCTTGGTTAGCAAATATACGACTAAGCAAATTTCAAAAGTTCCGAAAGAGATGCTGAAACTAAATCCACCAGGAAAAGGATCAAATATCCTGCAGCTGGTAAACAGTACAGACATTGGCCCAGGATAAAAAACTGAGCTTCAACACTTGAACTAGAAAAGAATAACCAAACTTTAAGCACCAGATCTACAAGTTTATACTCCCAAAACTCCCCCTGGTTCAAAATCATCTGGCTCATTCGGTTACAAAAAGTATTCATAGAGACTATGAAGTATCAAGGCCTGAGAAAATGGCATTATAGCAACATAAAAGACCAGAGATAATGTGTGCATGTCGCGCTAGCGCCAGTGATTCTCTGAGCCGGTCTGGATTTCCAATGCCTTGGGAAACTGAGGACACGTAAATAGTCACTTTCCTTGCTCAACATCTAGATACTGCAGCCCTTTTTGCTAGAGCTTTAAACCACTAAAACAAAAAACTGCTTACAACAGCAACCAGCTAAACTCATTCCATCAATTGCACATGCAAAATCTGCTTTACTCACAAGACCGTCTTATCTCTCTCTCTCTCTCTCTTAATCGACTGAGAGAATAAAGAAACTGGAATTAGCAATTGGCCATATTCAGCAAAATAGAGCTGAAAATATCAGCCAAACCAAATTACAATAAGTACACCTATGTATTTTCACAAGAATTAAAGATCACATACTAACAATATGTGCAATGAAAATCAAATTAGACCTGTGAATCCTCAAATACAGCATCTCCAGCTCCATCCTGCTGTGGTATATATCCACCATTCTGATAGCGCGGAACAAAATCCTCACGTTTTCTCTTTCCAGAGGACATGAAGAAATCCTAGAATTTTTCAACATCAATATCATTGTTCAAAATTCAAGTGATAATACTACCATCATTTTATGCAAGAAAACCACTCACTAGACATCCAGGAAGCTATGTGAAAGTCGCAATTTAGAGCAAAATATGAGGTGAAACTTACTTGTGTATGGGGCTGATTAGAAGTTCCTCTGTCCCCATCCTCTCTAGCCTCCATATAAGCTACATGAATTAGGATAGCAGAGAAATTACAATAGGACCATTAGAATGAAACTCGTTGCAGCTCCAAGATTTTACTCACCAACATTTACATCGACATCCAAGGGGGGCCTTTGATTCATCCAAGGTGAGGGAGGATGCTGCCAAAAAAAAAAAAAAAATCTGCTTACGGAAATTGTACTGGACGAGGTTTTGAATAGCAGTTGCATAAAAAGGGCTGTTTGCAAAGGGGAAAGTTCATAATGGGCTTGTCTCCAGGTAGGCTAGATGTGGCATTCTCAATGATGCAAAATCTATCCTCCCTTAAACATAGAGCACGTGTTGCAGATTGGAAATTCTTTTAAGCATAAAACAAGTGCATGAACATTGACTTCAGTAGACAGTCATGAAATTCTGAAACCAAACCTAAACTTCAATTTGTTATCAGTTCAGATAGGTTTATACTGTCCATATCAACATGGCTTAACATTTGAGCCATTGTATATCTAACCTCAAAACATATAACAACTAAAATTACTATCCTCCTGTAATCATCTAAGGCATTCTTAAAAAATACTGTGTAAACAAGTATCATGAAATCAACCTAACCATTACTCAATTACTTATACTAAAAATGAAAACGGTAAGATACCAAATAAGAAATAACTGTTCAGTCTCACAGGAATAGGGTTTCAATATTTGTTTTTCCTTTTTTTAAGCAATATCTGACAGCTTCGCTTTATTGAAGAACAATGGTTATTTGTCAGGTCTGGTCGTTTAGCCAATCAGCTTGGAAAACCATTGAACCAAGCTGAATTGCTAACCGTGCGAAAGTCAAGAGCAAGAAGCATCGTACGTGGCATGGTATAGAAGACAACAAAACTATTTTAACTTTCTATGTCATGGGAAATAGAACTTCCATACCATGTAAGGGCTGGGTCTCCCAGCTTTTATCTCAGTATTGCCACCAGAATTGCCAACACCATCATTTGAAGGAGTAGGGTAATCAGAAGATCCAGTTGGAATGTTGTACATCGAGCTATCTACAGTCCCAGGTAGCGGGGTTGGAATGGGAGTTTGCAATGGCGTCTACATCTCAAGGAAATCCCAATCAAATGGCAGCAAGCACAAGATTCAGACAGGGGCACTTAAAAAATGAGTAAAATGGCACGGTGTCAGTGGACAAGGGACTGAACTCACTGGAGGAAAGAACATGTCAGCTGTAGGAGTTTCGTATTCGTCTGTCCCCTCGTAAGGTACATTGAGATCATGAACAGGAGCAGCTGCGCCACCTGGTGGAGGCTTCGTGGCGGCTGACCGGTCCACTGGACCAAGAACAGCACCCGCTTGCATCATCTTCGTCTCCCAAATCTGTAGTTTTTTCATCAAGAATAAAAAATCCCCACGGTAATTGGACACATCAAGAACAGAAGCACACTTTCCGCATAAAATTGGGTCTAATCCCCACGGTGACTAGACCCAATTTTGCAAAAATTGAGAGAGAAAGCACACTAGAAGCCCTAAATCAGGCAAAACACAAGCTCCGCAGATCTAATACTGCATCCAATTCATCCAGAATCTAAAAATTAAATCGAAACCCGTGGATTCCACGCTCGCAGATCACACAACAAAGGAATTCTCTCGAGAATCCAACAAATTGAGATGAGAACCCGGTTGCATCAAAAACTAGAAACGAACGGGACTCTTTCCGTAAAATCCAGGTGAAGGGGCGAGAATCAAAATTACCCCTTGAAGCTCGTTCAGGACCTCCTCGCCAGGGCCGCCGTTGTTGACGAACTCATCCCGGACCTTGCTGATGACGTCTTCGATGACGTGGAGGTAGACGGAGCTCGTCATCGAGGAGGCCGCCATTTCTCGATTCGCTAGATTCGCCGGGAAAAGGATCGCCCTTTTCTTCCTCCGAGGAAATCGATCGGACGGCGATGAGATGCGAGAATCAACGACGAAGCCCGGAGATCACGGGCATGGACGGAGAGGGGGGGGGGGTCTAGGGTTCGAGAGAGATCGAGAGAGAGAGAGAGCGCTGTGTTTCTCGCAAAATGATGCTTGAGAGAGAGAGAGAGAGAGAGAGAGGGGCGATGAGGGAAGGACGGACGAGAAAAGCAGAATAAAGAGTGGAATATAAATATGTTTGCATCCGATTGTGGGGCGTGGGTCCACGTGTCGAAATCTGCACGTCACTTGATATTTTTTCCCTCTTGCGGACTGTGGTTAGGAATAGGATTAGGGAGGGAGCGTCCGTGTGTTGGCAAGGCAACTGGTGCGCTCGCACGTGATCCGACTTCCGGATTTGGACAAAAGCTTCCGTTCCCCACCCACGTAGTCTTAAGCCTAGGGCCCATCGCACTCTTGTCTTGAGCCTGTTGAAGGCCCATTCGTTACTTTGGGCTCCTTCACGAGGCCCATTTTTTTGGGTCGGAAGAAAAGAAATTTCACTTTTTTTATTACCATTTTGTCAGAAACATAAAAAAAAAAAACAAAGAACAGTGAGATGATGTTGACCTGTACGGGAGCTGTTATGTAAAGTTGACCTGTAAGATGATGCTGTAAGTTGTCGCTCGATATTTAAATAAATGGGTCATATTCAAATACCGGCCAATATGGAGCCTATCCAATTAAATATATATGTGGGTAAGTGTGTAGATGTGATATTTGTATGTTCAGTGGAATTGTGAAGAGACTCTCGACAAAAAACAGAACACCACAATAGGGAGAATACAAGCAACATTCAGATTCCACTGCTTGTCTCTTCTCCGATTTGATCATGCCGCATCTAATCGCGACTACCCTTAGGAACTGATTATGAATTATCTACATATCATTCTGGAATGTGATTTGTGTTAGCTCGTTGTATTCGGTTAAAACAGGATTACATGATGCGAGGGATCGAACCGAATTCTTGAGAGTGGAAATCTGTGATACGTGCTGACCTGGTTTGGATGTGATGTGGGCCTAATTGGTCTATCTATAGGATGCATCTCAAGTGATAAAAATAAGGACTCTTTTGCATGCATTTTTCTATTATTTCAAGAAATAGAGAACCGATAATAGAAGTGTTCTCTTGCACGTTAGTTATTCGTGATTTGTTCAATTGCATGTTAGGATGAATATGGCGCTTTACATAAATTAAATGTTTGCATGGTTCATGAATCACATCTTTATTTATTAGAGATTTTGCATATAGGAAATTGCCTCTTGAATATTTGCATATCTAGAAAATTCATATTTGCAAATCTAACTGTATTCCCATTTGTACATGTCTAAGGTTTTGCAAATCTTACTTATTGGGATAGAATTTCGCATTATACTGGCAATTCTAACTGTATTTAGGATTTCGCATGAATAGTTGTATTCTTAAGCCCTTGCGGGCTACATCGAGGCGTCGCGGCCCTCGTCTTGGGGTTGGTGGGTGTCGCCGACCCTTGCACAATGGCTGGTGGAGGTCACCAGCCCTAGGCCAGTGGCCAACAGCCTTGCCAGCCCTATGAAGAAAAAAAAGTAAATAAAAAAGAAGGAAAAAATTAAAAAATTATCTACGTCAGTGCTAACGACGCCACGTAGGACGGCCGATGTTAACTGACGTCTGTGATTTCCAACCAAAATTAGCTGGAAGGACTAAATTGGTAATTTGTTAATAGGTTTAGGACTAAATTGGCTGAAATGAAATGTTTAACATTGAATTGGTCGTCATACAATATGTTTATGACTTTTTGAACAATTTTTCCATTAAAATGTGTACGTTGACAATTTGTTGATCATACATAAGGGAGAGTATCTTACTCCCACTTTATATTCCCACTCTCAAGCTTTTTTTTTTTCTCTTTACTTACAATGAACTTTTTTCTTTTTCTTATGCAATTGCCTAAAAGTAAAATTTACATACTTGACAAGCAGTGATTGAAACGACATACAAAATATATTACAGTGCACTATACGAGAATATAACTTTTCTTGACGCAAGAAAAAACATAATTTGATTTACATATATATTACTTTTGTATACCTAAATCTTAGACCATAAAAGTAAATGCGCAATTTATTGTTAATTCTTGACAGAAATTGACAAAGTATGTTTCCTAGCAATTGCTTTGGTATCGAGATTGTGTTTTCTAATGCTATGTTAATTTGACACATTTCGAGTCGTCTATGTTCTTCCAACCTTATCAAATATTTAAGTCAGGACATTTCATCCGATTTGTAATTTATTAATTTAAATAAGTAGTTTTTGAGCTTTTTAATGATATCTCAATTATTGGGAAATTTTTGTTCAAAAGATAATTCTTAATGCATATTTTAAGTTGTCTCACTAATATTTATTAGAAATATGTTTTAATAATATACAAAATTTGGACAAAAGTGATAAAAGCATAAAATACATTCCATATATATTTTTCTCAGTTCCAAATGCTTTTAGAAAAATTCTTCATAGTACAACTTTTAATCCTAGAAAAGTTTTGGCTTAAATAATTATATGTAATACTATCGTCATCGTGCAATTGGCCTGACTAGTAGATTAGTATTGCCGCTATTTACCTGTTATACAAAGGGGGAAAACAGTTTCAGGTGCATTTGTTTTGCGGAAAATAACTGATTAGGAAAATATTTTCATAAAAATGATCGCTTGTATCTCTTACAAAAATGAATGAATAAAAAATATTTTCATCGACCACGAAAATATTAACACATAAATTGTCGTCTATAGTGAAAATATTCTTCATTGACCAAGTATATCAAATGATACGAGCGATCAATTTTAGGAAAATATTTTTCAAATAATTCACTTTTCAGGAAACAAACGCACCCTCAATGTACAGTGAGGTTATGGCATGAAAACGATGTTGTGTCTCGCATAATATCTCTTGATTTTTAATTTCTCGCACATCATTCTCGGTAAAAATGCATTTAACTTTATCGAAGTACTATTTTTTTCAAGATAAACAAATGGATTTTCGAGTGACGAATAGAGTCACACATACAAAAGTATTTTAATGTAGTCACAAAGTGAACACTATGAATAATAATATCTTTTGGGATTCTTTCATTTGGAGATTAACGATTGGGGGATAGAAAAATTAAGGGGTGGGGAAGAGATAAGAGAAAGATTGTCTAAGATTTCGATGAAGGTGAACACATTAAACAATTCTCACCTATCGAATCGAATCCATCGGTTTTTTTGCGGTCTAATTTGATTTTGAGGAGCAGATACTCGTTTCAAAAAACAGTTTGTGCCCGAACCTACCAGTATTAATGTGGTCCGAAATTGAATCAAATTGCCAAACTAGTTTTAGATGGAACTTAAATTTGAGAAAGCTAAATATAGAGATAGAACTGTAGTCGCAAAAATAATTTCCTTATTAATAGCTGGACCTCGAAAATAGTTCAAGAAAAAAGTTGAAAAGAAAAATGTAAAAAGGTACTTTGATTTCTAATGGATTGTCAAAATGATTTTTTTTTAAGGGTAAAAAGAGAAATAAAATATAAGAAAGAAAAGTAGAAATCAAAATTATTTTCTTAACATTTCAAAGAATTAAAGCAAACTGAAAGAATAAAACTATGGTAAATCTACAAAATTATTTTTTTGTTGCTGTAAAAATAACAGTTCATTCACTTTCTCGAAATACAAGAGAGAAATATGTTAGTTCAACTGCAAACCAAGACAAATCCCAGACAACTTCAAAACAAAACAAGCTCCAGATAACAAAATGAATTATCAGAACAAGGTTATGAGCCACACGCTCAAAGAACACATCTATGACTTCTTCACACTAAAATCGTCGTCCGATCACCGAATCTGTTTTAAAAAATGAGCACACACCGAGATCTCCATTTGTTGCCACGGTTTTGCCTTTCGGCTGTGCACGTCTAGGTTTGGCGTCCTCAACACCATCACGGAACAGAGTAAAAAGGTTGAACGAGCACAGATCTAACACATGTGAGAGCGAAACCTTCACGAAACTCCTAAGATCTCCTTCGAAACTGAACTTGTCTACCAATGAAATCCGAGAAAAGCGAAACTCCGAAAACATACACGTAAAAAATTCCAAATCTAAACTAGATCGGGATAGAAATCTTCCCGAAAATGGGAGAGAGAAACTTCCAGATATCTGTAGAAATTAATAAGAATTGGCATTGGACTTAAAAAAAATTGAGCAATGTCATTACACCATAGTATTCAAATAATGCCATTAAATTGAATTAAACAATTCCTTAAGCTTTACAATTATAATTTACAATTACATACGGTTTATATACCATATATATTGTTGGCGTGAGCTGTACTTCCTACAAATTAGAGATTACCGTTTGTATAGGAATCTTTTCTTGATCTCTTGATTTGTTCCCCGATTTGTTGGAATGTTAAGGTTAGCTTCTTGTATTGTATATAAGCAAAAGGAGAACAATTGTAATGTAAGATCAAAATTCTTAATAGAGAGGAAAATATTTTTCTTCATGGTATCAAAGCGATTGATTCTAGGACTTGATTCATCATCATGAGTAACTCACCAGACCAGCCTGTTGTTCCTGCCCAGCCTTCTGGTGCGGGTCCATCAGCAACGGTGATCCTTGAAGAATTGACGACGGCAATGAAACAGCTCCTGACCTAACCGCGAACGCCGTCTTCTTCCACGGAGGCACCACCTCCCGCGATTACCATCAAGTTATATGGCAAGAATTATGGTCTTTGGTCCCAAGTTGTCAAGATGTATGTCTCAGGCAAAGACAAGTTGGGTTATTTGAATGGGGATTGCCTTCAACCACTCCCCATTGATCCTGCTTTTCGGAAGTGGAAAATCGAGGACTCAACTGTGAAAGGATGGCTCATCAACTCCATGGATCCGGCGTTGATTGGCAATTTTATCAGATTCCCTACTGCCAAAGCTGTGTGGGATTCCGTAGCTACCACATTTTTTGATGGCACCGATACGTCCGAGGTGTATGATTTAAAGCGCCAGGTATCACAACTCAAGCAAACTGGCGGACCAATCGAAAAATACTACAATGATCTTTAAGGACTCTAGCGTGACATTGATTTTCGCAGGCCTAATCCTATGGTGTGTCCCGCAGATATTGAGCGTTATAATAATACTGTTCAAGAGGACAGAGTTTACCTTTTTCTGGATGGACTTGATGATCGTCTCGACAAAGTTTGTGCAGACGTGTTGCAGATGCAGCCTTTTCCCACCGTTGAGCAAGCCTACGCACGCGTCCGCAGGGAAGATGTGCGTCAAACCGTGATACTGGCTAATGCCGATAGCTTTCCTATGGGTACAACAATGGTCTTATGGGCCAGTCGAGGTGACCCGTCTCTACAGTTGACGGCAGGTAGTTTGGTGGGTGGAGGTGGGCGCCCTCGATCTGCTGTCAAGTCCAAGTCTTAGGTGACCGGCGGTTGTTCTCATTGTGGCAATTCCAAACACACTAGGGCACTTGTTTTAAGCTACATGGATTCCCGGATTGGTGGGATGATTTTCAAGCGAAGAAGAAGAAATCTGAGGCAGAACCAGGCAAGAGCACAGGGCAGGCATCCTTGGTGACTAGGAGTTCGCCTCTTTCCTTGGTCCCAATGGTAGCTTCAGCTAATTCTTCCACCCTTCCTCCTAAAGATAATTGTGGTTATGTTTTTGTCACTACTTGTCATGGTGGAAACAACGGCTGGATTATTGACTTAGGTGCTATCGATCACATGATGCCTGGCTCCAACGACCTCGTCAACCATATCTCACCACGGCGAGACAATGTGTATAATGCTAATGGACATTGCCATCCGGTCACCGGGGCTGGGAGTGTGGCTCTCACGCCATCTCTTTCTTTATCTCATACATTACTTGTGTCCTCTTTGTCCAACCATTTATTGTCTATTGGACAAATTACTGACGAGTTAAATTGCCATGTTCTTATGTACCCGGATTTCTGTTTGTTTCAGGACATTCTCACGAAGGAGATTATTAGGCGTGGTACTAAGAGGGAGGGGCTATATATTGTGGATGATTTCAGCTCTGGCTGCGCCTATCACACTCCTGGTCGGTCTGTTAGTAAGGAGAAGGATGTTTGGTTGTGGCACCGTCGGTTGGGACACCCATCATTTAGATATTTGAAGTATTTGTTTCCTGAGTTGTTTCGTGGTTTATCGGATTCTACTCTTCAATGTGAAACATGTATTATGGCAAAGAGTCATCGTGTTTCTTTTCCTTTGAGTTCTAATAAAAGTAGCAAGCCTTTTTTGTTGTTTCATTCTGATGTGTGGGGTGCATCACCAATTACTACAATGTCTGGAATGAGATGGTTTATAACCTTTGTTGATGACTGCTCACGTATGACATAGTTGTATCTAATGAAGCATAAGGATGAGGCTCCCAACATATTCTGCATGTTTTATAAAATGGTTGCCACTTAGTTTGGAGCTCGCATTCAGATTTTCCGTACGGACAATGGCAGGGAATATATCAATCAACACTTTACCTCTTATTTTCAAGAACATGGTCTCATCCATGATACCTCTTGCACTCAAATCCCTTAGCAGAACGGTGTGGTCAAACGGAAAAACCGCAACATTCTAGAGACGGTGAGGGCTCTTCTGGTTGGTTGCAATGTACCAAAAAGATTCTGGGAAGCAACGATGGTCACAACCGTTTACTTGATGAATCGTATGCCCTTCGGGTGTTGCAATTTCAAACTCCGTTACAAGCTCTATCTCAGTATGTGCCTCTCCCTTCAGTCTTGACAATACCCCATAAGGTGTTTGGGTGTGTGGCTTTTGTACATATTCACAAGAACCAACGCGCCAAACTTGACACGTGTACGGTACGATGTGTATTTATTGGCTACGGAACTCACCAGAAGGGGTATTGCTGCTATAATCCGACGACCAAGAAAACACTTGTTACCATGGACGTGACTTTTCTGGAGTCTAAGCTCTATTCTCCACCCCATTGTTCTTTTCAAGGGGAGAATTATAATGAAAGAAAAAATTGGTGGGACACTGGCATGGTGGGTGCGGAGTCAGGAGGGCGTGTGGAGTCCGGGGTGCGATTGGGTGGGGTTGGACCATTAACCAGCTCATGGCAAGTTTCAATGGTGTAGTTTGATGAAACCTAGGCCACGGTGCGACGGCAGACAATGGGGGGGAGGGTGATCATTTTTCAGCTGAAAGTGGGGATGACCAGCAGCCTATATCTACACCTAATGAGCGAGATCAGCCTGCTCCCTCTTCAGTACCCGACCACTCTCCTGAGAATGATCCTAAGGTAAGTTTCTTCCTGATCTTGAGGTTTCTGATGATTCTGATATGAAACTCCCTAACAGACATAACTGGGGCAAGCCACCTAGTCGGTACTCATCGGATGTGGAGGAACGAAGGTCTAAATACCCCATTGCCGATTTTGTGTCAACAAGAAGGCTATCGAAATCTTTTAAGGTTTTTGTGTCAAATGTATCTGCTGTTCAAATTTCGAATGGGGTGGGAGAGGCCTTGAAAGATTCAAAATGGGTCCAAGCTATGAAAGAGGAGATGAATGCATTAGAAAAAAAAAAAAATCAGACTTGGATGCTTGTAGAGTTGCCAGAAGGGAAGAAAGCCGTGGGGTGTAGGTGGGTGTTCACCATTAAACACAAGGCAGATGGTACCATTGAGAGGTACAAGGCTCGATTGGTCGCAAAAGGGTACGCACAGACTTATGGTGTGGACTACCAGGAGACTCTCTCTCTAGTTGCAAAATTGAATACTGTGAGGGTTTTGCTGTCACTTGCCGCAAATCTGGATTGGCCATTGCATCAGTTTGATGTGAAGAATGCATTTTTTCATGAAGATTTGGAGGAAGAGATTTACATGGAGGTTCCACCTGGATATGAGTGTGTTGATAAGTCGAATGCTATTTGTAGACTGAAGAAGTCGTTATACGGTTTGAAACAGTCACCTCGTGCCTGGTTTGGTCGGTTCAGCTCAGCCATGAGGAGGTATGGTTATACCCAGAGCAATTCAGATCACACGTTATTTTTGAAGTAAAGCCAAGGTAAGGTGACTGCCCTGATCATATATATTGATGATATGATCATCACATGAGATGATAGTGAAGAAATTTTGAGGCTTCAAGAGAAGTTGGCAGAAGAATTTGTGATGAAGAACTTGGGAGGATTGAAGTACTTCTTGGGTATTGAGGTGGCTAGGTCTAAGGAAGGAATTTTCTTGTCACTGAGAAAATACGTACTTGATTTGTTAGTCGAAGTGGGAATGTTGGACTGTAAGCCCACTGATACTCCTATGGTGCAGAATCATAAGCTTGGGGAATAGCCTGATCAAGTGCCAACTAATAAGGAGAGGTATCAAAGGTTAGTAGGAAGATTAATTTATTTGTCTCACACTCGCCCAGACATTGCTTATGCATTAAGTGTTGTGAGTCAATTTATGTATGCTCCTAGTGAAGAACATATGAATGCAGTATATCGTATCCTTCAATATCTAAAGTTGGCTCTAGGGAGAGGGATAATGTTTGAAAAGAATGGTCATCTTGCAGTGGAAGGATATATGGATGCAGACTGGGCAGGGAACGCAATAGATAGAAGGTTGACGTCAGGTTATCTCACATTTGTAGGAGGTAACTTAGTCACGTGGAGGAGCAAGAAACAAAAGGTTGTAGCCTTATCCAGTGCCGAGGTAGAATTCAGAGGAGTAACGAAGGGGTTGTGTGAGTTATTGTGGCTTAAGAAGCTGTTGTCCAAACTTGGGTATCCACCAGAGTTTGGAATGAAGTTGTTTTGTGATAATAAAGCCGCTATAGCTATCTCTCATAACCCGGTTCAGCATGATCGAACCAAACATATTGAGGTTGATAGACACTTTGTCAAGGAGAATTTGGATGCTAAGATAATTCAGTTGCCTTTTGTCAAATCTGAAGATCAATTAGCTGATGTATTGACTAAAGCCGTGTCAAGTAGAGCGTTTCAGAGCTCACTCGTCAAGATGGGTATCAAAGACATCTTCTCACCCACTTGAGGGGGAGTGTTGGCGTGAGCTGTATTTCCTACAAATTAGGGATTACCGTCTGTATAGGAATCTTTTTTTGATCTCTTGATTTGTTCCCTAATTTGTTGGGATGTTAGGGTTAGCTTCTTGTACTGTGTATAAGCAAAAGGAGAACAATTGTAATGTAAGATTGAAATTCTTAATAGAGAAGAAAATATTTTTCTTCATATATATATCTATAGATTCATAGGCATAAATGTAGAAAAAATGAAGCCGGGATGTAACATAAACTTGTTTTAATACCAATTAACTTTCAATTAACAATTTAAGTTGCGGGTATAATAGGAGAAATAAATGTAAAGTCAACACTCAACTTAGCAATGAAGTAGATAATTAATCTTGAAGGTAACGTCTAGGCGGCGGTTACTTTTGTGAAGAACACACAGAAGATTTTTTTTTGGTTGCAAATTCTAGCGATCTACAATCTCAAGTGGCCTACTTAGAGGGAACACTTAGAATAGATTATGTCATAAATTACTCATATACATTTTTATCTGTAAGCCCGAGAAAGAAAATTGAGTTTTGTGTTCAATACATTATTAGTGGTATTGCTCCCACAATTCTTGGAGCTTAAGTATACATTTTGTGTATTTTTACATCATTAGTGGTATTGCTCCACAATTCTTGGAGCTTAAGTTTATATTTTGTGTATTGAGAAAGTGCTCCATGGATTGTCAACCGCCCGTACTTAAAATATTCTTGGGTTGCTTTCATTTTCTAATTTCTATACATTATAAGTATTACTATTTTTGTATTATTTGTTTGTTGTAGTTTCAATTCTACAAGAAGATCATCGTCACAAGGTTATCTAAATTTTAACTTTGGAACGGGCATTAACCCAATATGGGGAGAATTACTAAAAAAGTTCTAAACCTATTGCAATTGTGTCAATTCAGTCGCAAACTCTTTTTTTTTGCCAATTGACTAGTAAATCTTTTGCATGTGTGCCAATTCAGTACATCCAGCCAATTTTGGCTAGAAATCGTTGACATGAACGCTGGCTGTCCTACGTAGCGTGGCCGACACTTACATGAACAAATTTTAATATTTTTTTTTGATTTTTTTTTGTTCTTTTCTTTTCCTTTTGTTTTTCTTCCCTTCTTCCTCTAACCGGTCACCGGACCTCGGTGATTGGCCAAAGGCGAGGGCGAGCCTCAACCTTGCCTGGCGACCCCCATGCCTTTCTGTCCACACCCCAACAGCTCTTACCCGCATGTGGTTAAAGTTCAGACGACAGAGAGGAGATTTCTCAATACAAGCAGCCACATCAAGCTATAACTAGGTAGTCTCTGAGTTTGAACATGAACATAGCATTATGACAATGTAAGAAGCAATTGACTTTAAGGCTCCATTTGTTTCGTAAATGAGTGGTTTGACAAGTATTTTCAGAAAAATGATTGCCTGTGTCGCCTGAAATAATTAGTCAATGGAAAATATTTTATTGCCGACAACAATTTATTTCTAAATATCTTCATGGATGATGGAAATATCATTATTTCATTCAGGTTTTTGTAAGCGATATAAACGATCATTTTTCAAAAAACTATTTTGCAAATCATTCATTTTCCGCGAAATATACGAAGCCTAAATCATTTATAACACCCAAGCGAGATTTCAAACGTTTTGAGCTGTCTTAAACTCCACCACTCTTAGTGTGCAAGCTTCTGCAAATTTTCCCAATCGTAATCTTTTGATTCAGCGTAGCAGGTTACTCTATGTCGGTAACATATTACGGATATTTAGAGCCTATCTAGGATGGTTTTTTTTAAAAGTTTTTTTCTCTGGCTTTCTCGAATCAATAATCACAAATTCCCAACGCCTAACTAGTAAATATATAATCAAATTTAAACATCAAAGGCAAAATGTAAACATCAAAATGTTAAGATTCAAAGTAACTGAAAATCAATTCGAACCTGATGGGTGAAACGACATTAACGTATGCTAAAAGACACCGACAAATGACGGCATTAGACTTGAAACAACATCGTATCTACAAGCCAGCAAATTTTAGATGCATTAGACCCGAAAGAAAGCGGGAGGAGTTACGGGGCAAAAATCAAAATTTTAGAGAAAGAAAGAGAGCATGGCTCATGAAGGGAATGGGACGGCAAGCGGATGCAGAAGCCGCGACGGCGGCAACGGCATCCGGTGGTCGCTTCGGGGAATGACCGCTCTCGTCACAGGCAGAACCAAAGGAATCGAGTCTCTCTCTCTCCGAACACTTTTTTTTTTTTCCTTTTTTATGTCGTTGATTTCCACGGTTGACTAGCTGTTTTGGTTTAGGTTGGGGTAATATACATCGCGATTTAGGCATTTGATGACTTTCGATCAGGAATTCATAATTTGAGTGATGGTAGGATTGCGCACGGACTAGGCGATCCCGGCGTTGAGGTATTTCTCAACCCAACTTGAACAAATCGAGCCTAGAGTCTTTAGGCCGGGCCCGTTCCTTCATTAAACTAGCAAACTAGCCCGTACCGAAATAAACCGGTCGAGTGCGATCCGGGCTATTGTAGCTTATACCTATTTTTTTTTATCCAGCTAGGTATTACACGTCAAAAGGCTTCTCTTCAAAGCTATTTGTGCTCTTCTTTCAATAGATTTTGGTTGGTTTTCAATTTCTTGGGAGTGGTTTATGTGGTAGATAAACAACATTGGGACTCTTGGGAACAAGAGCGTAACGCCGACTGTGGATTACGCAGAGGAAGATTTTTCCTTTGTCATGACAACCAACTTTGAATCGGCTTACTATTTGAGCTGGCTCGCGCATCCGTTTCTCAAAGCCTCGGGAGCCGGAAGTATTTTGTTCTTGTCATCCGTCAGCGGCGTTGTTTCAGTGAAAGGCTCGCCAGTTTACTCGGCTACCTAAAGTAATCTAATGTCATCATAAATAATTACCTGAGCACTTTTATGAGAAGCTAATCCCTCTGTTTTTCTTTGCCGAATTCATCGACCAAGAACTTGGCATGCGAATGGGCCAAGGACAACATAAGAAGCAACTCTATTGCACCTTGGTTTATTCAGACTCCACTAGTCGACCCTGTAATCAAATCTCCTATGGCTCTAAATTTTCTCTCCTGCTCGAAAATAGTTCACTACGTAGATCTTGATCATGTTTGCTGCGTGATCTGATGTTAACTCATATGTCTTCTGTTGACACCTAATTTTTGTCGATCCTGGTGAGATTTAATTTATTTTTCCTTTTGTCTTAAAATAAGAAAAGACCCAAAATGAATTTGCCTTTATTGAAAATTAGGAGAATAGAAATTAGTTTCCCTTTATTTTATCTTTATTTATTTTATTTTAACAAAAAATAAATAAGTAAATAAAAAAGGAAAGAGAAAAGAGAACTTGGATCAGGCCCGGCCAGTCCCATTCCGCGCGGCCGACCAGGCCCGCGTTTCTTTTCCCCCAAAGAAGTTGGGCCTGCGTTGGGCCGGCCTACTTTTCCTTTGTTTTAATTTTTCGCAGCCCAGCAGCTCCTTCCCCCAGCAAGACTGGCCCACGAGCAGGCCCACCTTCCCTTCTCTTCTTTTCTTTCCCCAGCCGCAGCCCAACTCTTCTTTTCTTAGCCCAAGCTCGCGCCTTCAGCTGCTACTTCTTCCTCGCGCCTGGAATGGAACAGAGCCAAAAGAGGCAACAAACAACGCCACCGCTGGAGAGAGAGAGGAGGACGGCTGCAAAGGGAATGTGCAGGGCAAGTTGGCCTGGGATTGGCTGCCGAGAGAGGTTGAAGAGACTAGAGCAGAGCAGAGGAATTTCGGCTGCAACAGAGGATAAGAAGATTCGGCTATAGTAGGAGAATGATGAAAAAAAAAAACAGAGCCAAGTTGAAGCTGAGGTGGGCGCTTCTTAGGGGCTCGGGTGGCCGGCACAGAGGAATATAAGGGTCTATTTGGTAATGTTGCTGTTTCTCTGATTCTGTTCCTCGGAACAAAAAAGAATCAGAAACATGTTTAGTAACGCAAATGATTCTGATTCTGATTCTGCTCCCGAGAATACTTTTGGACAAAAAATAAGAAGAAAAAAAAAGTTCGTTCTAAAAAAAAAGAACACTTTTGAGAATAAAAAAGGTAACGATAGTCTTCTTTCACTTTTGCCGGGCGCCCGCGAGGCGTGGGCAGGGTCAACCTAACCCGGTTCGGATAATTTTTTATTTAATAAAAATTTCAAAAATTAATAAAAAATAAAAATAAAATCAGAAAATGATTAAAAAAAATCCAAAAAATGAAAAATTCATAAAAATTCTAAAAAAATTGGAAAAAATCTAAAAAATTAGGAGATGGGTCATTTCAACTGGTCAATCCTATTTTTGACGATTTTTCTTTTCGATTTCTCCCAAATGACAATTTTGTCCCTCATGGGCAAATCGTTTCGAAAAATCACGAAAAATCTCAAAAAATAGAAAATGGGTCCATTCAACTGGCCAATCCTGTTTTTGGTGATTTTGCCTTTCGATTTTTCCTACGCCCTGCCTGATTTGTTGCTAGAGTACCATGCTGCATCAGTGACCATCCGCATGGTATCCAAGGGTAAAACTGAGCCACCTATGTGGCAGAGATGGATTTTATTCATTCTGAGCAATAAAAGATAATCAGAGTCACATCTTTCATCCTTGATATATGCATAGCCTCAAGAGAAGCATGGGAAAATAATAATTTTAGCGTATTATCCTTCCAAGGAACAAATCCGAAGCATCCCTATTTTGGCCAAAAAGATGTCATGGTGCAAGAGGATCGCAACTGTGGGGTATGAGGAAAGTCATCAAATATGATTATGTAATTATTTGATTTAAATGAAAAATTAGGAAGAGAAATTATTTCTCAGAACAGAAATTTTGTGCAGTTACCAAACGCGTTTCTGTTTCGGAAATAGAAATTTTATGCAGTTACCAAATGCGTTCTGATTCTTTAAAACTCATCCAGGGAACATAATAAAAAAATTGACTCTAATCAAAATCGCTTTTTTGGAACAGAAACGTTACCAAACAGGCCATATGGGGCGAGAAGCAGAATCATTCGCAGGTTGGCTCGGCAGGGGAATTCTCTTGGTCGAAAAAGAAAAGAAAAAACAGAGAGAGAGAGAACGGAGTCGTGAGAGTGGAGGACTGGAAAACTTTAAGCTTGGATCGTGCTGGTGAACGATGAGCCTCCTTGTTATTTGCCGTTGCTCATTGGTCGCCGTTGTCAATAGGTGGGTTTTCCTCCTCGGAGCTTGGTACTCCGTTTTTATGTGCTCGGGTTCGTCGGGCCGAGATTTTTGGTTTCCTCGGTCCGGCAAGCTCGAGCTCGAGTCGGTATGGTAGTCTAACTATTATAGAACTTGATTATGCAACGTTTGTGATTGTGGTTTGTGCGGTTGCTCTTGGCCATGGCTCGTTTGGATCATTTTTGTATTTCGGTCATTGATCTCAGGTCACACGAGTCTTGCATGTAGCCTCCTTCGTGATGCCTTTTTGACATGTGTGCTTGACCATTTTCTGAACTGCTTGATGCATTTGAAACCTTGCATTACATAATTTCGTTTGGATCGAGCGCTTTGTCCTTTAAAACGTAAATATGAGAGATTTTTGGTTTCAAATCCAGCTGTGTAATTGTTTAGGTGCCCGGGTCCATGCCCAGTTTTGCAGAACAGGTTAAACCCGCTGCTTCGGGGTGGATTTTCATCGTAATTTCGTGTGATCTAGTTGCTTTCAATTAGTTCAATCTATTCTACGCGTGTAGTAGTTTTCATCTATGTGTTAGTTTGCCATTGATTGTGCTCGAGGTCGGAGAACAAAGGCCACAAAAACCTCCCGAAAGCTGGCTTCTAACGCTTTCCTATAGGCACGGTGTTTGATGAATTGCCCCAAAGAAGATAGCCTTTGTGAACCAAACGACGTCGTTTCGAGTAATCGGGTCAGGAGCCGGATCGGGTCTGGGTGGGGTTTTGTTCGCGGGCGTCATGGAACGACGCCGTTCCTGGCCGCGCAAGTCATAGAATAGAACGACGTCGTTCCTAGCTGCGCGCTCACGAGTGCCGAACGGGCATGTCAATCCTATTTTTGATGATTTTTCCCTCTCATTCTTTCCAAAATGACGATTTTGCCCCCTCATGGGCATGTTGTCTCGAAAAATTTCCAAAATAATTGAAAATGGGAAACGGTCCACCTTGATTGGCCAAACCCATATTTTGTTGTTTCGAGTCCCGATTCTTCCTGAAATGACAATGGGGGCAAAATCCAGAAAAATTCCAGAAAATCTCAAAAAATCTCAGAAAATGAGAAATGAGCACATTCAACTGGCCAACCCTATTTCTGATGATTTTGATTTCAAATCTTTTCAAAATGACAATTTTGCCCATTTGGGAAAATTATCTCCAAATGTCCCCAAACTACTTCCAAACCTCCAAACACCCTTTCTCTAAGCCCTTAGGGCTTTACTAGGGATGCCACGTTGATTTCATGCATTTTATCCATACGTCATTAGATCCTTGGTTGCGCACTTATCTTCATTGATTGTGATTGATAGGTTAGATACTTCCATTTACATGAACTCTTAGGTTCTAAAACCGTCTCTATCCTGAACCATCTGCATGAAATCCTAGTTAGGAAATCACTCAACTTTGGTACCGAAAGGGCGTCAATGGTGACATTGGCGTAACTAAGTTCCCGATTCCAAATCTCTAGTTCCGTTAGAGTCGTATAACTGTTCCCACCGCTCGACGAGGTTCCCGATCTACCTTCCCAAAGATCGGTGGCGACTCCGAAAGTATATACACTTACGCACATGTCACCCGACCGCATATAAGGTCGAACTCGATTCTTAAATCCCACCTTCGCGCGAGGTGAGGACTTAGGAGAGTCCAAGCCGATCTATGGATCACATCGGATTCGTAGACTTCGGCAATCACCCTTAAATCCTGTTCGAGGGTCGCGATAGACTTGGCGACTCCACTGGGGATTTGTTCTTAAACCTTTAGTGGACTTGAGCCAATTAAAAAGTTGGGTTCTTTTTCTAACTTGATTTTCGTGCAGATGCTCTTGAAGGTGAGGTGAGTTCGCAAACCCTTGTGTTAGATGTTTTTTGCAGTTTGGAGAAATAAGGGGTGGAGTCTATGTTAACCTTGTTTTATGCAGGTCGGAGTTTGGGATTTATGTTTATTTATGCACTTATTAAAGCGCTATTTGATATAAACTGCTGTGCATGCCTACTGCATTTTGGCGATCACGACACTTCGCACATACCTATGGTCAAACCTCGACTACGACCACCTTTAGGTTTACCTTAGATAGGGAAAATGTACGAAAGGATCTTGTGTTTAATTGCACTTGAGGTTTTTGTATTCATTCCCGCTCATGATCCGAATTGGTGATTCTCACCCTCTTGGGCGGGTGCTCTTGGGGGCGAATTTGCCATACCCTGATCCTGGGAGCCTTGGCCATAGGTTCCATACCCCTCATTTTTATTTTTAGAGTCTTATCCTCACTTGTCTCATGCACATGTCTGTGGATGGTTGGTATACCTAAAAAAAAAAAACACAAAAAAATCGGCGTTTTTGTAAGACTTTTCTATCCCTTAAACTTGTTGCATTTTATTTCATGCTTTTGAAATATTCAACTCATTGCATATCTTTAATGTGATCATAGCATTCATTGCATTTAAATCATTCAAGTGATTGAATTAAATACCATTTTAAGAGTAGATAGAGATGGTTTCCCGAGTCTTCTAGATGTGAAGGCAAAGTTGGTTATTGACATCTCATCAGACGAGGAGGATTCCATTATTACTCCTTCGGCCATTCCATCACCCATGGAGGTCATTGAGGTTTCATCCAATGAAGATAGCGATTTGGAGTAGTTGATCCCAGAATTTATTTCCTGAAGACCAAACTTGGGGCATCTATAGGTGTTTGGGGTCACATTCCTTTGATTTGCTTTACATTTCTAGTCCTCTTGTATAGGATTTCTTTTTTTTTTGGAATCCCCTTTATCTCATCCCTTAGACCGATTGTATTAGGGATCTATTCTGGTTGTACGCACTTTGTTTGAACTTTGTTGTATTTCTTTCAATTTATCATTGGAATGTGAAAGTGGCATTTCTTTCAATCACTCGAATATTCCCAATCAATTATGTAATTCCCTTTGGAATAAATTGGAATTAGAACCCTTATTTGACCTTTTGGCCAGATAAGAGAATCCAATCCTTATTTCACCAAAAGGAACTGAAAATTTGAATTGGTTCATGCATGTTTTATGTCATTTTCATCATTTGTAATTCATGATAATTGACCAAAATCTTTCGTGTTTTCGAAATCTAATGAGAAGATAAATATCTGAATTAGTCCCGTTCTTAGCAAACGGCTTTAACTTGGACACCGTATCTTCCATTGAATTTAAAACACATTGAAATTGCATTTTGCACTTTTTAAACATTCCATGGGTGGTTTTCCTTGGAATTGGTCAAAAGCAGTTATCGTGGATTACATTCCTTCCGATTGTATGGTTTCTTATGAAAAATATTGATAAAAACTCTTCACACGAGGCTAAGGCTTGTGTAAAAGTCCTTATCTTTGTTAGTTACAAGAAAGCATAAAATTGAAAGGATTTATGTTTCCCTTCTTCTTCTAACATGATTCTAACTTCGTCGTTTCTTGGAACGGGTGATTATGGATCATCGACCATCAGCCATTCGTACATGGTCGGAAGCGAAACAGACTGATCAAGACGAAATACTGAATCGCATCGCCAATATCGAGAACACCATGAAGCAAATCCTCACCGTCCTTCAACAACTCTCAAAGCAAGTGGAGCTCTCTCAGACCGAGCTGATTGATCCCACCTCTATTTCACCCCTGATTGAGGTGGCGATGCCAAAGCAGTCCATAGATGGCAATAAAGGCAAGGTTGCCGAAGAAGGCCTATTCAACTCGAGTGATTAGGTCTTGCAAACCACTGTCGATAAGGCCGCCCCGACAACACCCGCAGATATGTTAAAAGACAAGCAAGATAAACACTTTACCAATATCATGGGAAAACTTACTCAGCTGTTGGATGCACAAGACCAAGACCCCACAGATTTACCTTGTTATGCCATCATCAGAGTCCTAGAAAAATTTCGAGTCCATGAGTGCGAAAAGTACACCGATATTTCTTGCCCAAAGATCTATCTACAGGCTTACTTGGTCCGAAAAATGATTTTGACATATCAAACAAGTCTAACTGGACATGTCTTGCGATGGTACATCGAAAGGAGGTTCGACTTCTTAAAGACTTGGGAAGAGTTGATCAATGCTTTCCGTCAAGAGTATGAGGATGACGACTGCACTGTGCTTTCTTGCAATGATCTGGTTTTCGCCAGGTTGGAGGAGGGAAAATCCTTCAAGACATATGCCATAAGGTGGAGAATCTTGGCCACTCAAAAATGCTCAGAAGCAACAGAGGTCGAATTAATGGGTTTGTTCGTGAAAACCCTCTCCCCTGAATATTGAAGCCGAATGTTAGACTCAACTCCCGAATCTTTTGATCAACTCGTCACTATAGGCGAATGTATCGAGGATGTCTTATGTAATGAATAGACTACCAAGAAGAATTTTGCCACTAAGAAACTTTTCATTTCCAAAGACAAAGAGCCGATGGATGCGGTCGAAGCAATATTGCCTAATCTGAATCAGAATTCCATGGCCTTACCTCTTGTGGAGAAGGCGACTCAAGAGGAGATGACTCTCGTCAATTCAAAGAGTAAAGCTCGGTCACTTCCCAATCCTCCATGTACCATCGGGTCGCGACAGACTAGCTGCCCCTCTTTGAGAGGGAGCTCGGTAGAGGTTCCTTTCAAAGAAGAGGTGACACCTGAGCCTTACTCGACTTGAGTGGGGAAAACAAAAAGAGTTATGACGTCTGACCTCCAATACCTCTCTGTGTAAGCTTAGGTCTAGACTGGTTTGCACGAGATTCTTATAATATGAGAGAGAGAGAGAGAGAGAGAGAGAGAGAGAGAGAGAGAGAGAGAGAGAGAGAGAGAGAGAGAGAGAGAGAGAGAGAGAGAGAGAGAGAGATACTTGGCACTTACCTGCCTATTGTAAGGCTGTTGTATGACGTGAATGCTCTTTGAAAAGATACCTAAGGGTTCATTCTGAGAATTTCCTAAGAAGGTTAAGCTCTGACTCGTATGGTAGGTTAACCCGTGAGATTCCTAATGAAAGGATTCTAAGGATTGACTTATCCTATCAAAAGGACATGTTTGAATGGATATCTGTAACAAAGGATTTTGGAGACGGTTGACCCGACAATGGGTTTACCGAAGGAATGCCTATAAGAAAGGACTTTGGAAATGGTTCATCCGATGAATGGTTTACCAAAGGAATGCCTGTAGGAAAGGACTTTGGAAAAGGTTCGCCTTGATGAAGGGTTTACCGAAGGAATGCTTGTAGGAAGGAATTTGGAAATGGTTTACCCAATGAAGGGTCCACAGATAATGTCCGAATGAACTCTTCAAGTGTGCTAGATTGTCATTTTATGCGTGTCTAGCACATTTCTTATAAATTCTTTTATCATTGTGATTCCTTTAGAAAAAAAGGGGATTCAAAATCACGGGATCATCAAAGAGCAAATACAGCCTGAAAAGAAAAGGGCCCGCTCCAAAAAAAAAAAAAAACAAAAAAAAATCGTCAAGCACTGCGAGTATGATTTTTTCCTTTACTTGTTTACTTTCGATTGAAATTTCATTGTTGGAAATTCGCGAAAATCAATTGATCGCCACAGGTTTCTAAGCTTGCAATTGGAAAATTTGGCAATGACTTCTGGCAATACATCTCGGATACAAAGTTGAAACACCTCTAATCCGTCCCTACAGAATAGATGGTTCGTCTAAGTTTTCAATCATGGGTTTAAAATCACATTTTGTGTATAAATTCTTCCAATTCAAGATGGAATTTTGGGGCATAAAATTGAAATCACATTTCTAATAAAATTCAAGTCACATTTCGTGTATTGATTTCTTGCACAAAAATCACATCATTTTTGCAAGAAAGATCACAAGACAATACTAGAAAACTAATGCCCATTTCGCATACAAAACTTTCGGAATTGAATGGACGTTCGATTGATAACTGTGGATCGATCTTTTAATGTCGCCTCCTCTTACTATGAAATCTTGGCTAATATCAAATGCCCGTAACTAGAGGTTATGGGATATGTATCGTCGCCTCGCTTTCATCTTAAGAGGCGACCTCATTGAGAGATCTTTTTCTCATTCAAATACTAACATTGTCTTCCTTCGACAGGTTGTACATAAGGGCCATATATTGGAATTCCCTTTATCTGATCACATGCGTGATGACAATGAAAAGACGGAGAAAGATGGTAAAACTGTAATCGTTCTAATTGGAACATTGGGTATCATAATTGACATGTGCCTCCATCTCTCTTATCAATAGGTCAAAATGGTCAAAAGCTAAAGAGGTGAAACCTATTTTCCTCATGAGATGAAAAGAAAAACGTCTCCATTAGACGTTACCCACTGGGTTTGCAAGGACAAGTGGAATGAGCCCTAAACGGACGATGCAAAGAGGAGCAATCTGATTTGGAGCAACTCTCCCTAAATTGAAAAGGAAGTATATGTTCCTAATGTCGGCCCAATTTCTTACAAATGAATGAGATATCATTTTCTTTGATGTGTAGGGATAATTGACATTTAAAAGACCCGCTAGCCAAACATAATGGAGCTGCATATAACTGAATCAATTGACCCAAAATGAAGCATTCTATGGCCAGGGCAAATCCGTCCCTCACTCGGAAAGCGTGCTAGGGGGCAAAGACATCACATCCATTGCAAAAGGGTGTATGTCGTTCCTAAATTCAATTCAACTGAGCATGGGAATAACATGTTTCGTTTCCTTTCCGTAGGTGATTAAGTAGCGCAAGCCGCCCAAGTGGAAGTTATCGCCCATAAAGCATAACGGAATGGAGTTCATTCGTTAAACACAAAATCAAAAAAATGTATCTGGCCATAGAGTCTCTTCCAACTGAGAAGCATGAGGGGACTGAACCATCCATTTTGGTGGAAAGAGATCTATGGATCGCCTCGGATCCATAGACTTCAGCAATCACCCTTAAATCCTCTTCGAGGGTTGCGACATCGGCGAGCCTAAGGTCACCTGTGGAAGCCGCTGGCTGGTCGCGGTGGAGGACGTAGGAAGAAGGAAGAAGGAAGAAAGAAAAGAAAAACAGAAAAAAAATTTGAAATATAATTTAAAGATTCGAATTTTTTTTCTTTGCCTCAAATAAAATCAAGAGATTGAAATTATTTTTCAAATGAGATCCAAACATCATAAAATATTTTCAGTAACGTATCACTAACAAAAAGAAAACTAACTATTTTTCTGAAAAATAATTTTCTGAAAAGTATTTTCCGTTACCATGAAATTTTTCTTAAAATAAACGCACCAAAAAGAATGCGTCCAAATTTTCTCTCAAAAAACATTTGAAGGTTAGGTTTTGGCTGACCAATTGTCAATGCACATGTGGCTCGGAGGAGCTCTACGATTGGTGTTTGGCCAAGAGAAACCAAAATAAGAAAAAGGGGTAGAACAGGTGATAGAGAGAAGCAAATCTCAACCATCCACGTGAAGTTTATTGAGCTGGTCTTGTAATGACACGTGGACGAAGGTGGGAGGATGGTAAGGTTGTATTAGTGTTTCAGATTATGTACTTAAACTTAGTTATGACTTTATTAGGATTTTGTTTCCACTCGAAAAGAAAAAGGCTTAATCCGTTCTTTGTTTGCAATTACGAGTGGGTAAATACTAATAGTAAGCTTGCTTTATCATGATTAGGCATGCCGTTGTTGAGGAATTAGCGAGGCTTGGGGCCATCGTGTATACTTGATCCAGAAATGAAGCCGAAATTAATGAGTGCTTGAAAGATTGGAAGAGCAAGGGTTTCCGAGTCACGGGTTCGGCTTGCGATGTTTCCTCAATATCGGAGCGAGAGAAGCTGATGTTCACCGTGTCCTCCCTCTTCGGTGGCAAGCTCAACATCCTAGTAAGTCTAACAAGGTCATTGATCTCGTGGATCCAGTAACAACATAAATAACAAGGTTGCGATTTGTGCTTTTCTTTCGATAGATTTTGTACTTGATTTTGATTTTGTTGGGAGTGATCTGTGTGGTAGATAAATAATGTCGGGACCAGCATAATCAAGCTGACCGTGGATTACATAGCGGAAGATCTTTCCTTCATCATGACAACTAACTTTGAATCGGCTTACCATCTGAGCTAGCTCGCATATCCCCTTCTCAAATCCTCGAGAGCCGGAAGCATCGCGTTCTTATCATCCGCCTGCGGCGTCGTTTCCGTAAATGGCGGATCAATTTACTCAGCCACCAAAGGTAAAGCACTATTATCATACGTAACTATCTCCACAATTTTATTGTGGAGCTAAACAAATTCCATCTGTTTGTTTTTTCTCGAATTCATTGGCAGGAGCAATGAACCAGTTGACCAAGAATTTGGCATGCGAATGGGCCAAGGACAGCATTAGAAGCAACTCTATTGCACCATGGTTCGTTCGGACTCCACTAGCCGACCCTGTAATTAATCTCCCAAGGCTCTAAATTTTCTCTCATGCTCGTGATATTGATCATGTCCGCGATGTTAACTCATTTGTCGTCATAGCTATTTAGTTACGAGAAGTACCACGAGGAGGTGATAGCAAGGACGCCGCTCGGTCGCATTGGAGAACCGAACGAGGTGTCGTCGTTAGTGGCGTTCTTGTGCTTGCCGGCGGCCTCTTACATGACGGGGCAGATCATTTGTGTCGATGGAGGGTTCACCGTGAATGGCCTCTCATTTCCAAGATCATGAGTCCAACTTTCTTCTACCTCTAAGATATTCGTGGCATTGTCATCGTTAGGAACAGAGAAGTTTATTAATAGAAATGAGTGCGTTTGATAATGTGTTGCCGTATATGAAGTAGAGTAGCATCCATGCTACTCTAACGTTCACCTACTTCCACTTTCTATACCCAATTTCAAGTTTTTTTCCCCTTAATTGTGGTGAAAGTTTTTTCTTACTTTTATGCAATTGCTTAAAATTTAAAATTTATGTACTTGACAAGCAATGGTTGACACGATAAACATGGTGTATAACAGTGCACTATATGATTTATATAACTTGAACTCGATACAGGACAAACGTACTTGGATCCGCGTATATGTTATATTTATTTTACACATAATTTAACTTTTATCCCATGCGTAATTCATTGTTATTTCTTGATGTAAAATTGACAAAATGTCTCACCCCCAACTCTACAAGAACAGGGACAATGACACGGTCGTCCTTCCATCCGAATGACACAACCTCAAACATAACCATCATCAACCTATTATCAAAGTATATACATTTATATATTTGATAAAATAGTCATCTGGTTACAGAATTAGAGTTACAATATTCCAACAAAAAGAATATGTCAACTAACAACTTACTCAGATGTTCATCTTAGTCATACGCAGCTCATACAAAAAAATCCCACCAACAAAATGTCTTGTTAAAATACTAAATGCTCTCGTCCTACTTGCGGCTAGCTAAAGAACCCGAAAAGAAAGTAAAATGAATGGAATGAGTAACCACAACCTAGTAAATGATATCTGAAAGTCGAAATATCAATTTTGTTGAAATAACATATACACATGAAGAGCTTAAAGTGAGTTAGCTAGATGAATACATATTTTCATTGGTTGGATTAAATATTAAAATACTTTAGTAAATAGGTCGGGTTGGGTGCGGCTCAAGTACGGATCACTAAATTTGGATTGCATATAAATGGGTCAAAATAGTTTAAATGGGTCAATTTGGATTGGATTATTTTCGACCCAATCTAGTCGAACCCGATCCGACCACTCATTTGACGGCCCTACCGTAACAAAAGAGGCAAAGCCCGACTATATATTATTAGCGGTATTGCTCCCACAATTCTTGGAGCTTAAGTTTACATTTTGTGTATTGAGAAAATGCTCCATGAATTGTCAACCGCCCATGCTTAGATTATTCTAGGATTGCTTTCGTTTTTGAAAGAATATTGAAGTATTATTAAAAATTATTCACGTCAATGCTAGCAGTGCTACGTAGGACGGACAGCATGCACATCAACGATTTTCGGTCAAAATTGATTAGATCGACTAAATTGGCAAAATGTGAAAAGGTTTAGTACTCAATTTGCAAAATTAAATGGTTTAGGACTGAATTAGCAAACGTGAAATAGATATAGGCCGCGACTTTTTATAGAAGTTTGTAAGATTTGATTGACAGAATTATTTTTCAATCAAATCAGGAGAATACCCCCGATTGGATATTACCTTCCATGGACAAGATATATTGGAGATTTGGATGAACTCTACTTATGGAAACTAAAGATTTGGTTGTATGGGCGACTGAATCTGAAGGGTTTAGACTTTACTCCAACGGTTACTGGATCTTCCCATATACACTCTCGTTCAATCAGGATTGATGACGTCCAATCAGAGATTGAGGAGCGATTCTTTGGAGGATCTTGGTAACGGCTAGTTCGAGATCGAAGGAGTATAAAAGAAGATCAATGGTGACTGTTGTAGAGAGAGTTAACGGACAAAAATTTCAAAGTATTGAGTTGTTCCGATTCACATTCTCTTGTTCTTGTGAACTTAAAATTCATATCTTTGAGAGGTTCTTTTGTAAGAGTGATAAGAGTGACAACTCTAGTAACCTTTCATCGTTTCATAGTGGAATTCAGCCAATCGGCTGTCATCATAGGAGAGTGGACGTACGATTGCTTAGCCGAACCACTATAAACTTTGCGTGCAAATTCTCTTATCCTAAACTCCTCTTGCTGTGTTTAGTTTATATGCACGTCATTTTACTGATATTATTCAGTTGTGTTTTGAATCCATTAATTTCCGCATTAAGTTTCAAAATTGATCAGAATCACCTATTCACCCCCCTCTAGGTGATATTGCTAGATACAATAATTGGTATCAGAGCTTAGTTGCTCATTATATTGAAGTGTTTTATTTCTGAGTTAACGATATACTATGTCTAGCAACAATTTCTCAGGAACAAGTGACTCACATTATGGCAACAAACCACCATACTTTGATGGAAAGGATTACAATATGTGGTGCAACAAAATGAAGTGGTTCTTCAAGGCATCAGATGATCTGATGTGGGATGTTGTTGTCAATGGAGTAGTTCCTGTTGTCACGACAACTCCTTCCACTGAAAATGAAGGAAATAACAACACTAATGCTACAACAACACTGTCAGACACTGAAAGAGTAAAAAGACAAGGACTTGATTCCAAAGCAGTACATGCACTTTTCTGTGCATTATCCATTCCTTTATATAATCGAGTTGCAGAAGAAGATTCAGCGAAAACTATATGGGACAGACTTCGTGTCACATATCAGGGAACTGATAGAGTAAAAGAAACCAATCTTAGAATTCTGCTAAGTGATTACGAAGCCTTCAAAATGAAATCCGATGAGTCAATTGCTGAAATGATTGACAGGTTTCAAATACTAGCAAGTGGTCTTGCAAGGCAATGTGCTCCTGTAGCTGAACCAATGCAAGTCAGAAAGATCCTTCGAGGACTTACAGATGACTAGAATTACATCAAGCCATCAATACAGGAATGTCAAACAATCAGACCTCTATCTATTGCTGAGCTCGTCGAAACTTTACAGTCATATGAGACTGAGCGTGCCAACAAAACAAGAGATTCAAAAGGTAAAAAATCAATTGCTTTAAAATCTGAAATTGATTTTGAAGTGCCAAATTTAGAAGATGAAGATGAAGACGACGAAGAGCTTGCACTCATGGTGAAGAAATTCAGAAAGATGGCTCGAAGAGGTAGAAACTTCAAAGGGAAGAAATCATTTAGAAAGAATGATCAGAGACAATCGAGCAATGACAAACAGGAAGGCAAAGATGTAATATGCTTCTATTGTAAGAAAGCAGGACACATCAAACCCAACTGTCCGCTTCTGAAGAAAGACAAGATCAAGTATGAGAAATACAAGAAAGCATTGAAGGCAGAAACTCTAAGTGATTCTGAAGATAGTGAGGATGACTACGCAAACATATGTCTCATGGCAAAGTCAGACTCAGATGTTGTGGTATGTCCTTCTGAAATACCAGATGAATTTTTTGAATACATTGAAGAGTTATGCACGAACTACAAAGAAGCTCTTAAGAAGGTTTCAGTTTTAAAAAAGGAAGTTTCCTCCATGAAACAACAAAATGTTTCTCAAAAAGACAAGATTGAGTTTTTGAAAAAGGAATTTCATCAAGTCAAGGAAAATCGCGACTTAATTTTGAAAGAAAATGATTCTTTAAAAACCGAGATTGAAAATATTTCAAAGGGATTTTCTCATAGTTCAAAAAAATTGGAAAATATTATTTCCAGACAAGTTCCGTATGGTGACAAGTCTGGTCTTGGTTTTAAAAAGGAAAATAATTTCGAAAATAAATTTCCGGAAACAAATGACAGGATTTCGCATAAACCTTCAAAATCTGCATATCAACGTCATTTTCATAAACAATTTACAAAATTCTTTTATCCAATGCAATGTGTAAACTGTGGTGTTAGAAATCATGTTAGAAAAAATTGCATAATTATATAGAGACCTGTCAATAGAAAGATATCAACTGTGACTAACTTAGATGAACCGAAGAAGATCTGGGTACCAAAGAATGGTGAGTTACTTTCTACTTGCAGGTACCAAGGAAGAGAAAGGACAAATGGTTTCTGGACAGTGGATATTCAAGTCACATGACTGGTGATCTAGAAAACTTCATTCAACTTTCAGAATACAATGGTAGAAGTGTGTTGTTTGGTGGAAAGAACAAAGGCAAAGTAGTTGGTCAAGGGACTATAAAAATCGAAAATCTTACGATCAACGATGTCTCTCTTGTTAAAGGATTAAAATATAATTTGGTTTCAGTAAGTCAACTCTGTGACTCTTGTTATCAAATTTATTTTCAAGATTCAAAATGCTCAGGTATTAGCAAAGACAAGAAGCAAACCTTCACTGGTCGACGACATGGAAATATTTACCTTCTGGATGTTGATTATGAAGACATCAAGTGTCTTATATCCATCAAGGATGAATCTGAACTATGGCATAGAAAGCTAGGTCATATCAGTATCAAGCACATCTCAAAGCTATCATCCAAGAAAATGGTTCGAGGTTTACCACAGACAAAGTTTGAGAAATCAGAACTATGTTCAGCTTGCACACTTGGGAAATAGGTAAGATGTTCCTTTGAATCTATTAATCATGTATCAACTGAACGTGCACTGTAGCTGCTTCACATGGATATCTTTGGTCCTAACAGAACACTAAGTTTTGGAGGTAAGAAATACTGCATTGTTATAGTTGATGATTACTCAAGATTTATATGGATTTTATTTCTTACGCACAAAAATGATGCTTTCACATCCTTCTTCAAATTCTCTAAAAAGATTCAAAATGAGAAAGGTTACTCTATTTCCTATATCAAAACTGATCATGGGGGAGAGTTTGAAAACCAAAGTTTTTCTGATTTTTGTGATGAGTTTGGAATTCAACATAATTTTTTATCTCCTTACACACCTCAACAAAATGGGGTGGTGGAAAGGAAAAATCGTTCTCTACAAGAAATGACGAGAACCCTTTTGATCGAAAGTAAAATTGCATCGTATTTTTGGGCAAAAGCTATATCAACAGTGAGTTACATTTTAAGCCGTGTTTTTTTAAGACCAATCATTGAGAAAACCCCCTATGAGCTTTTTAAAGAAAGAAAATCAGATTTAGCATACTTCCGTGTGTTTGGTTGTAAATGCTTCATTTTGAAGAATGCTAATGATAGAGTTGGTAAGTTTGATGAGAAGTCAGATGAAGGAGTATTCCTGGGGTATTCAACAACGAGCAAAGCATACAAAGTCTACAACAAAAATTCTCGAATTGTTGAAGAATCAATGGATGTCAAGTTTGATGAGAATATTCAGAATCAGAATGGTCAATCTGAATATGCTCAAGTTATGTCATTCCATCAAATTTCAGAACCAGTTGAAGAATTTGAAGAGAATCATGCTTCTGAAAAAGTTCAGAATCAAGAAACAAGTCAACAAATTGCAGAAGAACCAGAAGAGATACAATCTGAATCTAAAGATCCAAGTAATGTCCAAGACGAGAGATTCAACCGAAACTGGAAACATAAATTCACTCATCCCAAGGAACTTATAATGGGCAGCTTGGATGAAGGAATCAAAATCAGATTGAAATTTAAGGAAGCAATGAGCAATATAGCATTAGTTTCTGAAATTGAGCCTAAAGGGATTGAAGAAGCTCTTTGAAAATTGGATCAATGCAATGCAAGAAGAACTTCATCAATTCAAGATCAATAATGTTTGGGAGCTTGTATCAAGACCCAAAAATCGTCCTGTAATAGGAATAAAATGGGTGTTCAGAAACAGATGGACGATAAAGGAAAGGTGTTCAGAAACAAAGCAAGACTTGTGGCAAAAGGATATTCTCAAGAAGAAGGAATAGATTACGATGAAACTTACGCACCTGTTGCCAGGTTAGAGGCTATAAGGCTACTTCTTGCTTATGCTTGTTACAATGACTTTAAGCTTTTTCAGATGGACGTAAAAAGTGCATTCCTGAACGGTTACATCAAAGAAGAAGTTTATGTCGAACAACCACATGGTTTTGAGGAACCAAGAGGAAAGGATCTTGTCTATTCCCTAAAGAAAGCTTTATATGGTCTAAAGCAAGCGCTTTGTGCTTGGTATGAAAGGTTAAGTAGCTTTCTATCTGAACAAAAGTTCAGTAAAGGTAATGTTGACACTACTCTCTTTATTCAGAAGCAGGGTACGGATATTCTTATTGTTCAGATTTACGTTGATGATATTATTTTTGGCTCTTCTAATGAACATCTATGCAAGAATTTCTATAAAGTAATGCAGGATAAATTCGAAATGAGCATGATGGGAGAATTAAAATTTTTTCTTGGACTTAAGATTCAACAAACTAAGAAACGAACATTTATTCATCAAGAGAAATATGCTCTTGAGATTGTCAAGAAATTTGGCCTAGAGAATTGCAAGAAGACAGAAACTCCAATATCTCATTCGTCTAAACTCGATAAAGATGAACAAGGAAAGAAAGTTGATCAGAAGTTATATCGCAGTATGATTGGGTCGCTTCTATATCTTACTGCATCAAGGCTATATATTCTATATAGCGTCTGCTTATGTACAAGATTTCAAACAAGCCCAAGAGAATCGCATCTTACAGCAATCAAAAGAATCATCAAATATATCGGAACATATCCAGCTTATGGTCTCTGGTATTCAAAAGATTCTGATTTCATTCTGAAGGGATATTCAGATGCAGATCTTGTCGGATGTAAGATTGACAGGAAAAGCACCTCTGGAACTTGTCAACTTATGAGAAATATGCTTATTTCTTAGTATTACAAAAAGCAAAGAACAGTTGCTCTCAGTATAGCAGAAGTAGAATACGTATCTCTAGGAAGTTGTTATGCTCAGATCTATGGTTAAAACAACAACTGAGAGATTATGGAGTTGAAGATTTTAATGTGGAGATTAGATGTGACAATACAAACGCCATAAAAATAACCAAGAATCCTATTCTTCATTCAAGGGAGAAGCACATCGAGATCAAACATCATTTTATTGGCAATCATGTTCAGAATAGAGATGTACACATTCAGTAAGTTGATACGAAGAATCAACTCGTAGACATATTTACTAAGCCTCTTGATAAAGATATTTTCAATTTTATTCGAAATGAATTAGCAATTACTAATCCTTTATCTTGAGATGTATTAAGAACAGGTTATTTGCAAAAGTTTAGAAACAGTGTTCAGAAACATAACTGCTCAGAAGCAAAGTTCAGAAGTAAATATGCAGAGCCTATGTTCAGAAGCACATTGGTAGAAAAGTCTTTCAGAAGCAAGGTTAGTTCGTTGTACACTTTTTAAATTTATAAATTCTTGAAAAGGCAAGGATTTAAGGTACGTTCTCTAACTTCTAAAATATTCCTCGCTGTTTGATTGGTATAATATATTGTCTTTGGATTGATATTTTTGAATTTTATTCTAAATTGATTTTATTTCCAAAAATAACCGCTTTACAGTTTTTCAATTTTTTTTTGAAAGGTCACGAATCGTTACCTCTTTTAGAACCTCTTTTTATATCAAAATCTCCTTATAAACCCTAAATCGCACTCTTTTCTCACGGATTACACTCTCTCTCGTTCTCTCGAAATCTTTCCCTCGTTTTCTCTAAACTTCCAACTTCTTCATCCATGGCTCCAAAATCATCATCTTTCATGAAGAACGGAGCAGAAGAAAATCGTCAAGGTTGACAAAGGGAAGAAAATCTCGCAACACTGATCCTATCGATGTATCTGGGTCAGAACATGAAGACAAAAGAGACATTGCTCAAAAGAAATCAGGGTTGTCTCAGTCTGAGTTTGACGAAAGAGTCGTTCTGGCTCTCTCTATCAAACCTCTGTATGATTCTTTTAAGGACCAATGATTCAGTGATGATATGGTCAAGTTGCTGTTGAATATTCACAAGTTTGCAAGCGAGAAAGATTTTCTTGCTATTTTAAAACTGCCTTTGCAAACTGTGACACAGATTGCTACTGTTGTTCCTAAGAATGTCTCTCGCAAAGGGAAAGAAAAGGCTGTGCCAACTGGAGCATCGCAACCTAAAAGGTCACCATCGAAGGGAATTGTTATTAAAGAAAAAGTAGGAGAAGAAAGTGATACTGAAATCAGAGGAAGGCTCGATGATGATGATGATGTTTTGGTAAAACATTTTAAGAGGATTAGAGGGATTATAAGGGACAAGAATTTCAAGAGTAAACTATTCTTAAGCCAGAAGCATTGTGACAAGTATGAGTCGTTGAAGGAAAGATGAGTTATACCCCACAAGGTATTTGACCTTAAATATTTTGATAGGGTTGGTATCCCTATAAGGAAGCACTTAGAGCAAATGAAGTTGAAAGATTTTGCAACTGTAAGGAGGTCCATCTTTCTAGACTTAGCGGCTTACTTCTATTCAAATCTGTATTTTAGAAATTTTGATTCATTATTTTATACTGTTGGAGAGGTTCAATATCATTAGCATGTCAGAGAACTTGCAAATCTGATGGGTGTTGAGGAAATGGATTTTGTACCCATTGATGTATAACCTAATGCTGCCTATAGTTTTCTAACTGGAAAAGAGAATTACTCTAAAGACTCAAAGGCACATATTGTTTACAATGACTTCCCACTGAAGCACATTGTAATGCACAAGGTTGTGATCGAGTGTCTAAGACCCAAGGCAGCTTCAAAGACAAACATTTCGAAGTATGAAGCCAAACTGATGTGGGGTCTGTTAACTGGGTGCAAACTCTCTCTGGCATACACTATCCTCCTCCATATGTATAGGACTGTGCAAAAGACAAAAGGACAATTGCCTTAGGTAGGGTTAATCTCTCGAATCATGTTCTTCCATAATATCAAGATCCCTGTTGAGTTTCTTCAGAATGAGACTCAGGTCATGGTAGCTGGAGAGTCCATGATTTAGAAAATAGGTTTTAAACTGACTGTTGGTGGATGGTTGAACAAGAACATAGAGGTTGTTCTGGTCGAATTAGAGGAGAAGAATGCAGAATTTGAAAGATCAGCAAAGAGAAGGAAAATAGTGGCTAGAAAAGGAAAGGAGACTAATGTTCAAAGTGAATCTTCAGAAGAATTCAGAAGAAGAAGAAGAAGAAGAAGAAGAAGAAGAAGAAGAAGAAGTATCATCAGATGATGATGAGAGAACCCTTACTGCCGTATCTGAAGGAAGTGTTGAGTCAGAAGGTGGTTAGAAAGATGAAGAGAACCTTGAAATAACGAATGAGCAGAGAAGAATGCAAAATTTGAAAGATCAGCAAAGAGAAGGAAAACAGTGGCCAGAAAAGAAAAGGAGACTACTGTTCAAAGTGAATCTTCAGAAGAAGGAGAAGCAGAAGAAGAAGAAGAAGAAGATGTATCATCAGATGATGATGAGAGAACCCTTACTGCCTTATCTGAAGGAAGTGTTGAGTCAGAAGGTGGTTAGAAAGATGAAGAGAACCTTGAAACAATGAATGAGCAGGAGAAACCTATGGACAAAGAAGAGGACCTCCATAAGACTCGTGAGAGTGGAGATGAAAAAGAAACATCTGCTGAGAAGGTGGAAAAAGAAGCCAGGATGGATAGTGATGAGTATGTTGCAGTTTGGGAAGAAGAGATGGATGACCGGGCAACAATTGATGTGCTTGTTGCTCGAGAACAGAAGAAGAAGTCCTCTAAGGACATGGAGATTGATAAGGATGATGAAATCCTTATCACAGTTGAAGGATCAACAACAATTACTCATGTTAAAACAGTTCAGATTCAGGGGGGGCAACTTCAAGAATCTGCTATTTTGGATGAACAACCTAAGGAAATAATAACAGATGCCATTCAGACTGAAGTTGTTCAGGAGGATCAAGCTGCTGATGAAAAGGAAGAATCTAGCAAACAAGAACCAAATGTACAGGAAGAGAAGACTTCTGAGAAGGAATCGAGTACTGTTGTTGTTGAGAAGATCACAGAAGAGCTACCTGTTATGATTGAATCAACTACTGCTGAAGTTGCTATGATTATTTCAGATGCAGACCCTGCTCAGATTCAGGGGGAGATAAATTTGTAGCGTATCTTAGATTCAATATCAAAAGGTAAAGCTCAGATGGTAGAAGAAGAACAACAGACTCCCGCAAGGGTTCTTTCTCCAAAGGAAACTTTGAATGATCTCATTGGAGAACTAGTGGACACGAAGCTTTCTCGGAATTTTGTTCAGAAGGAAATGGAGAAGCTTCAATCTGAATTTTTTAAGAGGTTGGATGCTCTAGAAAGCTTGGTTTCAAAGAAGTTGAAAAATTCAAGGACTTGCTCGATCTCTACTGATGCTTTTTCTATTTAGAGATGGCTAGTTTGGGGACATATACTATGGTTCGAGATGACAATTGTTCGGGAGTTCCCACATTTGCAAGCCCTTCGAGACTACATGCTTACTGTGGCCAGACATACTAAAGCACAAGCTGCAGAAGATAATCAGAAGGGTGATCAAGAGCACATGGATGTTCCTTCCTCTTCCACAAAATCACCTCAACCTCCGTTTGTTTAAAATTGATTTTTCAACAGCCTATGTTTGTGATGTTTTTGTTTGGAACTGAACATCTTTGGTTTGTTATAGATATTCCTATCATGGTCAATTCAAGCATATTTTATCTGCTATAATAACTGTTTATCATTCCTACTGATGACAAAAAGGGGGAGAAAGTACCTCATTTTTTTTTCAGGTTATACAAAATATGCGAATTACGCTTATGCGCTCAAACGATGGTATATCACGAATTCAACGATGTTTACAACATACGTTGATATCCTTCCATCACTCAAAGTGCATACCTTATGTTAACTTATTCAGATGCATATTCAGATGCACATCTTTTGGAAAAGATTCAACTGAGACAGATATTCATATCTTTTGTGAATTCTTTTCTACACTTATATTCATAAATATTTTTCAAAATCTATTATTTTTGAGGAAGTTTTGTCATCATAAAAAATGGGGAGATTGTCGAGAAAACCTTCTTTCTGAATATTTTGATTCTAACAAAACTATCATTCTTGTGAAAGAATCTAGTAAATGCAAATAAACTTTTATTGCAGGAATGAGCATGTGAACAAAAGCTTATAATGTTCCAAAACTGGCATTTAAACTCAAGGAGTAGTCGTCGCGTATTTGCTTCTAAGAAAGTTGAAGTCTAGTATTTAGATGGAGAAATGTGTTGCCTCTAAAGACTTCAGATGGAGGATTTTGTTACCTCTGAAGACTTAATCTCGTGAAGACTTATGTAAAACGTCAGCAAGGACTTTACAAAAGCTTAGAGTCACTGTTCTAATCTGTTCAGATTCAGAGAGTCTTTCTACCACAGAAGACTGCTTCTGAACAGCGTTTAGATTCTGCAATATCTCTCTATTAGCTTCTGAAGACCCACGTTTGGTAGGTTTTTGGTTTGGCCGCGACTTTTTATGGAAGTTTGTAAGATTTGATTGACAGGATTATTTTCCAATCAAATCAGGAGAATATCCCCGATTGGATATTACCTTCCATGGACAAGATATCTTGGAGATTTGGATGAACTCTACTTATGAAAACTAAAGATTTGGTTGTATGGGCGACTGAATCTGAAGGGTTCAGACTCTACTCCAACGGCTATTGGATCTTCCCATATATATTCTCTCGTTCCATCAGGATTGAGGACGTCCAATCAGAGATTGAGGAGCGATCCTTTGGAGGACCTTGGTAACGGCTAGTTTGAGATCGAAAGAGTATAAAAGAAGATCAATGGTGACTGTTGCAGAGAGAGTTAACGGACAAAAATTCCAAAGTATTGAGTTGTTCAGATTCACATTTTCTTGTTCTTGTGAGCTTAAAATTCATATCTTTGAGAGGTTCTTTTGTAAGAGTGATAAGAGTGACAACTCTTATAACCTTTCATCGATTCACAGTGGAATCCAGCCAATGGGCTATCATCATGGGAGAGTGAACGTAGTCTTGCTAAGCTGAACCACTATAAACTTTGCATGCAAATTCTCTTATCCTAAACTCCTCTTGCTGTGTTTAGTTTATCTGCACGTCATTTTATTAATCTTATTCAGTTTGTGTTTTGAATCCATTAATTTCCGCATTAAGTTTCAAAATTGATCAGAATCACCTATTCACCCCCTAGGTAATATTGCTAGATACAACACGTTTCACTCGACTTGCAGCATTTTGTAACCTCGTGTAATGGGTTGTGTTTTTTTAGCCTGCCCTAGTTTTTTTTTCTCTCCTTTCCCTCTTATTTTCACACCCTTTCTTCTTCGGCCTTCATGAAGGGGAGGGTTTGAGCTAGATCTCTTCCTTCCCTCCTCTTTTTCTTAGGTTGTTTTAACTCTCAATTTTCTTTTCTCTTTCAATTTTGTCTAAATCTGAAAGCTTTTCTCTCCCATTTTCGGGAAGATTTATATCTCGATCTAGTTTAGATTTGGGATTTTTTGCCTGTATATTTTCGGGGTTTCACTTTTCTCGGGTTTTGTTGGCGAACAAATTCAGTTTCGAAAGAGATCAGAGGAGCTTCGTGAAGGTTTTGCTTTGACAGGTGTTAGATATGTGCTCGTTTAACTTTTTTACTCTATTTGGTGATGGTGTTAAGGACTCCAAACCTAGGCGCGCATCGCCAAAAGGCACAACCGTAGCAGAGATGGAGATCTCGGTGTGTGCTTATTACTGATTCGGTGATCGGCCGTCGATTTTGGTGTGAAGAAGTCACATATGTGCTCTTTGAGCGAGAGACCTATAACCTTGTTCTGATAATTTCTCTTGATATCTGCACTTGTTTTGTTTTGGAGTTTTCTGGGATTTGTCTTGGTTTGTAGTTGAACCAAGATGTTTCTCTCTGATATTTCAAGAAAGTAAATGAAATGTTATTTTGACCCAAAAAAAGTAATGGAGTTGTCTTGTGGACAAGCTTCTCCTACTTCTCCTTGCCACACTCCATTTGATTCCGCATGTGGAATGGGTTACTCTATTATAGCCTATTTAGGTTGACTTTTTTTTCTTGGAATTCTTGGAAAAAATTATGAAAAAAGTCATAAATTTATTGCAATTGTGCCAATTCAGTCCTAAACTTTTTTTTACTTCTGGCTTTCTCAAATTAGTCATCACAAATTTCTAGACGAAAATGTAATCAAAACGTTTAAATGATGGGAGAATATAGAATTTCTTTCTTCGTCTTTACAAAAAAAAGGAGTAATTAATCGTGACACGTTCACTTAAATCCTTTTGATATTTTATGGGCGAACGACGGGAAATGAATGGTGGATTCACAATCCACTGCCTTGATCCACTTGACTACATCCATCCCTACTATTACTAGTATTCCTATTTATTTTCATTTAAAAGTAATATTAACTTTGAGAACATATTTTTCAAATTCAATTGAAAATAAATTCAGAATGGAAAGAATTTCATTTCGATTATTAATTTTTAAACTTTTTTACCTTACTTATGAGATAGAAAAAACAGAAAATTCTAACCTTTCTATTTTATTCAAAAAAAAAAAACTAGAAGATAATAATCTCACAAAACTTTACAAAGGGTTGAAAAGAATATATGTAAATACTTTTAGACTGTCAGGTTATTCACTAGTAAGTATGTAAGTTTCAAATCTTAAATGGCAAAGGCAAAACATAAAAACAAAAAGGTTCAAACTCGAAGTAACTTGAAAATCAATTCCAACACAAGGGTCAAAACGACATTCCAATTATGTAAAATATACGGTACCCGTGACACTAAAAGACACTAACAAAAGAAAAAAAAGAAAAGAAAAATGTCTTCATTATCAATAACGGTTCGTGCCTAGATAAATTTGTTGATGTTAAAGTTATTTTTGTTCGTTCAATTTTTTGAATAATACGAGCTATTGTTCTGAGAAAAAAGTTTTATAAGTCGTTGATTATCCGAAAAACGAAGGCGAGCTGCACTGGACCCGCTGGTCCTAGTACCAACACATCTTCATTAGCTTGTGATAGATATCAATCTGCCTAAATCATCTAAGGTTGCGTTTGGTCATTAGGATATAAGCCAAGATAGGATATGTTTTATCCTATCATGTGTTTGGCAGCTGTTGAGAATAGGATGAAATGGGGTTATAGAGGGATATAGCTAGGATAAAAAAAATTCTAGGGGAGGAGGTGGGATAGACCAGGATAGAATTTCTCAAGAGAGCAGACATGAGGAGAACCGGGTTTTTCCCACAACCATCGCCTCTCCTCCGCATTGGGTCGCCTCTCCGCCGTGCTGGGTGGCCTCTCCAGCGGGGTGGCAGCCTCTCTTGTGGTGGCGACCGTCAAGTGTGGCCGCCTCTTCGGATATGTCAGGTTGGGGTCTCCAATCGCAAAGCTGGATATCTCCACAACCTTGTTCTTTAATCAATTGTTTGGCGTGATATACAATCACGTTCCTCGGTCTTTAATTGCTTGAACCTTTCCAACATTTGAAAGGTGTGACGTCCCGAAATTTCAAGGCCTATTAAATGAATAATATTGGGACTCTTGGAATTGAGTGACAATTATCGGACACGAAATTGTTCGATCTGGAGGATTTCGATCGAGGACTGAAGCGTAGATATTTATAGTTCGATTAGTTTAGTCGCGCCGTAGATAATTGTTGCCGAATTCCTTCGTGCTCATGCCAACCCTGAACCAAATATCCTGAACCAGTCCTAAATTGTCAGATTGTCACGTCCAGCGTCTATACGAGCTCGCGACATCCCGAAACACATATCTCCGGTTGAATATCAATGCGACATCCCAGGAGAGTCGCCGACCCAGATCGATACTTAATCACATAGAAACGAATGCTAGCGGAAGCAAATGAAAACACCCAGACAAAATTCAAACAATAGGGTAAAGAAGAGAGAAACATGGGAAACAACCATCATATAAATAGGCCAAGGTTCAAGATATAGACACGGACAACGCCAGAAGCAGCCATCAACTACAAAAGGGTACCAAGGCCCACTAACCTATATCCACTACTAGGATATACCAAAAAGGCGAGGAACACTATCCTAGTCTTCAACCCTCGTCATCACCAGACATCGGCTCCTCTTCCGGATTAGACTCCATAGGTTCCTCTTCAGGATCAGACTCCATTGGCTCCTCGGCACGCTCCGACTCCTCGGGCTCCGTGTCTGGGTCAGTAACTTCGCCACCCCACGACTCACACTCGGTAGGGTCCAACTCCATGGGATCACCCTGTTCAACCTCGTCATACGGTAGGCTGTAAACTTTAAGAGGTTCACCCCACCCTTCTTCAGCTCCCACAACTCATGCCAAAAACACCTGACTTGTCCAAGCTCCATTTCCTAAGTCTATCCTCACGGTACTAGAATGTCTATAGAACACCCTACCATCACCCAATACATACTTTGTCACTATATGGTCGATGCGCCTCGGTATCCCAAAAAGTGGTGATTGAGCCATACTCAGGGACGGGGTTCTGAAAGGTGTGGAAATACAACAATGAGAATAAATCTCAGCAAACTAATCCCTAAACCTCGCTTAGGATAACGGTACGTCCAAGCCAACCTAGCATGCAGTTTTAAACCCGACCAGACTACCAGCTCAGCCACACAAGACAACAGAACACATGCCCACTAAACACTCCAAAGTTAAGTGTTTCCTCTAGAGTAATTCAAACCAACAATTCAATAAATCCAGCTTACAGCTCAATTCCAATGCACTCATCCATGCATAACAATAAGTTCATACTTATATAGTCAGAACGAAGAACGACCCGCGTTTAACGCCTCAGGTCCGGGCTACAACCCGCGTTTAACGCATCAGGTATGTAACCAACTGTCTCATTAGACATTATATCCCGCGTTTAACGCATCAGGATTAGCTCAACTCCTCGCGTCATAATGCGTCAGGGTTTTAACGACATGAATAACATAATCTTCATTTCTAAACATACCTCGCGTAAACACGGGTCAAGGCAAGAATTCATGCATTCAAAATATGCCAGCTAATCAGCTAATTACTCGAAAGCTAAGCATGGCATAAGTTCCACAATCGAACAAATTCCTTTCCAACATGCTTATCAAGCAAGAACGAGCAAACAAGCCACAATTGGCACATCCGGGCTACATAGCCGAATACATATACACACGAGCACATTGCAACTCATCAATTTAAATCAATGGCACAACATCACCATCAAATCAGCCCCTACTTCTCATGTGCACGAAAATTTCTCAGACTAGTTCAAACCAAGCTATTTGCGAACACAAGTCGGTCTAAGTAATCCCGAACCTTCCAATTGATCCTCCAACCACTCTAAACCACAAGACAAGTCCTCAAGATCATCCTAAGCCTTAATCAAATTCGGATCAGCCCATGAACAGTGAAAATCTTCGATGAACAGTGAACTCCTTCAATGAATAGTGTTCCAAAACTTCATAACTATGTACAACAACCTCTAATAGACCTAACTAACCATCCATAACACTCAAGATCACTTTCCAAGCTTCCAAGATCATCAAAACCTATTTTTCCATTCTCGGATTCCTTCTATGAACAGTAACCCGACGCCCCAAAATTCACTAATTTCACTCATAAACATGCTCATTAGTACTACATTAGCCTACACAAGGATTAGAGGATTTGCTTACTTGATCTAAGCTTGAAAAACCACCAAATGGACCCAAAATAGCCCCCTTTTCTCTTCGCGGTTGCACTCAGCGTTCCACGGCTAAATAGACGGCGTCCGGCGGCGAGAAGGATGGCAAAGCTTGGCTGGATGCTGGTGAGGTTGTGGCTGGCCGGCGATGGCGGCACAGCGGCGGTCGTTGGGCACACAAGGCCGACGGCCGAGAGAGAGAGAGATGAGGGAGAGAGTGAGATCTTCGGGTGAGAGGGAGAGAGTGTGAGGTGAGAGAATGGCAAGAACACTCCCCTCTTGAACTTAGGCTTAGCTTGGGTGGGAGTAGGTGAGAGTTGGTCTTGGGATTTTTGGGGTTTTAATGGGCTAAAGACAAGGAATTCAAATCCTCTCCATTATCGGCTCTTGTAAATAAATGCATGAAGGAAAACTGACGATCTTCAAATGTCGGGACTGATCGGGAACTTTGGCACATGCGATCCGTTTGGCTGGCCACTGAACTCTGAACCCAAACGAGGCGACGTCCAAAGCATTAGTCATAAAATTCTTAATAATTCGATATCCAATTCCGAGGTCTAATTCACGGTCTGCACCAGTCGATTGCGACTTTAAAATATCTCAAACTGATGGGCGGCTTTTAGGAGTTACGCGTATCGACCTGTGATAGGTCCACGTACTTAAATTCCTAGTTAGCCTTTCCCTTACGGTCAGTCATCTCAAGAGTGATCAATTCCGAGTGAGATAAATCTAGAGTGCAATAACAAGAAATCCATTCATTCATAAATCCCGAAAATGGGTCGAATTTCAGAATGTCACACAGATTACCGAAATACCCTCAGATATTATTCATATACGCCAGAAATAATTAATACCGAATGACCGTGGGCCGCACCTCTTAAATGCCAAGTCAAATCCACCTTTTTGACTTTTGAATCTTGGGTTGGAATTTACCAAATTGCCCTTTGACCATGGAAATGACGAAAATGCCCCTAAAGACCATTTTTCTCTCTCTTCCCTCTCTCTTCCCTTTTGGCCATGAACTTCCCTCCCCCTTTGGCATCTCACATTCATCTCATCACCATCTTCACTTCATCATCTCATCTTGAACTTCATCTTCGTCACCGCCGGATCGCCGACCGCCGCCCGCCGCTCGCGCTACCGCCGCACCGTGCCTTGCCTGGCCGCCGTTCGCCGCGACAACCGAGCCCAGCCGAGCCGCCCACCGCCTCTGTTCAGCTACTGTCCGAGCTTCGCCGTGCCTCGCCGAGCTCCGTTCAACTTCACCAGAGCCACCGAGACGCCGCCGGGCCTCAACCGAAGCTCTGCCGAGCTTGCCGCCCGTTCGCCGAGCTCCGTCGTCGTCGTTTGGCCGTGAGAACAACTGTTGTCTAGCCTCCGTTCGTTGTCATCCGGGTGTTGCCTTCGAAAACCGACACCATGGTTGCATCCGGATCGTCGAGAAGAGTCCGTAGGACCGCCGCCGAAAAATTCCGTCGCCACTGCCGCCGTCGACCGTCGCCGCCAGTTATCGAAGTGAGTTAACCCCTAATCCCTGGTTAGGTCGTTAATTACACTTAGTAGTTTAATTAAATGGTTACCGTAACTGATTAGTTAGTTACCGCCGTTAATTAGATAGTTACCGTGGTAGATTAAATAATTACTGTGGCTAGTTGAATTACCGTGGTTAGGTGGAATAGTTACCACGGGTAATTACTTTGTCTACCGTAGTTCGGTTAGACTTGTTTGCTAAATGCTGATTGGTTGACTAGCGTGTTGATTGCGCATTTTCGCTGAATGATCACACCTAGGTCAAAATGCCATGTTAATTGAAATTGAGCAGTCGTGTGACTAATTATTTATTTCGATCATGAAATGGCCGTGGGCCAAGTTTTAAGCATACTCGTGAGTGTGATTGCATCGGGCTAATGTGAAGTAAGAACTGGTTGTTTGCCTGATGTGTTTGTGTGGTCACACGACGGTTATTCGTCTCCCTAACGTAACTGGGGGATATGAGGCGGCACTCCTGGTGGGTCCGTCGCCTAGTAAGTTCGTGCCGGTGACGTACAATTCGGAATCCCATGACTTATCGATTGCACGATAGTTCGTACCGGCGACGTACAGTCCGGATAGACACGACTGGTCGGATGCCGATCGCAGCTTGTGATGGACCGAAGTTCTTACGGAATTACCTGATATGCTTGCCTTAGGGGTCTTGAGGGGTTATTGGATGCCGTCGTTGTAACGGGGTAGGACGACGCCCGGTTCGGCTGAAAGAGTACTAGTAGTGAGGCTGTACTATGGTGAGAGTTGTGTATCTCTTGCATGATAACCGGAAAAATCGCATGTTGCATAGTGCTTGAATGCCTGAGAGTGTGACGTGTGTTGGCTGTATGCCTTGTACTATTATTCTTTATTGCCATGAGATATCTGTCGTGTGGCTCAAGGTAAGGTGAGTTGTATGTGGTTGTTTATAGGCTGTTGAGCCGTGCTGTTGTTTGGTAGCTAGAGCGTGGCATGTATCGCACGCTATTGATCTGCCATCGCATGTTTAGGCTGCCTGAGTGAATCAACGTCCTAATCGGACTTAGGCATTGAGTCATTGAGATTTATATCTCATTTGTTGTTGTTAACCATTTTTCAGGTCCATAGTGTGGCGGTCTGGTTAGTCAGCTGGCGCAGCTATGGAGGTTCTTTTGGAGTTAGTTTTTGGTAGTAGTTAGCCTTAGACCTGACCCGGTATCTTTTTGTGGGTCTTAGGAAACGGCCCTGGAGATGGGCTTGTAAATCGGTTGTGTTTCCTGGCTAACTGGTATATAAAAAAAATGGTGTTGTTGTTGTTGCTGTATCTCCTGCTTCTCTATCCCTATTGTATGACTGTCTTGGGTTTTGTATCGCTTCCGCATGTGCTTAATTGAAAGATAAAAAGAAATGGATCGATGACATGCCTGGGATGTTATCCTTTGACCTGACGTTCGGAAGGGATGTTGGTGCGCCCAGGGTTCGGGGCGTGACAAAAGGGGTCTCAACATGTTATGAAGAACTCGAGGTTGATCATCGACTTTCAAAAGGGGTCTCAGCATTCTAAAGGGCTCTCTTGGATGACTTGCATGAGTGCATCTTCAAATTGCGAAAGAGGCCGAGTAATTAGATTGTTCAGCACTTGTTTGCTTACTTGACAAGACAAAGAGCAAGACCAACGGGTCATTCTCAAAGGATTCGACTCCAAATCAAAACCCTCGATTCTGTGGGGTCTGCTCCATCGGTGTTGTGCTTGTTAGGAAAAATCCCTTATGATGTTTTGAAGATGACAAAATAATCAAAGGCTACTAATGTGTTTATTGGTTGAGCAGAACCAGGTAAAAGAACCACAAGCCGTTATGCAGATGGTGTATTAACAGAACACCCGAAGGTTATGAGCTATCTATCAATGGTGAACAAGGTATTAGGTGTAGAGGCGTCTACAAGCTTGAGGTACCTAAGTAGAGGTGAACAAGGCTAGAATGGTAAGTTCGGTAAAGCTTGGAAGGACCTTAGATAAGTGAATAGCGAGGTAGAGCCACGATTGCCAATATGCTTGGAGGGACCAAAAGATGGAGCTTAAGATACTGCATCTGAATTATACATATGAAGTTCTGGATATTGCATCTGAGAAGAGAAGTTTATATTGACCTTAGTTGGATGTTTAGACTCAAGGCAAGAGTATCGCATATTTGTTTCTGAAGGGGTTGAATCATGTTATTCAGATCAAGTGAAGTGTCACTTATGTAGCTTCAACCACACCTTTGAATGAAGACTTATATGCGAGCATCAACCAGGTTTCTATCAACATCAAACTCAGTGTTATCTCTGTTTAGATTCTAAAGACTGGTTTCGATTATGAAGACTGTTCAGATATAGCGAAGTATTCAGATATAGAAGACTATTTCTATTTTTGAAGTCTATTTCTGAAGATTGTTCAGAAGCTGCGAGATATATTAATTCCAGATTCAGAAGACCCATGCCTGACATATGTCTGTTGTCGCTGAGGTATTTATGGAAGTTTGTAATCTTTGATTGACAGGATTATTCTATAACATGATTGATAGAATATCCTTGATTGGAAATTACCTTCCATGGGACAAGAAAACTTCCATATTTGAAGAACTCCACTTATGGAAATCGAAGATTGAGTTGTATGGACGATTGAATCTGAGGAATTCAGATTCAATACCAACGGTCACCAAATCTCCCTAGTTACAGTATTTGTCAATCAAGATTGATAGCATCCAATCAGCGATTAAAGAGCGATCCTTTGAAGACCTGTCCAACGGCTAGTTTGGAAGTGAAGGAGTATAAAAGGAGATCCATGGTGCTACTATAGTGTGAGATAAACTGCACATATTTAGATTCTAATTCTATGTACATTTTGACTTGATTCTTTAATTCCGCATTTTCTAGTCAAAATTATTTAAAATCACCTATTCACCCCATCTCTAGGTGATATTGCTAGATACAACAATTGGTATCAGAGTAGGTTGCTCAATTTTTTAAAGTATTTTTACTTCTGAGTTAACGATCTATCATGTCTAGCAACAATTTTTTAGGATCAGGTGATGCACAGTTCAACAACAAGCCTCCTTATTTTGATGGAAAGGATTATAATGTTTGGTGCAATAAGATGAGTGGTTCTTCAAGGCTATAGATAATATGATGTGGGATGTTGTGACTAACGGAGTAAATCTTACTACAACACCAACCACTACTACAGGAATCGGGAACAATACTCTTGCACCTACTCTATCAGAAACTGAACTATCCAGAAGACAAGGACTTGACTCTAAAGCTGTTTATTCTCTCTTTTGTGCTTTATCTCCTACTATATATAATCGTGTTGCAGAAGAAGAATCATCCAAGGCCATATGGAATAGACTCTATGTCACCTATCAAGGAACTGACAGAGTTGAGACCAAACTCAGTATTTTGCTAAGTGATTATGAAGCATTCAAGATGAAGCCAGACGAAACAATTGTTGAAATGATTGACAGATTTCAAGAAATTGCGAATGGTCTCGCTCATCAAAATGCTCCTGTTTCTGAACCTATGCAGGTTCGCAAGATTCTTCGAGGACTTACGGATGATTGGAACTACATCAAACCGTCCATTCAAGAATATCAAACAATCAGACCATTATCCATTAATGAACTTGTTGGGACTCTACAGTCGTACGAGATAGAACGAGTCAACAAAGAAAAGGATACGAAAGGTAAGAAGTCCATTGCTTTAAAATCTAACATTGATTCTGATGATTCAGATTCTGAAGATGATGAAGAGGACGATGAAGAGCTTGCTCGCATGGTAAAGAAGTTCAGAAAAATGGCTAAGAAGGGAAGAAAATTCAAAGGAAAAAAGCCATTCAAACAAGCTGATTAAAAGAAGACCTTTGGCGATAGAGAAGAAGGTAAGGACGTAATTTGTTCTCAATGCAGGAAAAAGGGGCACATCAAGCCAAATTTTCCACTGCTAAATAAAAAGAAAGTCAAGTATGAAAAGTCCAAAAAGGCTTTGAAATTAGAGACTTGGGGTGATACTGAATGCGAAGACAGCAATGATAAAGAACTCGCACATATCTGTTTAATGGCTGAATCGAATTCTGAAGAAGATGAGGTGATTTGCTTAGATCTTATTCTTGATGATGAAGATCCTTTTGAAGAATTATGTGTGAAACATGAAAAAACTTTGAAAAAGATATCTGAATTGAAAAAGGAAGTCTCTAGATTGAGACAACAAAATGTTACGAATGAGAAAAGGCTTATTGATTTGGAAAATGAGAATTCCTCTATTAAGGAAGAGAAGGATATTCTACAAAAGGAGAATAATTCTCATAAGGAAGATATTCAAAAGATCTGCAAGAAATTTTCTCTCGGCTCAAAAACGTTAGAGCACATCCTCTCCATACAAATGCCGTACTACAACAAATCCGGTCTTGGCTACGAAAAGGTAACTGAAATCAAGAATGATTTTCCAAAGGTCAAGGAGCGACTAAAGCGTAGTCCTTCAATCTAGCATTATAGAAATCACTTCGGGAATAAAAGAGAAGAGAAAGAGAAATAAAAATTATCAAAGGAAAATTTGCGATCAATCTATGCAAATATTGGTGCAATCAAAGAAATCTCTCAAGGAAAAATTGACAAGGATCGTATTTTTCATCAATGGTATATTTCAAACATATACTTTGGTTTGATTCGTAAACCGGAGGAAGTTGAAGGGATATTTGTTGGATACTCAACAACAAGCAAATTCTACCGAGTCTACAACAAAAACTCTCATTGTTGAAGAATCTATGAATGTCAATTTTGAGGAGAATGTTCAGAAATAGACTGTTGAATCTGAAAATATTCAAGACATTACCAATGTTCAGATTTCAGAACAAGCTCAAGCTTCTGAAGGTAAGGTCCTACTTATGGTTTAGAAGCAGAGAAAAGTTCAGAATCTTGGCACGTAAAATCTATTCTTGTAAAGAAATTAGGTATGTCTCTTGATTATCTTTTCATAATCAATTATATATTGATTGAATATATTCTATGCAAATATTCCTTATCAAAAATATTTTTGGCTACTTTTGATTCAATTGCAAGTTTTACGGATCCAAATTTTTCAAAATTTCCTTTTACTGCCAAAAATTTATTCTCCAGAAAGGTAAATCGTCACTTTAAGCATTTATGTTTCTTTTGCGAACATCATAAGTGATATATTTTCGATATGCATATGAAATTCATGCTTAAGAAAAATCCCTTTGATTTTGAAAGATATCTTCCCGATATTTATTTTTATGGATGTTCTTGCTATATTCTTAAAAGCACACATTACACTTGGCAAGTTTAATCCGCAACTTAAAGGAAGGTATGAACGTTATATACTCCTTATTGTTTTTGCAAAAATTATTATCTCTTCTTCAAGGAACTGCAGGTTGTAAAAGAATCTTTCCATATAAAGTTGGGAAAGTTTGTTCAGAATCTGAAGAAAGATGTTTGGAAACTTTGATTCAAACATTGGAGGAAGATTTCGCAATATTTTGGAAGGATCAGAAATTCTCCTCTTCGCTTACAACTCTCGCAAATCATTGAAGACATATCAAAATAAATTGTGCAAGCCCTCAGAGTATCATGTGAAAGGTTAAGTAATTTCTTGTTTGAGATACTTGAAATGCTTACAATTTCTATTTTGTTCATTCGAAAGGGGCATAATATATTACATGAGATATCATATCTTTAACGAGAATTTGCACAAAAAGTTTGTTGAGTTTATGCAGATTAAATTCGAGACAAGCTCGATTGAAGAAAATCTTCTTTCTCAAATTTCAAAAGCAAACGTATGTTGAATTTTGCCGCCTCTAGACAACCATCGATGAAAAGAATGAGGAGTTCCAAATATTTCAGAGACTACTGCTGTCACTTATCAGCATATGATTCTTGAGATCCATGAAGTTTGTATTCAGACTCAAGGGGAGTTCATAAAAATTGTCTTGACGATAGGGGGAGAAAAGAAAAGCAAAAGAACCAGGGAGAATCATCTCAAAGAAGCAACAAATTGAAGGGGAACATTGATCAAGCATGGGAAAATCCTATTGAATTTGAGCTTATTTCAATTCCAATCTTGATTACTATTTAGACAATGGAAGTAAAGGTAAACATGTGTTAGAACTTATTAAGTTCTACAAAATCCAATTAGTACATCTACCATTTCCCTTACTTTTTTTTTTTACAAATCTCTAATCTGTTTTATCGTTTTATCTTGACAAAAAGGAAGTGAAATTTATCTGTACTCCTTGATATATGTTCACTGACGTACATGATGATTGATTTAGAACATGAGCTATATTTCATATCTTTTATGTTCTGTTCAGAGTGTAGAAGATGCTGTATTTGAAGATATTATGTGAACATGAGATGTTTTGCATCTGAAGAATATTCTCTACGTGATACCCTTTCCATTATTATCACTTTTTGATTATGACAAAAAAAGGGGAGAGAATGTATGTGCATATGTGTTGATTGATTATATATACATATGTGTTTATTTGGTGCATAATATTGAGCTGCAATTATGTTTCTATATATCATTATGCTCAATTTATCTGCTATCTCCTATTTACATTATTGAGTATCTTAAAGTGGAGATTGCATTACGGGCTTATTATGCCTTGATTTGAATTCTTATTTTTGGCAAATAAGCTTATCTCGTTTACTTTTCAAGTATACACAATTGAATATCTTTGAAACGTGTTTGCACATCTGCATATTTAGAGATTATTTTGTCATCATAAAAAAGGGAGAGATTGTTAGGGAAAATCCCTTATGATGTTTTGAAAATCACAAAATAATCAAAAGCTACTAATGTGTTTATTGGTTGAGTAGAACCAGGTAAAAGAAGCACAATCCGTTATGCAGATGGTGTATTAACAGAACGTCCGAAGGTTATGAACTATCTATCAATGGTGAATAAGGCATTGGGCGTAGAGGCATCTACAATCTTGAGGTACCTAAGTAGAGGTGAACAAGCCTAGAACGGTAAGTTCGGTAAAGCTTGGAAGGATCTTAGATAGGTGAACAACGAGGTAGAGCCGCGATTGCCAATACGCTTGGAGGGACTAGAAGATGGAGCTCAAGATACTGCATCTGAATTATACATATGAAGTTATGGATATTGCATCTGAGAAGAGAAGTTTATATTGACCTTAGTTAGATGTTCAGACTCAAGGCAAGAGTATCGCATATTTGTTTCTGAATGGGTTGAATCATGTTATCTAGATTAAGTGAAGTGTCACTTATGTAGCTTTAACCACACCTTTGAATGAAGACTTATATGCGAGCATCAATAAGGTTTCTATCAACATCAAACTCAATGTTATCTCTGTTCAGATTCTGAAGACTGGTTTCGTTTATTAAGACTTTTTAGATACAACAAAGTATTCAGATACAGAAGACTGTTTCTATTTCTAAAGTCTGTTTCTGAAGATTGTTCAGAAGCTGCGAGACATATTAATTCTAGATTCAGAAGACCCACACCTGATATATATCCGTTGTTGCTGAGGTATTTGTGGAAGTTTGTAATCTTTGATTGACAGGATTATTGTATAACATGATTGATAGAATATCCTTAATTGGAAATTACCTTCCATGGGACAAGAAACTTCCATATTTGAAGAACTCCACTTACGGAAATCGAAGATTGAGTTGTATGGGCGGCTGAATCTGAGGAATTCAGATTCAACACCAATGGTCACCAAATCTCCCTAGATATATTATCTGTCAATCAAGATTGATGGCGTCCAATCAACGATTGAAGAACGATCCTTTGAAGACCTGTCCAACAGTTAGTTTGGGGGTGAAGGAGTATGAAAGGAGATCCATGGTGCTACTACGGTGTGAGATCAGAAATCCAGAGGATCAAATGCAGAAACCTCTGCCCAAGACTCATCTTGTGGAGTCTGGGCTCGAGTCCAGTAAAACCAATGCACGTCAATTATTGATATTGTGGAAATCTTATAAGTGGAGCCCATATAAGATTCACGAGATAAGCAATTAGGATTCACTTCACTTGATACGAAATTCGGAAAATTTTATCACCATACGTAACTAGTGGCTCCATGTGGGGAGAGGAACTTTTAAGTCTCTCCACCATATATGTGTGTGTGGTCAGGAAGCCGCTGCCAATTGCCGTCTCTGTCTGGACCAGTGAAGGACTAACACAGGTGGAGAGTCAGAGAGCCGCACTAGACCCAGAAAGAAAAAAGAAGAGTTCAGGGGCAAATTCACATTTTAGAAAGAGAGAGAGAATGGCTCAAGAGGGGGAGGGGAATGGGACTGCGAGTAGATGCAGCGGCCGCAGCCGCAATAGCGAAAACCGGTGGTCGCTTCAGGGAATGACCGCTCTTGTCACCGGTGGAACCAAAGGAATCGGGTCTCTCTGTCTCATCCTCTCTCACCGAACACTTCATTCTTTTGTGTCGATGATTTCGATGATCGATCGTCCGTTATGGTTTAGGTTGAGGAAGAAAACATCGTGAGAATTTTGAAATCCAGTTTCTCTATAAAAAATTATGCACTAACTAGGGCAATCTGGGGTCTAGGTACTTCTCATCACAGCTAAAACAAATGGAGCCTAGAATGAGTCGAGCCTAAAATGTCTAGGCCGGGCATAGTCCTAGCCAGAACAAATCGAGCCAAGATGGATAAATTTAAGCACTTTAAGTGGGTTTATGCTTTATCATACCGAGCCCGAAAATCGTTCTGGCCGTAGCGTGTCAGACTGGGCTTCCAACCATCTAGATTGTGTGAATCGCGCAAGTGACAGTGGATGCTTCTGATTCCAATAATGTTCGATTCCACATATAAAAAACTAGACAATTGATACATTGTCACTTAAAATTCTATATGATGGAAATGATGAAAGACTTGATTAGAAAGCTCAATTAATATGAGGATGTCGTCGCTGGATGACTGATTCATATGTAACCTTTCCTAAATTCTGCACCCCTTTTGACGTTGATAGCTCATTTGACATATCATTAGCTAGTAGAATTTGTTTCACCTATTGTGATTTCCCAAATAAAATTCCAGTGCATTAAAGGCTTTTAATTATTGGGTTGATTTCAATTGCTAATGCGGCCAAACCGTCTGCACATTCCTGGGTATCGTATGTACTAAGAGGTCCTGTCACATGGAATTTCTTCTATTGGAAAAGAAAATGGCTTTAATCTGTTCTTGTTTGCAACTCGAGTTGGTGAATAGTCACATTGTTGTGCCATGATTAGGCATGCCGTTGAGGAGGAGCTAGCGAGGCTTGGGGCCACCGTGTATACCTGCTCCAGAAATGAAGCCGAAATTAATGAATGCCTGAAAGATTGGAAGAGCAAGGGTTTCCGAGTCGCGGGTTCGGCTTGCGACCTTTCCTCAGAATCGGAGCGAGAGAAGCTTATGCTCACAGTGTCCTCCGTCTTTGACGGCAACCTCAACATCCTGGTGAGTCCAAGTCGTCTTCGATCCCGTAGATTCGATAACAATATTAATGACAAGGTCGCAGTTTGTGCTATAGATTTTCTTATTGGTTTTCATTTGTTGTAGATAAATAACATTGGGACCAACACTTCAAAGCCGACCCTAGATTACACGGCGGAAGATTTTTCCTTCATAATGACAACTAACATCGAATCGGCTTACCATCTGAGCCAGCTCGCGCATCCCCTTCTCAAGGCCTCGGGAGCTGGAAGCATCGTATTCTTGTCATCCGTCTGCGGTGTTGTTTCAGTCAACGTCGGATCAATTTACTCAGCTACCAACGGTAAATTAACAGCATCATAAGTAATTATCTAAACGCCTTTACTATGGAGCTAAACAAATTGCGTCTGTTTGCTGTTTTTGTATCAATTGATTGGCAGGAGCAATGAACCAGTTGACGAAGAATTTGGCATGCGAATGGGCCAATGACAACATAAGAAGCAACTCTATCGCACCTTGGTTCATAGTGACACCTCTGGCCGAGCCTATAATTTGATCTCCCAAGGCTTTGAATCCTCTTTCCTGCTCAAACATAGTTCCCTACATTAGTCATGGTCACGGTTCGGAACCGGCCGGTTCCAGTTTGTGTTCATGGATGAACCGGAACCGAAACCTTAATGGGCGGTTCCGGGCCGGTTCAAGGCTCGGTTCTGGTTCAAAACCGAAAATGGAACCGCCGGTTACGGTTTTCAAATTTAATTTTTAAATAATGAATTATGAAATAAAAAAATAATAAATTATGAAATTATGAAATAAAAAATTATCAAATACAAATTGTAAATTGTAATCAAATTTGGGGGGAAGGGAGGGAGAATGGGCTTGAACTTAATGAATTATCATTAAGCGCCTACATATCTTCTTGGGGATAGAAGAATCAAAGCACATGTAGTTCTTTTACCTTTGATAACCCCATACTTACCTCATCGTCAATTGTCTCTACCCGTTCCGGTATTGGTACCCGTGGCTGTGGTATCTCCATCATTGAAGAATTCGGCTTCATTGCTGCGATTCATCTTTTGTTGTCGATGTTGAGCCTTTGTCCAATCATCGACACAAACTTGAGCCTCCACCAAATTCGGAGCTAATCTTGAACATCAGTCATCCAAAATGTTGCCTCCAGCGCTAAATGCTTGTTCAACCGCAACTGTTGAACAAGGGGTGGTTGCTAAAACCTATCTTGCGATAAGAGCGAGAATTGGGAATTAAGTTGAATGCCTCTGCCACCACTCTAGAATTTTGAAATCGGTGCCGCCTTCGGATTCACCAAACTCAAAAAAAGTGATTAAATAGTTCTCTATTTCGGAAATATTTTCTAATGCTCCATTTTGTCTTTTTTGCCTATTCATCAGTATTTTGTACCATCTACTAATTTTACCTAGGTCCTCGCTTTGTACGTCACTTAGGTTGGGAAGATCCACTATCACCTAGATTATATCTACTACAAAATTCATTATACAATTCTACTATTGCGTTTTTAACTACTGTTTGTTTAGCTCTAACATCTATCATTTGAATCAAATGTAAATAGTCATAATACATATTCAAATAATCACATAAACTATCTAATTTGGTACGTGGATCGAAAGCACAAGCAACCAAATAAATAAGAGGAATTTCGGTATAATAATGTAGCCATTTCGTTCGCATTGCTATAATAGTCGGACCTAATTGATCATCTTTTTCATTTTCTTCAAAAATACCAGCAATATTAACACACTCTATTAAAAATAAATGCGTAGTATGATAATAAACACCGGATAAAGTATAAGTTGCATCATTAAAAACTTTTAAAAAATCTAATTTTTCTTTTTTGCAAATATCCCAATCTTGTGGGAATAAATTAATTTGAGAAACATTATTTGAAATAAACGTACATAATAAATCTTTATATGCAAAAGATTGATTAAGCAACTCGTACGTAGAATTCTAACGAGTTGGAACATCTCTTGAAAATTATTTTGGTCTTCTTCTATTTGCTTTACAAAATCTACCTCATTATTTCATAATTTAGAGATGTCTCCATAAAAATTGAATTGTTATCTTTATTGGGCCGATTGCAGATTGCAGTACGACTACCATACAGGTGGACCCCAACATTAGGCCTCGCTGAACCGCCGTGGGTCCCCACTCCACCGTACTGTCCTATCTGTCTCTGCACACGTTGTCCAATCAGGACTTGCCACGTGCCCGCGGAATCTCCACCGGAATTGTGGTCTCCGCCTCAAACCCCCCCCCCCTTTCTCTGCAAAAATACTCGCATCGTACGACTTTGTTTTTGGTCCTTTTTTTCTCTAATTGATTATCCTTTTTTGTTTTTGGTGAAGTTCTCTGATTGATTTGAATATTCAAACTCTTCTTTTATTAATTTCCTACACCACGTCAATTTCGATTAAAATATGACCAAAAAAAATTCGATTAAATCTTTATTCAAATCGCATTTTTAACACTGTCGATTTTTTTTTTGTCAATCCTATCGCTACCTCTCTTTTCTCTTAATTTTGCTATGTCTCTTTATAGAGCACGGCAATCGAATCCCGTACCTGTGATATTAGCGTCTTCACCCTCAATCTCTTTACTAATAGGATCGCATATCGATTTGATAAATATTTTATTTTGTAATTTCGACGCTTAATGGATAACGCTCCCAAGTATAGCACATCCGATGTTAAAGATATATTTGAGGTTTTTTAATAATATTTTTCCCTCCGCCGGCCTCAGGCGAGAGCCGCCCTTGCCTATTTGGCAAAGGACTGCTCTCGCCCAATCCCAAGAGGACAACCCTTGCCTATGAGGCTTGGCAACCTCCGCTGGCCATCAACGAGGCCCAGTGGAGGGAAAAAGAAAAAAAGTAACGAAGTAAAAATGAAAATTTAACAAACAAAGATAGAAAAAATATTGAAAAAATATTAAAAGTTATCCACATCAGTGTCGGCCGCACCACGTAGGAAGGCTGGCGTCGGCGTCGGCATTAGCGATTTCCCGTCAAAATTAGCAAGAAGGACTAATTGGCAACAAGTGAAAAGGCATTGACCAAAGTGCAATAAATTTAGATATTTTTGGACATTTTGTCCCGTCGAGCACTTATCTACATGACTCGAACCCCCTCCCTCCTCTCATCTTATGCATTGCTGACAGTGACTGTATATCAATTAATTGAGTTTTTAAGTCATAAGACCCCGAGCAAGATTTCAAATGCTTGCAGCTGTCTTATTTGACTCCTCTGGGCTTGAGCAATGGAGTTGTCTTAATCTATTGTGGTCGTAGTGGACAACCTTCTCCAGCTTCTCCCATCCATACGCCTTTTGATTCAGCGTGTGGAACGGGTTACTGTATTTTGGCAACATATTAAGGATATTTAGAGCCTATTTAGGACAACCCTTTTTTCCCCGGCTTTCTCAAATTAGTAATCACATATTTCTAGACAATAATATAATCAAAACGTTTAATATGATCTTAACTCTTAAATGTTAATAATTACCTATATATTTTCACAGTCGGGTTACTCACTAGTAAGTATGTCAAGTTTTAAATCTTAAATGGCAAAGGCAAAACATGAAAATAAAAAAAGGAAAATAATTGATCATGTGGAAATCTTGTACGTGGAGGCCATATAAGATTCACAAGGTGAGCAATTAGGATCCACTTTAATAAGTTTGGAGCATAAAAGCTTAAATGGTATTAGGATCTTCAGAACCAGTAAATAGGCAAGACAGCCTTACAAGAAAAGGAAAGCCAAAAGGAAATAACCAATCTACCAATCAATCTATCAATCTACGGGAAAGTTTAGGCTACTGTTACCAAAAATACAATGATACAGTTGTACAATCCAAAAATACAATAACACAGTTGTACAATCCATAATACTCCCCCTCAAGTTGGGGCATGAGGATCCCGAATGCCCAACTTGCGGAGAAGGAAGCGAAAGCGATCTCGTCCAAGTGCCTTGGTAAATATATCAGCTAATTGAAGGTGCGTAGACACATGTGAGGTAGCTACTGTTCCCGATCTGAGATGTTCACGAACAAAGTGACAATCGATCTCGATATGCTTCGTGCGCTCATGAAAAATCGGGTTCGCTGCAATGTGTAAGGCAGCTTGATTATCGCAGAATAATCGAGTTGGCTGCCTCATCCGCACCCCTAGTGAAGAAAGTAAACTCCGTAGCCATATGATCTCACTAACTGCTGCTGCCATAGCTCGATACTCTGCTTCTGCTGATGAAAGCGAGACTGTGGTTTGCTTCTTAGTCTTCCATGAAACTGGACAGCCTCCTAAGGTGATAAAATAACCCGTAACCGATCGGCGAGTCAATGGGAAGCTAGCCCAGTCCGAATCACAATAAGCTTTAAGTTCAAGAGATTGAGGCTGTAGAAAGATCCCCTGGGCAGGGGACTGCTTCAAGTAACGAAGAACTCTCATGGCGGCATCCCAGTGACCTTGGCGAGGCTCCTGCATGAATTGCGCCAAGACATGAAGAGAATAACTAAGCTCCGGTCTGGTTATTGTCAAATATATAAGCCTCCCAACGAGACGTCTATACTTGGCCGGATCCGAGAGTAAATCGCTGGAACATGTCGATAGGCGATGGTGCTGTTCCATAGGAAATGACGATGGTCGTGATCCTAGCATACCACACTCAGTCAAAATGTCGAGCACGTACTTCCGTTGATTGAGAAAAAGACCAGAATCCATCCTTGTAACTTCAATGCCGAGAAAATACTTCAGAGGTCCCAAATCTTTTATCCGGAAGCACTTGTCCAAATAACTTTTAAATGAGGTACAATAGCTGGAACTATTTCCAACTATGATCAAATCATCCACATAAACTAACACTCCGATATATACGCTACCTTGAGTAAAAGTGAAAAGAGAATTGTCTGCTCCTGATTGGACAAAACCATATTGTAGAAGTGCATCCGCAAACTTGGAAAACCAATTTCGCGAAGCTTGACGGAGCCCATATAATGACTTTCTGAGTCGACAGACACTGCCTTCATTAGTCGATGAGAATCCTGGTGGTAACTGCATGTAAACCTCTTCATCCAAATCCCCATGTAAGAATGCATTATTCACATCCATCTGATGTATTTCCCATCCCTTTGCAACGGCAACTGTCAATAAACATCTCACTGTCACGAGTTTAGCCACCGGAGCAAATGTCTCATGATAATCGACTCCTTCCACCTGTGTAAAACCTTTCGCTACTAACCGAGCTTTGTAACGTTCGACACTCCCATCTGCATGCCGCTTCACCTTGTACACCCATTTGCAACCGATTGGACGTTTCCCAGGCGGAAGTTTCTCAATGGTCCAAGTTTCATTTGATTCGAGAGTGCATATCTCTTTTGCCATCGCATCTCTCCACTTCGGATCTTGAGCAGCCTGGCGATAGGATGTGGGTTCGCTGTCTGAATCAATGGCAGCTAGAAATGCCACGTGACGATTAGAAAGACCAGAATAACCAATGAAGTGCTCGATAGGGTGGGACGTACCTGAGGAGTTCGATGAAGTGGGTAAAGAGAGAGGGGGAGGCGTCACATGTCGTGCGGTGTGAACAATGAAGTCCTTAAAACGTCCAGGAGGATTCTTAATCCAATTCGAACGTCGTGCCACCATATCTACTTTTTCTGGGATTGTTGCACCAACATTATCAAAAATATTTGTCTGATCTCCCTCTTCCATGTCAAGGTGCTGATTACTGACAAAATTCGGATTGCCGGACCATTTTGAATCAGCTGGGCTGTCCCCACTGTCCTGCTCAAAACGGCCCACTTGTTGTTCTGCCGCTGCTTGTTCTGGACTAGGCTGAGTTGATCCAAGCCCATCAGTTGAGTCGTCGTATCGAACACACATTTTCGATAACTCCCCCTCAGCCTTGTTACGATCTGGCTGAGTTCGATTGAGCTGTGTATCATCTCGGGCTCGATCTGAATCGTTGTATCGAATGATGGAAGGAACTCCATCAAAGAATAGTGGACTGCCCTTCTTTGGTTCGGCCGGTTGATTACAATCTGTGACAAATGGGAAAGTATCTTCGCAAAAACGAACATCCCTTGATACGAAGAATTGCCGTGTCTTCAAATCATAAAGTCGCCAACCCTTCTTTCCTTGTGGATAGCCAATGAATACACATTTTCGAGATCTTTCTTGAAATTTATCTTTGGTTCGAACATGAGCATAGCATAATGAACCAAAAACTCGAAGATTTGAGTAATGAGGTGGTTTGCCGAAAAGTACCTCATAGGGGCTTTTGTTGTCGAGCAACTTTGTTGGCGTAACATTAATGAGATGAACCGCGGTCGAAACGCATTCACCCCAAAAACGTGTTGGAAGTGATGCCTGAAACATGAGTGCCCGTGCAACATTGAGGATATGCCGGTGTTTCCGTTCAACCCGTCCATTTTGTTGTGGTGTCTCCGTGCAAGATGTTTGGTGCATAATACCTTGGGCGGAAAAGAAATTCTGCATCTCCTTTGATAGGAATTCCGACCCATTATCACTTCTCATCATTTTAATCGTACGATTAAATTGATTCTTAATTAGAGCACAAAAATAGATGAGAAAACGTTGTGCTTCAGATTTCTCACGTAAGAGAAACAACCATACACCTCGACTGAAATCGTCAACTATCGTCAAAAAATAATTGGCACCACAACTGGATTTAATCTTATACGGCCCCCACAAGTCACAATGTATCAGCTGAAATGGGTAATCGGCTTTATTCATGCTCAAATCAAACGGAGAACGAGTATGTTTTGCTCTCAGACACACATCACACTCCTTGTTGCCTCTATCCTCTGAATTTAGATTAATACCATTCAACTTTATGGTGCGGGATGGATGACCGAGCCTCTGATGCCATATGTCCACGGATTCTTCTAGAATTGCCTGACATGTGAATGGCGCGATCAACACTTTCCGCATGTAGTAGACCCCCCCTCGAAGCTCACCCACTCCAAGGATCCTCCTCGAAGTGCGGTCCTGAATTAAACATAAATTCGAGCAAAAGGTTACAAGGCAATCTATCTCTACTGATAATCGTGCAATTGAAATTAGATTGCAATTGAAAGTAGGCACATAAAGCACTGCAGAGAGCTGAATGGAATTAGCAATCATCACTTTCCCAACTCGGGTGGCTTGTATTTTGCCTCCATTAGGAATGTAAACCGGTGCACCGCCTTCAATTGGCAATGATTCTAAAAAATTCTCGAGACTTCCCGTCATGTGTCTCGAAGCTCCAGTGTCTAATATCCATTCATTATGTAAATTCACAAAATTATTACCGACAAGTCGATCAGAGTCATTTGTGTCCGAGGCAAGCAAATTCAGCAATTTCTGAAATTGATTATCAGGCAGGGCTTCCAAGCGATCAGCCCGCGACCTATTGATCGTTTGAACTGCATTAGCCCGATCTGGGCCTTGTGGATTCGGAGTCTTCACTCGCGGCCAGCCTCGCTTCCATTGACTCTGTCCGGCCCCTCTGCCCTGTCCAATGGGCTTCTTTCCTTTGCCCCATTCTGCCGTGTACCATGCTGGGTAGCCATTCAAGGCCCAGTAGTTGCTACTCATGTGGCCCAGCTTGCCACAATGCTCACAAGCCGGCCTTGCTTCGGATGACTGCTGCTGCTGTTTTCCGACATTGTTCGGTCTGCCTCCTCCTTTTACGAAAAAAACAGCTACTTCTGGTGTCGAATCATGAGATCGTGCAACAAGTTTTTGACGTTCTTCGTGCACAATCATTTGATATACTTTATTCAGGTTTGGCATTGGCTCGATACTAAGGATGTTGGACCGTATTGTGTTGTATTCAGAGGTGAGACCCATGAGAAACTGAAATATCTTCTCGGTTTCCCGTTGTGCTACGAACTTGTTGTTGGCTCCACAGCAGCAGCTCGGTTTCTCAAGATAAAACTCGAGTTCATCCCACAGTAATTTCAATTTGGAATAATATTCCCGCACGCTCTTCCCATCCTGCTTGAGAATACAGATTTCGAATTTGATTTGATAAATCCGAGTCTGATTTCCTTCCGAATACCGTTCTTTGAGATCATCCCATAGTTCTTTCGCGTCCATAGCATAAGCGACTGTCGATTGGAGGTCCTTCTCCATTGTGTTGAACAGCCATGCTAAGATTGTGGAGTTGCAAATCTCCCACCTTTCTCGCATCGGGTCATCTTCCTCCGGCTTTTGAAGTGACCCGTCGATGAAGGGCAGTTTGCATTTTGCTCGTAACGCGATCAGTATACCACGTGACCATGTCAAGTAGTTGTCGCCATTTAGATTACAAGCGATCAGAACGTTGCCCGGGCCATCCGATGACTCGAGTCGATACGTCGCCGGAATCTCAGCCCTCCTGGCCGAGCCATCTCCCTTCATGATAGTCTTCGATAAAGCGGTGTCCCTTCTTGGGTTCTCGTCGGAATCACTCCCGCTCGCCATCCTATGAAAACTTCAAAAGGGATTCAATTGGTCCCAGAACTAAGAGGCTCTGATACCATAATAAGTTTGGAGCATAAAAGCTTAAATGGTATTAGGATCTTCAGAACCAGTAAATAGGCAAGACAGCCTTACAAGAAAAGGAAAGCCAAAAGGAAATAACCAATCTACCAATCAATCTACCAATCTACGGGAAAGGCTAGGCTACTGTTACCAAAAATACAATAACACAGTTGTACAATCCATAATATAGAGTTGTACAATCCAAAAATACAATAACACAGTTGTACAATCCATAATACACTTGATACGAGATTAGGAAATTTTTTTCAGGTGACTACGGGTCATGTCGGGGTTGATTAGTGCGTAACTAGTGGCTCCATGTGGTGCGAGGAACTTTAGCCTCTCCACCAAAATTGCGTGGGGCTAGGAAGCCTCTGCCAATCGCCGTCTCTCTCTGGGCCAGTGAAGGACTAATATATAACACGGGTGTAGAGCCAGAGAGACGCATTAAACTCAGAAAGAAAAGAAGAGTTGAGGGGAAAATTCACAGTTTAGAAAGAGAGAGAGAGAGAGAGAATGGCACAAGAGGGGGAGGGGAATGGGACTGCGAGTAGATGTAGCGGCCTCAACGGGGACAGCGAAAACCGGTGGTCGCTTCAAGGAACGACGGCTCTCGTTACCGGTGGAACCAAAGGAATTGGGTCTCTCTCTCTCTCTCTCTCTCTCTCTCTCTCTCTCTCTCATTGAACACTTCGTTCATTTATGTCGATGATTTCAATGATCGATCATCCGTTATGATTTAGGTTGAGGGATAAGACATCGTGACAATCTTGAAATCCCGTTCCTCTATAAAAATTATGCACTGACTAGGGCAATCCGAGGTCGAGGTACTTCTCGTCATAGTCTAAACCAATGGAGCCTAGAATGAATGTCTAGGCCGGGCATAGTCCTAGCCAGAACAAATCCAGCCAAGATGGATAAATTTAAGCACTTTAAGTGGGTTTTTGCTTTATCAAACCGAGCCCGAAAAATCGTTCTGGCCGTAGCGTGTCAGACTGGGCTTCCAACCATCAAGATTTGTGAATCGCGCAAGTGACAGTGAATGCTTCTGAATCCAATAATGTTCGATTCCACGTATAAAAAACTAGATAGTTGATGTTATTGTCACTTAAAAATTCTACATGTTGGAAATGGCGAGTGACTTGATTGGAAAGCTCAATTACTTTGAGGATATTTCACTGGGTGATTGATTCATACGTTACCTTTTTTAAGCTCTAAACCTTTTAGACGTTGATAGCTCATTTGACATATCATTAGCTAATAAGAATTTATTTCACCTATTGTGATTTCCCAAATAAAATCCAATGCATTCAAAGGCTTTAATTATTGGTTTGGTTTCAATATCTAATGCCGCCAAATCGTCTGAACTTTCCTGGGTATCACATGTACTAAGGTCTTGTCCCATGGAATTTCTTCCAATGGAAAAGAAAATGGCTTAATCTGTTCTTGTTTGCAATTACGAGTTGGTGAATAATCACATTAATGTACCATGACTAGGCATGCCATTGTGGAGGAGCTAGCGAGGCTTGGTGCCACCGTGTATACCTGCTCCAGAAATGAAGCCGAACTTAATGAATGTCTGAAAGATTGGAAGAGCAAGGGTTTTCGAGTCGAGGGTTCGGCTTGCGACATTTCCTCGAAATCGGAGCGAGAGAAGCTGATGCTCACCGTGTCCTCTCTCTTCCATGGCAAGCTCAACTTCCTAGTGAGTCCAAATCGTCTTTGATCCCGTGGATCTGATAGCAATTTTAATAGCACGGTCACTGTTTGTGCTTGTGTTTTCAATGGATTTTGTTCTTGGTTTTCATTTGTGGTAGATTAACAACGTCGGGACCAACATATCAAAGCCGACCGTAGATTACACGGCGGAAGATTTTTCCTTCATCATGACAACCAACATCGAATCGGCTTACCATCTGAGCCAGCTCGCGCATCCCCTTCTCAAGGCCTCGGGAGCTGGAAGTATCGTGTTCTTGTCATCTGTCTGCGGCGTTGTTTCGGTGAGCGCCGGATCAATTTACTCGGCCACCAAAGGTAAATTAACATCATCATAAGTAATTATCTAAACGCCGTTAATATGGAGCTAAACAAATTGCATCTGTTTTCTGTTTTTGCATCCGGAATTGATTGGCAGGAGCAATGAACCAGTTGACCAAGAATTTGGCATGCGAATGGGCCAAGGACAGCATAAGAAGCAACGCCATTGCACCTTGGTTCATAGAGACTCCACTAGCCGAGACTGTAATTTGATCTCCCGAGGCTTTAAATTCTCTCTCCTGCTCAGACATAGTTCCTTACATAGATCTTGACCGTGTTTGCCATGATGATCTGATGTTAACTCGTATGTTATCGCAGCTACTGAGTAACGAGAAGTTCCGTGAGGAGGTGATAGCAAGGACGCCGCTCGGCCGCACCGGAGAGCCGAAGGAGGTGTCGTCGTTGGTGGCCTTCTTGTGCATGCCGGCGGCCTCTTACATAACGGGGCAGACCATTTGTGTGGATGGAGGGTTCACCGTGAATGGCTTCTTATTTCCCAGAGCATGAGTCCTACTTTCTTCTGCCTCTAAGACGTTTATCGTGTATTGTCGTTGCAGGGACAAGGAAGTTTATTGACCAATAATGACAACATCATGTACATTTATCTGTGTACGTAGACAATTTCGTCATCATATATAAGGGAGAGTATCTTCCATGCTACTTTTATGTTCTATTCTTACCGACGAAAAAATTTCGAAACCATTGATAAATTCATTGTAAGGATATTAATTCCGTCTTTAGAATTTTGTCGTGAGAGTAGCTTCTTTCGTTCTTGATCTCCCAACTCAAAGATCGTATTCAAAACGACTTTTTACAATCTCAGAATTTACAGAGAAAGAAATTCATAAGTATTTCCTCTGGCTTGAATAGCTCAACAAGAACTCAGAAAAAGAACAATCTGACTTTTTCTGTCGTGATTATCGTCCATCTTCTTCTTTAGTATTTCCTCTGGCTTTAAGCTTCAGTCCAATGGCAAAGTGTTTTAGCTTCACGACGAGGAGGGACTAGTGCCTCCGTTTCTTCTCCTCACAGTCTGGCAGCAAGTCCACCGTCACCGACCTGGTGAGGCCCAACCTCCTCCTCCTCCTCCTCCTCCACGGCATCGGCGCCCACGGAATGTGGTAGTGGAACGACTTCATCTCCCCGCTTCCGGCGTGTACGTCCCCACCTCCGTCTTCTCCGCAGACTCCTGCACGACGAGGCCCGAGCGGAGCGAGCAATTCCAAGCCTAGTGCGCAGTTTGGTCTAATGGAGGCAATTGGTGGGAAGAAGATGAATGTGGTGGGGATGAGAAACGGGGGGCCCGTGGTGTACAGCATGGCGGCTCAATTCGGAGAGTGGGTGGATAAATTTGTTCCAGAAGCAAGCGATCCAACATTAAATTAGACGGAACAAGAAAATATATAGATCACAAGATTTACGTGATTCGATCATAGTGACCTAAATTCACGGGGAGAGTAACAACGAATTCCATTGTAGATCAAGCAATACAATGAAATTACAACCTTACTGAGTTACTCAAACACTCTCAGTGTTTCTCTGCCTCCAATTACACCCAATAACCCATAAGTGTTTAGGCCCATAATTTCTTACGAAATAATCTCTCAATCTCACGAAGGAATTCATAAATCTTACTCACAAGATTTAATTGGCTTCAACACTAATTCTTCTCACTTGTAATTCATGAACAAAAAAACCCCACGGACAAGTACTCGTCAAACCGCGCTTCAACGTGTACGTATTCAACGGCGTCCCCAAGCACTCACATAAAACGGCGCTTCAATTCTTTTCCCTCTAACCATCCTACTTGCAGGAAGCTTATATGTATAAGAATAAACGCAAATCTGACTGAATCCTGGTCCAAGTTGGACTTCCCGATTTAGTGGCTGAAGACTCCCATTAATATTAGAAAAGTTAAGCACCAAAATTTAAGCTAAGTTTCCCTTTTTCTTTTACTTTTACGTGACTGTCTTTTTTTCTTTTTTCTTTTAGCCAAACGTGACTAAGTATTTAACCACTTCATTTTAGGTTAGGTTTTATCGGCTCAAAGTCGAGATACATTTAACAATATCCACCTTAGCTCAGCCAAGTCACAATCGTTTCGCTGAAAATTTGAATTTCATTACTACTCTCCCACATCCCTCAATGGGCTCAACCGCCACTGACATCTTCCAAGCATAAGCCTCGCTTGAACTTCGCCATAACCGAAGACCTCATCAGAATATGAACTACACATGCACCTTTAACTGCTCTACAAGGACTTTCCGACATAACCTTGTCAAATTCAGGAGTTACAGCAACCGTTGGCTCTTCAGGCTCCACCTCGCTATAAGCACCATCTATGTCGATTACCCTGCTAGTAATCGCTACGTTAGAAGTTACTAGTTGGAACTCCACCTCAAGTTGAACACCGTCCAGATCCGGGTGAGCACTACTATAATCACTCATGCCCAGAAGTACTGGAGACTCGTCAAATGTAACTTTCTGTTGATAATAGGTGAATTTAATTCTAGGCACCACAATAGATAACCCCGCTCACCTTGTGTATAGCCTAGGAACATGCACTTTCTTGCCCTTTTATCAAGCTTACCATCACTAACTCAAACATAACATGGGCCACCAAAAGAAAAAAAAGAAAAGAAAAATGTCTTCATTATCAATAGCGGTTCGTGCCTAGATAAATTAGTTGATGATAAAGTTATTTCTGTTCGTTCAATTTTGTGAATAATACGAGATATCGTTCTGAGAAAAAAGTTTTATAAGTCGTTGATTATCCGGAAAACAAAGGCGAGCCGCACCGGACCCGCTGGTCCTGGTACCAACACATCTTCATTAGCTTGCGGTAGATATCAATTTTCCTAAATCATCTAAGGCTGCATTTGGTCATTATGATATAAGCCAAGATAGGATATGTGTTATCCTATCATGTGTTTGGCAATTGTTCAGGATAGGATAAAATGGGGGTATAGGGGTATATAGCCAGGATAAAAAAATCCCAGGGGAGGGGGTGGGATAGACTAGGATAGGATTTCTCAAGAGAGCAGACACGAGGAGAACCAGATTTTTCCAACAACCACTGCCTCTCCTCCACATTAGGTCGCCTCTCCGCCGCGCTGGGTGGCCTCTCTAGCGGGGTGGCAGCGTCTCCGACGGCGGCAACCATCAAGTGTGGCCGCCTCTTCGGCGATGTCAGGCTGGGGTCTCCAATCTCAAAGCTAGGTATCTCTACAACCTTGTTTTTTAATCGATTGTTTGACGTGATATGAGATCACGTTCCTCGATCTTTAACCGCTTGAACCTTTTCAACATTCTAGAGGGATCTCAACATGTTATGAAGAACTCGAGGTTGATCATCAACTTTCAAAAGGGGTCTCAACATTGGAAAAGGCTCTCTTGGACGACCTGCATGAGTGCATCTTCAACTTGCGAAAAGAGGCCGAGTAATTAGATTGTTCAGCACTTGTTTGCTTACTTGACAAGACAACGAGCAAGGCCAATGGGTCATTCTCAAAGGATTCGACTCCAAATCAAGATCCTCGATTCTGTGGGGTCTGCTCCATCGATGTTGTGCCCGAATTTAGATGGCACAAACCTCTACTCAAGAATAACTCACTCATCATAACTCATAATTGAATAATTTTTAAAGCATCATGATGTTTCAGCAAAATAGAGTTGATCTCAGCCGTGTCTTGAATCTGCTTGTCTGACTTTAAATCCGTAGTTCACCAAATAATAGATAAGATATGACAAAATCCTTGAATTTATTATTCTATCATATCCAGTCCTATCCTGACTAGAAGTCCGGACCATCAAACGCAGAAATCTCTGCCCAAGACTCATCATGTGCGAGATCACTTGTCTAGACTCGAGTCCAGTAAAACCAATGCACGTCAATTATTGATCTTGTGGAAATCTTATAAGTGGAGCCCATGTAAGATTCACGAGATAAGCAATTAGGATTCACTTCATGTCGCGACCTAAAAATCAGGTTTTCTAATCTTAGGTTAATGGATTACCAAATTAATTAATTAGATTAATTATCTTAGCTTGAACTCTCCTAAGTTCTACCAATTCGTGACTTATGGTTCAAATGATTATCTTTGCAAATGATTTTTAATTTTTTGGAGCCGCCACTAATCGTTTTTTTGGTAGGTCGATTAAAAACCTAAGTAATTTAGTGGGAGAGCTAAATTACTTCTACGAACCAAAGATTTTAAGTTCGGGACTTGGTTACATTAATTTTTTAATTAATGCCCTCTCGGTACAAATTTCATAAAAAATGTTCCATTTGGCAATTTTGATGAATTCTCACTTGAAGTTCAAAGGTGCAATTTTTTAGGATTTTCTTTTTATGATTTTTTTGGTATTTTTTTAAATGATTTCGAAATTAAAAATTAAAGGAGAATCAGAGTTAATTGGTTCAAGATTATCTTATAATTTTTGAATTTAATTTGCATTAATTCCCAAAAAAATTAAGAAAATCTTTTTACCCTATGTCTACATCTAATCTTTTAAAAGTTAAAATAGATTCCAAAAGATTTTATCCATTAAATGCAATCAATTAGATAGGATTTCTAGAAAATCCTATCTTTTCTAAAAATGATGAGACGTGGTTTTTAAGAAACCATATCTTGCTAAGTTTTTTTTTAATTTTCTTTGATTTGTGAGATAAATTAAAAGATGAAAGAATCTTTTTTTTGTTGTTGTGATTTTTCGGTTTTCTTGATATGCATTTAAATTAAAGTTGCAAATCTTTTAAATTGAAGAGATAATTTTCGCTATTTCTTTCCAATTAAGTTTCGATCTAAAGCCTGATAGATCGGCCCTAAAATTCGAAATACCCACTATGGAAATAATTCCATCTAAAGCCTGATAGATAGATTTATTTCCATGTGTGCGGTTGCGAATTAGGAAATTTTCCTAATTGAGTATCTTCGAAGATTTTTGGTTTGTTCGATTAGGAAATTTCCTAATTGATTACATTGCAAATATTTGAGTATCTTCGAAGATTTTCGGTTTGTTCAAAAAGGCAAGTGATATATCACAAGACAATCAAGAATATTTGGACCAGCTATACAATCTTCTAAAGCTGGCAGGTGATAATTACGAAATCTTCAAGGATATTCAATTCAATTTTGAAGTGCAATTTTCCGAACTAGGCAAGTCACATATTGCCATATCCTAATCAAACAACAAGATTTTCGAGATATGCAATTTTGATGCACGCTTCAAGTAGGCAATCAAATATTTGAAACTTTCAAATTAGGGAACATACCTAATATCCCAAGATTGCTTTCCGATTTGAATTCTTGCACCAAAACTTACAGCTCAAGTCAACGACCTTCGAGCCGGCTCGGGATGATCCACACGCGTAGCTGGACTTATGGAAGGCTCGGGACTCACGAGATTCAGTGGTTGCTTCTTGGTCACAGGCGACGACGAACACAGCAGTAGCTCGCAATGATGGTCTCCTGGCGGCTGGTGATGAGAGAGATTTGGCAAGGCCAAAACAGCCACGTTGATGAGTCTTGTCCAAAGTGGCAGTAGCGAATTCACCAGACTTCATGCCATAAAAGACAAGATCTTAAGAAGATGGATGTGCTGATAATCTGTGAACATCTCAAAGCATGGAATTACATTAATATGGACAATAACAACCAAAGTCAGAGAAGTGGAAGCGCCAATAATTGAACACCCCAAGGTACCGTGACGAATTCTCCAAAGAAAAACGTGCAAGACAAAATAGAAAAGAGCAAACAGCAAAGCTTCGCAGGATTAATCTTTGCTCATGCAGAAACCTACACATTGCTACTGTTGAGAAAACCTTCCCTCTGAATATTTTGATTCTAACAAAACTATCCTTCTTGTAAGAGAATCTGGTTAATACAAATAATTTATTATTGCAGGAAATGAGCATGTGAACAAAAGCTTTATAATGTTCCAAAACTAGCGTTCAGACTCAAGGAGTAGTCGTCGCACACTTGCCTCAGAGATAGTCGAGGTCCAGTATTTAGAAGGAAAATTGTATTGCCTATGAAGATTTCAGAAGGAAGTCTGTGCTGCCTCTGAAGACTTCAGAAGGAGGTTTGTGTTGCCTCTGAAGACTTCATAAGGAGGTTTGTGTTGCCTCTGAGGATTTATCTCGAGAAGATTTATGTGACACGTCAACAAGGACTTTGCAAAAGCTCAGAGTCACTGTTCTAATCTGTTCAGATTCAGAGAGTCTCTTTGGTTCAGAAGACTGCTTCTGAACAACGTTCAGATTCTGCATTATCTCGCTACCAGATTCTGAAGACCCACGTTTGGCAGGTTTCCGATTTGGCCGCTTCTTTTTATGGAAGTCTGTAAGATTTGATTGACAGGATTATTTTTCAATCAAATCAGGAGAATATCCTCGATTGGATATTACCTTCCATGGACAAGATATCTTGGAGATTTGGATGAACTCTATTTATGGAAACTGAAGATTTGGTTGTATGGGCGACTAAATCTGAAGGGTTCAAACTCTACTCCAACGGCTACTGGATCTTCCTATATACAGTCTCGGTCAATCAAGATTGATGGTGCCAATCAGAGATTGAGGAGCGATCCTTTGAAGGACCTTGGTAACGGCTAGTTCAAGGTCGAAGGAGTATAAAAGAAGATCAATGGTGACTGTTACGAATGGGTTCAAGAACTTAAAATTCCAAAGTACTGAGTTGTTCAAATTCACATTCTCTTGTTCTTGTGAGCTTAAAATTCTCAGTCTTGAGAGGTTCCTTTGTAAGAGTAATTAGAGTGACATCTCTTGTAACCTTTCATCGACTCATAGTGGAATCCAGCCGATCGGCTGTCATCGTGGAAGAGTGGACGTAGGCTTGCTAAAGCCGAACCACTATAAACACCGCGTGCAATTTCTCTTTCCCTAAACTAATCTTGTTGTGTTTAGTTTATCTGCACGTCTTTTTATTGATCTTATTCAGTTTATGTTCTGAACCTATTAATTTCCGCATTAAATACAAAAAGTGTTCAGAATCACCTATTCACCCCCCCTTTAGGTGATATTGCTAGATTCAACAATTGGTATTAGAGCTTGGTTGCTCATTATTTTGAAGTGTTTTACTTCAGAGTTAACGATCTATCATGTCTAACAATAATTTCACAGGAACTAGTGATGCACATTTCAGCAACAAACCACCTTATTTTGACGGGAAAGACTACAATATGTGGTGCAACAAAATAAAGTGGTTTTTCAAGGCATCAAATGATATGATGTGGGATGTTGTTGTCAATGGAGTAATTCCTATTGTAACAGCAACCCCCTCCACTGGAAATGAAGGAAACAATAATACAAATGTTACTACAACACTGTCAGATTCAGAAAGAACAAAAAGACAAGGACTCGATTCTAAAGCTGTGCATGCACTTTTCTGTGCCTTATCTATTCCTCTATATAATCGAGTTGCAGAAGAAGATTCAGCCAAAGCTATATGGGACAGACTTCATGTCACATACTAGGGAACTGACAGAGTGAAAGAAATAACTCTTAGCATTCTGCTAAGTGATTACGAAGCCTTCAAAATGAAGCATGATGAATCAATTGCTGAAACGATTGACAGGTTTCAAATTCTAGCAAGTGGTCTTGCAAGGCAAGGCGCTCCTATAGCTAAACCAATGCAAGTGAGAAAGATCCTTCGAGGACTTATAGATGACTGGAATTACATCAAGCCATCAATACAGGAATGTCAAACAATCAGGCCTCTATCTATTGATGAGCTAGTCGGAACTTTACAATCTTATGAGACTGAGCGCACCAACAAAACAAGAGATTCAAAAGGTAAGAAGTCCATTGCTTTAAAATCTGAAATTGATTTTGAAGTGCCAGATTCAGAAGATGAAGATGAAGACGACGAAGAACTTGCTCTCATGGTGAAGAAGTTCAGAAAGATGGCTCGAAGAGGTAGAAACTTCAAAGGGAAGAAATCATTCAGAAAGAATGATCAGAGACAATTGAGCAATGACAAACAGGAAGACAAAGATGTAATCTGCTTCCACTGTAAGAAAGCAGGACACATCAAACCCAATTGTCCCCTTCTAAAGAAAGATAAGATCAAGTATGAGAAATAAAAAAAGGCATTGAAGGTAGAAACTCTAAGCGATTCTGAAGAAAACGAGGATGACTATGCTAACATATGTCTTATGGCAAAGTCAGATTCAGATTCAGATTCAGGTGTTGAGATACATCCTTCTGAAATACTAGATGAAGTGTCGGAATACATTGATGAGTTATGCTTAAATTATAAAGAAGCTCTCAAAAAGGTTTTCATTTTGAAAAAGGAAGTTTCATCTTTGAAGCAACAGAATGATTCTCAAAAAGACAAGATTGAATTTTTGCAAAAGGAATTTCATCAAATCAAGGAGAATCGTGATTTGATCTTAAAAGAAAATGATTCCTTGAAAACCCAAATTGAAAATACCTCAAATAAATTTTCCCAAAGTTCAAAAAACTTAGAAAACATTATTTCCAGACAAATTCCCTATGGTAACAAATCTGGTCTTGGTTTCAAAAAGGAAAATAATTTCAAAAATAAGTTTTCGGAAACAAATGAAACGATTTCCCATAAATCTTCCAAATTTGCATATCAACAGCATTTCCAAAAGCAGTTTACAAAATCCTTTTATCCAATGCATTGTGAAAACTGCGGTGCTAGAAATCACGTTAGAAATAATTGCATGATGGTATGGAGACCTGTTAATAGAAAGATATCCACTGTGACTAACTCAAATGGACCCAAGAAAACCTGGGTACCAAAGAAATAGTAAGTTACTTTCTACTTGCAGGTACCAAAGAAGAGAAAAGACAAATGGTTTCTAGATAGTGGATGCTCAAGTCACATGACTAGTGATCCAGATAACTTCATTCAACTTTCAGATTACAATGATAGAAGTGTGTCGTTTGGTGGAAAGAATAAAGGCAAAGTGATTGGCTAAGGCACTGTAAAAATCGAAAATCTCACGATCAACAATGTCTCTCTTGTCAAAGGACTCAAATATAATTTGATTTCAGTAAGTCAACTCTGTGACTCTGGTTATCAAATTTATTTTCAAGACTCAGAATGCTCAGGTGTTAGCAAAGACAAGAAGCAAACTTTCACCAGTCGACGTCATGGAAACATCTACCTTCTGAATGTTGATTCTGAGGACATCAAGTGTTTTATTTCTATCAAAGATGAATCTGAACTATGGCACAGAAAGCTAGGCCACATCAGTATCAAACATATCTCCAAGATATCATCCAAGAAACTAGTTCGAGGTTTACCACAATCAAAGTTTGAGAAATCTAAGCTTTGCTCAGCCTGCACACTTGGGAAACAGATAAAAAGCTCTTTTAAATATGTTAATCATGTATCATCTGAACGTGTTCTGCAGTTGCTTCATATGGATATCTTTGGTCCTAACAGAACACTAAGTCTTAGAGGTAAGAAATACTGCCTTGTCATAGTTGATGATTACTCAAGATTTACATGGGTTTTATTTCTTGCGCACAAAAATGATGCTTTCTCATCATTCTCAAAATTTTCTAAAAAGATTCAGAATGAGAAAGGTTACTCTATTTCCTGCATCAAAACTGATCATGGGGGAGAATTTGAAAACCAAATTTTTTCTAATTTTTGTGATGAGTTTGGAATTCAGCATAATTTTTCATCCCCTTACACACCTCAACAAAATGGGGTTGTGGAGAGGAAAAATCGTTCTCTACAAGAAATGGCGAGAACTCTTTTGATCGAAAGTAAAATTGCATCTCATTTTTGGGCAGAGGCTGTGTCAATAGCATGTTACATTTTAAGCCGTGTCTCCTTAAGATCAATCGTTGAGAAAACTACCTACGAACTTTTTAAAGAAAGAAAACCAGATTTAGCATACTTCCGTGTGTTTGGTTGTAAATGCTTCATTCTGAAAAATGCAAATGATCGAGCTGGTAAGTTTGATGAGAAGTCAGATGAATGAATATTTCTGGGATATTCTACAACGAGCAAAGCATACAGAGTCTACAACAAAAACTCTCGATGTGTTGAAGAATCAATGAATGTCAAGTTTGATGAAATTATTCAGACTCAGAATGATCAATCTGAATATGTTCAAGTTTCGTCACTACATCAAGGTTCAGAACCAGAAGAAAATTCAGAAGAGAATCATGCTTCTGAAGAAGTTCAGAATCAAGAAACAAGCCAACAAACCGCAGAAGAACCAGAGGTGATACCATCTGAATCTAATGATCCAAGTGATGCTCAAGACGAGAAATTCAACAGAAACTGGAAACATAAATCCAGTCACCCCAAGGAACTAATAATGGGGAGCTTGGATGAAGGAATCAAAACCAGATCGAAATTCAAGGAAGCAATGAGCAATATAGCATTAGTTTCTGAAATCGAGCCTAAAGGGATTGAAGAAGCTCTTACTGATGAAAATTGGATCAATGCTATGCAAGAAGAACTTCATCAATTCAAGATCAATAATGTTTGGGAGCTCGTTTCAAAACCCAAAAATCGTCTTGTAATAGGAACAAAATGGGTGTTCAGAAACAAAATGGACGACAGAGGAAAGGTGGTGAGAAAAAAAGCAAGACTTGTGGCAAAGGGATATTCTCAAGAAGAAGGAATAGATTACGATGAAACCTATGCACCAGTTGCCAGGTTAGAGGCCATAAGGCTACTTCTTGCTTATGCTTGTTACAATGACTTTAAACTTTTTCAGATGGATGTGAAAAGTGCATTCCTAAACTGTTACATCAAAGAAGAAGTCTATGTCGAGCAACCTCCTGGCTTCAAGGAACCAAGAGGAAAGGATCTCGTATATTCCCTAAAGAAAGCCTTAGATGGATTAAAGTAAGCACCCCGTGCTTGGTATGAAAGGTTAAGCAATTTTCTATCTGAACAAAAGTTCCCTAAAGGTAATGTTGACACTACTCTCTTTATTCAGAAGCAGGGTAAGGATATTCTTATTGTTCAGATTTATATTAATGATATTATTTTTGGCTCCTCTAATGAATATCTATGCAAGAATTTCTCTAAAGCAATGCAGGATGAATTCGAAATGAGCATGATGGGAGAATTAAAATTCTTTCTTGGACTTCAGATTCAACGAACCAAGAAAGGAATATTCATTCATCAAGAGAAATATGCTCTTTAAATTATCAAGAAATTCGGCTTAGAAAATTGCAAGAAGACGGAAACACCAATGTCTCATTTCGTCTAAGCTTGATAAAGATGAACAAGGAAAAGATGTTGATTAGAAGCTTTATCGCAGTATGATTGGATCGCTTCTATATCTCACTGCATCAAGGCTAGATATTCTTTATAGCGTCTGCTTATGTGCAAGATTTCAGTCATGTCCAAAAGAATCGCATCTTACAGCAATCAAAAGAATTATCAAATTTATTGGAACATATCCAGCTTATGATCTTTGGTATTCAAAGGATTCTGATTTCATTCTGAAGGGATATTCAGATGCAGATCTCACCGGATGTAAAATCGACAGGAAAGGCACTTCAGGAACCTGTCAACTTATGGAAAATATGCTTATTTCCTAGTATTCCAAAAAGCAAAGCACAGTTGCTCTCAGTACAGCAGAAGCTGAATACGTTATCTCTTGAAAGTTTTTGTGCTCAGATCCTATGGTTAAAACAACAGCTAAGAGATTATGGAGTTGAGGACTCAAATGTGGAGATCAGATGCGACAATACAAGCGCCATAAATCTAACCAAGAATCCTATTCTCCATTCAAGAGCGAAGTACATCGAGATCAAACATCATTTTATCCGCGATCATGTTCAGAATGAAAATGTTCACATTCAGTATGTTGATACAAAAAATCAACTCGCAGATATATTTACTAAACATCTCGACAAAGAGTCTTTCAATTTTATCCGAAACGAATTAGCTATTACTAATCATTTTTCTTAAGATATATTGAGAACAGGTCAATTGACAGAGCTCAGAAACAAAACTGCTCAGAAGCAGCGTTCAAAGCAAAACTGCTTAGAGGCAGAGCTCAGAAGCAAAATTGCTCAGAGGCAGAGCTCAGAAGCAAAACTGATCAGAAGCAGAACTCAGAAGCAAAGTTTAGAAGCAAATTTGCATAACCTATGTTCAGAAGCATATTTTTAGTACTTCAGAAGCAAGGTTAGTTCATCTTACACCTCTTTACATTTAGAAATTCTTGATAAAGCAAGAATCCAAGGTACGTTCTCTAAATTTACGTTCTCTAATTTCTATATATATGCCTCGTTAATTGATTGGAATAATTCTGTATCTTTGGATTGATATTTGGATTTTATTTTAAATTGATTTTATTTCCAAAAATAATCGCTTTACTATTTTTCAAAACTTTCATAAGGCCTTGAACCGGCACCTCTATCAAATATCACAATCTTCTCTCAAACCCTAAAAACTGATTTCTCTCTCTCTATTTACATTCTTTTTCGCTCACTCCAAATCTTTCTCTCTAAAAACCCCAACTTTCTCATCCATGGCTCCGAAATCATCATCTACCATGAAGAAAGTAGCAAAAGAAGGTGCAAGTCTGAGAAGAAAATCGTCAAGGTTGACGAAGGGTAGAAAAGCGCGTCTCACCGAATCCATTGATATCTCTGGGTTTGATCACGAAGAAGAAAGACACATTGCCCAAAAGGAATAAGGTTTGTCTCAGTCTGAGTTCGATGAAAGAGTCGCTCTGGCTCTCTCTATAAAACCATTGTATGATTCTTTCAAGAGCATTGGCTCTAATGACGAAAACGTCAAGTTGCTGCTGAGTATTCATAAGTTTGCAAGCGAGAAGGACTTTCTTGCTATATTGGAACTTCCTCTGCAAACTGTGACACCTATTGCCACTATTGTTCCTGAGAATGTATCTCGGAAGGCAAGGAAAAGGCTGTGGAAACTGGAGTCTCTAAACCTAAAAAGTCTTCATCCAAGAGCATCGTTATCAGAGAGTCTATAAGTGAAGAGAGTGAAACCAAGGGAAGGCTTGATGACGACGATGATGTGTTGTTTAAAGACTTTAAGAAAATCAGAGGGATTATCAAGGACAAGAACTTTGAAAGCAAGTTGTTTTTAAGTCAGTTGCATTGTGACAAATTCAAGTTGCTGAAGCAAAGAGGAGTTATACCCCCACAGGGTATTTGATCTTAAGTATTTTGATAGGGCTGGTATCCCTATAAGGAAGCATCTAGAGCAGATGAAGTTGAGAGACTTTGTGACTGCAAGGAGACCAATTTTTCCAAATTTGGCAGCTTACTTTTATTCAAGCTTATGTTTCAGCAATTTTGATTCTTTGTTTTATACTATTGAAGGAGTCCAGTATCATCTGCATGTCAGAGAGCTAGCAAGATTAATGGGAGTTGATGATATGGACTTTATGCCCATTAATGTGCAACCTGATGATGCCTACAGCTCTCTAACTGGAAAAGAGAACTACTCTAGAGATTCCAAGGCACACATTGCTTACAATGACTTTTCCCTGAAGCACATTGTAATGCACAAAGTTGTCATTGAAAGTTTAAGACCCAAGGCTGCTTCAAAAATAGACATTTCAAAGTATGAAGCCAAGCTGATGTGGGGACTGTTGAATGGCTGCAAGATCTCTCTAGCACATACTGTTCTCCTCCACATGTACAGGACTGTCCAAAAGACCAAAGGATAATTACCCTACGCAGGGTTGATCTATCGGATCATGTCCCTCCAAAATGTCAAGATTCCTGGTAAGTTTCTTCCGAATGAAACTCAAATCATGGTAGCTGGAGAATCCATGATTCAGAAAATGGGTTTCAGACAGACTGATGGTGGATGGATCAACAAGAACAAAGAAGATGTCCTGGTTGAGTTTGAAGAGCAGAATGCATAGAGTGAGAGATCTGCGAAGAGAAGGGAGACAGAGGCAAGAAAAGGAAAACAGACCACTGTTCAGAGTGAGTCTTCAAAAGAAGAAGAAAGTGTATCATCGAGAGATGATGAGATGACTCCTATTGTGCTATCAAAAGGAAACATCATGTCAGAAGCTGAAGAGATTGCTGAAATAGCAAATGAGCTGGAGGATCCTATGGACAAAGAAGAGGATCCCCATAAGACTCATGAGAGTGGGAATGTATAAGCTGATGAAACATCTGGAGAAAAGGCAGAGAAAGAAGCTCAGTTTGCTACTAGTGCATACGTGGAGATAATGGAAGAGCAACTGGATGACAGAACGACTATTGATGTTCTGGTTGCTCGAGAACAAAACAAGAAGTCCTCATCACCACCTGAAGACATGGAGGTTGATAAATATGATGACTTTGTTGTCACAACTGGAGGATCAACAGAAGTCATTCCTATTATAGCAGCTCAGATTCAGGGGGAGCAACATAAAGAATCTGCTGTTTTGAATGAACAACTTGAAGAATCGACTGTTTAGACTGAGATTGTTCAGAAGGATAAGGCTGCTGATGATAAGGAGGAGCCAAGTAGAAAAGAACAACATGAGGAACCTGATGTTGATCAACCTGAAGAGGTTCTGACTGCTGTTCAGAAGGAGAAAGCTGGTGTCGAAACTGCTGTTCAGAAGGAACAACTTCCAGTGGAATTACCTGAAGAACAACCCACAAAGATTGAATCAATTACTGCTGAACCTGTTATAATCATTCCAGATTCAACACCTGATCAGATTCAGGGTGAGATAAACTCGCAGAGAATTCTGGATTCAGCTTCAAAGGGTAAAGCTCAGATGGTGGAAGAAGAAAACCAACAGACTTTTGCAGGGACACTGAATGCTTCACAAAGTCTTATTCAGATGGAAGTTGAAAAACTTCGGGTTGAAGTTATGCAGAGGATTTGAGGAAATGCTTCACAAATACTGTCGCCTTTTCTGCTCTAAGATGGCCAGCATTGGTACTTATACATTGATCAGAGATGAAAGGATCAGTAAAGAAATTCCAGAGATGCAATAACTCAGAATTTGCCACCTATATTGCTGATATGGGCAAATCTGTTAAAGCTGCTCAGAAAGATGATGAAGAGCATGTTGATGTTCCCTCCTCCTCTTCAAAACAAAATCCACCTCCGTCATCTTGAAATTATTTTTCAAATTGTCCGTATTTATTTTTATTTTTATCTCTGTCGGATGTTCCATTTATGTGCACTTTGGATGTTACGTTATTCTTACATATATGTGTGAATCTCCGTTAATGTATGTGTAAATTGCCATATTATCTTGCTGATGACAAAAAGGTGGAGAAAATACCTCATCATTATCATATTGCAGAATGCACACATGAGCGAATTATACCTATGCGCTCAAACGAATTCAACATCGTATACAACATATGGTGATATCCTTCTATCACTCAGAGTGCATATCTTATATATTCAGATGCATAGTCTTTTGAAAAGATTCAATTGAGTTATATTCATATTATTACTGAAATATATTCCGAGCTTAACTTTGATACAAACATTTTTCATATATATCAACTTTTATTAAGAAAGTTTTGTCATCATAAAAAAAAGGGGAGATTGTTGAGAAAACCTTCCTTCTGAATATTTTGATTCTAACAAAACTATCCTTCTTGTAAGAGAATCTGGTTAATACAAATAATTTATTATTACAGGAAATGAGCATGTGAACAAAAGCTTTATAATGTTCCAAAACTAGCGTTCAGACTTAAGGAGTAGTCATCGCACACTTGCCTCAGAGATAGTCGAGGTCCAGTATTCAGAAGAAAAATTGTGTTGCCTCTGAAGACTTCAGAAGGAAGTCTGTGCTGCCTCTGAAGACTTCAGAAGGAAGTCTGCGCTGCCTCTGAAGACTTCAGAAGGAGGTTTTGTGTTGCCTCTGAGGACTTATCTCGAGAATATTTATGTGACACGTCAGCAAGGACTTTGCAGAAGCTCGGAGTCACTATTCTAATCTGTTCAGATTTAGAGAGTCTCTTTGGTTCAGAAGACTACTTCTGAACAACGTTCAGATTCTGCATTATCTCGCTACCAGATTCTGAAGACCCACGTTTGGTAGGTTTCCGGTTTGGCCGCGTCTTTTTATGGAAGTCTGTAAGATTTGATTGAAAGGATTATTTTCTAATTAAATTAGGAGAATATCCTCGATTGGATATTACCTTCTATGGACAAGATATCTTGGAGATTTGGATGAACTCTATTTATGGAAACTGAAGATTTAGTTGTATGGGCGACTGAATCTGAAGAGTTCAAACTCTACTACAACGGCTACTGGATCTTGATGGTGCCAATCAAAGATTGAGGAGCGATCCTTTGAAGGACCTTGGTAACGGCTAGTTCAAGGTCGAAGGAGTATAAAAGAAGATCAATGGTGACTGTTACGAAGGGGTTCAAGAACTTAAAATTCCAAAGTACTGAGTTGTTCAGATTCACATTCTCTTGTTCTTATGAGCTTAAAATTCTCAGTCTTGAGAGATTCCTTTGTAAGAGTAATTAGAGTGACATCTCTTGTAACCTTTCATCGACTCATAGTGAAATCCAGCCGATCGGCTGTCATAGTGGGAGAATGGACGTAGGCTTGCTACAGCCGAACCACTATAAACATTGCGTGCAATTTCTCTTTCCCTAAACTCATCTTGTTCTGTTTAGTTTATCTGCACGTCTTTTTATTGATCTTATTCAGTTTATGTTCTGAACCTATTAATTTCCGCATTAAATACAAAAAGTGTTCAGAATCACCTATTCACCCCTTTAGGTGATATTGCTAGATCCAACAGCTACTGCTTGATCGGGTTCAACTAAAGCTGATCGCGGAGAGACGGGGTTCAATGGCGACGAGGCTCGGGGCTGATCCGGTGACAACGGTGGTGCTCGCGGCCAAGGAGCGTTTGGCAAAAACTACCGGTCGTGATGTTCATGGGGATAGCCTCAAGGGACTTCTCGATGGGGTGGACAATGACCTGCAGAATCAGATAATTTTTCAAACGCGATTGTTCTTCAGTTTTACCTTGTAGTATCAAACCGTTGCCCTTGAGCAGGGATGAGATCAATCTTTGGAACTATTATGTTGGGCTCGCTGGAAGTTATTGGAAACCCTGGAACCTGTAAAAAAAAAACGTAGCAAAGAATCGGCAGAAATTATCATAAAAGCTACCGGGACTTAATTCGGCTACAAGCGACCGAGAAGAGGCTGGATGTGTAGAACGTCTCTGTTTGCGTGTATTATCAAGACTTCCTGATAGAGGTGTGAATGGAGAACAGGTGTTGACATGGCGTCCCTTGATGTGGCTGAGAGATTGGCTTTTTGCTTCTCTGCATGTGCATTATGTGCAGACCAACCTTTGGGTAGACACTCCCTTCTCTCTCGGTCTGCCTCCTTTCTTTCTCTCCCTGCAATGTGACCTCCTTCGGCCGTGTATCTCAGCCAATTGGCCCACAATCAGTGTGTAGCCTCCAACGTGAATCAACGGAGAAAGAAAGTCAGACACTCCCTTCACTGTGCACGATGTCCACTCCTTGTTGCCGTTCCTCTGATTGTGAAGTATGGACCAAGACAGAGACAAGAGAGAAGGAGCCGGTCCTCCTTCTGATTTCTTTTTCTCATGAACTCCCTCTCTCCATGTTTTATTCTCTCTTTTCTTTTTCTGCCGTGGACTCCATCTACGTGAAAGAGCCCTCACCCTCTCTTCTCCAAAATCTGTCGTGTCTCGCAATGTGTGCCCCCCTTTTAACCCTAAGCTATAATTATGTATTTATAAAAGAGTTCACTTAGCTTGATGGGCAAGTTCTTCCTAATTCTAATAGGATTCATGTTTCCTCTTTTGATGCTTATCTTGAAAAATATGAATATTTGATCAATCTTCCCTATTTGAGCACAAAATTTTCGGCCACAAGAGAGAGTATATGGGCTAGCCGAATTTCACATGTGTGCGGGCTTCTTGTGCAACTTTGAGCTTCAATCGGGCTTTAATTAATCAATTAAATAAAACCCTTATGTGCTAAATTAAATCTTAAAATAGGTTCACAAACCCACATGTAATTTTCGGCAATCTCGTCTTGCTCTAGCAGAAAATTATTTCAATTTTAAGCTTATTCGCGCAAATTTCCAAGCTTAAATTAGGCTTTTTCTAATCAAAATATGCATTTACATCAAGCCCTTTTTTCCAAAAAATAATCATTTGACCAGCTCAATTAAGCTAAAAAAAACATCCTTGAGGGACTCTGACAATGTAGCTTGCCTTAGCTAAAAATTATGATGAACCTCATTCCAGACTGCCTGTCGAATTACGCTCACCCCTGGCCTGAATGCAAATGACAATGCATGACTAACAAAAATTAAATATGCAATGCATGGGAAATTATTTTGCGAGAATTAATTCTCATTTTTGTGCAACATATATAGAAAAATGAAAAATCAAAATTTAGGTGTCAACACTTCACTTGATATGAAATTCGGAAAAGAAAATTTAATCACCGTGAGTAACTAGTGGCTCCATGTGGGGCGAGGGACTTTTAAGTCTCTCCACCATATTTGTGTGTGGTCTGGAAGCCGCTACCAATTGCCGTCTCTGTCTGGGCCAGTGAAGGACTTAGATAACACAGGTGGAGAGTTAGAGAGCCGCACTAGACCCAGAAAGAAAAAAGAAGAGTTCAGGGGCAAATTCACATTTGAGAGAGAGAGAGAGAGAGGGGCTCAAGAGGGGGCGGGGAATGGGACTGCGAGTAGATGCAGTGGCCGCAGCAGCGACAGCGAAAACAGGTGGTCGCTTTAGAGAATGACCGCTCTCGGTACCGGCGGAACCAAAGAAATCGGATCTCTCTCTCTCTCTCATCCTCTCTCACCGAACACTTCGTTCTTTTATGTCGATAATTTCGATGATCGATCATCCGTTATGGTTTAGGTTGAGGGAGAAAATATCGTCAGAATTTTGAAATCCAGTTTCTTTATAAAAATTATGCACTAACTAGGGCAATTTGGGGTCTAGGTACTTCTCGTCACAGCTAAAACAAATGGAGCCTAGAATGAGTTGAGCCTAAAATGTCTAGGCCGGGCATAGTCCTAGCCAGAACAAATCGAGCCAAGATGGATAAATTTAAGCACTTTAAGTGGGTTTTTGCTTTATCATACCGAGCCCGAAAAATCGTTCTAGCCGTAGGGTGTCTGACTAGGCTTCGGACCATCAAGATTTTGTGAATCGCGCAAGTGACAGTGGATGCTTCTGAATCCAATAATGTTCGATTCCACATATAAAAACCTAGATAATTGTTACATTGTCACTTAAAATTCTATATGATGGAAATGACGAAAGACTTGATTAGAAAGTTCAATTACTATGAGGGTGCCGTCGCTGGATGACAGATTCATATGTAACCTTTCCTAAATTCTGCACCCCTTTTGACGTTGATAGCTCATTTGACATATCATTAGCTAGTAGAATTTGTTTCACCTATTGTGATTTCCCAAATAAAAATCCAGTGCATTAAAGGCTTTTAATTATTGGGTTGATTTCAATTGCTAACGCGGCCAAACCGTCTGCACATTCCTGGGTATCATGTGTACTAAGAGGTCCTGTCACATGGAATTTCTTCTATTGGAAAAGAAAATGGCTTTAATTTGTTCTTGTTTGCAACTCGAGTTGGTGAATAGTCACATTGGTGTGCCATGATTAGGCATGCCGTTGTGGAGGAGCTAGCGAGGCTTGGGGCCACCGTATATACCTGCTCCAGAAATGAAGCCGAAATTAATGAATGCCTGAAAGATTGGAAGAGCATGGGCTTCCGAGTCGCGGGTTCGGCTTGCAACGTTTCCTCAAAATCGGAGCGAGAGAAGCTTATGCTCACAGTGTCCTCCATCTTTGATGGCAAGCTCAACATCCTGGTGAGTCCAAGTCGTCTTCGATCCCGTAGATTCGATAACAATATTAATGACAAGGTCGCAGTTGGTGCTATAGATTTTCTTATTGGTTTTCATTTGTTGTAGATAAATAACGTTGGGACCAGCACTTCAAAGCCGACCCTAGATTACACAGCGGAAGATTTTTCCTTCATAATGACAACTAACATCGAATCGGCCTACCATCTGAGCCAGCTCGCGCATCCCCTTCTCAAGGCCTCGGGAGCTGGAAGCATCGTATTCTTGTCATCCGTCTGCGGCGCCGTTTCAGTCAACGTCGGATCAATTTACTCAGCTACCAAAGGTAAATTAACAGCATCATAAGTAATTATCTAAACGCCTTTACTATGGAGCTAAACAAATTGCGTCTGTTTGCTGTTTTTGTATCAATTGATTGGCAGGAGCAATGAACCAGTTGACGAAGAATTTAGCATGCGAATAGGCCAATGACAACATAAGAAGCAACTCTATTGCACCTTGGTTCATAGTGACACCTCTAGCCTATAATTTGATCTCCCAAGGCTTTGAATCCTCTTTCCTGAACATAGTTCCCTACATTAGTCATGGTCACGGTTCGGAACCGGCAGTTCCGGTTCGTGTTCATGGATGAACCGGAACCGGAACCTTAAGGGCCGGTTCCGGGATGGTTCAAGGCCCGGTTCTGGTTCAAAATCGAAAATGGAACCGCCGGTTATGTTTTTCAAATTTAATTTTTAATTAATGAATTATAAAATAAAAAAATAATAAATTGTGAAATTATGAAATAATAAATTATCAAATACAAATTGTAATCAAATTGTTAATCGTAATCAAATTTGGGGGGGAAGGGAGGGAGAATATGCTTGAACTTAATGAATTATCATTAAGCGTTTACATATCTTCTTAGGGATAGAAGAATCAAAGCTCATGTAGTTCTTTTACCTTTGATAATCCCATACTTACCTCATTGTCAATCGTCGCTACCCGTTCCGGTATTGGTACCCGTGGCTGTGGTATCTCCATCATTGAAGAATTCGGCTTCATTGCTGCGATCCATCTCTTGTTGTCGATGTTGAGCCTTTGTCCAATCATTGACACAAGCTTGAGCCTCCACCAAATCCAGAGCTCATCTTGAACGTCGGTCGTCCAAAATGTTGCCTCCAGCGCTAAATGCTTGTTCAACCGCATCTGTTAAACAAAAGGTTGCTAAAACCTATCTTGCGATGAGAGCGAGAATTGGGAATTGAGTTAAATGCCTCTGCCATCACTCTAGAATTTTGAAATCTGTGCCGCCTTCGGATTCACCAAACTAAAAAAAAGTGGTTAAATAGATCTCTATTTCGGAAATATTTTATATTGCTCCCTTTTGTCTTTTTTGCCTATTCATCAGCATTTTGTACCATCTACTAATTCTACCTAGGTCCTCGCTTTGTACGTCACTTAGGTTGGGAAGATCCACTATCACCTAGATTATATCTACTACAAAATTCATTATACAATTCTACTATTGCATTTTTAACTATTGTTTGTTTAGCTCTAACATTTATCATTTGAATCAAATGTAAATAGTCATAATGCATATTCAAATAATCACATAAACCATCTAATTTTGTACGTGGATCGAAAGCACAAGCAACCAAATAAATAAGAGGAATTTCGATATAATAATGTAGCCATTTCGTTCGCATTGCTATAATAGTTAGACCTAATTGATCATCCTTTTCATTTTCTTCAAAAACGCCAGCAATATTAACACACTCTATTAAAAATAAATGCGTAGTATGATAATAAACACTAGATAAAATATAAGTTACATCATTAAAAACTTTTAAAAAATCTATTTTTTTTTTTTGCAAATATCCCAATATTGTGGAAATAAATTAATTTGAGAAACATTATTCGAAATAAACGTACATAATAAATCTTTATATGCAAAAGATTGATTAAGCAACTCGTACGTAGAATTCTAACGAATTGGAACATCTCTTGGAAATTATTTTGGTCTTCTTCTATTTGCTTTACAAAATCTGCCTCATTCTTTTATAATTTAGGAATGTCTCCATAAAAATTGAATTGATATCTTTATTGAGCTCATTGCAAATTGAGTACGACTACCATACAGGTGGACCCCAACATTAGGCCCTGCGAACTATCTGTCTCTTCACACGTTGTCCAATCAGGACTTGCCACGTGCCCGTGGAATCTCCACCGGAATTGTGGTCTCCGCCGCCCCCCAACCTGAAAGGGACTTTTTTGCGAACGACTCCTCTGCAAAATACTCGCATCGTACGACTTTGTTTTTGGTCTTTTTTTTTTTCTCTAATTGATTATCCTTTTTTTTTTTTTTTTGGTGAAGTTCTTTGATTGATTTGAATATTCAAACTCTTCTTTTATTAATTTCCTACACCGCGTCAATTTCGATTAAAATATTACCAAAAACAAAATCAATTAAATTTTTATTCAAATCATATTTTTAACACTGTCGATTTTTTTTTTTGTCAATCCTATCGCTACCTCTCTTTTCTCTTATTTTTGCTATGTCTCTTTATAGAGCACGGCAATCGAATCCCGCACCTGTGATATTAGCGTCTTCACCCCCAATTTCTTTACTAATAGGACCGCATATCGATTTGATAAATATTTTATTTTGTAATTTCAACGCATAATGGATAATGCTCTCAAGTATAGCACATCCGATGTTAAAGATAAATTGAGGCTTTTTAATAATATTTTTCCCTCCGTCGGCCTCAGGCGAGAGCCGCCCTTGCCTATTTGGCAAAGGACTACTCTCGCCCAATCTCAGGAGGACAACCCTTGCCTATGAGGCTTGGCAACCTTCGCTGGCCATCAATGAGGCCTAGTGGAGGGAAAAAGAAAAAAAGTAACGAAGTAAAAATGAAAATTTAACAAACAAAGATAGAAAAAAATATTAAAATAATATTAAAAGTTATCCACATCAGTGTCGACCGCACCACGTAGGAAGGCCGGTGTCGGCGTCAGCGATTTCCCGTCAAAATTAGCAAGATGGACTAATTGGCAACAAGTGAAAAGGCATTGACCAAAGTGCAATGAATTTAGATTTTTTTGGACATTTTTTCCCGTCGAGCTCTTATCTACATGACACGAACCCCCTCCCTCCTCTCATCTTATGCATTGCTGACAGTGACTGTATATCAATTAATTGAGTTTTTAAGTCAATTGATAAGACCCCGAGCGAGATTTCAAACGCTTGGAGCTGTCTCATTAGACTCCTCTGGCCTTGAGTAATGGAGTTGTCTTAATCTATTGTGGTCGTAGTGGACAAGCTTCTCCAACTTCTCCTAGCCATACGCCTTTTGATTCAGCGTGTGGAACTGGTTACTGTATTTTGGCAACATATGAAGGATATTTTGAGCCTATTTAGGACTAACCCTTTTTTCCCCGGCTTTCTCAAATTAGTAATCACATATTTCTAGACAAAAATATAATCAAAACGTTTAATATGATCTTAACTCTTAAATGTTAATAATTACCTATATATTTTTACAGTCGGGTTACTCACTAGTAAGTATGTCAAGTTTTAAATCTTAAATGGCAAAGGCAAAACATGAAAATAAAAAAAAAGGAAAATAATTGATCATGTGGAAATCTTGTACGTGGAGGCCATATAAGATTCACAAGGTGAGCAATTAGGATCCACTTGATACGAGATTAGGAATTTTTTTTCAGGTGACTACGGGTCATGTCAGGGTTGATTAGTGTTGAATCTAGCAATATCACATAGAGGGGAGTAAATAGGTAATTCTGAACACTTTTTACAGTTTAATGCGGAAATTAAAGGTTCAGAACGTAAACTGAATATGATCAGTAAAAAGACGTGCAGATAAACTAAATGCAGCAAGAGGAGTTTAGGGAAAGAGAATTTGCACGCAATGTTTATAGTGGTTCGACTTTAGTAAGCCTACGTCCACTCTTCCACGATAACAGCCGATCGGCTGGATTCCACAATGAGTCGTTGAAAGGTCACAAGAGTTGTCACTCTAATCGCTCTTACAAAGGAACCTCTCAAGAATTAGAATTTTAAGCTCACAAGAACAAGAGAAGGTGAATCTGAACAACTCACCACTTTGAAATTTTCAGTTCTTGAACTCTCTTTAAAACAGTCACCATTGATCTTCTTTATACTCCTTCGACCTCGAACTAGCCGTTACCAAGGTCCTTCAAAGGATCGCTCCTCAATCTCTGATTGGACGTCATCAATCTTGATTGACGGAGACTGTATATGAGAAGATCTAGTAGCCGTTGAAGAAGAGTTTGAACCCTTTAGATTCAGTCGCCCATACAACCAAATCTTCAGTTTCCATAAATAGAGTTTATCTAAATCTCCAAGATATCTTGTCCATGGAAGGTAATATCCAATCGAGGATATTCTCCTAATTTGATTGGAAAATAATCATATCAATCAAATCTTACAAACTTCCATAAAAAGGCGCGACCAAACCGAAAACTTGCCAAACGTGGGTCTTCAGAATCTGGTAGCGAGATACTGCAGAATCTGAACGCTGTTCAGAAGCAGTCTTCTGAACCAAAGAGACTCTTTGAATCTGAACAGATTAGAACAGTGACTCTAAGCTTCTGTAAGGTCCTTGCTGACGTGTCACATAAATCTTCTCGAGATAAGATATGTCTTCAGAGGCAACACAAACCTCCTTCTGAAGTCTTCAGAGGCAGCACAGACTTCCTTCTGAAGTTTTTAGAGTCAATACAATTCTCTATCTGAATACTGGACTTCAACTATCTCTAAAGCAAGTGTGCGACGACTACTCCTTGAGTCTGAACGCCAATTTTGGAACATTATAAGCTTTTGTTCACATGCTCATCCTACAATAATAAATTATTTGCATTAACCAGATTTTCTTACAATAAGGATAGTTTTGTCAGAATCAAAATATTCAAAGGGAAGATTTTCTCAACAATTAGTGCGTAACTAGTGGCTCCATGTGGTGCGAGGAACTTTAGTCTCTCCACCACAATTGCGTGGGGCTAGGAAGCCTCTGCCAATTGCCGTCTCTCTGGGCCAGTGAAGGACTTATATATAACACGGGTGGAGAGCTAGAGAGACGCATTAAACTCAGAAAGAAAAAAAGAAGAGTTGAGGGGAAAATTCACAGTTTAGAGAGAGAGAGAGAGAGAGAGAATGGTACAAGAGGGGGAGGGGAATGGGACTGCGAGTAGATGTAGCGGCCTCAAAGGGGACAGCGAAAACCGGTGGTCGCTTCAAGGAATGACGGCTCTTGTTACCGGTGGAACCAAAGGAATTGGGTCTCTCTCTCTCTCTCTCTCTCTCTCTCTCTCTCTCTCATTGAACACTTCGTTCATTTATGTCGATGATTTCGATGATCGATCATCCGCTATGATTTAGGTTGTGGGATAAGACATCGTGACAATCTTGAAATCCTGTTCCTCTATAAAAATCATGCACTGACTAGGGCAATCCGGGGTCGAGGTACTTCTCGTCATAGTCAAAACCAATGGAGCCTAGAATGAATGTCTAGGCTGGACATAGTCCTAGCCAGAACAAATCCAGCCAAGATGGATAAATTTAAGCACTTTAAGTGGGTTTTTGCTTTATCATACCGAGCCAGAAAAATCATTCTGGCCATAGCGTGTCAGACATACTAGGCTTCCAACCATCAAGATTTTGTGAATCGCGCAAGTGACAGTGAATGCTTCTGAATCCAATAATGTTCGATTCCACGTATAAAAAACTAGATAATTGACGTTATTGTCACTTAAAAATTCTACATGTTGGAAATGGCGAGTGACTTGATTAGAAAGCTCAATTACTTTGAGGATATTTTCACTGGGTGATTGATTCATACGTTACCTTTCTTAAGTTCTATACCTTTTAGACGTTGATAGCTCATTTGACATATCATTAGCTAAGAAGAATTTATTTCACCTATTGTGATTTCCCAAATGAAATCCAATGCATTCAAAGGCTTTAATTATTGGATTGATTTCAATATCTAATGCCGCCAAATCGTCTGAACTTTCCCGGGTATCACATGTACTAAGGTCTTGTCCCATGGAATTTCTTCCAATGGAAAAGAAAAAGGCTTAATAATCTGTTCTTGTTTGCAATTACGAGTTGGTGAATAATCACATTAATGTACCATGACTAGGCATGCCATTGTGGAGGAGCTAGCGAGGCTTGGTGCCACCGTGTATACCTGCTCCAGAAATGAAGCCGAACTTAATGAATGTCTGAAAGATTGGAAGAGCAAGGGTTTTCGAGTCGAGGGTTCGGCTTGCGACATTTCCTCGAAATCGGAGCGAGAGAAGCTGATGCTCACCGTGTCCTCTCTCTTCCATGGCAAGCTCAACATCCTAGTGAGTCCAAATCGTCTTTGATCCCGTGGATCTGATAACAATTTTAATAGCACGGTCAATGTTTGTGCTTGTGTTTTCAATGGATTTTGTTCTTGGTTTTCATTTGTGGTAGATAAACAACGTCGGGACCAACATATCAAAGCCGACCGTAGATTACACGGCAGAAGATTTTTCCTTCATCATGACAACTAACATCGAATCGGCTTACCATATGAGCCAGCTCGCGCATCCCCTTCTCAAGGCCTCGGGAGCTGGAAGTATTGTGTTCTTGTCATCTGTTTGCGGCGTTGTTTCGGTGAACTGCGGATCATCAATTTACTCGGCCACCAAAGGTAAATTAACATCATCATAAGTAATTATCTAAACGCTGTTAATAGGGAGCTTAACAAATTGCGTCTGTTTTGTGTTTTTGCATCCGGAATTGATTGGCAGGAGCAATGAACCAGTTGACCAAGAATTTGGCATGCGAATGGGCCAAGGACAACATAAGAAGCAACGCCATTGCACCTTGGTTCATAGTGACTCCACTAACCGAGACTGTAATTTGATCTCCCAAGTCTTTAAATTCTCTCTCCTGCTCAGACATAGTTCCTTACATAGATCTTGACCATGTTCGCCATGATTATCTGATGTTAACTCATATGTTATCACAGATATTGAGTAACGAAAAGTTCCACGAGGAGGTGATAGCAAGGACGCCGCTCGGCCGCACCGGAGAGCCGAAGGAGGTGTCATCGTTGGCGGCCTTCTTGTGCTTGCCGGCGGCCTCTTACATAACGGGGCAGACCATTTGTGTGGATGGAGGGTTCACCGTGAATGGCTTCTCATTTCCCAGAGCATGAGTCCCACTTTCTTCTGCCTCTAAGATGTTTATCGTGTATTGTCGTTTTAGGGACAAGGAAGTTTATTGACCAATAATGACAACATCATGTACATTTATCTGTGTACGTAGACAATTTCGTCATCATACATAAGGGAGAATATCTTCCATGCTACTTTTATGTTCTATTCTTACCGACGAAAAAATTTCAAAACGATTGATAAATTCCGTCCTAAATTTAAAATTTTGTTGTGAGAGTAGCTTCTTTCGTTCTTGATCTCCCAACTCAAAGATCGTATTCAAATAGACTTTCTACAATCTCAGAATTTACGGAGAAAGAAAAATCTTATGTATTTCCTCTGGCGTGAATAGCTCGACAAGAACTCAGAAAAAGAACAATCTCAGACTTTTTCTGTCGTCGTTATCATCCATCTTCTTCTTTAGTATTATATGTATTTCCTCTGGCTTTAAGCTTCAGTCCAATGGCAAAGTGTTTTAGCTTCACGACCAGGAGGGACTAGTGCCTCCGTTTTTTCTCCTCGCAGTCTGGCATCAAGTCCACCGTCACCAACCTTGGGTCCACAAGACCCCCCAACCTGGTGAGGCCCAACCTCCTTCTCCTCCACGGCATCGGAGCCCACGGAATGTGGTAGTGGAACGACTTCATCTCCCCGCTTCCAACGTGTACGTCCCCACCTTCTTCTTCTCCGCAGACCTCCTGCACGACGAGGCTCGAGCGGAGCGAGCAATTCCAAGCCCAGTGTGCAGTTTTGTCTAATGGAGGCAATTGGTGGGAAGAAGATGAATGTGGTGGGGATGAGAAACGGGGGGGCCGTGGTGTACAGCATGGCGGCTCAATTCAGAGAGTGGGTGGATAAATTTGTTCTAGAAGCAAGCGATCGAACATTAAATTAGACGGAACAAGAAAATATATGGGTCACAAGATTTACGTGATTCGATCGTAGTGACTTAAATCCACAGGGCGAGTAACAACGAATTCCATTGTAGATCAAGCAATACAATGAAAATTACAACTTGACTTGAGTCACTCAAACACTATCAGTGTTTCTCTGCCTCCAATTACACCCAATAACCCATAAGTTTTTAGGCCCATAATTTCTCACGAAATAATCTCTCAATCTCACGAAGGAATTCATAAATCTTACTCACAAGATTTAATTGGCTTCAATACTAATTCTTCTCACCTGTAATTCATGAACAAAAAAACCCCACGGACAAGTACTCGTCAAAACGGCGCGTCAACGTCTGCACGTATTCAACGGCGTCCCCAAGCACTCACATAAAACGGCGCTTCAATTCTTTTCCCTCTAACCATCCTACTTGCAGGAAGCTCATATATATAAGAAAAAACGCAAATCTGACTGAATCCTGGTCCAAGTTGGACTTCCCGGTTTAGTGGCTGAAGACTCCCATTAATATTATAAAAGTTAAGCACCAAAATTTAAGCTAAGTTTCCCTTTTTCTTTTACTTTTACGTGACTGTCTTTTTTTCTTTTTTCTTTTAGCCAAACGTGACTAAGTATTTAACCACTTCATTTTAGGTTAGGTTTTATCGGCTCAAAGTCGAGATACATTTAACAATATCCACCTTAGCTCAGCCAAGTCACAATCGTTTCGCTGAAAATTTGAATTTCATTACTACTCTCCCACATCCCTCAATGGGCTCAACCGCCACTGACATCTTCCAAGTATAAGTCTCGCTTGAACTTCGCCATAACCGAGGACCTCATCAGAATATGAACTACACATGCACATTTAACTGCTTTACAAGGACTTTTCGACGTAACCTTGTCAAATTTAGGAGTTACAGCAACCGTTGGCTCTTCAGGCTCCACCTCGCTATAAGCATCATCTATTGCGATTACCCCGCTAGTAATCGCTACCTCAGAAGTTACTGGTTGCAACTCCACATTAAGCTGAACACCATCCAGATCCGGATGAGCACTACTATAATCACTCCTACCCAGAAGTACTGGAGACTCGTCAAATGTAACTTCTCTACTGATAATAGGTGAATTTAATTCTAGACACCACAATAGATAACCCCGCTCACCTTGTGTATAGCTTAGGAACATGCACTTTCTTGCCCTTCTATCGAGCTTACCATCACTAACTTGAACATAACATGGGCCACCAAAAGAAAAAAAGAAAAGAAAAATGTCTTCATTATCGATAACGGTTCATGCCTAGATAAATTAGTTGATGATAAAGTTATTTCTATTCGTTCAATTTTGTGAATAATACGATCTATCGTACTGAGAAAAAAGTTTTATAAGTCATTGATTATCCGAAAAACGAAGGCAAGCCATACCGGACCTACTGGTCCTGGTACCAACACATCTTCATTAGCTTGCGATAGATATCAATCTACCTAAATCATCTAAGGCTGCATTTGGTCGTTATGATATAAGCCAGGATAGGATATGTGTTATCTTATCATGTGTTTGGCAGCTATTCAAGATAGGATAAAATGGGGTTATAGGAGTATATAGCCAGGATAAAAAAAAATTCCCAAGGGAGGGGGTGGGATAGACCAGGATAGGATTTCTCAAGAGAGCAGACACGAGGAGAACCGGGTTTTTCCAACAACCACCGCCCCTCCTCCGCATTGGGTCGCCTCTCCACCGCACTGGGTGGCCTCTCTAGCGGGGTGGCGGCGTCTCCGTCAGCGGCGACTGTCAAGTGTGGCCGCCTCTTCAGCGATGTCAGGCTGGGGTCTCCAATCTCAAAGTTGGGTATCTCCACAACCTTGTTCTTTAATCGATTGTTTGACGTGATATGAGATCACGTTTCTCGGTCTTTAACTGCTTGAACCTTTCCAACATTCGAAAGGGGTCTCATCATGTTATGAAGAACTCAAGGTTGATCATCGACTTTCAAAAAGGATCTCAACATTGGAAAGGGCTCTCTTGGACGACCTACATGAGCGCATCTTCAACTTGCGAAAAGAGGCCGAGTAATTTGATTGTTCAGCACTTGTTTGCTTACTTGACAAGACAACGAGCAAGCCTAACGAGTCATTCTCAATGGATTCGACTCCAAATCAAGACCCCCGATTCTGCGAGGTCTGCTCCATCGATGTTATGCCCGCATTCAGATGGCACAAACCTCTGCTCAAGAATAACTCACTCATCAGAACTCATAATTGAATAATTTTTAAAGCATCATGATGTTTCAGCAAAATAGAGTTGATCTCAACCGTGCCTTGAATCTGCTTGTCTGACTTTAAATCCGTAGTTCACAAAATAGTAGATAGGATATGACAAAATCCTTGGATTTCTTATCCTATCCTATCTAGTCCTATCCTGACTAGAAGTCCGGACGATCAAACGCAGAAATCTCTGCCCAAGACTCATCATGTGCGAGATCACTTGTCTGGACTCAAGTCCAGTAAAACCAATGCACGTCAATTATTGATCTTGTGGAAATCTTATAAGTGGAGCCCATGTAAGATTCACGAGATGAGCAATTAGGATTCACTTCACTTGATACGAAATTCGGAATCACCGTACGTAACTAGTGGCTCCATGTGGGGCGAGGAACTTTTAAGTCTCTCCACCATATTTGTGTGTGGTCTGGAAGCCGCTGCCAATTGCCGTCTCTGTCTGGGCCAGTGAAGGACTTAGATAACACAGGTGGAGAGTCAGAGAGCCGCACTAGACCCAGAAAGGAAAAAGAAGAGTTCAGGGGCAAATTCACATTTCAAAGAGAGAGAGAGAGAGAGAGAGAATGGCTCAAGAGGGAGAGGGGAATGGGACTGCGAGTAGATGCAGCGGCCGCAGCAACGACAGCGAAAATCGGTGGTCGCTTTAGGGAATGACCGCTCTCGTCACCAGCGAAACCAAAGGAATTGGGTCTCTCTCTCTCTCTCTCATCCTCTCTCACCGAACACTTCGTTCTTTTATGTCGATGATCGATTATCCGTTATGGTTTAGGTTGAGGGAAAAAATATCGTGAGAATTTTGAAATCCAGTTTCTCTATAAAAATTATGCACTAACTAGGGAAATTTGGGGTCTAGGTACTTCTCGTCACAGCTAAAACAAATGGAGCCTAGAATGAGTCGAGCCTAAAATGTCTAGGCCGGGCATAGTCCTAGCCAGAACAAATCGAGCCAAGATGGATAAATTTAAGCACTTTAAGTGGGTTTTTGCTTTATCATACAGAGCCCAAAAAATCGTTCTAGCCGTAGGGTGTCTGACTAGGCTTCCGACCATCAAGATTTTGTGAATCGCGCAAGTGACAGTGGATGCTTCTGAATCCAATAAGGTTCGATTCCACATATAAAAACCTAGATAATTGTTACATTGTCACTTAAAATTCTATATGATGGAAATGACGAAAGACTTGATTAGAAAGTTCAATTACCATGAGGGTGCCGTCGCTGGATGACAGATTCATATGTAACCTTTCATAAATTCTGCACCCCTTTTGACGTTGATAGCTCATTTGACATATGATTAAATAGTAGAATTTGTTTCACCTATTGTGATTTCCCAAATAAAATCCAGTGCATTAAATGCTTTTAATTATTGGGTGATTTCAATTGCTAATGCGGCCAAACCGTCTGCACATTCCTGGGTATCACATGTACTAAGAGGTCCTGTCACATGGAATTTTTTCTATTGGAAAAGAAAATGGCTTTAATCTGTTCTTGTTTGCAACTCGAGTTGGTGAATAGTCACATTGTTGTGCCATGATTAGGCATGCCGTTGTGGAAGAGCTAACGTAGCTTGGGGCCACCGTGTATACCTGCTCCAGAAATGAAGCCGAAATTAATGAATGCCTGAAAGATTGGAAGAGCAAGGGCTTCCGAGTCGCAGGTTCGGCTTGCGACGTTTCCTCAAAATCGAAGCGAGAGAAGCTTATGCTCACAGTGTCCTCCATCTTTGACGGCAAGCTCAACATTCTGGTGAGTCCAAGTCGTCTTCGATCCCATAGATTCGATAACAATATTAATGACAAGGTCGCAGTTTGTGCTATAGATATTCTTATTGGTTTTCATTTGTTGTAGATAAATAACGTTGGGACCAACACTTCAAAGCCGACCCTAGATTACACTGCGGAAGATTTTTCCTTCATAATGACAACTAACATCGAATCGGCTTACCATCTGAATCGGCTTACGCATCCCCTTCTCAAGGCCTCGGGAGCTGGAAGCATCGTGTTCTTGTCATCCGTCTGCGGCGTCGTTTCAGTCAATGTCGGATCAATTTACTCAACTACCAAAGGTAAATTAACAGCATCATAAGTAATTATCTAAACGCCTTTACAATGGAGCTAAACAAATTGCGTCTGTTTGCTGTTTGTGTATCAATTGATTGGCAGGAGCAATGAACCAGTTGACGAAGAATTTGGCATGCGAATGGGCCAATGACAACATAAGAAGCAACTCTATTGCACCTTGGTTCATAGTGACACCTCTAGCCGAGCCTATAATTTGATCTCCCAAGGCTTTGAATCCTCTTTCCTGAACATAGTTCCCTACATTAGCCATGGTCACAGTTCGGAACCGGCGGTTCCGGTTCGTGTTCATGGATGAACCGGAATCGGAACCTTAAGGGGCGGTTCCGGGACGGTTCAAGGCCCGGTTCTGGTTCAAAATCGAAAATGGAACCGCCGGTTATGGTTTTCAAATTTAATTTTTAAATAATGAATTATGAAATAAAAAAAATAATAAATTATGAAATTATGAAATAATAAATTATCAAATACAAATTGTAATCAAATTGTAAATTGTAGTCAAATTTGGGGAGGAAAAAGGGAGGGAGAATAGGCTTGAACTTAATGAATTATCATTAAGCGCCTACATATCTTCTTGGGGATAGAAGAATCAAAGCCTGTGTAGTTCTTTTACCTTTGATAACCCCATACTTACCTCATCGTCAATCGTCGCTACCCATTCCAATATTGGTACCCGTGGCTGTGGTATCTCCATCATTGAAGAATTCGGCTTCATTGCTGCGATCCATCTATTGTTGTCGATGTTGAGCCTTTGTCCAATCATCGACACAAGCTTGAGCCTCCACCAAATCCAGAGCTCATCTTGAACGTCGGTCGTCCAAAATGTTGCCTCCAGCGCTAAATGCTTGTTCAACCGCATCTGTTAAACAAGGGGTTGCTAAAACCTGTCTTGCGATGAGAGCGAGAATTGGGAATTGAGTTGAATGCCTCTGCCTTTACTCTAGAATTTTGAAATCTGTGCCGCCTTCGGATTCACCAAACTCAAAAAAAGTGATTAAATAGGTCTCTATTTCGGAAATATTTTATATTGCTCCCTTTTGTCTTTTTTGCCTATTCATCAGCATTTTGTACCCTCTACTAATTCTACCTAGGTCATCGCTTTGTACGTCACTTAGGTTTGGAAGATCCACTATCACCTAGATTATATCTACTACAAAATTCATTATACAATTCTACTATTGCGTTTTTAACTACTGTTTATTTAGCTCTAACATCTACCATTTGAATCAAATGTAAATAGTCATAATACGTATTCAAATAATCACCTAAACCATCTAATTTGGTATATGGATCGAAAGCACAAGCAACCAAATAAATAAGAGAAATTTCGGTATAATAATGCAGCCATTTCGTTCGCATTGCTATAATAGTCGGACCTAATTGATCACCTTTTTCATTTTCTTCAAAACCACCAGTAATATTAACACACTCTATTAAAAATAAATGCGTAGTAGAATAATAAACACCGGATAAAGTATAAGTTGCATCATTAAAAACTTTTAAAAAATCTAAAAAAAATTTGCAAATATCTCAATCTTGTGGGAATAAATTAATTTGAGAAACATTATTCGAAATAAACGTACATAATAAATCTTTATATGCAAAAGATTGATTAAGCAACTCATACGTAGAATTCCAACGAGTTGAAACATCTCTTGGAAATTTTTTTGGTCTTCTTCTATTTGCTTTACAAAATCTACCCCATGCTTTCATAATTTGGGGATGTCTCTATAAAAATTGAATTGCTGTCTTTATTGGGCTGAGAAAAACATCAAGAGTTTGTAAACCATCTTGTACACATAAATTTAAAACATGGCAAGCACATCTAATGTGAAAAAATTATCCACCAAAAGCGGGTTTACAAATCTTTTCTAACTCGGGAATGGAAGAGGTATTTGCCGCGGCATTATCAAAATCAACTGAAAAAATTTTATTAACCAAAAAATATTCTTCTAAAACTTGCATAATTATTCTATAAATATTATTTGTCGTATGCCTATCATCAAAAACTCGAAATGCAATAACTCTTGTTTGAATGTTCCAATTATCGTCTATCCAATGACATGTAATACCCATATGAGAATGAGTTTGCCAAGGATCACTCCAAATGTCGCTACCTATATGCACAAGTCCATTGAAATTCATAAAAAAGTTTTTCATATCTTCTTTTCCTCTTTTATAAATATCAAAAAGTTGACGTTTAAGCGTATTTCTCGAAACAGGTTTTGCTTGTGGAGTACATGCAGTTTGTATAAAATGATTAAAATCAAATTTTTCACCAAAATTAAACGATAAACGTTCAACTGCAGCAAATTTAGCTAATTCTTCTTTATAAACTTTTTTATTGTAACGAAATAAAAGAGGAGTGTTAGGATTGGCGTACCCGAAAATTTATTGTTGGCTGGTGTCGATCCCCGCTTGCGTTGGATGTTTCGGCCTCAGATGCTGTTTAAATGTTCCATAGCCGCCTCTACCTGTAAATTTGTATGTTGCCCCACAATATTTATATTTTACCTTATACTTGTTTGCGCCTAAATATTCCTTCGTGAAGTGTTCCCATATGTCGGAAGTACCCTCTCGTTCTGGCTCCTTTGTTGTTGACATTTCTTCGATACCGATAGGAGGATGCAGACTTTCTTGCGTTGGGACGTGCTCGACGTTAAGAATAATATAGATATCATCAACATCGTTTCCCTAATATGCAAAATCACGAGGATCATGAGGATAATCAGATTCCCCCATCAGGCTCTTTCCTCTATCACTAGCTTTGTTTCCACTTGCCATTTTTTTAAAGAATTGAGCGGAAAGCGGATTCAGAAAATTGGTAGAATTGAGCGGATTGAGAGAATTTGAGAGAAATTGTAAGAAAAAATGAAAGATGAAAATGGATATTTATAATAGTTAGAATAGATTTAATAAATTAATAATAATAAAAAAAGAGGGGGGAATTTGGCCGTTGCCTTGCAACGGTCGGGGAAAGAGCCAAACGGCTCTTTCCCCTTTTTTTTTTAAACCGGCTAAAGCCGGTTCAAGAAAATGAGGGCCCGTAACCGGCCCCTATGGCACGGGCCGGTTACAGGTTTGACCCGGGCCGGTTCTGGGCCCAAACCGGCCCGTGGCCACCCCTACCCTACATAGATCTTGACCATGTTCGCTATCATGATCTGATGTTGCTCATTTGTCGTCGCAGCTACTGAGAAACAAGAAGTTCCGTGAGGAGGTGATAGCAAGGATGCCGCTCGACCGCAATGGAGAGCCATAGGAGGTGTCGTTGTTATTGGCCTTCTTGTGTTTGCCGGCGGCCTCTTACATAACGGGGCAGACCATTTGTGTGGATGGAGGGTTCACCGTGAATGGCTTCTTATTCACATAGCATGAGTCCTACTTTCTTCTGCCTATGTTCATGGTCTGGATTGACGTTGCGGGGACCAAGAAGTTTACTAATCAATAATGGCAACATCCTTGTACATTAGTGTGTGTACGTAGACAATTTCTTGATCTTACATAAGGGAGAGTAGCTTCCATGCTTGTTGGCACTCAAAATAAATCGCCCGCCGAAACACTTGATGCACACGTGAGAGATCGACACATGCGCGGATCACGTGAGGAATCAACACCTATGCAAAGCACGTGAGGAGTCGACACTTGAGCAGAACACGTGAAGAGTCGACACACGTAATAGACGCGTGAGGAGAAGGCACGTCGAGAGAGAATAAAGAAGGCTCGTGCAAAGCACGTGGTGGTACCAATAGGCATCATTTGAAGAAATCATCAAACCCGTTAGTAAATTGAGCGCCAACAAGAAGCAATCCCGCCGGATTCAAGGTCTTTTCAAGGAGCGCCAAAGTATATGAAAATTATTTCCTTGAATTCCATGGCGGAAGGGCAATTTCGAGACGGATAAGGTTTGAACAGTCTTTGAGATAAGTCAAGGAGTCCGTAGAATACGGAGGACATGTGTTGGGAGCGCGCAGCAGAAGTCCGATACCTTCACCCGGGGAGATCGCCAAGAGGAAGCCCAAGTTCGAGCCCGTCAACATATCCAGTTGGACCCACTTTCACTCAAAAGCTTAAGCCAATGAGTTATGATCCAACTTGAATATATTAACTGCTCAACACCACATCAATTCTCCGATGTGGGACTTCTCTAACACAACTCACACGTGCATCCTAATAATCTCACCCTCACGTGTGAGCTCTAGTGTTAGGCTTGCTCCCCCTTAATTCAAGTATCCTTCTGCACCAACATATCTTAACTAGAATCTCCATCAACGCCCATCGGGCCCGCGTTGCTAAGCCACAACGCCCACCGGCCCGAAAATCGCATTGGTCACCAGATTCCTTCCTTGAGATATTCACCAAACACCGATACATATTGGGAGTGGGCCACCAATCAACACCAATCAACCATCGACTCTGATACCATTTGTTGGGAGCACGCAGCAGAAGTCCAATACCTTCACCCGGGGAGATCGCCAAGAGGGAGCCTAAGTCCGAGCCCGTCAACATATCTAGTTGGACCCACCTTCACTCAAAAGCTTAAGCCAATGAGTTATGAGCCAACTTGTATATATTAACTGCTCAACACCACATCAATTTTTCGATGTGCGACTTCTCTAACACAACTCACACGTGCATCCTAACAACATGGGCATACCCCTTACGATCGAAAGAGAGTTGGTAAGTGTCCTATCGATGGTTACTGAATTTCCGAACTTAAAAGCCCCAAGATGCGAAAAACGTGGGCATGATTGACACAAATGGAAATAAAAGAAAGGCGCCAACATCATCAGTTATCTGGAGTCAACTAACTGCCTGAAAACTGGGTCAAAAAGAATTCGAAAAGACCAAGGAAGGTGGCAACTGTTGGCGCGCAAGGATTACAACTGCTGAAAAGCAGTTACCACTCCAGCCATTATAAATACCACTAGGCATTCACAGAGCGCCCCGGCCCGGAAAAATCAACAAATTTATCTTTATCTTTACTTATCACACTGCATTTACTTTCCTTAGCTGTAGCTTCCAGATTATCATCGTCGAGTCAAACTCCAGCGTTTATCTTTACCCCTGATACTGCACCATTGAGTCAAACTCTGGTATATTGTCAAAGCGTGTGCAAGGCAAAGTCATCGAGTCAAACTTTGACACTATTTTCGGGGCATTAGTTCGTCGTTCCTTGGAAGAAATTGTACCTGCAAAGCCAAGCCATCGAGTTAAACTCTGGTTTAGTCTACGTTTGTATCATTTCTTTCATTCCATCTGTATCGATTCCTTTTAAGTTGTACTCACGAAATCCTTCCATCGAGTTAAACTCTGGACGGAGTAACATTTGTATTATTCTATTAGAATCTTTGCAAAACTTTCACGCATTGATTTTCTGACTCTTGGGATCTCTCCTGTCCAAGATCAGCACAGGACCATTTAGCACATTTAAAAGTCAAAAATGAATTTCGATGAAAGATATTTTATCACGGAGCAATTCCAACGAAACAATGCTACTTTTACGTTCTATTCTCACTCACAGAAACTTTTTTATATAAGTCATAAATCTATTTTACGACTATCAATCTCGTGCAAAAATTTTACATTTTACCAATGTAATTTTAAATATTTTTTATTTTTTCTAAAAATTTTAATAGGGCGGTTCACTCATCACCGACCGTCCTACATGTTATGAGTAAGATTTTGTAGGATCACTGCCAACTGTTCTAAAAGGTTAAGCTGTTAAATGAAAGCGTGATTTATTATTTAAATATTTTAATATTAGTGACCATGTGTTTTAGCTTCAGTTCACTGGCAAAAAGAGCATCAAGCTTTAAGCTTCAGTCCAATGGCCATGTGTTTTAGCTTCACGGCGACGAGGGACTAGTACCTCCGCTTCTCCTGCTCGCAGTATGGCCTCAAGTCCACCGTCCCCGACCTCGGCGACAGCACTTTGATGAACTTTCGGGTCCACAAGACCCCCAACCTCCTCCTCCTCCTCCTCCTCCCATGGCATCGGAGCCTAGGGAATGTGGTAGCGGAACAACTTCGTCTCGCCGATTCTGGCGTGTGCGTCCCAGACTTCGTCTTCTTCGCAGACTCCTACACGATGAGGCCCGAGCGGAGCGAGCAGTTCCAAGCCCAGTGCGCAGTTGGTCTAATGGAGTCAATTGGTGGGAAGAAGATGAATGTCGTGGGGATGAGCAAGGGAGGGCTCGTGGCATACAGCATGGCGGCTCAATTCGGACAGATGGTGGACAAATTGGTGCTGATTTGTGCGACGGTGCGCTTGGAGAAAGAGGACATGAACGAGATGAACAGAGACCAATAACCATAAAGGACAAAAAAAGGAAGAGTGCAGGAAACGAGATAAAAAGGATAGTTTTGCCCTGTCTCAAATCACTGTACCGCGGACGATGACGGAACGGCTACATCAGCATTAACGTAAATAGATAGAAATGATTATATTAAAATTTCACGAAAAGATTTGACATTACATTAATAAAATTAAAAAAATTATGATTAAATTGATATCTATATAATAAATTTAAAATATTTGATACTATCTCCCTCACTTGTTATTCCACTTTCAAGCCCCCTTTTATTTGCTTCCAGTGAAACTATTTATTAAATTGGCTAAAATTGAAGTTTATGTACCCGACAAGCAATGATTGACACGGCAAAGACGGTCCAATAAACTTATCAAATAAAAAGCTATGATTCTTTTTTCGATTTTGTTCTGGCTTCATCCAAAAGATAATTTATCGATTTAAATAAGTAAGTAATTTCTAGAATAATGATAGATCTTTGCACAACATCAAAGATTTTCAACAAAAAACAGTACAAATAAAAATAGCATATAATTTTGGGCGGCACTATTTCCATCCCCATTTTAGCTAAGTCACTCTTATTTTCAATCAAGAGACCGTAATACCCTTCTTTCTCTTCAATTTATTGTTTCTTTTTTTATCAACCTAACCAACATAACTGCCTTTATTTCATTTTCTCTCTTGAATTATCAATTTCAAAATATAAATGTCAAATTACACCCAATAAAATACCATCTTATCATGCATCATGTTATCACTTTTCCTAGAGAATGTCGTTATTTTTAATTTATGGTTTCATTTTTTAATTACAAAAGTAGGATAAAAAGTTAGAAATTTCTAGTTATAAGGGCTTATGAGCACATAATTAGCTGCCTACTTTTTATGAAATAGTTGGAGGGAAACTTTATTTCAAACTACTTTACCAAAAAAAAAACTTTATTTCAAAGTTGAAAATTAAAATTCAATCTAATTTATCTTGGGTGATTTTCCGGAATAAATTTGTAGGTTTCTAAAGTTAAATATCGTTGATTTGTGCTTTCTTTTGAGCTTTTCACATTTTGATGTGAATTGCAAGATGGATTTGAAAATTTATTTACACATTTTGTGCTTTCAAACTCGCATCAACATTTATTAGGGAAAATTTTAAACATATTTTAAAGTTTAGATCCACTTGCTATGAGATTAAATTTACAATCGATAACAATTACTTTCTTCATAGCATGAGTTGAACGTCAAGGAGTTTCATATTCTTTCCTTTATGTGTTTATCCTTTGTTAATATTTAGATATGACCTCAATATAAATATGTTGGACATTTGATCATGCTCTTAACAAATTAACCTTTTTTCATATTTTGACCAATTTTTCTTTTCAATTTTTTTTATCAACATCGGCTAAATAATTAAATTGAATCTTGATTTTCGACTTTCTAATAATGTTTCACTCACACTATTCGGAAAAAAGGTAATTAATTGTGTGTTCATAAGTTGTTTATATAAAAAAAAAATCTTGCGAATGAAAATATGAGACAATTAATTAAAATTGACGACATTCTTTAGGAAAGATGATAATGAGATATGATAAATTGATTTATTGATGGGCGTGATGGAATATTTGTGTTGTGAAATTGATGAGAGAGATAACTGTTGTATCTAGCAATATCACCTAGCAATATCACCTAGAGAGGGTGAATAAGTGATTTAAAACAATTTTGACTAGAAAATGCGGAATTAAAAGAATCAAGTCAAAATGTACATAGATTCAGAATCTGAATATAAGCAGTTTATGATTCTGAACATGAGTATGCAATTTCTGGGTATGCAGATTCTGCATATGAACACCAATATGTAATATTCTATCAAACATAATGATAAGAGTTTAGAGATAGAGAATATTGCACACGACAATTATAAATTTTATCATTGTCACCGTGATCATCTGTGTTTTTTTGTTCATGCTCGGCGGGCTTCTATGGCCCTGTATGGAAACGATTCTGATCCGAAAAAGTGATTCTGATCAGAATTGATTTTTTCTAATCTGTTCCCTAGACGAGTTTTAGAGAATCAGAACGCGTTTAGTAACTACACAAAATTTCTATTTCTAGAGCAGAAATGCGTTTGGTACACATAATTTCTGTTCATAAGACAATTTCTCTTTCTAATTTTTTTTTATTTAAGTCAAATAATTACGTCTTGTCACTACAAAATCAACCTATATAACATCACTAATAAAATGAATACAGATCATGCATAATCCATAATTAGTCTATTTATTTCGTGGAACATAAAGACATATGCAAAATTCATAAGAAATAACATAAGCTCAATAGCCAATTTGCACTTGAATTTTTATCACGGATTTTCACTTAAACACTTCTATATTTAACCAAACCCATACCCGATCCGACCCGTATTACTTAAACACTTCTATGTTTAATCAAATCATGGCATATTTATTTCTTATAATTTGTTAAGAATGCAATACAAATCTAGAGAAATTTTTTAAATTTTTTTCAAATTTTTTTTTAAAAAAATTATTTGTTTTTTTTCTAAAATATATATTTATTAAATTATTCTATTATTATCAAAAAAAATTATTTTTTTATTACTAAAATTTTAAAAAAATTATTTATTTTATTTTATTTTATTTTATTTTCCTTTTTCTCCGGCGATCGATAGCAATTAGTGGCGAGCGGAACAAAGTTAGAGCCTTCTCACTTTATTCGTCTTGTTTCTCAAAAGTGATTCTAGAACAGAGAATCAACTTTTTTTTATTCTTGTTTCTGCTCCAAAAGTGTTCTCAGGAATAGAATCAGAAAATTTTAGGATCAAAATCATGTACGTTACCAAACAGGTTTCTCATCCTTTTTTGTTCAGAGAAATAGAATCATAGAATCAGAATCGTTGCCATGTAGGCCCTATATGACCGTCCGGAGGTAGGAAGGGGTCCCCACGTGTCGTGAGGATGTAGGTCCGCCGAGTGCTGGCTCTCCGCCGGCCATTGGCACGAACGACTTATATAACACGGAGGAGAGTTTAGGGAGACGCATTAGACCCAGAAAGAAAAGCAAGAGTTCAGGGGAAAAATCCAATTTTAGGGAGAGAGAGAGAATGACTCATGAGGAGAAAGGGACTGCAGGTAGATGCAACGGCAGCAATGACGACAACAACGACAAGAGGTGGTCGCTTCGTGGAAAAATCGCACTCGTCACCGGTGGAACTAGAGGAATCTCTCTCTCTCTCTCTCTCTCTCTCTCTCTCTCTCTCTCTCTCTCTCTCTCTCTCTCTCTCTCTCTGAACACTTCATTCTTTTATGCCGTTGACTTCAATGATAAATCCACTATTATGGTTTAGGTTGAGGGAAGAACATTGTGATTTAGGCTCCATTGTTTCCAAAATGACAATATTTTCGGTGTTTGGTTGAGACCTTAAAATGAACTGAAAAATATTTTCCATCGTTTGGTAAAAAAAATATATTTGATTTTCCACATCTGTCGTTTGGCAGGAAATTACTAATGTGGACGCCGACCATCCTACGTGGTATGGTCAATGCTAACACGAACACTTTTTGTAAAATTTCTAAGGAAAATTCAAAATTTTAAATAAATTTTATTTTTATTTGTTATTATATTTATTTTCTAAGGAAAAAACACTTTCAAAATTGGAGAAAAATGATTTACTCTTCTTGAAAAGCGGAAATCATTATCCCTATCTTTCTTCCCTGCACATTTATTTTATTTATAATTTTTATTTTTATTTTTATTTTTTTGTAGTTTCTTTCTTTTCTTTTTTCCTCTTCCTCGGTCGGTTGCCGGCAATCGTCCACAAATGTGGGCTCGCCAAAGGCCTACGAGCTCTGAGCTTGCCAGACGCCTACGAGCTTGGAGCTCGCCAGAGGTCGACAAGCTTGCCCAGCCTTTACGAATGGTTGACATGGAGAAATAAAAAATTGAGTGGAGTGTCTTATTGCTGACGTGGAGAATCGGTCCTACCTACTATTTTTTCGGTTGTATTGTTGTTCCAAATAACATACATAAACTTATTTATGACTTTATTAGGTTTCTGGAATAAATTGTTTATTTTTTTTATTTAAAAATACATATCATAGAAAAATTGGTTCCATAGCCCGACCTAGGCCTATCCAGGCTCGAAAAACTCTTTCAGAGCCAGGCGTGTCAGACTGGGCAAGCTCGAGGTCGCTGAATATGGCGAGGCTTGACCTTGTGAGGTTGGTTGCCGAGGCTCGACAACCGACGGAGGAAGAAGGAAAATGAAAAGAAGAAAAAGAAAAAATATATATATAACAAAATATTAAAAATTAGAGATGAGCAATTTCGAAAAGTGTTTTCACTTTTTTAGATTTAGGAATCCACTTTTCTAATTTTATGCATGAATTTTCCATTGACCGAAAAGTGCTTTGATTAAGTCATTTTCGGCGAACCAAACAGATGAAAGTCCGAAAAACTAATTCTCGAAAAATACTTTCACTTAAACAAGCGCACCATTAGTGATAGCCATTGCTTCTGAATTCAATAAAATAGACAATTTATTTCATCGCCACTTAAAATTCTAAGAGATGAAGTTGACGAGACACTTTATTAGAGAGCACAATTTGTTTGAGCTTGGGGAGAAGTACACCAAAAGTGTCAAAAGTTGTATACGATGCACACTTTAGTGCCAAAAGCTTCTGTCATATCATTTAAGTGCCAAATCGAAGAAAAAACGATCACTTAAGTGCATCCGACGAGAAATTCCGGCCAAACTAATTAAGTAGTATTTATAATTAAATTTTTAATCTGACGTGGCAAATTTTTTGAAAAATTTAGTCCACTTGGACTACTACAATTAAGAACAAGCTGAAAAATTAAGTTAAATTTGAAAATAAGCTAATTTTTTTATGTAAAACATAAAGAGAGAGGGTTGCACGGCGAGGGTCGCCAAGCCTCGGCCAGGGGTAGGCAACCCCTGACGACCGCAGGCGAGGGCCGCCACTGGCAAGGGTTGCCGGCGTAGCACTTCCAAATCATTTATTTTTAAGTTTGAAATACTAGTTGGAAGCAGCTCTATTGGCCGATATCCGATACCCGATATCCATTTGATATTTGTAGGAGAAGATGCGCTCAAACGTCTGATACCACTCTTTCCCTCATCCAATTATGGCCCCTCCTTAAATAAACGAAATTCGAAAAATAAAGAACACGAAAAGGAGCAATCGAGTAGCTATTGCACCAAACGTAATGGCATGCGTAGGATTTGAAACTTTCAGTACACTTTTTGCCTGCTAAATTGATTACCACGGCCATTAGCAGAAGTTGATTTTTCTACTTCTATTCAGAAGCAGAAGTTGGTTTTTTTACTTTTGCTCCAGAAGTTGATTTCTTATCAAAGAAATTTTTTTGGTAACGGTTGAAAATTTCTACTTCTGACACATTATTAACACAAAATCTTTTATGAAAAATTATTTTCAGTAGCCGAAAAATTTATACTTCATTTTTAAAATTTTTAAATTTCTTTAAAAAAATAATTTTTATTATTTAAAAAAATTATTTACTTTTTAAAAATAAAAAAATTATTTAATTTTTATTCCGGTGGCTAGAGACAGTGACTCGGCGGCGGGCGGCGAAGGTCGGCGAGCGGCACGATGGTCGACGGTTGGCGGCAGGGGGCAATGGTGGGCGACGGCTAGCGGAGGTGGGCAGTGGGGGCTGGTCGGTGGTAGCGGTGGTTGGCAATTAGCAGGGGCCGACGAAGGTCGGCGGTGGGTAGTGGTCCGCGATTGGCAGCAGGTGGCGATAGTCACGGGAGGCGATGGGCGGCGGCCGGCAGAGGTCGGCAGTGGGCTATGGTTGGCGGCGATTGGCGGCAGGGGGCGATCAGTGGGTGGCGGCTGTAGGCAGCGGCCGGTGGAGGTCTACAGTGGACAACGGCGAGCGATGGTCTACGGTTGGCGGTGATCGCACGGGTAGTGATAGGCGACGGCCGGTGGAGGTTGGCGGCTGGGGTCGGAAGGTGGCGGTGCCCGCGAGCGGCGGGGATCAGCGGTGGGTGGCGGCGAAGGTCGGCGAAGGCAGGCGTGGTCGAAAAGAGGGTCATGGCATAATGAAAAGGGAGTGAGGCGAGAAGTACTTCTTGTGTTGAGAAGCAATTATTTTTTAACTTTTCAAATTGGGGGAAAAACAACTTCAGAAGTAAAAATTCACTTCAGAAATAAAAAAAATTGCCAAATGAATTTTTGCTTCACAAGTTACATTAGCAAACGGATTTCAGAAGTTAAAAATAATTGCTTCTCAACATGAGAAATACTTCTCGCCTCACCCTCTTACCGACCACGCTTGCCTCCGTTGACCTTCGCCGCCGCCCACCGCTGACCGTCGCCGCCAACTACCACCGTTACCCACCGCCCCCCGCCGACCACCACCACAGGCAGCCTCCCATCGCCGACCTACACCGGCCATCACCTGTGACCATCGCCGACCTCTACCGGCCACCGCTTGTGACCATCGCCCGCCGCAGCCCTCCTCCAGCCGCTGCCCACCGCTTCCCTCAACCGCCGCCCCTCGCCGCCAAACACCATCGACCTCCGTCCGCCGCCGCCCGCAACCACCGCCACCCACCGCTCACTGCCGACCACCGCCGCCGCCGACCTCCGCCAACCACCACCTCTACCCCCCACCGACCACCGCCTTCGCCGGCCGCCGCCAACCGTCGACCACCGCACCATCCATCGCCACAGTCTACCGCCAACCTCCACCAGTCGCCGCCTCCGAGTCGCCATCTTCGGCTGTCGGAGTAAAAAATAAATAATATTTTTTTATTTTTAAAATGTAAATAACATTTTTTAATAATAAAAATTATATTTTAAAGAAATTTAAAAAGTTTAAAAATTAAGTAGAAATTTTTCAACCGTTACCAAACGAATTGCTTTGATCAAAAATCAACTTTTGGGGCAGAAGTTGTTTTAACTTCTACCCCAGAAATTGATTTCTAAAACAGAAGTATTGCCATGCGCGCCCTAAAGAAGTTGCTACTTGGCCATCGCGGGTCACGGTGGTAACTTTTAAGCCTTCGTCTTCTGTCAATCTCACGCTGTAGATGGCATCACCACTTCATACACCCTAGACCCTAATAGTAGGCCTATCGCTGAAATCGCCGTGGAACTCAACTCCACCCTACTTATAACACAATGGTGGGAAGTTAGAGAGAATGCATTGGACCCCCTAAAAATAAAAAGAGTTAAAGAGGGAAAAATCAGATATTGGATAGAGAGAGAGAGAGAGAGTGGCTCAAGAGGGGAATGGGACGGCGAGTAGATGTAGCAGCCGCAATAGCAACAACGAAAGCCAGTGGTTGCTTCAGGGAATGACCACTCTCATCACCGGTGGAACCAAAGGAATCGGGTCTCTCTATCTCTCTCACCAAACACTACATTCTTTTTATGTCAATGAGTTTGATAATCGATCAACTGTTATGGTTTAGGGAGGTTGAGACTTGAGTTTCAATTGGGAAATATTTCCCTGACAGTACTGTCTGGGAAGGTACAATCTCAACCGTAGATGCACACATCATCTCGCGTGTTCTGCATAAAGCATTCATTGATGGGGAGATCGTGTAGTCAGAAATAACTGATAGTACTATCAGACTGTCAAGCTAGCAGCTTCCTTTGCAATTAGACATAACTTTTGACCAAGATAGAGTTATGTAGCATGTACTGCACAAGCTCCCTTAGAGATCAACGCCGTGGAGGCACTAGTCAAAGGCGTTTGATGCTATTTTCGACCACGAAAAGACTTCCGGCGTGTTTCTCTACCACCTTTTCTAATTCAACAATGACAATCGCATAATGCCTAACTAGTGATAGTCCGCATTTTCTCTCCAAAAAAAAAAAAACATTTGAAGAGTTAGGTTTTGGCCGATCAATTTCGAGGGGCATGCAAGTGGACGGTGCTCTATAATAGGTTGTTTAGCCAAGACAAGCCAAAATATGGAAACCACATAACAAGTGAAAGATAATCAAATCTCAACCGTCCACATGATGCTTAGTGGGCTCATCTTGGAATGACACGTGGATGATGGTGGAGGATGGTAAGGTTGTATTAATGATTTACATTATGTACCTAAACTCGATTATCACTTTATTAGAGTACGCCATGCACCCCCAATTGCCAATCAAATCTTTTTCTTCCCTGATGGCGGGAAATACCCTCTATCTGTTTTACGTCCAAGGAATCCCGAGGTCCAGACAAAACCACAGACGAATCAGTTTAAGGACTTACTTAGGTCTGAGTTATGACTTTATTAGAGTGTTTATAATAAACTATTTATTTTATGATTTTTGTTTTTTTTCGTTCTATGTTATCTATTCTCTCTATGTGTTACAACGAATAGGTTTAGGGCACACATGGAAACACTTCTGTTTCAGAATCAACTTCTTGCCAGAAATTGATTTTTCTACTTCTTCTCAGAAGCAAAAGTTGATTTTCTACTTCTGCTGCAAAAGTTGATTTTCTACTTCTGCTGCAGAAGTTGATTTCTGATCAGAGAAATTCGTTTGGTAACGGTTGAAAATTTCTACTTATGAAATATTATTAACACAAAACCTTCTACATAAAAGTATTGTCCGCCGAAAAATATCTACTTCATTTTTATTTTTTTAATTTCTTTAAAAAATAATTTTTATTATTAAAAAATATTAATTACTTTTTAAAAATAAAAAACTATTATTTGATTTTTACTCTAGCGGCAAGAGACGGCGACTTTACGGCGGGCAGTGGTCAGCGGGGATTGGCCGTTGGCGGCGGTGGTCGATGGGGGGTGCAGTTGGCGGCTGCAGGGGGGCGGTTGGCGAAGGTCGACGGTGGGCGGCAACAGTGGAGGCATGATTGGGAGAGAGAGGTGGAGGCGTGATTAGAAGAGAGAGGTGCTCAAAATGAAAAGAGGCCGAAGTGAGAGAGATATTGATGTCGAGAGATTTCTACTTTTAAAAGAGAAGTAACTTTTTTTAACTTCTGAAATTGGCTCAAAAATAACTTCAGAAGTAGAAATTTAATGTTGTGTAACCAAACAAATTGCTGCTTCAGAAGTTGCATTACCAAACGGATTTCTGTTCCAAAAGCACTTCTTGAGCAAAATTCATTTCCAGAAGTGTTACCATGCGCCCTTAGTAACTCGACTCAAACCTATCTGGGCTCGTAAAAATCATTTTCAGCCAGGCTTGTCAGACTGGGCTTCAAACCTTAAAGAAATTTTTTGAAACCTCCGTAAGTGATAGCTCGCTTTTGCATTCAATAATGTTTGATTTTATAGGTAATAAGCTCGACAATTAGTATTATCACCATCTAAACTTCTATTCGATGAAAATGACGAGAGACTTAACTTAACCTTTCTCAAGTTCTGTAGTCTTTAGACGTTAATAGCTTATTTGACATATCATTAGCTCGCAGAGTTCATTTTCTCCTATTAAGTGATTCCCCAAGTGAAAATCCAGTGCATTCCATTCCAAGGCTTTAATCATCGGTTCGACTTTCGATTGCGAGAGCGACCAGATCTTCAGCACATTCCTAGGTATCGCCTGTATTAAGGCTCACTAGCAGTATTGTTATACCATGATTAGACATGCCATTGTCGAGGAACTAGCGAGGCTTGAGGCCACCATGCATACTTGTTCCAGGAATGCAGCCGATATCAATGAATGCTTGAAAGATTGGAAGAGTCAAACATGGCATCCTTAGTAAAGTTCTAAGAGTTTAGGGAATGGTGTGATTAAGGTTTGGCATGATTTTGGAACAATTCGCCCAGATGGGAAAAATCGTCATTTTCGGGGTTTTAAAAGTCAAAACTGGGGAAATAAGGCCAATCTAGCCTTTTCCCTTTTTTTATAATTTTTTGGAATTTTTCTGAATGTTTTTATATTTTAAATATTTTTTTATTTTTTTATTCGGGCCTGGTCGAGTCCCCAGACCCGACCCAGACAGGTTCAAAACCTGGCCTTCATAGCTTGGGCTCCCGGACCCACAAACAGGGATCAAAATGCTTGGGCTGGGCTTGCGCAATAAGCCCAGTCCGAACCCAAAGAACTAAAGCAAAAAGAACAGACCTAGGCCCAAAACAAACCAAACAGAACCAGACCCAGCCCACTCCACTCTTTCCCTTATCAACAAAAATGAGCCCAAAACCCCAGCCCGATTCGTAAGGATAAACTAACGTGCACCTAAATCTGATTTCTCTTTCTTTCTTTTTTTACTTTTCTTTCCTTTGCTTTGTTTTGTTTTTTTTTTTCCTTTTTTAGGTCTTCTTTCCCACGACCCACAGGAGGTCGTCTTCCTCCACGATGCTTTTCACAGGGTCTTCTTCATAGGTCCTCCCTCTTGTACCTCACAGGAACTGCCCCTATCAACGACGCCATCAACAACTCCAACCGCCAGGACCAACGCCATAACACCGCACCAGGAGAAATAAAGGCCGAACAACTTACCCAAACGGCTTCGGCCACGAGATGTCGTCCGCTTGAAGGCTGCGGATCACGGCCCCGACGAGGTTCAAGCAAGGTCCGATCCGTGCGATTTCATCAAAACGGCATAAAAAGGCACAACACAATCGAAAAGAAGCATGTACACGCTAACCAGGTCTGGGTCTAATGCTATGTAGCACGGACTCGCCTATTAGGGGGATTTTCGCCTGTCCAACACGCGCCGGACACGTCACGACACGGCCGAACACGCGGTCAACGCGTGTCCGAGAATACGACGCGGGGTAAACGACTGGGACACGCGGGCAATTTGGGAAACTTTTAGTCTTTAAAGGGCAAAAACCAAAATCTGCCCTAATTTCATCGTGATCTCTGAGTCTCTCTGGCTCTTTGTTACTCCCGATACTCTCTCGCTCTTGGCTCTCTGCTCTCGCCTCGCCTAGCAGCTTCGCCTCGTCGGTACACCGCGGCCTCGCCTCGCCTCGCCTTGCCCCGCTGCGCCGCCTCGCCTGAGTCATTCGCCTCGCGTTATCTCGCCTGAGTAGCCTTGCGTCACCTCGCCGCCTCTCTCGCTCTCTTTCCATCAAGGTTAGTATCCTCGCTCGCCGCCAAAGTAGCTCCTTTTCGGATTTGGCAAAATGAACTCTCTCTCTCTCTCTTTCTCTCTCTCTCTCTCTCTCTCTCTCTCTCTCTCTCTCTCTCAAATATTGAAACTTTCAGTATAGCTTAGCTAAAATTGATTTGCCTCTATTTGTTATAGGCTTTCAGTATAGCTTAGCTAAAATTGATTTGCCTCTATTTGTTATAGGCTATAGCTTGGCGAAATCTCCCTTGGTACCAGTGGGTGGGGCTTTAGGTGCGATTGGTATTACCTAGTCCTTTTTTTTTCATTTTCAGTATAGGTTAGCTCAAATTGATTTGCCTCTGCTTCGGGTGCCCAAATATTGCTTGGTAATCTACGGATCAGTCCTGTTTTTGACTGGTTTGCACTGGTTTGTAAGATCAGTGCAGTTTTATGGCAATGTCGACCAGTCAATGTGTGTTGTTAAACCAACTGCTTGTCTGGTGTTCTCTTTGGTGCCCAAATATTACCTAGTTTGGTTGCTAGCCATGCCTTAAAATATATGAAAGATAATTAATGCTACTTCCTCTCTACAATGATGCTATGTCTTTTCTCTTAGACTATTTGGGTGTTTTTCCTGATTGATTGCTCGTTGTTCTAATTCTCTTAGATATAATTGTATTTTTTATAGAGTGATATCAAGCATGGATAGTGCCACTTCTAGTACACAACCACTTACATCCGAAGAATTAAATAAACCATTGTGGAGGTATACGACTAGGTTGGCTAATCATGGCGAGGGAGGGGGGAATTGCTCTTGGAAATGTAATTTTTGTGAAAAAGATTTTAAGAGTTCATACACGAGAGTTAGGGCCCATTTATTGATGATAAGTGGAAAAGGGATTGCAAAATAGGGAAAAGTAGGAAAAAAAAGATCTTTTGGAGATGGATAGATTAGAGGGAGAGGTCAATGCTAGATTAATGAGTAATGTGCCTAGAAATGTACCTTTGCCCCCTTCTAATTTTTCAGCTAGTGGTGGTGGTAGTATTAGTGGGATACATTCATCCTTTGACTCTAGGAAAAGGAAGATTGGAAGTGGGAGTGGGGGATCAATTGAGAAGGCATTCAACATGACGCAACGGGAACATTTAGATCATGAGATTGCTAGGATGTTCTATTTGGTGGGCTTGCCGTTTAATCTAGCAAGAAATCCTTACTTTCAATCCGCTTCACTTATGCCGCTAATCACAACATTGTGGGGTATGTACCACCGAAGTATAATATGTTGAGAACTACTTTGTTGCAAAAAGAGAAGGCAAATATTGAGAGTTTGTGTGTACCTATTAGAAACATGTGGAAGGATAAGGGTGTAAGTATTGTAAGTGATGGATGGAGTGACTCACAAAGGAGATCACTTATTAATTTTATGGCGGTGTCGGATGGAAATCCTATGTTTATAAAATCGGTTGATTGTTCGGTAGAAAGGAAGGACATGCATTTCATTTTCAACTTATTGAAAGAAGTAATCAATGAAGTTGGGCATGAGAATGTGGTTCAGGTCATTATGGATAATGCTTCAAATTGTAAGGACGCGGGACAACTCATTCAGCAAGAATTTCCATCCATTATTTGGACGCCTTGTGTGGTGCACACTCTTAATCTAGCTTTGAAGAACATTTGTGCCGCAAAGAATGTGCCGCAAAGAATGTGGAGACCAATCAAAGTCAGAAGTACCGCGAAGACAACGAAGCACCCTCTTTGCAGCTATCCAATGTTCTTTCTCCGGATTGGACATATATCTACTCAATACTCCCACTGCTTGAGCAATATCTGGACGAGTACACACCATGGCATATATCAAGCTCCCTACTACGCTTGCATATGAAACTGCTGCCATCTCTTCAACTTCCTCTTCAGTCTTGGGACACTGGAGCGCTGATAACTTGGAACTTGTGGACATATGGGTCTTCACTGATTTATAGTCTGTCATGTTGAACTTTTCAACACACTTTCAACATATTTCTTCTGACTTAACCACAACTTCCCATTCTCACGCTCCATTTTTATCTGCATGCCCAAGATGAAGTTTGCAGGGCCTAAATCTTTTATCTCAAAGTATTTTGCCAATAGTCCTTTCACAATGCTAATCATTCTCATACTATTCCCAACTAGCAGTATATCATCAACATATAATGTTAAAATAATAAAATCATCATCTAACCTCTTCACATAAACACAATGATCAGCATCACAGCGAACAAAGCCAAGCTTCAAGGCATATGAGTCGAACTTCTGGTACCACATCCTTGGAGATTGTTTCAGGCCATATAAAGACTTGTTCAGTTTACAAACAAAATCTTCTTTTCCTTTGACCACAAACCCATCTAGTTGCTTCATGTAAATATCATCCTCCAAGTCACCATGTAGGAAAGCTATTTTTACATCGAGCTACACTACCTCAAGATTCTATGCAGCTGCTACAGATAAAACAAGTCTTATGGAATTTAATTTAGCAACAAGAGAAAAAATCTCACCATAATCAACTCCCTCTATCTGCGAATATCCCTTCGCAACCAAACGAGCTTTATATCGTTCTATAGCTCCATCTGCAGACATCTTCCTCTTGAATACCCATTTGCAACCAATTGCCTTCCGATCTGCAAGTAGTTTTACTAGATTTCACGTTTTGTTTTTATCTAACGAGTCCATCTCATCTTTCATGGCTTTCTCCCACTGTTTGGCATCTTCCACGTTTCTTGCTTCCTTAACATTATTTGGATCATCACCTGTAATAGTCAGAGCATAATTTTCATTACTGGCAAATAAGGTATACCTCTTAGGTGGTCTTCTCTGCCGTGTGGACCTCCTTAAGGCCGGTTCAGGTGGTGCTTCAACTTCAAACTCAGTATCAAAATCTACAATATCATCCTCCACATCAAGCTCATCAGCTTCAGAATCTGAATTTTCTGTTTGAGCTTGTGTAGCTTATATCTTTCCCTGAAAATCAACATCTAACTCAACCGTCTATGGTTCTTCAGGAGCCTATGAAACAATCTAATTTATCATAGATTCTCTGAACACCACATCCTTACTATAGATAATACGTTTAGTATTATGATTCCACAGCTTATACCCTTTAATACCATCCTTGTACCCAATGAAGATGCACTTCTCTGACTTGCTCTCAAGCTTATTCTTCTTTTCCTTTGGCACATGCACATACGCTTCGCAGCCAAACACTCTGACATGGGATATGTCTCGCTTCTTCCTGAATAGTGCCTCAAACGGTGTCTGATCCTTCAAAGCTGATGTGGGAGACTTGTTCTTCAGATAGCACGCAGTGGCCACTGCTTCCGCTCAAAACTCACCTGCTAAGCCTGCACCACTTGACATACTTCTTGCCTTATCCATGAGAGACCGATTAAGCCGCTCTACCACCCCATTCTGCTGAGGTGAATATGGCATTGTTTTCAGCCTTGCTATGCCACTGGTCGCACAGAATTGATCAAATTTCGTTGAACAGAATTCTCCTTCGTTGTCAGTCCGCAAAACTTTAATCTTTCTATCAAACTGATTTTCTGCCAAAACTTTGAACTCATGAAATTTTTCAAACACATCATCTTTTCTCTACAAGAAATATATCCACACATATCTGGAATAATCATCAGTAAAATAAACATAGTACCTTGATTTTCCAAACGATGCTATAAGTGTAGGACTGAAGACGTCACTGTGGATTAAATCCAGAATCCCTTTCGCTCTCCCTCCTACTGATTCAAAAGATACCCGATTCTGTTTTCCATGTAGACAATGTTCACAAAATCCGAAACTCATAGAATAGCTTGGGATTCCATCCACCATCTTCTTTGAAGTAAGGGTCACTAGCCCTTTCTCACCGATATGACCTAATCTCCGATGCCACAGCATCGCGGGATCTTCTTCCACCTGCTCCGTGATATAGCTCTCACCACTGATCACTGTGCTTTCCAGTAATTTCCACAACTTTTCGCACCGTTCACCTCTAGCAATCACCATAGATCCTATTGGACTTCAAGTAGGACGTAATGGAAGTTAATGGATCATGAAAATTGGCCGGAGACTCGCCGGATCGAGATATGGACCTCGGCCCGATGAACCATGCCTGGCCAGTCGAAGGAGCAAACTGGCTGCTCAAGAAGGGGTAGAAAACCACATGTACGGTGCTTACGGGGTGGAATCACGGCGAGGTAACGACGGAGGGTGGTAGACAAAGTCCCAATCAAGCCTTCTTAAGCTCTCTTTCCCCCTCAAACTCTCTCGATTTGCCACTCAGCTTTCTCAAAGTTCCTTCGTGATCAGCCCTTCTTGGCCTCCTCTGGAAACCCCCTCTCCAGATTCGACCCCCCACTTTTATCTTGCTTTTGGCGATGAACCACCGCCCCTCCGAGCTAATCATTGGTCGATTCGTGAAGCTGGGCCAGTCGGCCGTCCCTCGAACTAATCGCGAGCCAATTGGTCTGCAATATTCCCTGCCAAATTCCTTGTACAGCTAGGCAGCTACTTCCGCAGTGCCCTTGTCCTATTCGACGGAATGCCACAAAGAGAAGAAAGAAAGGACTAAATTGCCTGGTCCATGGGCCTGCGGGGGGGAAGGAATGGGTTGGGCCTGCACAGTGCAGGCCCACTTCCCCAGAGGGAAAACAAACACGGGTCGGGTCACCCACGCGGGTCTAGGTTGACCCAGCCCAATCCGAAATTATTTTTTTTCTTTTAATAAAATTTAGAAAAAATCTAATTTTTTAATTTCCTAATTTGCAATAAAATAAGAAGGGAAAATTCTTTTTGGGGCCTTTTCCTATTTTAAACCTTGAAGAAAGAAAGATAAATTAAATACAAACGGGGCCGACAAAATTAGGTGTCAACACACTTTCTATAACCGAAGCAGAATTTATTACAGCGACCGAAGTTAGTAAAGAGTTGCTGTGGCTGAAGAACTTCTTGGAAGAATTTGGGTTTAGGCAAAAAAGGTATGTGTGATTTTGTGATAACCAAAGTGTGATTCATCTTGATGAGAAGTTGTTGGAACTTGAAAAAATCCGTACGGACCCTAATGGTTCCGATATGATGACGAAGACTCTACTAAGGGAAAAACTTGAATATTGCAGATTGATAGCGGGGATGGTGAATCCCTCCACATCGTCGTGAGGGGAAGATTTGTTGGCTGGGTTCACTCTCATGTGGAGGAAGCCTAATGAATTGCATGCCTATAGGCTTGAGCCCATACAATCATATATATGGAGAAATAGGGTTTCTCACTATCTTTATGTCGTAGCCACAAAAGACGTTCTTTTTTCAAACGTAATAGCAAGAGAGAAAGAGCGAAGAAAATCTGAAAAGAAGGTACTGTCCGAATTTCATCAAGCTGACATCAAAGATCGATCCGTGGTCCGATTGCTCGCGACACATTGTTCTCAAATCTGATCGGTTTGATTTTCATCTGGATCTTTTTTCATCAAGTTTTTCGTGGGTAGAACTGAACCTGCGTTTTTGGTGAGATTTATCATTAATCTCTTGCGAATTCACATGTATTGCCAAGAATGGTGTTCTTGATGTTGTTGCTGCTATGTACATCTAGTATTAACTAGAGAAGAAGATTGTCTACCAAATTCGTTGATAGTGAAGTTTTTGGGTGGACTCAAGTCCTGTGGTTTTTTATCTCCTCACATTGGGGAGATTTTCCGAGTAAAAACTGATTTGTGTTCATGGGTGCTTGATGTTTATATATTTTTGCAGATATATTGCACTATTATATGGTTTCCTATTAGGTTTGCGCAAGAGGGGATATTGTTTTATTCCGCTGCGCTAATTCGATATTGTTCGGATTGTCGGAGATCTCCTAACACCTCACTCAACCCCCACTCTTACCTCAGTTTGGGTATGAATTTTTCCTAAAAGAATATGTATCGAGTCGATAATGAGTCGCTAGATTTACATTGCAATAAATAAGGCGTAAACGGATTAAATGAATCCATTTCAACCGTACACCAACCCACCCGTCGAGGGGTCTAGTTTAAACTAAATAAACAATAGACGATCCATGTTATTTGATCTTAGCTAACTGAGATATGATTTTGATGGGCACATGCGACTATGAAGCCCGACCAAGGACAAGGTTATGCTTGCAGGCTCTCTTAGTTGTCACGTGAGACCTGTCTAAGGCAACTGTTTCTTCCTCTTTATGTCCTTCTCTTACGTGGGGAAGCAATGCACGACCGTTCTTCAATCATCGGAGCGGAACGATCACAGGTCACGGAGGTGAAGAGCAGATTCTGGAAATCGACACTCTCCCCAACACACATACACACACAGAGCTTGTCCTTTCCTTTCGGGGCTTGGTCTCAGTCTTGCGCGCTTCACCTTTCTCTCTTGCCAAAACCGTTCCCAAACTCAACATCATCCAAGCCAGTATCGTTCGATGCACATGGCAAATCGTTCCGCCACCTGACGACCTCTCTTTCCTATTAAGGAGCTTATCGATAACGATTCCGATTCTCTGATTCTATTTCTCGAAACAAAAAGAGATAGAAACATGTTTAGTAACGTAAATAATTCTGATTCTGATTTTGTTTCCGAGAACAGTTTTGGAGCAAAAAAAAAATGATTCTGGAAAAATATATATATACTTTTGAGAATCACAAAAAAGAACAAAATCTCGGTTCTTTTAAAAAGATTAAGGCGGATTTCTGAGCTTTAAAAAAAAACTAAAATTAGATTTGAAAGTTTACTAACAACTAATTTTTTAAAATTAAATTTAAAAATAAGCTTTAAAATTTAACCAAAAAAAAGATAAAAATTTTAAAGGGGGGGGGGGAATTTAAAAATATAAAAACATTCAAAAAATTAAAAAAAATTAAAAAAATTAAAAATTAAAAAAAAAAAGATGAAAAATTTTTAAAAAAGAATTCTCGCTGTCTAGTTGTTCTCGCGAATAAAAATGTTGTGCAATTACTAAAAGCATTTCTGTTTCGAGAATAGAAATTTTGTGTAATTACCAAACGAGTTATGATTTTTTAAAAATCATCCAAAAAATAAAATTAAAAAATATGATTCTCATCCAAATTATTTTTTTGATCAGAATCGTTTCTAAACGTCCTTAAACCTCCACGTAACGACCCTCTCTTCACTTCTCTGCAGAACCAACGTAAACCATCCACCAAACCCACGCTAAGTACGTACGTGTCTCTCCCTCTCTAAAGCGTACCCACCACACGTCCGCCATTGTTGCGCTCTCTCTCTCTCTCTCACATCCAGGTAGCCACGCGTCTCGCATCCAAGACTTAAACGAGCTTTTTCTCCTCGGGAGCGTAACCCGAGCATTGCGCGGTTCGATGAACGGAAGTATAAGCAGAGGCCCCAAAAGCGCGCCTGGTCTGTCTGTCTCTGTCTCTCTCTATCTAAAGCGCAGAGGAGAGAGGAGGAAGACGGACGCGGCGAGGAACCAAAAGAGAGAAAGAACATAATGATGTGATCAGCTAACCATGGTCGAGTTAAGTTAGCTTTTTCTCGGCCATCCTATGCCACGTGGCGACTTCAAGCTTCGTCTGCTGTCGACCTCAGCCTGCAGTTGGCAGTACGACTACCACATAGGTGGACCCCAACATTAGGCCTCGCTGAACCTTCGTGGGACCCGGCTCCACTGTACTGTCCTATCTGTCTTTGCACACGTTGTCCAGTCAGGACTCGCCACGTGCCCACAGAATCTCCACCCGGAACTGTGGTCCCCCCCTCCCCACCTGAAAGGGACTTTTTTGCGAACGACTCTTCTCTGCAGAATACTCGCATCGTACGACTTTCTTTTTGGTCGTTTTTTTTTTTCTCTAATTGATTGTCCTTCTTCTTCTTTTTTTGGTGAAGTTCTCTGATTGATTTGAATATCCAAACTCTTCTTTTATTAATTTCCTACACCGCGTCAATTTCGATTAAAATGACCCTAAAAAAATTCGATTAATTTTTTATTCAAATCATATTTTTAACACTCTCGATTTATTTTTTTTTTCAATCCTATCGCTACCTCTCTTTTCTCTAATTTTTGCTATGTCTCTTTATAGAACGCGGCAATCAAATCCCGCAGCTGTGATATTAGCGTCTTCACACTCAATCTCTTTATTAGCAAGACCGCATATCGATTTGATAAATATTTTATTTTGTAATTTCGATACTTAATAAATAACGCTCCCAAGTATAGCACATCCGATGTTAAAGACAAAAATAATGTTGAATATATTTGAAGCGTTTTAATTAGTAAAAAGAAAATTTCAAATAATGACTCTAAGTGCTCATATTTTTTCAAATAAGAGCATGAAATGCACTTATTGTCTCAAATAAGGGCATGAAGTGATCATAGCTATTTTAAAAAATGGCCTAACCTCGCCGGCCTATTAGGGATATTTTCGTCAAAATAAGATTTTTAAATTATTTTTTAGTTAAAAAAAAAAAAGAACCTCAACGCCGGTGGGGCGACGGCCATCACCGGCTGGGTCCCGCTCCTTTGGGCCCCGTGTCCCTCGCGGTTAACGGGTCGGGCACCCGGGGACACGTGGTGCCCGATCCGGAGACGGCCTCTCTCTCTCTCAGACACATATGACGGAGGCGTCATCGATGGGGACGTGTGGGCCCGCATGTCAAAACCTTCGCCACCGATACGTATCGTCATCCCATTGGGACACGACATCCCAGAAGAATAAAGTCCCTGTCCTTTGTCCAGTTCAAAAACCAAACATAAACAATTAAATAAAAAAAGAAAAAGAAAAAGAAAATCCATCTTTCTTCCCTCTTTTTTAAAGGGGACGCGTGGCACCAAATCGAGGGGATTTACATTTCGAAACGAAAGGACGCGTGGGACCATATGCGTGCCCACTGCCTGGCAGTGGCAGGTAAGTCCTCCTCGAGTTAATAATTGCACAAAATTAATTTCAGAAATTCAAATGAATAGTTTACATGTAATTTTTAAAGCACGTAAAGCTAATTCCGCGCAATAAATCGACGAACGAGATAAAATTTAAGTCGATAAAACGAAGGATATTATTGTTTGTTCGGAATTATTTCGATTCATATAAAGGCCCCAAAAATTGATTTTCAGTCATCACATCATTAGTCTGCAGGAAAATTCTCAAATCCGCCTTCCAATCGCACCAACGTTCGTGGATGTCGGGTTGGGCCACGCATGAGAGAGAGAGAGAGAGTACACGTGGTCGGCTTCGACTTAGGAGAGAGGGTCGGATGGAGGGAGATGGACGGCCGGGATGGCCTCATCTAGGTGGAAGCAAACACTTGCGTGACGTACCATCAGGGAACATGCCGTCACCAGACGACGCTTCTTCTTCATTCATAGAAGGAAGGGAAGGAAGGAAAGAAAAAGCAGCTTCTCTTTGATTCTCTTTTCAGAGCTTGGTTCGTACTGTACGTGAAGAACGACGCAGCGAAAGGCCGAGGCGTTAGCTCATGGGATTGCTTGTGGAACTCCCTTTTGAGCGATCTTGGGTTCTCTTTCTGGTCTTCGTTCTGGTGTTTTAGCATCAATCTGGCCGGAAGTCATTGCCCATTTTTGAAGGGGTACAGAAGACGAAGAAGAAGAAGAAGAAGAAGAAGAAGGTGGTAAAGCAAAAGAGAAAGGGTGGAGAAAGGCGATTGCTTTTGCTTTCCTAGTTCTTTCAATGGCGGAGATCTGCTGCGGGGTGGTGAGCGAGACCGAGGCGAACCCGGCGTGCAAGCCGAGATCGAGGGCGGCGAGGCGGCGGAGGATGGAGATCCGGCGGTTCAAGTTCGTCAATGGCGGCGGCGTCGCGCATCCTCAAGGCGGCGAGACGGCGAGCGGGCGAAAACAGAGGAAGCTGCTCGGCGCCGGCGAGAGCTCTTGCTCCGACGAAGAGAGACGCGTCGGTGGATTGGGGGACAGGAGATTGGAGCGCAAGGCCTCGTCGATCAGCGATGACTCGCTGAGCCTGATCAGAGTGACGGTAATGACGACGGCTCTGAGCAGGACACTGTCCTGCCCGGCTGCTCTGGAGCTCCCGCACGAGTATCCGAAGTTCGGAGTCTCGTCCGTCTGTGGGAGGAGAAAAGAGATGGAAGACATGGTCGCCGTCCACCCTTCCCTTTGCCGCCGGCGCGGCGAGCCCAGCACCGAGCTGCATTATTTCGGTGTCTACGACGGACATGGTTGCTCTCATGTAAGAATTTCGGTGGCTAACTAAAGTCAAACAACATCGCGAGCTGTTTTTTTTTTTGGTAAAGTAACATCGCGAGCTGTGTAATCCTTAAAAATAAAGTACTTTCTTTTGTTTTGTTAAAAGCTCTAAAATTTGGTCTTTGGGTTTTTTGATAGGTGGCAGTGCGTTGTAGAGAGAGGATGCACGAGCTGATAAAGGAGGAGCTGGTGGTGGTGAACACGGAGAAAGGCTCGGCTCCGACGGATTGGAGGGCGGCAATGGAGAGGAGCTTTCGCAAGATGGACAAGGAGGCGATCGCGTGGAACGAGGGCGTGGCGGCGGTGCACGAGAGGTGCAGGTGCGAGCTCCAGTCGCCGGAGCGCGAGGCAGTCGGGTCGACGGCCGTCGTCGCCATCGTCAACCTCGATGAGATCATCGTCGCCAACTGCGGCGACTCCAGGGCCGTGCTCTCGCGCAAAGGCAAGGCGATTCCTCTCTCCTCCGATCACAAGGTTGGTACTTGTCTCGTTGTCGGGTTGACTCCAGGAAATGAGTGGCCTGCAGAATCTGGTACTTTATCTGAACCGAACCTGAACCTGAACCTGAACCCGATCTTTTATGGATGGATTCATGCGGGTATTAACTTTATATATTAAGGATTCGTACAAAAAAAATTAGTATGTTGAACTGACTAACTAATCACGTTTACGAATTTTAATGTGGTGATTTCTGGCAGCCGGATAGGCCGGACGAGCTGAATCGGATCCAAGAAGCGGGTGGTCGGGTCATCTACTGGGACGGACCTCGGGTCCTCGGAGTTCTCGCAATGTCGAGAGCTATTGGTAGGTTCATCGGGTGGCGCATAATAAATGTACTATTCTCTTCATTTTTTTGCTTTTTCCATTTAAATGGAATAACAACATTATTTCTTTTGGTGCAGGTGATAATTATTTGAAGCCGTACGTGAGTTGCGACCCGGAGGTGATGGTGATGGAACGGGCGGCGGACGACGACTGCCTGATCCTCGCGAGCGACGGGCTGTGGGACGTGGTCTCCAACGACACGGCGTGCGGCGTGGCACGCATGTGCCTGAGTGGGAAGATCCACGCGCCGCGGGAGGACGGGGCGGCGATGGGCGGGGGGGAGAGGTCGGACAGGGCGTGCTCGGACGCGTCGCTGCTGCTGACGAAGCTGGCGCTGGCGAGGCACAGCACGGACAACGTCAGCGTGGTAGTGGTGGATCTCAGGAGATCTTGCTAGCACGTAGAGAGCTCACCTCACCCTTTTTTTTTTTTGCCCTTTTTCCTTTTTCTCTTCTCTGCTATAGCTTTTATGCAAAAATTAATTTGAAGATCGAAATTTGTTAATTGAAAGGGGAACGGAATTTAAGGGCGCTCCATCTGTAATTTTGCTGGGGCGAGATTCGCGCAAACGAACTGCGACATAGATCTCCTGATGAAGCAATTGAACTGACTTTGTTAATCGAATTCCGAACCTGATATTTTCCGGCATCATCTCTCGATCCTTTCCGCATGTCTGTTGATACAGTACTAAGTAGATGACCCGCATGAATATATATATATATGTGAGTTTTTGCCCAAGATATTTGCAGAAGAATAGGTTATGTTTTTGTTCCATTCAGATACGTATTGAAGCCTAGTCGTCGAGGTGCCTCTTTATTGACAGCTTTTACATGAAGGAAGGGGTTCTTAAGTTGACATGGCTCTGGAGAAGGGAAGCTACCTCCGAACACAATGTCCATCGGCAGGAGTGAGCTCCTCCAGAAGGACACGAGGTTTTACGGTCAATCCCAAGAACATGTCTCGTAGAATTATTTATCGACTCTGTCTCCAAGAAATTTTATGGTTTATTGAGTTCACGAATTGTTTCATTACGTAGGCTGTTCCACGGGATTTTCACTACGAGTTCGCCTTTTGCCTGTACTTTCTGTTCATGCAAAGATTAAGGCTTTGTATTCCAAAAGAAGAAGAAGAAGAAGAAAACAAGTTCGTTTGTTCGGAAAATAGAAAGAGAACAGAGTAACTAGGATCAAAAAAAGTCAAAAAGGAATTTCGGGATGTAGCCAAGCCATGTGATCAGGTCGAACCTTGGCCAAATTTCCCAGCCTTATATTCCAAAGGATGTAACCTTATAGAGTATTCCACGTGGAACGCTTTCAATTGATTTAAAGTAAGTTCAAAACTTTGTTCCAAATGAGTGAAGGTGATGCAATGAATTCTTTGAATCTGAAGAAATTTCGCCAAAAAGTTCGACACTTTCTTTGGCAAACCAGTCCTTCCCTGAAATGGAAGAAGATAGTTGAACTCCAAGAAATAGTCCCGTTACGACAAGGGTCGAACGGATCCTGCTTCGACACTTGGGACTATAGACCCTTAATGTCGCCCTCTCCGGTAAAAGCCCTCCACATCCAAAGCCGTCTATGACAATTCCCTAGTCCTCAAAAATCATAATTTTTAAAGAACTTTACTTTACAGCAATTGACCGTTCGCGGTGAGGAACTTAAATCATACATATGCTTAACAACATGATATGCAAAATTATGAACAGACTCAGCTGAGGTCAAGGTCAAGGTCAAGGTCAGGCAAACAGGTTAGTGGCCACACAACCTCATCGATTGTAGAAAATAGGAGAGCCACAACTAGTTCACAGGAAGCTTTCCACTGATTCCCCATCACAGAAGATACTGAAAATGGCGGAAAAAGGTTGCAATGAAGATGATGCACTAACCGAAAAGAACCTTCCTCTGACAATACAGCCACTTCCAATTTCGAGAATCTTAACAAAATTTTCCTTTGCTACATTTCCTTGCCGGAATCTTCAATGTGCCCAGACTTCATGGCCTTCAACTTTCTGTACCCCTTGTCGGTTCCGAAGATCCTGGCAACATACATAAACATGCCAAGGACATCATATGATCAACATCTCTATCAGAGCAAAGCCCTGACCCAACAATAACTAGCGTTGAAGAGAAAGAAGCATAAGCAAGATCATGTGGTTAGGAGGAGAAAGAATCACACATATCTCTGCTGCATGCAACAACTTATGCATTGTGTCCAAACGATGTGATGTGCATATTTTCTTATGAGCCTAAATGCTTACAGGATTCAAGATGCAAGTCCAATAAATAAATAAATAAATAAAGGTTTAGTAGTGCCCCACCCCCTTTGGGGTACCATACGCCCTCTAATTGAGATGATAGCACATTAAAAATTTTCTGTGATGAAACACTAACTCAATTACATCGTTCACACAGTGTACACCATAACAGTTGCTCATAAAACATTATCATCTAAGCATCGTATAAAGCTGGCTAATTACAAATTATTTGCAGTCCATTTCTACTCAGGAAAAGACACGGTAAAAGGATCAAGTAGAGAAGTTCTGATACAGAAAAAAGTCTCTCAACAAACAACCATAGATAAAGAGTTTCAGAGGAACTTCAGTTTGTAAAAGGCTCATAACACTCAATGCCAAAGAAACATACATTCCCGGAGAGTGCAGCAGGCTACACAGGCGCAAATGCTCTGAAGGAATGATTCTAGGGTCAATATGACAATTCAGGTTACAACATGCGCAGAAGGCAACTTAAACTTTTAAAGGTTGATCCTATTTTTGATCTGGAATGGTAAGAAACTCCCATCCATTAGAGATGCATGGGACAAGATTTACATATATGCCATTCAAATACGAAGTGGGAACAGAAAATTGTTGGGGTCTGTTTGGATTAACTTTTACTTTATATGTTTTGCTTATTGAACTCTTGCAGCTCGCACACTTTTGACATTTTTAAAAGCTGGAACACTTAAAAGTTACCCATATCAACTTTTGCATTCTGAAAAAATGTTGATATGGGTAACTTTCACAAAATGCAAATGTTGACACACAAGTTACCCATATCAACTTTTCATATTTTTTCAGAATTGATATTTTAAATTTTGGCAGGAAAACAGAAAAGTACCTTCTGCTTTTGCTAAAACAAATAAAGCCCTAAGCAAGTCAGTTATAACTGTGAACAGCTCTTGCCATAAAAAAAAAAATACATTATGCATATGTAATGAGCAGGAAATGCGGACAGCAAAGCAAGGTAGGTATAAAGGATAAATCTTACCTCCAAAATTAGATGGAGCAATGTCATATCGTCTTTTTTTACTCATTGATGTAGGCATTTTCCCACTCATTAGATTCAGTGAACATCCATAAGATGATAGGTAAAATACTAAGGCAAATTATAACAGGAGATAAAATTTGATAGAAAAGCAGTACTTTCACCATCATTTTTGGCTTGGACTACCTTAAAAGAGTGATAGAACACAGAAGAATTTAAATCTTATGGCCTCACAACAAACATGAAGTTAAGAACTCACCAATCCATGTACACAAAGGTTGAAGCGTAGTTTCCAGACTTGGTATACAGCAAGCGGTGGTGGTAATCATGAAAATCAGCGCTGAAAGATGCGTGAAGGAGATATTTCAAGCAAAAAGGTCAATGGTGGAGCAACTCAATATAATGCATAATGAAGAGAGTGACAAAATTGTAACACATACCCCCCATATATTGGCAAAAAGTTTGAAAGGCTCCATGGGAAATGGTAACCACAATGAGCTTCAACTGTCTCCAGCACTCTGACTACCATCCATATCCATAAAGTGATCAGATGGGGCCCAGTAATGGCAGGGCCAACAATGGTTGCAAAACCGAGAAACAGTATCTCAGCAGGGTGTGCATATTCGGAAGTCAGTCCAAAGGGCGTGGCGTATCTGTGTTAATATGAGCACATTCACGTGTTTTTCCAAAGAAAGGGCTAGAGTAAACTGTGAAAAATCCTTGCTTACTCATGGTGGACACTGTGAACATGCTTGTACAGCCATTTTGTATGTAGAACCCTGTGGCCCCAATAGAATACAAAGTCCTCAAGGATGAAGTAGAATATAATCTGTGTGAACACTGTATTCCTGCAACATCCAAGGGAGGAAGTTGGTAGCTCCTCAAGTAAAGGTACAAATGGATGGAAATGATGCATTCCAACCTTGAGGACTACTTCGAACGAATGTTGCAGATAAAGAATATTTCATGTATAAAGAACCTGAAAATACCAGGATGGCAGGGGAAGACTACTTCGCATGCCCATGAATCTAAAGACAGGATAGGAGAAAATCATCACTGGTAGGTTTACACACAGATGATACAGTACTAGACGAGTGATGCATTTTTCCTGAGCTGCAGGGGTGTTATTCTTCGGCTGCACAAAATATTAAACTCCATAAAGAGGAAAGAAGGAATAGGAGAATCCATAGATGACAAAAGTAAACTTAAAGGTACAACTCAAACAAACATGGCCAGGATTATTGACACAAACTTCAAGTTTAACAGCAGAAACCTTTCTGACCAGAGAAATGAGGTTGTGAATGCTTAGCTTTACCATTCATGTTCCCTTGATATTGCTTATCATGATTTGTTCAGCTGTCGCAAAGGAAAACTTTTACCACAGGCAACAATCTTATTTCTACTCATATTGCTTCAATATAAGTACACGACATCTAAATGATAAGCTTTTTAAAAAAAAGAATGATAAGCTTTTGATAATTTTTATTGCCCACGCTTTTAGACATCAAACTAGCAGAGACATATTCAAAATTTTTTATAAGCAATCTTGAATGAACACAAAAGCTGTTTACACAATACAAGGTTGAGTGCCACAAATATACGTGCGTGCACGCGCGCATATCTTTGCAAGCATCTTTTGCAAAGATGGATTACTTTAAGTTTAAAAACATTAAGGTAGTTTTATCTGCCATCTACACAAGATCACCACTTCCATTCACATGTTAAAAGCAGGAAAGAAGACTTTTAAAACAAGACCAAGTGTGATACTATCAAAGATGGGAAGGCACGAGAAAAATGACACGATGGAAAACTTCGTCAAAAAATAGTCCAACCTGTATTTTGTACTTGCTTAACCATCCTGCCCGTTCGAGAAATATAAAAGGCAGTCCTGATAAGAAAAACACACTTTCATGAAGAAAGAAACTCCCGAGGCAGGCCAGTTGAAAGTCGCTGAAATGCGTGACCAGACACTGCATAAAAAGGAAAAAAAAGAACGAATATCACTCATCCCCACTAGGAGGGTGAATAGAGGTATAGAAAACTGAAGGCAGCAAGTGTTTCTAAGATATGAGCAGTAGTTTAGAGCTCTCAAAATAAAAGTGTTGCTTTCTTCTCATGCCAATATTGCGAGGGATACTTGTCAAAGCCAATGAATTATGGAGCCAGAAAACAAAGAATTAGAGCTTTATCATCACCTAATAACATGATAAACAAAAAGAACAACAAGGGGCAACTACAGATATTGATTTAGTTTTCTTTGATTGCAGTAATCAATAAGTCTAGCCAATTTTCTCCTGCAGTCAACGATTACTTATTCCAAGGGAGGAAGACAAGCTAGAAAACCGGCAAGACAATGACCTTGGTAAGAATTGGCACCAGAGAGCCTTAAGACTTCGGATTTGTGTGACTGGATCGGTGGACAAAGAAGGCGCACCGGCGAAATTTTAATTACTTCAAAGACATATAAGCTCCAATGTTTATGGCAATTATCTTGCCCCATAGAAATTTCAAAACAGAAAACCAAGGAACGTATCAGGATGAAATTGCAGACATGCAGACTTTGTAACGTCTAAGCTCTCATCAGACAAGCAGAGAACAACAAAAAATCGATAGAGAAGGCCATCTCTTCATTCCTTGTGCCCAAAAAAGTGCTCTAAACTGCGTCAACCTTAGATAATGCCTTGCATGTTCGTTCAATTAACACCACAAAGATCTTCAAGCCTTAATCCGCAGTACCCACGCGAAGAACTCATCATCTTTCTCCAAAGCAAATTAAGGGGAAGAGAAAGCAGAGAAACGGAGCAGTTCAAAGGATGACGGGCCTCAGAAGACACGCTCGTGATTGCCCAGAATCCTCACGTCCAGTAGCAGACAATGGTCATCCACCAAACTACAGTTAAAGCTTCCATAAGCTACTCGTTGTAGGAAACAGCTAGAGAACAAAAAAGGGTCAAGGATCGAATCGAAGTACAAGTGCCCCGTGTCGAATGGAGTCAAAACGAGCACCGTTGGTAGAGGAGACGCGATTCAAAAAAAATGCAACGAAAACAATCCGACGCCACCGAAGGCATCGCCGCATTTCGCAGTCCGAACTGCTCTCGCAGATAAAAACCTGGCGACCGAGGGACCCTGATCCTATCGCTTCCTCTCGGAATCAACGAAACGAGAGCGAGGCCCAATCAGAGCCAAGGGAGCATCGTTTCCCACGACGGAAGCAGATCCAGATGCAGCCGGCGAGCGGGAAAAAAACCAAACTCAAAGCTAGAGAAACGGTAAGGAAGGAAGGGGAAGAAAACAGAACCGGGCGGGGCAGAGGATGGCAAACAGAGAAAGCGATACAGAGAGGGAGAGGGAGAGTACCAGCCAACCAGATTCGACGATGGAAGCCATGACGAGGAGAGAGCAGGAGCGACCAGGCTTGAAGAGGCAATGCGATGGTGGCAGCGAGTGAAGAAGAACTGAGCTAGAGAGAGAAGCTAGAGAGAGATGGCACGAGATGAGACAGACTGTCAATGGGGGCGGGGGGGAAAATCTGAGGCCTTTTTATATTATTTTTCTTTTTGCCCTTCAAAAAGAGAGAATCGAAAACGACAAGTCGTCTACGTGCCCTCAATCAAAATCTCCGTTTTTGACCCCTTTTTTAGTTTTTTTTTTATTTTTTTACTTTTCTTTTCTCTGCTGCCCATATCTTTTCTGCTTTTTTTTTTTTTTACCAACCTCCCCCACATGGCTTTTCCTCTTGACAGTGACACACCGCACGGGCGGATCCTGTCACCCATTTTCATATGATTCGATTCCATCCATCTCCCGCGAGAGATGATATATATATACACACACGCGTGCGCTAAGTTTCAGAATATACACGAGGGAGATCGTCTCGGATCAACCTTTTAAATGAACTATCGGAATTCAAACACTTGTCTCGAACCACCGTTCAGATGGCCTCATCGGGTTTTCCAATGATCTCCCACCTCGTTGCCACTGTAAAAAAGCACCACTGCCCCTTTCTTGCCGTTGGATAGGGGGAATCCCCCCCGATGGTCGTGCATTCGAGAGAGGAGAATGTGAAATTGCGACACCATGTTTACTCAACTGAGTGCAATGGAGGCTTCGCATGCATGATTTTCACGCTAAGGCAGATAAAATTTATGTAAACTTGCAAAAGAAAATACAAAAGATTATGATCTAGAAAGTACGGACCGTCCGATCTGTCGATCTCTTCTTTCGTCACGTACGAGCTCGCCGTCGATTCCATCGACCAGTTTTGCCTGCTTGATCAAGTCTGCCGAACATGAAAACGAAGTTGGCTTAGTCGCGCAGCTCGCATTGAGCGGCTGAAATTACATGCGTTTTGCGCATTCGCATATATATATAAGCTCTATGTCCCGGCTTATTTTGGACATGTAAAGTATACAAACAACCCAATCCTAATATTGTTTCAGTAAATATCACATTTGCAGAAATTGAATCCCGGGCTCAAGTCTAAATTGAAAATTCATCTATGAAACGAGTTTACCTTACCGAACCAAGTCGAGATGGAGATTTTTTTTTTTTTTTTTTTTGGTCGAAGTCGAGCTGGAGATTAAGACATCGAGTGACGGGTAACTGACGGGTCACTCTCGGGGTATTAAAAGTTATGTCAACTCGACTTAGAACTTTTGAGAAAAGACGTGCTGCCTCAGGATTGCTACAACCAATGCCAATAATACACGTGGCGTACCTTCGACAAAATACTGCATTTGACTCTTGTCTTGAGGCACTTCCGACCTCACCCAGGACAATTCACCCTCAGATCTTCCCTAAGTTTGACTTTGAATGTACTCTCCCACAGTCAAAGCTTGACCTGGTTTGACTCTTTTCTTTTTGAATTTGCGATAATCAAGATAATTGTTCAGTAATGTTTGAGTATTTCACCCTCTGAATTTCGTAATTAAATTGCAAATTCGAAAATGGACCGCAACATTATTTTATATGAATTTTATATCTATTTATTTCACGCACAACAGGTGTGTCCTTTTTGAAACATACCATACACGAAAAAAGGTTATTTATATTCCATCGTAAACACCATGTCCAATTAACTTGAACATCTACATCTGAAGTATTTGGAAAATTTTGTCCTTCAAATTTTTTCTTTTCTCCAAACCCGAGATAGGTTTGTCTTTTTTTCAGTAGTTTCTAATAGAGCTGTCAATACGGGCCTTTGACCCGTATTTTAACTCATATTAAGCAAAATGAATCATAACTGGGTTGCTTAAAATTTAATATATGAATTTAAATGGGTCCAAGGGAGCAAAGCCTAAGTGAAAATGGATTTTAATGGGTCCGAAAGAAACCCACTTTCAACCTATTTGATAACTAGCAAAGAAAAAGGTCGAAATATCATCATCAACCCACGCCCCACCAGAGACAAATCCTCCGCCTTCCTCAGTGCCGCCGCCGTCGTGCCGATCAAGATCGCCACCGGGATTTTCACCATCACGTGCGTAAGCAGCAGGAACATGATCGTCAAGATCGACATCACAATGAGGACCACGTGATCATCGATCGTCCTGCTGAAGACGACGAAGAGGGGCTCATGGAGAAAGTCGAGGAAGTGCCATCACGACAACGAAGACGATGGGCGAGATCGAGTGCCAAAGGAGGCTGAGGTAGTGAAAGAGGAGAAGGAAAATGGCGTAGAAGGAGATGAATGAGCATATTGTAATAATGTGATTATGGCCGAAGATATTATTCGTCCAATCCTGATAGAGGCTACAGAAATTAGGAGAAATTCTAAATAAGGGCCCCAAGGGCTCTCTTTTTTCAAATAAGAGCCTAAAGTGGTTATTGTTTCAAATAAGAGCATGAAGTGCCCTCATTATCTCAAATAGGAGCCTGAAGTGGCCATGACTGTTTTAAATAAGGATCTGACCTCACCAACCGGTTGACCGGCTAAATATTCTGGCCAATCAGTTGGTATTTTTGTCAAAATGCAACTTTAACCTAATTTTTAGTTAAATTAAATTAAAAATTAAAAAAATTAAAAGTGAAAAAAAAAGAAGAAGGAAAACACAGGCCCTCCCGCATCTAGCCGCCGGCCCAACGCCGGTGGAGCGGCGGTAATGGCAAGTGGAGTCGCGGGCACCTCGACGAGGGTCGGCGACCCTGCCGACCAGAGGAGAGGGCCTCGACCCTCTCCCAGATCTGGGTGAAAGTCGCCGGCCCTAGCTGCCACCCCACTAGCCCTCTCTTGCTTGCGTTTCAATTTTTTTTTTTCACTTTTAGTTTTTAAAAAAAAATTGAAAAATTGAAAAAAAAAATTAAAAAAATACCAAATTACCAAAATGCCCCTACAAACAGGTGAGGCGGGCCCTTTTTGAGATTGATAAGGTCACTTCAGGTCCTTATTTGAAAGTGTCCACTTCAGATCCTTATTTGAGACAATGAGGGCACTTCATGCTCTTATTTAAAATAATGTCAACTTCATGCCTTTATTTGAGAAAATGAAGGTACTTTGAGCCCTTTTTTAATTTTTCTCCAGAAATTACAATGTTAGTGTTCGACGAGATGGTTCTTTCTATTACGATGCTCTAGTGACGGTGGAGTCGAGAAGGCAAATGTTGTAGGTCAACCTAGGCGATTCGATTTCGACCGATCAGAGAAAGAATAATGAGCTCTCGTGGCTTTGGTGATCGAAGCCACAACGGTCCCACGTAGAGGCACAATGGCAAAGTGAAGAAGGCAAACGTCGTGTATTGGCGTGGCAAGGAGGATCACTGGCGGGACGGTGGATCGTTGTCGTCTGAAGGCTGTGAGTGGGTAGAGATGAGATATGGAAGAAGGGGAAAATTCCAAAAAAAATCTTAAACCTATTGCAATTATGTTAATTTTTTCATAATTTTTTTTCCCCGTTCAGTCCTAAACATTTTGCAATTATGCCAAACGTCAGCGTCGGCCATCTGACGACATATTATTTTAATATATTTTTAAATTTTTTATTTTATTTTATTTTTCTTTCTCTTCCCTCTTCTTCTTATTCATCTAGCCAGAGGCGACGGTCGGCAAGGTCGTCCTCGCCTAGCGACGATGAACTTCGCCTGAGGCCAGCGAGGTGGATCTCGCCGGCCGTCGCCTCTGGCCAAAGGAGGAAGAAGAAGAGGGAAGAAGGACAAAAAAGAAAGAAAATGAAAAATAAAATAATGCAGTAATTCAATAAATTTTAAAAAAAATGTTAAAATATTATGTTGTCAGCCAGTTGAAATTGGCCGAATAGACTAAATTGAAAAAATTACAAAAATTTTAGGACTGAATTGAAAAAAAAAAGTTTAAAACTGAATTGACACAATTACAATAGGTTTATGACTATTTTTTATAATTTTTCCCTCAGAAAGGTTATGGCAATGATGGTAGCGAAAGCTACCGCGGCGTGGGGAATCTCGGAGAGGGCCAAAGGAATTGCATGATGACTCCCCATCAGTATGTTAAGGGTGCGCATAGTAACACTTCTGGAGCAGAAATCCGTTTGGTAATGTAATTTCTGAAGCAGAAATCCGTTTGATAAAAAATTATACTTTTGAAAGAAATTTATACTTCTAAAGTTATTTTTCCCTCAATTTGAAAAGTTAAAAAAAATTACTTCTCAGCTCAAAAAGTACTTCTCGCATCACCCTTTTTTCGACCATGTCCGCCTTCGCCAACCTCCGCCGCCGCCCACAGCTGACCATCGCCCCCCGCCGGCAACTGCCGACCTCCACCGACCGCTACCCATTGCCGCCCGCCGCAACACGCGATCGCCACCACCAGCCGACCGCCCCCCACCGCAGACCATAGCCCATCGCCGACCTCCGCCGGCCGTGGCCCATCGCCCCCCGCTACCATCGCCGCCAACGGTTTACCACCGAGCCGCCCGCCACCGCAGTCTATCCCCGACCTCGGTCAGCCGTCGTCATCTTCGGCCGCCGGAGTAAAAAATAAAAAATAATTTTTAAAAAAAAAGTAAATAAATTTTTTTAATAATAAAAATTAGTTTTTAAAGAAATTTAAAAATTTTAAAAATTAAGTATAAATTTTTTTGCCGCCGACAATAATTTTTCATAGAAGATTATGTGTTAATAATATTTCAAAAGTAGAAATTTTCAATCGTCACCAAATGAATTTCTCTGATCAGAAATCGACTTCTAGAGCAGAAGTTGATTTCTGAAGCAGAAGTTTTGCCATGCGCTCCCCAAGTGCTTGTTGAGAAGAGGGAGGCCGCTCTCGTGCGAATGAAAAAGAACCATCTCATGCTAAAGTCAATTACGCGGGGAAATTACTTAAAAAGATACCAAATTAATTACATTTGTGTCATTTCAGTCCTAAATCTATTTCACTTGTACCAATTTACTCTTAAAACTTTTGAATTATGCCAATTAAGTCTTAAATCAGGTGATATTTTGTCAGTTTAGTCCTAAACCTTTCGGCATCGATCGTCTTAGGTGGCACGACCGATTTCACAATTTTATTTTAAATTTTTCTGAATTTTCTTTTCTTTTTCCTTTTCGTTTCTCTATTATCTTTTGTCCATGTTTCCTTCCGCGGACTATCGCCTAGGCTGGCAACCGCCTTATGGAAATAAGGAAAAAGAATTGGGATACAGAAGTGTTCTACCCCAAAAAAATAAAAATAAAAATTAGAGACTTGTAACGTGGAATTCAATCTAATCTAATATATTTGTACATCAATGCAGATCTTCCAATTTCTCAACCGAACGAGCAACGAGGCTAAATCGGATCAATCCATCTCTACCCTCACGCATCTATCATTGTACAAATTAAAACCAAATCTGCATAACATCACATGAACAGGAGCCTTGGCGAAATCAAAACAGACCGAGTCTACCAAATCACCCACCGCCCCCGCCGCCGTCCCCGTTGGATATGTAGACCGCCCCTACGAACATAGCTCCCGAGGGGGCGCCGCCGCCGCCACCGTCGGCGGCCCCGTGATGGTTGACCGCGACATGATGGCCAGCGCCCAAAGCAGCATGGCCTCGTCCTCTTCGGTTGAGAGGTTGCTGATGCGGTTTGCGATCGGAAGGCGGGGCCGTCCGTGGCGACCGTCGATTGCGCGGTTCGCTACAATTGCTCTCCTTGCGATGATCCGGCTTCCCGATGCAAAAACATAAGTTCAAGACCTTCATTTCAGGAAGAGGTTCGTGAAAGCTAAGGAGGTTATGTATAAATAGAGCTGAAGAGAGACTAATTATAGATAGACTCGTTATATCACAGATCCTCGCCAATTATCCATATTGCTTTGAATAGGTGATGATATAACGATCCGCTCAGTTTTGAACACTCAAGTTGCACGTGATCAAATCTACAACAACAAAAAAAAAAAAACTAATATTAAAAATATGAGAAGGCGAAAGGTAAAATGTCTAAGCCCGGGTTCGAACCGGGGACCTCTAGTGTGTGAGACTAGCGTGATAACCGACTACACCACCCAGACACCACTTGACATTTTTTGGTCGAATTTATATATGATACAAGTTTCGTCGAATCATTGGACTACGATTCAACTGCAAGAGTTGGTCCATATACTTACCCTTCCTCTTGTTTGGCTGGGCGAGGTTCATCTTTACTTGTTTCTGGATTGTAAGTGACAAGGCTGGATTCCGATTGCCATTTTGCCGCCAGAAGCCAGAGTCATCGATTTCGACTTCCACTTTCATTCCCAAATTGTCGAAGCAGTAGCGATCTTGGCAAGACAGTTCCCATCTTCTGCCGAATGAACTCTCTGCTAAGCCAGAAGGAACAAAGACGCTGACTAGATTGGCGCTGCTATGTCGTAGTAGAGAGAGTTTACGTAGGATCCGCGAACATTAAGTATGAATACAGAGTGAGCCGAGAAACCTCATTCAACTGACATTCATTCGTCAATCACCGTCACCGTAAATCTAGAGAGGTAAAAGATACAAACGAAGAAGGATTCAAATGCCATTGTGATCTTATGAAGTACAGAAAAGCTATACAAGAAAAATGTGTGTTTCAAACAGTAAATCAGGTCGCTCTCTCCTTGTTCTCAGACAACCCTCTGTATGTATATCATGATTGGAGGGACAGATTGAATTTGGTGTCAAATGTAAGTTCCAGACGCCGTCCTTCATTTATAGCTCGAACATATGATTGAGTTTCAGCGGTCTTCTGGGATCCTAAACTGAACTTTTGCCTCTTGTTAAAGACAGTTTATTAAATGAATTGCGCCGGCAGCTACCAATAATCCCTGCAGGAGCAAACCCCATTTTTGAAGTAGTGAAAACGGTTCACATCCCGGACGAGGATCTCTCTCTTTGTATACTTGGAAATGAACTTCGTCAGAGAGTGGCAGTCTTCACATAACCTTAAGTTCTTGGTAATCCGTATCGTTTCCCCCTTAGTGCTGTTGATGAGTCCAAAGGCCACGGCTAGTTTTTCACTGTGCCCCAACAAAATGCGTTCCTTCTCCTCCAAATCAAGATCGTAATGCACAATTCCGGTTTGCGGCACATAGCCGTCTTCCTTCAGCTCCATTGACAACTTAAGTAACAAGGCATGAAGCTGATCAATCTGTGGATTCAATTCGTCCACTGAAACGAAGGTATATATCTTCCTTTTGACTTCAATCCAACTGCGACCGGGGACCTTTTGCAGTCTCCGAGCTTCTAGAAGTTTCTTCACTCTTCTCACCTCATCCCACATCTTGGCCTCCGTGTAGATATCGGCTAGGAGAACATAATTCCCAGCATTTGTGGGTTCGAGCTCAAAAAGCCTTGCGCTTGCTCTTTCTGCAAGCTCAACATTGCAATGAATCCTGCACGATCCGAGGAGCGATCCCCAAACTTTAGGTCCCGGTTCAATCCGCATCTCTTCTATGATTTTGGCTGCTTCATCTAACCTATTTGCCCGGCCAAGAAGATCCACCATGCAAGCATAATGCTCCACGCTAGGGAAAATCCTATGTTCCCTTACCATCGAGTTGAACAACATCTTCCCATCCTCGACAAGCCCTGCATGGCTGCAGGCTCCTAAAACACTTATGAAGGATATGGGACTCGGCGAGATTCCACTGATGATCATCTCGTTGAAAACCTGAATTGCCTTCTCTCCAAACCCATGAACCCCATAACTTGAGATCAATGAATTCCAGGAAACTACATCCGTCTCATCCATCTTATCAAAAACTTGTTGAGCTCGGTCAAGCTTACCGCATCTTGCATACATTGTCACCAGCGAACTAATGACCGGCAAGATCGAGTCTAGACCTCTTCGCAGAACGTATCCGTGAATCAACCTACCCTGCTCAAATGCAGCAAGCGCAGCACAGGCTTGCAGCACGCTGACCATAGTCACAGAATTTGGAAGCAAATCATGGGTCTTAAGCATCATCTCCCTGAAAAGTTCCAAAGCTTCAAAAGGCATCCCATTCTTAGCATAACAAGCAATCATAGCACTCCAAGAAACTACATTCTTCTCTGGCATCTCACCAAACACGATTCCGGCGCATTTCACGCACCCAAATCTGGCATACATGTCCACCAGAGTAGTCATGATATGAACATGGCCCTCGTAACCATGCCGTAGAATATGGGCATGAATCTCCCTTCCCTTTTTCAAAAGTGAGAGGACGCATTCCGAAGCTACGCATGCTTTCAACACAAAGGTATACGTGAACCTATCCGAAGGAATCCCGACCAGGTTCATCCTTCTATACAAATCAATGACCTCGCTTCCATGACCCGCCAAGGTGAGCGCCCTAAACAGCGCGTTCCAAACATATATAGTTCTGTTGCGAGTTTCATCAAACACCTTCCGGGCATTCTCGATGGCCTCCAGCTCAGAGTACATGTTGATGAGCTTGGTCGCCAGGAAGGGGTCCTGGTCGAAGCCATTCTCCAAAAGATGGCTGTGAACGTGGAGGCCGTCGGAGAGGGAGTCCTGGTGGGCGCAAGACAGGATCAACAGCTCGTAGGTGCGCTGGGTGGGGTCGGGTTCTTGAGAGAGGAGGCGAAGCGCCCGCCCTAGTTCGCCCTTTTTGCACAGGCGCTGGATTATGTGGTTCTTGTCGGCGGTGGTTGTGGAGGTGGAAATGGTGGGATTCAATGTACAAGAGCAGAGACGCGGTCTGGCGGAGTTGCGAGTGGCCGTGCACTCGAGGTGTTTGCTGAAAAGAGGAGGGGGTTGTTGAACGGTTTGGGGAGACTGAAACGCAAACATTACACGAGAAACAGAGAGAGAGAGGAGGGGTCGGGGAGAGAGCAGGAGCGACCAGGCTTGAAAAGGCAATGTGATGGTGGCAGTGAGCGAAGAACTGAGGGAGGAGAAGAGATAGATAGAGAGAGAGAAGACACGAGATGAGTCAAATGTCTACGGAGAATCTGAGGCCTTTTGATATTTAATACTCCTTTCCTTCCGGAACAGATTTTTTTTTTCTTTATTCGTCTTTATAAATAAAAATATATTTTAAATTATTTATTTTTCGTAAAATAAATAAAACCTAAAAAGAGGAAAAAGTCGAAATCGAAGAGTGAATGTGTGGCCTACGTCTACGTACCCTTGTTCATTCAATCAAATCCCCCGTTTTGACTTGAATTTTCATTTTCCGCTTTCTTTTTTTATTAGGAAAAATTTGAATAAGAACTCAAAATGCACTCATTTTTTCAAATAAAGACCGAAAGTGAACCTTATTTCAAATAAGAACATAAAGTAAACCTTCTTTCAAATAAATGCTCGAAGTGCTATCATTTTCTCTTATAAGGGTTTGAAATGAACATTGTTTTAAATAATGGCCTAAAATGAACATATCAGTCTCCAAAAGGGCCTAACTTCATCAATTGGTCAAGGGCATTTTCGTCTTTTACTTTCTTTTATTTTTTCTTTGTTGTGTTTCTTTTTCTGTTTTTTTAATTAAAAAAGCTCAAAGTTAAAAAATAATAATAATACAGGCAAGAGGATAGCCCTCTCGCCACCGGGGTCGTCGGCACCTTGGCAAGGACCGGCGACCCCGCCGGCCATCGCCAACTCCCCACCGGGGGTGGGGCGGTAGCCACAAGGCGAGATGGCAGTATTTCTTTTCTCTTTTTTAAACCTTTAGCTTTTTTAATGTTTAATTTAATTTAACTAAAAATTAGGTTAAAATTGTCTTTTGTCGAAAATGACCATTTACTGGTCAGGATATTTAGCCAGCCGGCCTGCCAGTGACGTGAGACTCTTATTTGGAACAGTCATGTCTACTTCATATTCTCATTTAAAATTGCCATGCCATTTCAGACGGTTATTTAAAAAATGAGAGCACTTTATATCCTTATTTGAAATTTTTCCTTCTTTCTTTCATGGTTCTCTGCTGCCCCAGAAATTTTTTTTTCACTCGCTCCACCAACTTCACGTGGCTTTTCCAGTTGACAATGAAATGCCGCATGGGCGGATCCAGTCGCGAATTTCGTATGCGTTGGTTCGATCTTGGGCATCAGAGCAAGGGATACAAAAATAATAACGACAAGGGAATATTCGAAAGTACACCTCCGAGGCCGAGCGACAAAACTCGTTTCTTTTTTGGAATTTTTTACTGATATATATACTGTCTTTTAAATTCCTTGTCGCTTGTTGTGGAAATGTCTTTCCAAAAAAGAACATATATAACATCCTCGTCCATGCTAAAAAATTGGTACGATTTGGCCCCCGGAAATTGATCCTCGTTTTACTTTCTTTCCTAAAAAACAAAGCTTTTCACAATTTAGCCCCTAAAATCTGGCAAGTTCAAGCAAATTCAGAATGAGACCAAACTTGAGGGGATCAATAATACCAGGTATCTGCTCATCTTCCCGTTACACTCAAAATGATACCGCCGATCGAATGATAAACTCGTCTTTCACAATGATCAAGATGGCTGTTCAGTACTCTTTGAACCTTTCACCTTCTGAATTTGGAAAAGAAGAGTTGCAAGAGGATTATAGAATTCACAAACACAATTACAAACCCAAAACATCACAGAGGAAAGGCCCTTTTGCACTCCCTCGGTCTACAGCAATTCGACCGATTCTTCCTGACTTCAAGCGATCATTTTTAACCGCTTAGACAAAACACAAGCACAACAAGCACTCCACAAAGCTCAAAACACAACCCAAGCTCGAGTATTAGATAGTCAGCTGGTGGTTCCGCTGTACCCTTTACCATAACCGAATTGATCGAAGAAGCAACCCTTTCAATGAGTCAACCACCAATTCCACACACACACATGCGTACATAAATCATAACCGAGCAAATAGTATCACATCCTTTACAAACGTCTTGTACCCTCATATCAAGCTCAAGTCTGAGCGACAAATAGAGTCACGAAATGTGGAATTCTTCCTCATTTCCTCGACTCAACGACCCTGGATAAAAAGGATCAATTTAGAACAGAATATCCCCCACGGTCTCATCTCAATGCACCATAAAATTGATTCAATACATCTGCCAGTACAAAAGGCGTTGAGACGTATAGGATTCACGAGACAAGACCTGTTCAGCGAAGACCCTTCCAGCAAGGATAACGACGAAGAGGCGGAGTGAAAGCCCAAGGCAATCATAACTTCATGGCAACTAAGCACATAGGATACATGACAATTCACTAGCTCAAGATACTAATGGATCGTAGCACGAAAATAAAAACCAGCGCAATTTTCCTACAGAAAGCAAAAAACCAAAACCACTTTCCCATAAATTAAGAAAGACTTCCATTCCTTCTGTTTTATAAGCAAAAATGAAGAATCTCATTCTAGTGTGCAAAAGATGAGCAATTGAAATTCTCTTATATGAAATTAACAAGAGAAACCCAGATGGACAAGTAGAACTACGCAAGGGAGTTGGTACAATTGGCCAGCATACTGAGGCAGTGATTAACCAAATGGCCATCTTGGTGGTTCGCACTCTCGACCAACTATTAGCAATTTGATGAACAACATTTACGATCAATTGTCTCTCAGCCCAGAAAAATACAGCCACTCCAGAAAGAAACAATATGCCTAGAAACTAGGCTAACTAGCAAACCGTAAATTTAGTTTCCTCGGTGGACTGATCGGCATTCAGTGAAAATCTTCACAGAAATTTCATAATATAAACTGAGAACCTGCCAAAAAAAGTATGACTTGAATAGAACTCTCCTTAAATTGCCAGTTACGAACCAGCCAACCTCGACAAAGTTTTGAATAGAGCATGCCAACCTCTAGGAAGTCTTTACACGACCACTAAACATATGATACAACCAGACATTCTACATCACAGGCATGCAGCTCCCTCGCAAAGAAAATGAAGTTCATCTTTGTTAGGCAGCAGCAGGATCATTTATCACACCCAGGAAATCATCCTTAATGGTGCCAATGCAGAACTGAAAACAACAAATGAACAAAACATCAGCTACGCTAGCTTGAATTGCATATATATCAGTTGACCGACATAATCAAATGCATGCTGATATGCCACTACTAAAGTTGCAAGATACATGCAGTATCAACCTACTAATAACCACTTACCGAAGCACGATTCCAGATATTTAAGACTTGAGAAAAAACAATGTATTCCTTCGAGGGAGTTCTCAGTCACTCAAGAGGCCTTCTGACTCTTCTGAAATTCTAAAGCTAAAGGAGGTCACTCGTCAGACAACGTATTCCTAGTGAAGAGAACGCTCTGGTTGGAAGGATGAAAGCAATTACTATGGCCCTCCACTAGTAGCAGAGTTAACTATGACTCTTCCGTGCTACTTAAATCAAAACTTTCAGCAGATGAAACTTGGAAAGGGCACTTGCTAGATCTGCAGAATTGCTTGATGACGTGTTTTCTATTTTGGATCCTGGTGAACAAAACTGGAATCTGAGGATACGTAGTTCACTCTCAACAGTCCGGATGGCAATAGAATTAAGCCTTTAAAAGCAAAACGGGAAACACCTGTGGTCCATCCATGCATCCTAAGCATTCTCTTACCACTTGGTGACAATTTTTGTAGTTTATGCTTCCATCTCTCCAAGAGTAAATACACAATTGGGTTTGGCATGTTAGCTGCAGCATTCAGTGTCCACTAAGAACTAAATCAAAGGATGCCATTCCTCGATTTAGTTATCAAAATATAGATATGTAAGCAAATTGACTTTAAAAGAAATTTTAGTGATCCAAATACTAAATGAGCTATCTACAATTCTGAAGCAAAAGCTTTCTCAGTACTCTTCTGGAAACTTGTTTGGATAAAAGCAGGTAGTTGCACTAATTATCTTACTGCTTCAAAGTAAAATATTGATCAAAATTAGGTATATGATAGAAGACGGAAGTGAGCTGAAGTGAAGAAAGTGTGTGAATATAAGGGAGTATAGGATAACGATAGAAAGCCATACTATCTCGGTCGCATCAACACGAGTCCCAATTATCTTTAGTCTTACTTCGCTGTCCTTCTGGATTTTTACCTGAAAGAAATCATAGAAAACTTCAACAATGATATACAACTGAAGACATAGTTTGCCCCTTTGAAAAACATACCGATCCATCTGATGTAGTATAGTTTGGCATGTCTCCAGATTGGAACTCCATGTCATCTGGTATCAACTGAAACACCAAGATGATGATTTAATGTATAAGTAGTTGAAAATAAAAGCAAAAGAGATATAACTTGACGAGTAGTTCTATCTCTCTTAACTTGACAAGTAATTCAAATGCATAGGAAAGTAAGAAGGCATAGAAATTGGTCCACAAAAACTCACCGGAAAATTTCATTATGACAAGTGCATAAAAGATTCTTAGGAGCAAAAGCTCAAGCAAGTTAGAGGCTTACGTGGTTTGAAACAAAAATCTGAACAGGACCAGCTTCGGCAAAAAATCCCATCTGTGTAAAAGAGATGGTTACTAATCTTCACAACTGTATCTTCACACTACAGGATCATTACTTAACATGAATATAAAATAAATCCGTCACCTTGTTCACCATTGTGACAACAGCTTCTAATATCTCTCCTTTGAAGGGCCTAAACACAACGCACTGGTACTTCACAGGAAATGTCACGTACCCCGTCCCTTCTCGAATCAATCCTTTCCCAATGTTTTCTATACCAGTAATCGCCACCACAAAACCGTGCCTACCACTGTACCAAAGAAAGGATCACATGATGCCGCAGGAGTGCTGAAGTAACGAGTTTTCTCTCCAATGGCCATGCCTCCACTACATCGATTTTAAGCATTCTAAAAGAGCTATGATCACACCCAATCTTGCCCTAAAGAAAGAAAAGGAAGCAACCGCAACCTAAACGAGAGAGTGGGCGGAAGAAAAAGAAAGAACTTTTACTATCCATTGGGCATTCAATCACAGGAAACATTCCCTGTGAAGAGGAATTGGAAATATGCTCCTCTCGGATATCAAGGAGCACTTTCAAACTGAAAACCTCAACACTTGACAGAGGCAAAATACCTCCAAGTGCCCTAATTCTTTACCCTGCTCTCCAATCCAAATTTACATGTTAATTGTTACTTCGGAGGCACAGAGAGTGTAAGGGGCAACTAAAATCGAAGCCTCTCGCGAATCAAATTCCACAAGCCTATGCAGGAATCGCACGTTGTTTACAGAACGCATGGGGCAAGAATCGATGAAATTGGAGACTGATGCTGAAACTACTACACAAACGGCAGAAACTCACAGATTAAGGAACGAAAACCAAAAAAAAAAAGAGCGGTCGATTGAAGAAGAGAACCTGCAAGTGCCCTCGACATCCTTCATGAGCTTGGCGACGAGGTTGTCGCGGAGGTTGCGACCGAAGAAACGAGGATGGAGTTGCATGTTCCTCTCCAAAACGATGTGAAAGAACATCTTGCCTCTTTCCCCTTTCCTTTTCTCTCCACCCTTCCGACTGAGATTCTTACGGTTGCAGTTCAGAAGCAGACTCGAAGCCAAACTCCGGCTTGATGCCGAAGGCACGAAGGGAGCGGGACGATGGGTTTCGCTCGACTCAGTACATGGACGGCGGTTCGGCGCGTGCTCGTTGCTTCGTGAAACACCAGCGCCGGATCTGATGAAGCTCCCTTTATACTGCTCTTAACTTCCATAATAGGGAAACGGCAGCGTTCTTGAGATTGATTTGTAATAGGGAAACCGGAAACGAGTACAGAACGGTGGCGTTTTAATCACAAAAGGGATGGTGCAATGTTTTAATCACAATTGAGAAACCGGTGGAACCAATCTCCCGGGTTCCTCCACGAGATAGTGGGCTTAATACCCTTTAAAAAATCTCCAAATTTAGGTCTTTATCTCAATTCTACATTTTATCCCATAAAAAACCTCCAATTTTAGATCCAGTTTCAATTTTACTCTAATTTTTTTTTTGTCTCATAAAGATCACCAACTTTTACTTAAGTCTTAAATCTGCCTCCATTAACCCTCCTCAAAATCGCCCTTACTGATTTTGCGCTCCATCTACCGTCTCTTGTGTTTGGGAGTGTTTCACCTCTCGCAGTCGGAGAGCTCGCGCTCGGAACGCTTCAATAGCTCATGCTGTAGGAGTTTTTCGTTCCTTAGTTGTCAAGAGAAATTTTGGACGGATGGTTAATGGGGATAGATTTGTGACTTAAGTTTGTGGTTTTTCATGAGATTGTAAAAATTTTAAGGTAAAATTGGGACAATACCAAAAGTTTGGAATTTTTCATAGGACATAAAAAATTATAGTAGAATTGGGACATGACCTAAAGTTGAGGGTATTTATTTTGGGGGACAATAAAATTTTAGGATAGAATCGAGGACTTAATTTAAAGTTTGAGGTTTTTTATTAGACAAAAAATTGAGATAAAAGCTAAAACTGACGATTTTTCAGAATATTAAGCCTGAAAAAGCGTGGCTGACATTTGACTGTTCCTACCGTCACAAAAGCTCCACCATTAGACTAGCCGGGCTTGTTATAAAATCAATGTATATAACTATATGCCCAATTCTAGCTTGTTCTTGAATACGAAATATATTTACAACTTGATCTACTGTAAATAGAAATTTGCAAATCAATCTCGACAAGTTTAGTGTTGTTCTTTCCATAAAATAAAGACGGAAAAATGCCAAACAAGGTTGTTGTACTATTGCCTACTTTCAATTTTGGTCCTTAAATTAATCAAAAGGATTACATATTTCGTTTCGAACATCAATAAAAAAATATATATATTGATTAAGCACCGTAGCAGGGATAATGCTGAGATGAAGTAGAGTTAAAAAAACAAAAAATCAATAGTTGGTCCACGTACTTTTGCTCACGATCAATCTTTAGTCCCTGTGATATATCTTTTACCATCCTTAAACTAGTTTTGGGCCCTATTATTTGGATAAACTTCATGTTTCATTTTTTCATTAAATTGAAAATAAAATGTTGCTAAGTGCCAAAGATTAACGTGTAGTGTCAGATGTTTATAATTAGTACAGAAGTTGATGATCTCACAGCAGTTTTTTGTGAGAGGTCAACACTTGAGTATTGCGTTTGAGGAATTTGGCCCATAAGGGCCGGACTGGATCGTTACATTTTAGTGGCTTCTGTCATCATTTTTCACTGTTTATTGGAAAAAAAAAATACAATTGATGGCCTGTAGACACGTCAAACCAGTGGGACGGATTGGATCATAAATGGCTCGATCTAATTGACTCATATAACCCGTTTATGATTCATTTACTGTAACGCAAATTTCCCGACCCATAGCCAACTCATACCTGACTGGACCCATATTGCTAAAACACTTTTATATTTAATCAAATTTAGGAAAATTTGTTTCTTACAATTTTTATAAAAAGATTATATTGCTACAACACTATGGACAATTTTTATAATTTTAAAAAAATAAATTATTTTTTTGTTTTCTTTCTTTTAAGTCCAGCAAGGGTCGCCTGAAATGGACAAGGGATGCGGATTTCGCCAAAAAAAAAGGACAAGAAAGAAAGAAAAATAAAATAAAAAATAAAATAAAACAAAACAAAAAATTATAAAAAGAATAAAAAAAATTAAAAATGACCTGTTTATTATGACTCACTTAAGATAGTTACGTGAACAATGTGTAACTCATTTAAAATCCATATAAGACTCATTAAGTTGTTAAGTAATCAATTTATGACATATTTAAACTTATTTTTAAAATTTAAGGTAACTAATGTTGAATTTTCCTGCATCGCTTGGCAACGGGTCTTATATGCTTTTTATATTACTGCGATCTCCCTCTATATATCAGTTTAAGCTTTTAGAATAGTGAGCAGTGGTCCCACAAAATCTCACCTGACATCAGAGCAGGAAGTCCTAAGTTCAAATCTTTTCCACACTAAGGCCAAAGTCCAGACAACGCGTGAGGAGGAGTGTTACGGGTCCTACAAAATTTCACAACTAATTTATGACCCACATCATTAAATATTTATTAAAATATAGGTTTTAAACCTATTTTGCCATCCCTATTGAAATGGGATCATTTTTCCACAAAAAGGATTAGAATAATATTTTAAATAAAGATCCAAAATGGTCAAATCAGTCTTAAATAAGTGTCTAAGGTCGTGTACCACCTAAATGCTAGCCGGCGGTTGTTATCAGATTTGCATAGACAGCCAAATAGGCTGATGTCAGATGTTCCTCCAATGCGTAGTCGCAAATTTCTCTCTGCATTTGGATGGTAACATAAAATTACCTCGAAATCGGGCTAATAAAATGTTACAATAGATAAAGTTTGTAGCAAAATAAAGTACGAATTACCAAAATTGAACCTGCGCACTAGTAATGGATCATTTTTGTAACTTCCGTTCGGCTCTTTTTTTAATCTTTCTATTTCTCTATTTCATGATCGTCCCTTGTTCGTCTCTGGCGTCAAGTCAGCATTTTCCGTCGAAATTCGGACGTGATGAGATTACAATTGGAAATTAGTTTAAGGAACAAATTTATCTTGAAATAAAGTACGAAAAAGATCAAAATCGAACGTGGACAATAATAGTACATGGACCACGTACTCGCTTCACTGCTATCCACTGTTACGATCGAGATCGCTAAATTTCTGTAACAGCAGTGACGCGTGGGAAACGGTGTTGAGGTTGATGTCTTGTATTCTGTTATCCAAGAGATTATGAGGAGGTTCCGAAAGGTCCCCCTGACGACTGGACAACACGGGGTCCCGGTGGACGTAGGTAGGCGGAACATCTCCCTTGCTGAACCACGTAAATTCTTGTGTTGTGCGAATTTTCATTACTTTCTTGTATCGTTGATAGGATCGAATTTAGATATTCGACGATGGGAGATGATGAACTGACAACGAAGTACATTAGATTCCACGAAGTACTCATCGTTACACTTGTTATTTCGTTTCATGGACAGCGAGCGGGACTAGACTACACCAGACTACATTAACATTTATTGTTTCCACATGGCATAGTGGATGCATGCGGGTGTGCGGAATTCTAAGCGAACTTTAAGCTAACCCAACACTCGGCCTGTGGTAAGACGTGTCTCTGCATACGGCGGTGGTGGGGTGTAGTAGGACGGAGGCGGGTTGGAGTACGAAGGTGGCGATGAAGAGTATGGCGGAGGCTGATAGGATGGAGGTGGCGGTTGATAGGATGGAGGCGGGTTGGGGTATGAAGGTGGCGACGAAGAATATGGAGGAGGCGGAGGCTGATAGGATGGAGGAGATGGTGGTGGTTGATAGGTTGGAGGTGGGGGCTGATAGGATGGAGGTGGCGGTTGATAGGATGGAGGAGATGGCGGTGGCTGGTAGGTTGGAGGTGGGGGTTGGTAGGATGGAGGAGATGGTGGAGGTTGGTAGGATGGAGGAGGTTGCTGCGGCGGAGGCTGCCTGTACGGTGGAGAGTATGGCGGTGGATGTCTTGGAGAAGGCGGAGGGTAATGGGGAGGTGGTGGTGGATGCCGGTGAGATGGTGGAGGGTGTCTGGGGGAGGGTGGTGGAGGCTGCCCATAGGATGGTGGTGGAGGCCGGTGTCTTGGGCTTGAGGGTGGCGGAGGATGCCTTCTGGAAGGTGGGCTCCCTTGGTAGGGAGGTGGAGGAGGATGTCCATAGGAGGGTGGTGGAGGCTGCCCATAGGATGGTGGTGGAGGCCGGTGTCTTGGGCTTGAGGGTGGCGGACGATGCCTTCTGGAAGGTGGGCTCCCTTGGTAGGGAGGTGGAGGAGGATGTCCATAGGAGGGTGGTGGAGGCTGCCCATAGGATGGTGGTGGAGGTCGGTGTCTTGGGCTTGAGGGTGGCGGAGGATGCCTTCTGGAAGGTGGGCTCCCTTGGTAGGGAGGTGGAGGAGGATGTCCATAGGAGGGTGGAGGAGGATGCCTTCGGGAGGGCGGTTTCACTCGAGACGGTGGTGGAGGGTATCCGTACGAGGGCGGCGGAGGCTGTCTCTGAGACGGCGGTGGTGGGGTCCCATAGGAAGGCGGGGGACTCGGCTGAGGGGCTGGCGGATACTGAGGAGGTGGTGGAGGGTACGAAGGTGGTGGCGGATGCCCACGAAAAGGTGGCCGAGTTCGCCGAGGGGGTGGGGACCCCCAAGAGGGTGGAGGGTGAAACACTGGCGGCGGAGAACCATATCGAGGAGGAGGAGGAGGAGGAGGAGATCCGTAGCTATAAGGCGGACTCCCATAAGAGGCTTTGTCATAGCTAGAGACGTCACCTCCCAGGTTCGCACCGCCGGGATCGGCACCAAAAGAAAGAGCGGCGGTGCGCTCAATCAGGAGCAGCACCACCACCAAACACCAAGCAAGCCTCTTCATTTCTCAGCACTCTGGCATTAACAACCTTGTCACTGAGCATAGAAGGGAGGGAGCGAGTAAAGAGACCAAATCTGAGAAGGGGTTTAAATAGAGCACTGGCTCGGGGGTCTCGTTCCGTCCATCCCGGGGTGGGCATGCAACATGCAAACCATACAGGGAACACTCGGGAGGAGGGATGACTTGAGCCACTTTGGTGCACATGGCTTCATTGCAGGACGAGGGAGCTCGATCAGGCTCCACGTGAAGAAGCCGCTCGTTCATCCGACGCGGCAGATCCCCCATTTTTATTTTTTTTTTGGCTTCTTTTGCGTGGGGTGCGGTGACTGCCTGATAAATTTGACTTTAATCCTCCACAGCAAGCGTCACGAAACTTTGAAAAGCAAAATATAGTTGGGGGCGAGGAGAGACCGAGGGGCACATTCCTCAGGAACCGTGTCCGAGTCCAAGAGAGTACGAAGTCGGTGAAGTCATGCGCACATTCCCCACACACGATGCATTAAAACCCTGCTGATGTACCCTCCCAGGCCAGCAGAGAATGGCGCGTTGCCCTTTCTTTTGGGATTTCATCTTTTCAGATTGAGACTGAGAAAGAGTCTTCTAGGCCTTGGTTTCACCGTCTCATCACTGGTCTTTGTATACGTGGATGTATATGTTCAGGAAGGCCGATTTCACTCGAAATAAAAGAGTCCTGTCTCTAATGTCCTATGGTCCTAGAACTTGACGAGTTTGTACAACTAAATCTTAAAACTTTGTCAACTTCGCGTATCTAAGTCCTTCCGTCCGGTACATAAACTTCAAATGATCGGAAATGCGCACGCGGATTCATTTTTATTGATTCTGTTATCCTAGATTGCCCTTAACGAAACGAACGCCAACCCCTTGTAGCCCTAATTGACAAACGAACCCTAGTTCGCGTTTGTTCAGGAAACGATCACATGCATTTTCACAAGCGTGCTAGTTTAGAGGAAACAAGGCAAGACACGACATAAAACGAAGTTTGGGCCTCTGCAGCCTTACCAAACGATTCATCCGAAGCTGAGGAGTCCTAAGTTCGTCCATTTTGACAGAGATATGAAATGATGAAGAGATAACTTCTCTTTCACAAAAGTTCATAAATGCATGGCGAAGCGATACTGAAAAACATTAACTACTCCTTGGAGTTTCAAGGTTATTTTACTCAGCTTCTGATCACTTTTAACTATGTCAGTGATCGATGGGATGCCGCACGGCAATATCGCGCAAAAATCAGGAAAATATAAACCTCTGCGGCATAGAAATTGGTGAAGGCAAGCTATTGGATCTCCTCCATTGAAAGCACGCCTGAAAGCAAAGGCAACACTTCAACGGAGAGACACAAGGATGAAATCAAACAACGTCGCTACTGAAACCAATTGATGTTTGAACATGAATGCACCCTTGCAGGTACCAACAGCAGGTGAAAGAAAGCGTTTTCTTGAACCTTGCATTATGGATAAGCCGTGTTGCTCCGATGCCAACACCGAAAATTTACTACTATATGGTGTGGCGGATGGTGCGACTGCTCAATCAAGCGCTCTTGCCTCAACGAATGGATGTTACTGAATGCACCCTAAACACCGTAGAATGTGATTGGTCTCCAACAGAAAGGAGGAGAAATTCCATGAGCAATGCTAAGGCATGTAAACAACTCTACAGCTGCGGGGAAAAAAAAACAGAGAATGAAAAGACCCTGCTTGTAATCTACTAGCTGAGAAGTCCTTCCGCGTTAATCTTGACGACGGACACCTTCAAATGGAACAACACCATATCCTATTTCTTAATCCTGATGCATCAGCAACATTGATTGTAGTTCCTCGATCGCGACGGGAAGTGGCGGCGGCAGTTTCCCGAGCTGATAATGCCCTTAGCCTCTTGATATGGTTAATCTGGGTCAAAATCGCCTGGAACGCCCTCTCGATGTTCGTCGCGTCCAATGCGGAAGTCTCCAGGAACAGAAGGCCCTCCGTGTCTGCCAAAGCCTCACCTTCCTCCCTTTGCACAGCTCTGACGTGATTTAGGTCACACTTGTTACCGGCCAGCATGATCACAATGTTAGAATCGGCACGGTCCCTCAGTTGACGAAGCCATCTCTGGATATTGTCAAACGTTTCCCTCCTGGTTATATCATAGACAAGGAGCGCGCCAACAGCTCCTCTATAGTATGCACTAGTTACGGCCCGGGACCGTTCTTGACCGGCTATATCCCATATCTGTACCTTAACCATCTTTCCTTCCACCTGAACCGAAGAACATCTCGTTTATGGTATATCAAGACTATCTCATAATCACAAGACTATCGACTTTGCACCGAATGTCTGCAACCCTGATCATCGAAAGTGAAATAGATTGCAAGAACATAGGATGCACCATCACGAGAATGGAGGAACATGGTTAACACACAACAGTACAAAAGAAATAACCTAAGCATGCTTAACCTAATTGAAAGAAAGGCGGAGCTGTTAAATGAGAGTTACCCTAAAATCCACACTATCTTTTTATTTCACTGTGAAAAAAGGAAGACAGTTAATAACTCCATTGAAATTGTAGTAGTCTTCGGATCTTGGCGATGTCATACTCTGGTAAAACTTATTGAATAATAGCTGCAGCCTCATCAAGACCTTTCACATTCCTAATATAAAGATTAATCCTACAACTTCACTCTCTCAATTCAAGTATCTGATGTCGTCTTTGAAATGACAATGGCGACACGCACGTTTCGGACTTAGCTGAAAGATAGCTGTGTAATACATGCTGGCAGACTATCATCTAACCGGAAAAAGAAGAATAGGTTTTGATCATACGATCGGCAACCAGCAGAACGACAGAGCCAAACCAAGACTGATGAAAAGAAACAGGTTCAAATCGGAAGGAAGCAATGCAAACAAACGGATAATCAAGTCCGGTTGAGCTCTCACCTGTACCATCATCGACGCGAACTCGAACCCGACGTTGGGCCTGAACTCCATGCAAAGCTCACTTCTTGCGAACCTCGCGAGAATGTTGGATTTACCGACACCGGCGTCCCCAATCAACACGATCTTGGACACAGAGTCACCCTCGATATTCGCATTTCCAGCCATAACCTTTTCTCCTCTCCGAACTCTCGCAAACCTATTTTATCCATTTGATAACTTATTCAGATTAAAAAAGAAGAAGAAAAAGCACTTTAAGACCTCCAAGATTCACACATTCTTGCACATGCAAGCAAGCGAAAAAAGACATGGCGGATCTTGAAACCCGACGCATAAACGACGAACGAAGCTGACAATGAAGTAAACGAACGCACCTTCGAGAAGAGGGGATGCTTCTTCGAGTGAGGAAATCAAAAGTGGGAAATGATTCAGAGGGTGAACAGTAAGGGATCTAAGGATCTTAGAGGAAAAACGTCTCAGAAAGAGGAGGAAAAAGATCAGAAACGAGTGTTGCTGATTGACGTTGCCAACTGGTTTTCTTTCGAAATCTTGAAGAAGACGGAAGAAAGATAACTACGAGAGGTGATTTTTCAAAACGGCCAAGCTTAAATAGCCGATAGCCACTTAGCCAGGCGGCAATCCCTCGCATGAGAAAAAAATACAATTTCGATTTGAATTTTCTTAACGAGTGTTCCACAACCCTATTTTTACTCCAAACTGATACACCTGCGACAAATTTACCCCAAAATATTTTTTTGACCACCAAAAACCCCAATTGATACACCTGTGACAAATTTACGCTCTGTTAGATTCTGTTAAATTTTATTGTCAAATTACTGAGTTTGATGACACGTGGCAGTTGATGGATGTACTGGTTTGGATTTTTTACTTTTTGTTTGTCACATGTGTATCAGTTTAGGATTTTTTGTGGTATTAACCGAATTTTACGAAAATTAAAGTAAGGTAAATTTGTCACAAGTGTACTAGTTTGGGATTTTTTGGTGGTCAAAAAAATAGTTTGAGGTAAATTTGTCACAAATATACTAATTTGGAGTTTTTGTGGTATTAACCTTCTTTTTTTTTTTATCGAATTTCATAACCCTATTAAAAATGCTTAATATTTAACTTCTGAGATATCAGCTGTGTTTATCACTAGTACATTGATAATTCGCGGAAAATTGCAATATTTTTTCATATGATTGCTTTAACATCGGGCAACACTTTTTGACAAAAAGCTTTGAATTTAATGACAAAACTCATAATTCAATCCGATAGAATATGATTAACACAAAAATAATGTGAATGATGTTGGATCTAGCAATATCACCTAGAGGGGGGTGAATAGGTGATTTAAAATAATTTTGACTAGAAAATGCGGAATTAAAAGAATCAAGTCAAAATAGAATCTAAATCTGAATATGTGCAGTTTATGATTCTGAACATGAGTATGCAAATTCTGAATATAAACACCAGCATGCAATATTCTATCAAACACAATGATAAGAGTTTAGAGATAGAGAATATTGCACACGACGATTATAGTGGTTCGGCTTAGATCAAGCCTACGTCCACTCTCCCACGCTGACAGCCGATAGGCTGGATTCCACTAGATGAATCAATGGAGGTTTACAACAAGTGATGATACTCTCTTTGATAGATCACACTATCCTCTCTCAATCACTCTTACAAAGCCTCTCAAAGATTATAACGTTAAGCTCATGGAGACAAGTATGAATCTGAATAATTCTAGCACTTTGGAATTGATGATTCTAATCTAACACCGTAGTAGCACCATGGATCTCCTTTTATACTCCTTCACCCCCAAACTAGCCGTTGGACAGGTCTTCAAAGGATCGCTCTTCAATCGCTGATTGGACGCCATCAATCTTGATTGAACGAGACTGTATCTAGGGAGATTTGGTGACCGTTGGTGTTGAATCTGAACCCTTCAGATTCAGTCGCCCATACAACTCAATCTTCGATTTCCATAAGTGGAGTTGTTCAAATATGGAAGCTTTCTTGTCCCATGGAAGGTAATTTCCAATCAAGGATATTCTATTAATCATGTTATAGAAAAATCCTGTCAATCAAAGATTACAAACTTCCATAAATACCTCAGCAACATATGTCAGGCGTGGGTCTTCAGAATCTGGAATTAATATATCTCGCAGCTTCTGAACAGTCTTTAGAACCAGACTTCAGAAGCAGTCTCTTGAATCTGAATATATCGCTGCTTCTGAATAAGTCACAGTTTCTGAATCACTGCTTCTGAATAAGTCACAGCTTCTGAACAGAGATACACTGAGTTTGATGTTGATAGAAACCTTGTTGATGCTCGCATATAAGTCTTCACGAGATTAAGTCTTCAGAGGCAACACGAACCTCCATCTGAAGTCTTCAGAGGCAACACGAACCTCCTTCTGAAGCCTTCAGAGGCAACACGAACCTCCTTCTGAAGTCTTCACGAACCTCCTTCTGAATACAAGACTTCAACTTTCTCAGAAGCACATACGCGACGACTACTCCTTGAGTCTGAACATCCAACTAAGGTCAATATAAACTTTTCTTCTCAGATGCAATATCCAGAACTTCAGATGCATAATTCAGATGCAGTATCTTGAGCTCCATCTTCTGGTTCCTCCAAGCATATTGGCAATTGTGGTTCTACCTCACTGTTCACCTATCCAAGGTCCTTCCAAGCTTTACCAAACTTCCCGTTCTAGGCTTGTTCACCTCTACTTAGGTACCTTAAGCTTGTAGACACCTCTACGCCCAATGCCTTGGTCACCATTGATAGATAACTCATAACCTTCAAATATTCTGTTAATACACCATCTGCATAATGGCTTGTGATTCTTTCACCTGGTTCTACTCAACCAATAAACACATTAGTAGCCTTTGATTATTTTGTCATCTTCAAAACATCATGGGGGATTTTCCCTAACAAATGAATCCATCTTTTATGTTGAATTGTTGTCCCACATCGCTTGACAATGGGTTCTATATGCTCTTTATATTCATGTGGTATCTATTCACCTATCATGTCAAGCTTTTGGGTCAAACTTTTTTACATTTTATAACAAAAAAAAAATTGCTATTATTTTGGCATATTCTACTATTGTTTGACGATCACATGTTAATTCTTGAACCTTATAAAGCAGAAAGTGATTGGAGATGGGGTACCTTTAAATTGGATATTATGAATCTCATCTTACTTGACGCAATACACATATCTCACTTTTGATTGATCATTTATATAATGTGTGCGACTATCGGATAATGCTTTCATCTTATAAAATGCCTTCTCTTGAAAGAGGAAGCCTGGCAACTTTGACCAAAACAATATGATAAAGAATAAAATCAGTGGTTTTTTCGGGCCATAAATCACGAATTGATCTATTAGTAATATATAACCTTATGTGAGCCCCCAACTTTCAAAAATGACTTTTAAAAGCCTACTCTCTTTTTTCCACTCGATAGCAGCTTTCGATCAATTTTTTGACAATGTATCCAACCCATGGAGTTATATTGAGGAAAACATTTTTTTTGGGTCCACTTGAGGAAAACATTTGATGTTCACGCTATTCTTGCTATTAAAGTTTGGGCACTTTTTGGGAAATTACCCAATCAGTCGTAAATATATTATAAGGATGCTAATTCAGTTATAAACTTTTCAATTTTACCAACTTAGTCTTAAATCTTTGCACGAAATTCTATTGTAGCTCTTCCTATTAATTTTTGTTAGAAATCTTTGACGTGGCAATCCAGTCATCGCCAGCTGTCCGACATGGTACGCAGCTACATTAGCAATTTCTAGCGAAAATTGACCGGAAGGATTATATTGAATTTCGCGCAAAGGTTTAGGACTAAATTGGCAAAATTGAAATGTACTAAATTAACATCCATATAACTATATTTATGATTATTGGATGGGAAAATTACCAAAAAAAAGTCCTAAACCTATTGCAATTGTGTCAATTCAGTCATAAACATTATTTTTTGTCGATTCAGTCCTAAAAATTTTGCAATTGTGCTAATTCAGTCCATCCGGGGAATTTTGGTCAACCGGCACTGGCATAGACGTCGGCCAACCGGTCACATAATATGTTAATATTTTTATGATTTTTAATATTTTTTTAATTTTTATTTTTCTTCTTCTTTTTCTCTTCTTTTGTTTTTTCTTTCCCTTCCCTCTTCTTCCTCCAACGGGTCGCCGGACCTTGGCGATCGGCCGGCGAGGCCAAGCCTCGCCCAACCCAGATCTGGCAAGGTCGAGCCTCGTCGCCGAATGGACTGAAATGGCATAATTATAAAAGGTTTATGATTGAATCGGAAAAAAAAAAGGATTGAATTAGCACAATTACAATAGATTTAAGACTTTTTTGGTAATTTTCGCATTATTGGACAATTTCCCCTGCACTTTTTAGCCATTAAATCACAATTTTGCCCCCACAAAATTACAACATTCGCTCTAATTTCTTCAACCAAAAGGTATCGCTAGAATCCAATGTGGTAACTGATGTGTAGTATCAATTTGTTCAATCCATTGAACACCCTGAAAATTCTATGAACTGCTTAAGTTCGGACCTTTGCCTGTTAGATAACCCTGAACCTAGAGTAGTTCCCAAATAATTGATGGTGTTTAAACGGGCGACTTCCTTTTTTTTTTTAAATAATATTTCATTCACTTCCTCTATCGAAATACAAGAGAGAAACGTCTCAGTTCAAGAAGCATATCTTCAAGCCAAGACAAATCCCAGACAATTTCAAAACAAAACAAGCTCAAGGTAACAAGAGAAACCATCAAAATAAGGTTATAGGTCACACGCTCAAAGAACACACCTATGACTTCTTAATACCAAAATCGACGGCCGATCACCGAATCCGTATTCAGTAATGAGTTCACATCGAGAACTCCATCTAATGCTACGGTTTTGTCTTTTGGCGGTGCGCGCTTATGTTTGGCGTCCCCAAGACCATTACCGAGCAGAGTAAAAAGGTTAAACGAGCTAGGATTTGGCACTTGTGAAAGTGAAATCTTCACGAAACTCCTCTGATCTCCTTCAAAACTGAACTTATTCACCATCGAAATCCAAAGAAAGCGAAGCCCCAAAAACATACACATAAAAAATTCCAAATCTAAACTAGATCGGGATAGAAATCTCCTCGAAATGGGAGAGAGAAATTTTCAGATCTAAACTAAATCGAAAGAGAAAAACTTTCAAACGGGGGAAAAACAAGAAACCATAATAGAGAAAGAAAATAATCAAAGAAGAAGGGGAGGGCAGGACCCCCTCTCTCCCTCGTGAACAAAGCTTCAGGGGAAAAAGAAAAGGAGGCAGCGGCTGCTAGGAGACAAGAAACCCTAAGGGAGAATTCTATCCGCACCCGTTGTCCAATTTGTTTAAACGGGCGACTTCCTCTTCCTGAGCTGGAAATTCTTCAATCCCCCCACTGTCTTTTCTATTTACCTTGAACACCACCTTCATGCAGGATATATGGCCGAGGGTGTGCCTCTAATCAACTAATCTTATTTGAAATCACCAAGATATAATCCAGAACCATCAATCGTTCCGTCAGGTAAATCAGAAATGTGTTTTGTCGAGTGAAGTTGTCAATACGAACAAAAATCACTATGGGAGGGGTTTTTGAAAAGACCAATCTTAAATGGCCTAATAAAAAAAACAAACTCTAACTTTAACATCTGTTGCAAATCCAAATTTTTGTCTCATCCAACTTTTACTTTTGTCCCAATTTTACCGGCCTAATACTACAAAAAAAAAACCCAACTTTAGTATCTGTCCCAATTATATCTGAAAAAAAAATCTCATAAAAAATCATAATTTTTACTTTTGTCTCAATTCTACTACCGTCAGCCTTCCGTCCATAATCACCGCTAGTTAGAAATTGGTGAAGGCAAGCTATTGGATCTCCTCCATTGAAAGCACGCCTGAAAGCAAAGGCAACACTTCAACGGAGAGACACAAGGATGAAATGAAACAACTTCGCTACTGAAACCAATTGATGTTTGAACATGAATGCACCCTCGCAGGTACCAACAGCAGGTGAAAGAGAGCGTTTTCTTGAACCTTGCATCATGGATAAGCAGTGTTGCCCCGATGCCAACACCGAAAATTTACTACTATATGGTGTGGCGGGTGGTGCGACTGCTCAATCAAGCGTTCTTGCCTCAACGACTGGATGTTACTGAATGCACCCTAAACACCGTAGAATGTGATTGGTCTCCAACAGAAAGGAGGAGAAATTCCATGAGCAAAGCTAAGGCATGTAAACAACTCTACAGCTGCGGGGAAAAAAACAAAAAAAACCAGAGAATGGAAAGACCCTGCTTGTAATCTACTAGCCGAGAAGTCCTTCCGCGTTAATCTTGACGACGGACACCTTCAAATGGAACAACACCATATCCTATTTCTTAATCCTGATGCATCAGCAACATTGATTGTAGTTCCTCGATCGCGACGGGAAGCGGCGGCGGCAGCAGTTTCCCGAGCTGCTAATGCCCTTTGCCTCTTGATACGGTTAGTCTGGGTCAAAATCGCCTGGAACGCCCTCTCGATGTTCGTCGCGTCCAATGCGGAAGTCTCCAGGAACAGAAGGCCCACTTTGTCTGCCAAAGCCTCACCTTCCTCCCTTTGCACAGCTCTGACGTGATTTAGGTCACACTTGTTTCCGGCCAGCATGATCACAATGTTAGAATCGGCACAGTCCCTCAGTTGACGAAGCCATCTCTGGATTTTGTCAAAAGTTTCCCTCCTGGTTATATCATAGACAAGGAGCGCGCCAACAGCTCCCCTATAGTATGCACTAGTTACGGCCCGGGACCGTTCTTGACCGGCTGTATCCCATATCTGTACCTTAACCATCTTTCCTTCCACCTGCACCGAAGAACATCTCGTTTATGGTATATCCAGACATTCTCAGAATCACAAGACTATCGACTTTGCACCGAATGTCTGCAACCCTGATCAACAAAAGTGAAATAGATCGCAAGAACATAGGATTCACCATCACAAGAATGGAGTAACACGGTTAGCACACAATGGTACAAAAGAAAGGATAATCTCCGTCGGGACGACATGAGACTAGGTCATCAGTTCTGTGCTTTCTTCACAAGAAAAAAGGAAATGGCTTTCACACTTCACTGAGTGCATGATGACAGTTTATCTAGATATAACCAAAGCATGCTTAACCTAATTGAAAAGAAAGGCGGAGCCGTTAAATGAGAGTTACTCTAAAATCCACACTCCTCCATCTTTTTATTTCACTGTAAAAAGGAAGACAGTTAATAATACCATTGAAATTGTAGTAGTCTTCGGATCTTGGCGATGTCATACACTGGTGAAACTCATTGAATAAGAGCGACAGCTTCATCAAGACCTTTCTCATTCCTAATATAAAGATTATCCCAACAACTTCACTCTCTATTCAAGTATATGATGTCGTCTTTGAAACGACAATGGCGACACGCATGTTTCAACCGTAGCTGAAAGAAAGAGAAGTCTAATACGTGCTGATGGATTATCATCTAACCAAAAAAGAAGAACAGGTTTTGATCACACTATCGGCAACCAGCAGAACGACAGAGCCAAACCAAGACTGATGAAAAGACACAGGTTCAAATCGGAAGGAAGCAATGCAAACAAACGGATAATCGAGTCCGGTTGAGCTCTCGCCTGTACCATCATCGACGCGAACTCGAACCCAATATTGGGCCTGAACTCCATGCAAAACTCATTTCTAGCGAACCTTGCGAGAATGTTGGATTTACCGACACCGGCGTCCCCAATCAACACGATCTTGGAAACATGCTCACACTCGACAGCCACGTTTTGGGCCATAACCATCTATCTTCTCCGAACTCTCTCAAACCTATCATATCCATTTGATAACTTATTCAGATTAAAAAAGAAGAAGAAAAAGCACTTTAAGACCTCCAAGATTCACACATTCTTGCACATGCAAGGAACCGAAAAAAGACATGGCGGATCTTGAAACCCGACGCATAAACGACGAACGAAGCTGACAATGAAGTAAACGAACGCACCTTCGAGAAGAGGGGATGCTTCTTCGAGTGAGGAAATCAAAAGTGGGAAATGATTCAGAGGGTGAACAGTAAGGGATCTAAGGATCTTAGAGGAAAAACGTCTCAGAAAGAGGAGGAAAAAGATCAGAAACGAGTGTTGCTGATTGACGTTGCTAACTGGTTTTCTTTCGAAATCTTGAAGAAGACGGAAGAAAGATAACTACGAGAGGTGATTTTTCAAAACGGCCAAGCTTAAATAGCCGATAGCCACTTAGCCAGGCGGCAATCCCTCGCATGAGAAAAAATTACAATTTCGATTTGAATTTTATTTTATTAATGGGTGTTCTTCTATCATCCTATTAAAAATGCTTAATATTTGATTTCTGAGATATGAGCTGTGTCTACCACCAGTGAATTTGAAAATTGCATTATCTTTAATTTGATTGTTTAACACATGTCGGGTAACACTTTTTGACAAAAACCTTTGAATTTAATGACAAAAATTAGAATTCAATCGGATAGAATATGATTAACACAAAATTAACGTGAATGAATCCATTTTTTGTAATAAAAAAAAAAAAGCTTCCCGATTATGTTTTTTTTTTTGCTCGAATTCCGATTATGTTGAAATATTCTACTATCGATTGAAGATGACACAATACGATCACATGTTAATTCTCAAACCTTATGAAAAAGAAAGTGATTGGAGATGGACGGATCAATGATGATAGTTGTATACCGAAAGAGGAGAAGGTACCTTTAAATTAGGGATACACTAGGCGACGTAATAAATCAACCAGCATTGTCCGCGTATTATGAATCTGATCCCACTTCGTCATATTTCACTTTTGATTGATCGTTTGTATAAGGTACCACCAACGAATAATGCATCCATCGTATAAAATACCTTCACTTAAAAGAGGCAGCCAGACTAGCAGCTTTGACCAAAACAATATGACTACGAATAAATCAATGATTTTTGGAGCCATAAATCACGAATAGATAAATTAATAATATATAAACTTATGTGGCGAATTTTTTTATATCTAAAGAGTTAAATAAGTGTATCACATTCGAGTAATCGATGAGAATTCTTTCACATCGCAGTGCAAATCAAATAATTATTATAGCAATAGCTTATACCTGATAAGATAAAACAACATCAAATTCACATCAGAGTCTACTGGTTCTAAGGGAAAGGTCAGCGTACTGTGATTTACATATTATATCCATGAAACGAAGTGGGTTAAAGTACTTTAAAAGTCTATCCAATCAACGTTTTATTAAGAAGAGCTTAAAGTAGGTTTAAGGTTTTAATGGATATGGATGTGTTTTAGTAATTTGGGTTGGGTCGGGTTTGGATCGGTTTAGCATTTTCAAGAAACTATCCTTTGCTTTATACTCGCTCGAGAGCATTCACTAGACAAAGCAAATGACGTTATTTTATCTAAAAAATTTATTAATATAATTAAACTAGAGAAGCACGTCACGCCAAGTGGGCGTGCCGGAGTGGTTATCGGGCATGACTAGAAATCATGTGGGCTTTGCCCGCGCAGGTTCGAATCCTGCCGCTCACGCCTTTCTTCCCTCTTTTTCCTCCAATTTTTCCCTCTTTTAAAAATTGGACTTTGGTTTACAAGATTGACATATACTGTAACGTTGGCAAATTACAATTATAGCTGGACTTTTTACTCAATATATCTATATGCATATATAATAATACGCTATTTTTTTTGGGATTACCTTCAACACTAACACAAAATTTTAAGCTAGAAAGGAATGGCCCTTCTCCTTGCAACGAGTGCTTGTCTTTGTTCTCTTTCTACTCTTTTATATATATCTTGGTCTTGTTTTTTTTGTTTTTTTTGGTCGAAATATATCTTTGTCTTGTTCAAAAGAGAATGATTCATATGAAAGAAATCATTTCCATGCAATGCATGGACATACTACTGATTAATTTTGTGAATTAACGTTAGTAGACTTAATCATACTAAAAGAGAAAGAGAATGATTGGGACAAGTTTTAATTATGCATTCCAAATTGGATTTAATACTAGGCTAAACCCCTCTCTAGAATTATTCTTAAATTTTCGATGTTGCATGGGTGATATGTGTAGTTTTGTTACTGCACTCTATATAGCAAACATTCAAGTGTAAATTTAAAAATATTCAAGCATAAATCAATGGACCTAATAAAAATCTTTCGAAGAATATCACTTGCAAACAAAGTTGGTAAAACAACACGGTTCTCTCTCTCTCTCTCTCTCTCTCTTTTCTTTTTTAGCTTTCCACGTCTACCGTGTAAACGCATAAATCGCAAGACACAAGTAAACGACCAAACCCAGAGGGACCAAGACCACCAGCGGCACGACTGCAGCCACACTGTGCCCACTCTCACCACAGTCCAAAGTCCCCAACTTCATCTGCACCAGGTTCACCAGTGCCATCATCAAGAACCCCGACCCGGCCACCGACCCCAGCGCCGAAGCCGCCGTCCCCGCCCTAAAGGCCGCCGTGTTCACATGCCCCATGGTCGCCCCGCCATGCCCCCCCTCGTCGTCGCCGTAATCCTCCCCGCCTTCCTGCTCTTCGGCGGCACTGCTGATCTTGATGGCCTGCTTGAGAGCTAGAGCGACGAGGCTCGAGAAGAGGAAGGAGCTGAAGGAGTACACGTGAAAGGCGACGAGGCCCTCCGCCAAGGCGGGGCCAGCCCTGCAGGAGGCGCGGTCCCCGAAGAGCTGGCGGGCGGCTCTCGAATCGGCGGGGGAGGCAGTGAGGCCGAGGAAGAGGGCGACGGTGAAGAGGGAGTTGACGTTGACGATGCCGTCCAGGGCCATGATGTGGATCCTGGTGGACGACGACAAGCAGCGCGAGACGAACCTCGACGTGGTCTCGAGGCACGACGCGGAGGCAGCGGAAGACCGACCCGAAAAGACCGACATCCTTCGCTTCGTTCTTCCGCTCATATCTTCTTCACTTAACATGTGTATATGAAATCAAGTAGTGAAGAAGCCATAAGACATACGGTATGGATTAGGTCTGTGAGGTTGCGGGTTCAAAAGAACACGAGAAGGGTTGCGTCCAAGTGAGAGCTTTTAGGCATGGAAGGAAGCTGGCAAAGCAAACGTGTCTTGGCCGGGAGGATGCGTCGCTTTATGGTGTGGAATTTCGGCTTTATTTTCGGGTTTTTTCTTATATTAAAAAAAAAAAAGGACAAAAGCAGCAGAAAGAAAAAAATAATAACAAAACTAAGTTGGGAAAGAGCAAAATTAAAATACGCCGTTGCCGGGGATCGAACCCGGGTCACCCGCGTGACAGGCGGGAATACTCACCACTATACTACAACGACTTTGATGTAGACAACCTCAATTAAAATTATTTTATTCACATTTGAAGCACGGCAGGAAAAGGTTTTTGCCTTACGAGTGAGTTGGGTCGGGCAGGGTCGAATATAGTCCGACCCATATCGACCAATTTAACCCGTTTTGACCCATTTTAATACGGTAAAAAATTTGACGACCCATACCCAACCTGTATCGTATTACTTAAATACTTCTATATTAAAAATAATATTGCTAAAATAATTTTAATTTTTCTAAAAAGTTTTAATTTTTTTTTACTTTTTATAAAAAGGATTTTTTATTATTACTAGCCGCCCGCCGCTGTCCACCTCTGCAGCTTGCCACCTTCGCCATCCGCTGCTGTCGACCACCGCCACCACCGCGGCGGTTTCTTTCCATCTAGTAAATGGCCCTTACTTTTGAGCTTGAGACGATGACCTCGCCAAGCGATTCGGTTTCTTTCCGTTTCGTTGTTCTCTTTTTTTCTTTCTTTTACTTATAAAAAAAGAAAAACTATAAAATATAAACTAATATAATTGAGGCCCATTTACAAGTAATACTTGGGAAGCTGGAGGACACGGGCAAAAAATGGGTCGAAAATGAGTTGAGTTAAAATCCATATTTGAATAGGCTTTATAAGCCTAAACTTATATTTGACCCATTTTTTAAATCAAGTGAACTCATATGTGACCCAAGTGAATAAAAGTGAGCTAAAAAGTGCGTCAAAGACCCATATTGACACCTCTAATTATGATCCATAGATGGCGGCTTTCACCGTGCAGGCCGTCACAAAAAAATAAAATAAAATACGCAAATGTTCGAAAATGCTTCGTGAAGCTCATTGTGTTGAATCCCTTTGTTAGGAAGAAATCCTCAATAAATCGTCCGTAAAGCGCGATCGCGTCTTGATCCACTTATCGATGCGGTCGAGCCTTGAATTTACATTAAACAAATGCGATCGAACAGTGAATGTTTCAATTTGAGGGACGATGCCTGAGCCCAAGATGTCAAAAGAGACAAATAGACAGATTTAAGGAACGATCTTACATAAAATAAAATAAAAATAAAAATCCACGCCCGCTCAACCGTGACTCAAATTGAACATTTCAATATGTATCAACTCTTCGACCAGAAAAAAAAATATGTATCGACTCGGTGACACATGCCCGACTCCCTCCCAATGGTCAACTCGGGGGACACGTGTCGCAAGATGAATGGATAGCGGGACCACGTAAGCAATGCCCCGTGGGTAGCCAACATTTTCTCCTTCTGCACAGATCCATCCAGTTTACCCTTTGGGCCTGGGCGGGGCCATTGGGCAACCAGGCCCACGATCATCTCTAACAAGCGGCCAACAGAAAAGTCGCCCCTTTATTTGTGGAGTCGAATCGAAATTCTCCATAGCACAAGTACAAATACCATGGCCATGGGGGAAAGCGGGATTTAAATGTGAAAAAAGGAAAGAAAGAATATGTAGCGTGTGTGTTAATAAATATGGCCCGCGAAATACAGAAATGGACTTAAGTATCAGATGATAATACTAATAAGTTTCGTGACCTAGCATTACATTCTCCTTCACACAATAGATGGAGAACGTGCCAAGAATGTCTTAAACCTATTTTATTGGTACCAATTCAGTCCTAAACTTTTCGATCGAACCAATTTAGTCCCAAACCTTTTGTATATGTGTCAAGTCAATTCTTCCGGCCAATTTTGTCCAAAAATCGCTGACATGGACGTCGGCATTCCTATGCGATACTGTCGGTGCTGACATTAACAAATTTTGCATTTTGCATTTTGTTATTTTTATTTTTATTTTTATTTTTATTTTTTATTTTTTGTTTTGGCTAGTAGCGAGGGTCGAGCTCTCACCAAATCAGACAATGGCAGTCGTTGCCCAGGCTGCGACCCTCGCCAGCCAAAATAAAAAATAAATAAATAAATATAAAAGATAATAAAAAGATTCAGAAAAAATATTTAAAATAGTAAAAATTATCCACGTCAGCGTTGGTCGTGTCACGTACGACGGTTCGGTCTCCATGCCAATGATCCCTACCAAAATTGGCCGGATGAACTGAATTGGCACAAATGCAAAAGGTTTAGAAATAAATTGATCCAATTGGAAGATTTACGACTGAATTGGTACCAATGCAACAGGTTTATGACTTTTTTGGTGCTTTTTCCTGCGAAAGATCCAAATGAGCATGTTGAAGATTCCAAATCAGCCTGGAATCTACTTAGTCAATTTCTTATTCAACCACCCACGAAAACAGCAATTCAACCCAAAACACACCTGGATGTGCTCTTAATTAATTGACTAGTTAATTGATTGATTAACTAACTTTGCCAACAGACCATGAAACAGCTGACCTTGAAGATTCTCATGTCCCAATTCGACAGCCTAACAAAGCACCAAAGCCATTTGCCCTGTGTTTATAATGCAGCACTTGCCCGGCATTCATCTTGAACGTGATTCGCAGCTCCTATTTCTTATTTAGCTCGAAGAACTTTGCATGACAACAACCAAAAAAAGAGAGGAAATAAAGCAACTGGTCTTGTAATAAATGTTTTGATGTTGCCAACTCAGACTCTGGGAGGTCAACCAAATTGGAAATGTGCAATTATAGCTCCAACCTTTTTCGTGGGAGTATAGAATCCATGACAGGTGGAGATACTTTGGTGATATATTTATTGTAGAAGATGATAGATAAATTTAAAAAAAAGAAGGAAAAAAAAAAAATTCCAATTTATTTTGGGCCCAATACCAAGAAAAGAACTTCGTATTTATCCCAATTATATCCATAACTTTGTTTTGTCTCATAAGAAAATCCCAATTTTCACTTTTGTATGAATTCTACCGTCCTAATACAAAAACAAAAAAAAAAAAACCACTCAACTTTAGCATCCGTACTAATTATATAAAAAAAATTATCTCAGAAAACCTCTAACTTTTACTTTTATACCAATTCTACCACCGTTAGCCTTTCATGTATAATCACCGTTAGTTAATCTCACGTGGCATTTTCACGTCGTTAATGAATTACACATAAGCAAAGCTGACATGAAAAAACCCTCCAACTTCTCTTCTGTTGTCTGCTTCCCCTACACATTTATCGGGAGACGGCGCGTTTCGGATTCTCCCCGGCACTCGATAATCCAAAGTACGGCTAGACGTGGAGATATCATTAATTGGACAAAACGATCTCAAATATCGTCGTCCCTAAAACCTGCTGTTTCCGAATTTCAAAAATTTATTGGTAAGTTTGGGGAAAAAATTCGAGCAACGTAGGATTAATTAACGGTGATCTCGAACGGAAGGCTGACGGTGGTAGAATTGGGACAAAAGTAAAAAATTGAGATTTTTTGCGAGATAATTTTTTTTCAATATAATTGGAACAAATGCAAAAGTTGGGTTTTTTTTTTTTTTTTTGTATTAGATTGGTAAAATTGGGACAAAAGTAAAAGTCAGAGGCTTTTATGAGACAAAAAAAAAATGGATAAAATTAGGACATATGTTAAAGTTGGGAGTTTTTTTTTTGGGTATTATGACGTTTATTTTGGTAAGGAAAAAAAATTAACGCAATCACAACAAATGGCAGGCGAAATCGCACGGCTGGATAAATATATCATCTTTATTCAAGGGTTCCACGTTTGACCCTCCAAAAGCGTATGCGTATGCACTCTGAAAACTCAGCCGAATACAAGTCCAAGGTTAATCAATTTTCCTACGAATTTCCTAATTGAAACATCATGGCCAGTTGACTTTTATTAGTATTATTGAATTTGTTCTTGTACCTAGCAGCTTCTCTTCAACCTTCTTTTCAAAACTAGGATTTCCATCCAACCCCTGTAATTGAAGAAAATGAGACCGTTTCTGTCATCATCGTATTTGGATGATCAATGGGATGTCAACACTGTATACATGAAAGAAAAAAAAAGAATTTCCAAAAAATTCTTTAATTTATTGCAATGGTGTCAATTCAGTCCTAAAAAAAAAATCAGTCCTAATTTTTATTTTGCCGATTCAGTCCTAAACCTTTTGCAATTGTGTCATTCAGTCTATCCTGCGAATTTTGGCTGGTCGGTGCAGACGTAGACGCCGGCCGGCCGGCCGGCGACATGATATATTAATATATATTCTTTCTTTTTTAAAAATTTCTTTATGTTCTTTCTTTCCTTTTCTTTTCTTTTTTTCCCCTTCCCTCTTGTGCCTCCAGCCGGTCGTCGGACCTCCACACCGGCTCGCCAAAATTCGCCGGATGGACTGAAATGACATAATTGCAAAGGGTTTAGGATTGAATCGGCAAAAAAAAAAAAAAAACTTTAAGGCTGAATTGACACAATTACAATTGGTGTATAATTGTTCGGGTAATTTTCCCGAAACAAAAGTTAAACATTACCATCCAAAACAAGCCATGGGAATCCAAATCGCCCCATTAGGAATGTCGCACTTAGCTAATTTAGTCGATGCAAATAAGGTTTTTTTTTTTAAAAAAAAAATGCTCGATGATGTTATCTAAAATAGGAAAATTAAGTACTACCGGGCATGAATTTGGCCAATAATGGCATGATGTTCACGCAAGAATCACCAAGATACCTCTATTCTAATTATGAGATTTTTCTTTTTTCTATTCTGGCGCCTTCTCGATTTATTTAATTTAATAATGGCTTGTTCACACTTATACACTTTCGTGTGCCCTATTTTCCGTTGTAAATTTTTTTATCCACACTTCATCGCAAGCTTTATTTTATTTCGGTGACATGACTTACAACCTAAAATAATAGAAAATAGGAGCATTTGTACAATTATTGTATATGTGGGCGTGGGCACGCCTTTTTGGTTGGCGTCATTCTCGAAATGGTTATGATAGCAACTTCACTAGATAATTACTAAAAAAAAGTCATAAATTTATTATAATTGCGCCAATTCAGTCATATGTATTTTTTTTGTTGCCAATTCAGTCATAAACCTTTTGCATTTGTGTCAATTCAGTCAATACTATCAACTCTGGCCGGCCGGCGCTGACGTGATAATTTTTAATAATATTTTAATGATATTTATTTATTTAGTTTCATTTTTTGTTCTCCTTCTTCCTACAGCCGATCGTCGAATTACCAACCAGCCAGAGGTGAGGGCCGGCGAGGGCGAGGTTGAGCCACAAACTTATTATTATTCTTCATAAGATTTTGAAATCCGATATTAGCAAACAGTTGGAGACATAATCTAGCTTGTAAATTCGGAAGATTACTTTTGACAAAAAAAAAAATTCTCAAGATTACTGACTATGATGTTGATAAGAATATACCTTGCCACATAATATAACACGAGAAATATCCTATTGACCATGATGGCTTTTTTCTTTTATTGCCAGCTTTTCTATATTTTAAGTCTATGTCGTATCAAATTGTAAAGATATCCTTTATGGTGATTAATCCCCGCTCATCTTATATTCAAACCCGCATATTTTTTCTAATCATTGCAAAGACTATATGTTTTGGACACCACTTTCCAAAATCTAATTCGAAAATCATTAGGGCACTCGTTGAGATCCACCAACTATATAGTAAACTATTAACTCCTATCGACATTTAGAATGCGTTTGTTTCACGAAAATTGAGCGATTTAAAAAATATTTTTTAAAAAAATGATTGCTTATATCTCTTAGAAAAATTAGCCAATAGAAATTATTTTCATCATCGATAACAATCCATGCCTAACTATTTTCATTGGCCATGAAAAAATTTTCCATTTGTTTATTTATGTAAGCGTTACAAACGATTATTTTTTGAAAAATATTTTACAAATCACTCATTTTCTTCGAAACGAATGCATTCTTCATGAAAATATATATTCAGTAACTATAAATATACTTCAAAATTGAAGAATTAAATAAAATCCTTTCACTTTTGAAATTCCCCGTTGCAAGCGCGTGCGAACGTTTTGCTAGTATATCTTCAGATAATCTTCTCTCGGAATCCACTTGAACTTACTCAAGATGATTCTTTTGGTTGGGATAGCTTCAATTTGATTTAGAAGAACGAAAATCATTGGCGAAAGACCTATAAAATCTCCATCTCTCTCTGTCTCTCTCTCTCTCTCTCGCTCGGCCGCTCATCCATGTATTTGCAGAGCCGCAGGCCCAAGGTCAGAGAGACGAAGACAACCCAAGTACAGTACCTAGTACTTCTGATCTCCCTCTGTCTCTCTCTGTGTAAAGCTTTATTAGACCCCTGTTTCTCAAAACTCTGGGGAGTTCCCTAAACCTGAGACCGGCGGGTTCATTTCGGTCATCAATTCAATGCCTCTCGTGGTCGTGCTCTGTCTCCTTCCTGCGTGACCAGGTTTCTTTGTCCAAATAGCAAGCAAAAGCTCCCACTCATAATCCTCAATCATCGTCCCCAAAACCCCAGATTAAAGAGGAGAAGAAAAAAACAGAGAGAAGATCTGACACCCTCATCAATATATCCTATGTGCTTGAACTCAATGCCATTTATGGTGGCTGCTGACCTACACCAAGCGAAGTTATTGCTCTCTCCCTCCTCCTCTATATTTGTCCCCGAGCCTCGCTCTCTGTCCTCCTCGGAGGACAACCGCAACCCGTTCGAGAATCGCCGCTCCCGGTTGAGCAGTCCGTCCATGTCCGATTCGGGGCTGAGCACGCCGTCGGGGTCCGAAGTGGCGACGGAGAGCAGCTACGAGGACGACGAGTACATGGCCGAGCTGACTCGCCAGATGGCTCACCGGATGCTTCAAGAGGATGACGACGACGTCAATCCTTCCGTTCTGAGCCCGGTGCTTATTCAATTTATTTCAAAAGATTCCCAGATATGAAAAGTTAAGGAAAGTTTGGATTTTTCTGAATCGTGTGTCGATTTGCAGGCATGGAGTTTGGCTGGTTCGCCTCCATCAACGCTCTGGTCGCCTTTTGCTGCGAACCAGAGCAGCAAAACTGCGTCATTTCCAGAGAGCGGCCGTGCTTGGGACCTCTCCCACGATCTCTCTGACCAGTTCGAGAAGATGATGAGGTTCGACGAGCAAGAGCCTCAAAATCGCAACTTTCATCAGAACTTTTACGATCCTGCTTCTCTGGACATCACAAGTTCGGTCCATCCCTCAAGTCAAGCTCTTTCGAACGGTGAAATCATGGCGAATGAAGTAGGGGCCGATCCTGTTGTGAGTCTGGCGATGATTTGGTATGTGTTGCTTGTGTTTTGTTTAACCATTTGCCTTGGCCTGTTTGTGCGTCGCAGTTTGACCGGGTCCAACCAGAGCGGGTCGCTAAGCAATCGGGGTCCAAGAACCGGAAAAAGCGATGTGGCAACGCGGGGGTGGCCACGGCCGCGGCAAGGACCGCCCCGTCTCCTTCAACGGCGACCCATCGACAGGCCCAGGGACAGGCGTTTCAGCGAGCGGGTTCGGGCATGAGAGCAGTATTCCTGGGTGGGTCCGGTTCGGGAAACGGGTCGAGCGGGACCGGCGTGTTCTTGCCTCGTGGAGCGGGCAACAACCCTTCTGAACCACCCAAGAAACCGAGTAAGATCCCTTGAAACTGTGAAAATGGGTTCTGTTTTGGATTTGGTGGAACACTTCCGTGATTTTCATTTTTCCTCTGCTGTCTTGAATTATTTTTTAGGTTCGGTTTCCTCTGTTTTGTTGTTATCCTCTGTTTTCCTGAGTAGTTGGAGTTAGTGATCTGAAGCGGAATGTCATCCGTCCAATATTCCGTCAATTTTTGAATCTTCTCTTGTTCGGATGTGACTTGTTTCGTTCTTATGAATCCCCACTTCGAAAAGATTCCTTTTAGCCCTGAAAAAAAAAATCACCAATTTGCGAGCTGGAATCTTCTCCCCCTGGCCCACCTGCAGAATTTTTTGGTTTTCGTTTCCCGTCGTTATTAATTCCAAGCTCCCCAATTCAATGGTTTGACAGTTCTAGATTGCCAATAATCTGCACCTAACGTCAATGACAATAAGCAAATCTGATGGTGTTGGTGCGCTTTGTGTGTCTTATTAGGGTGTTCAACAGTCCTGATACCAGCTAGAGTTGCTCATGCCCTGATGGTCCATCACGACAAAATGGGCGCCCGGTTGCGGCCCGGCGTCGGTTACTTTCCTCCGCAACATGGTATGGCAGCTACTGATATGATTACTCGAGTTTGTTACTTCCCGTCCGTAAGATGATCGTATCTAGTGGGATAAGGCTTTAACTGTTGTTGGCGGGGTCTATCGACAAATTTGGGAATATAATCGTGTTGTGTCGTGTCGTATCACGCATCGGCTTGGCGGTCTATCAACTACCCTTCAAATTCGGGAATACATTTAATTCTTCTGTAAGAAGATCAGAAGCTCCTCCAAAACCAGTAGTGTGACTTCTGCTCTGTTTTCCTTCATTTTTGCAGATGCTGCTACAAGTGGAAGAAGTCCTGGCCCGTATCTCCAGCAGAAGCGCCAATCCGAGGCGGCGGCACCGGGCCTGAACCAAAGCGACATAGACCTGCCTCAAGAGTGGATGTATTGAAGTCCGCCTCGGGCCTCAGCACATGCGCAGATAGTCTTCTAGTCCCAATCCGGAGGGAAGTTCATTTCAGCTAAAGAACAATAGACTATGGTATAGGATAGAAAATACAGAATAAAGGAGTGAAATGAAAGACAAAAGGCCTCTTTGTTTTAGTCAAGTAGGGTGAACCAATGGATGATGATGCAGGCAGAGTAGACAAAGAAAAAAGTGACAAGCTCGTGAAGGATAGTAGTCTGCATTAATGGAATATAACAGTGGTTGCTGCCAAAATACAGTGGAGGAGGAAGTTTAGGCAATAATTGAGTGAAGAGGCTCGAAATGAGGCTTTTTTGTCTGATTGCTTGGCTGGATCGCCAACAAACCAGTGCCTGTAATGGTGTTTTATATTAAAGTGCCTTGAATAAATAATTTATGTGCTGGTGATGGATGTGGGTGCTGTTTGTTACTTGTTTCTCTCTCTCTCTCTCTCTCTCTCTGTTCATCTGGGTGTGTGTGGCAACCTTGAGTTATGTCTGGTAAATGGATGTGCACAGCACAATGAATTCACACAGTTGCTCTCTTTCAATGAGGGAGTCATGGCATCTATCTATGGGTGAGCATGGTTTAAGGGTAAAAACGGAAATCGAAGACTCGGACCAATGGGAATCGGTCTGTTTTCAGGTTCTACCATCGGTCCATTTTCAGATTCTAGTTTTAGGTTCTAGAGTATGCATTGTAGGTTTCAAGTTCCAAAAATTGAGGAACCGATTTCGACGGGTAGTTTTCAAGTTCTAGATAGAACCTAGCGTATGTCTTTGTGTTTTGCTAGTTCTATGTCTTCACTTGATCCTACGGTATTTCATGGCGCCTGATGATGGAGTAGTCTGAGCTTTCATTTTCGACGATATCTAAGACTTTTACTTTGTTAATAATTCCTATTATTCACACGTCTAAATATGAGTTCTGTGGTCAATGAATTGTAGCAGCAAACGGTAGTTATTAGAGGTGATGATTCATTGCAATCATTCAATTAAGAATACATGTTTCAGGTTCGGTAAATTGGAGAATCGATTCCGACGAGAAGGTTTCGGATTTTAGGTGAAACTGAGACTGACCCTGAAACCGTTATCCCTTGCATCTGTCAATGATTGAATCCGTTTAGGAGGAGAACATGCCTTTGTTTCGAAAGAACGATGCAGACCAACTGTCCTTTGATCTTAAGGACGTGTGCGGACGGGTGTTGGGTGTTAGGTGAGCAACTCCAGGAAGACGTAGGGAGGGTTGAGATGTTGTTGGGGGGCATTACGCGAGCTGTGCGACTCCTCGTCCTCGTCTTGAACCGGTCCTTGTTTCCTCCGCATGGACAGGGCGGATCATGCGGTTGGTCCTCAGACTCGCCGTCATTTGCATGCCAGTTTTGACTGTGTTCTCTCTCGCTCGTGGGTCGCTCGCTCCACCCTTTCGTTTCGGCACCTGAGAAAGTCTAGCAAAGAAACGCTTCGCGGCATAGATTTTCATAATCAATAGAGGACCGTCGGCTGGAAAACTTTTACAATTCCAAAACCTAGAAAAAAAAAACAAAAAGGGTTTCATGTATGAGAAGTGGCGGGTTGAATTTGAGGATTGCCTTGAACGGTACCGGTCAAATTCGCCTAAGCCAGTTTCATTGTGGATCGGTTCGGCTCGTGATTCCGCTAACTCGTTTGGATCGTCGGATTGAGAAAATATGAATTAGTTTTCAACCTATCTGACCGGTTAAAAATAGGAAATTAATGAGAAGTGTCGTTCGAGAGTGTGAAACCTCACTTCGAAATACATATGTGGATGCGTGATAGGCTGTATTGTTGTTAAAACCTAAATTTTGATTTTTTATTTTATTTTAATCATTTATTGTATAAAAATTTTAGGGCTAACTTTAGTCCATATAAAAAATAATTAAATCATTTTTGGTTTCGTATAGGATATTCGCATTACATTTGCATTTAAACTAGATCGGTGAAAAACAAGCTCCGAGTGTATAATTTCTAACTAAATTAGTTGGACTAAATCCGGCTGAATTAATGGGAGATTATGACACAAGATATTTTAAATAGCTCGAAGATTATCACACGAAAGAGACCTTTACACGCAAAAGGAAAGTCCACACCGAAGCAACGCGTGGCTGTTGACCGAATAACCAAGCCCGGCTCCTTGAGCCTCGACGGTCACCGAGCGTCGGTCCTAAGTGCGTTTCTGTCTTGCAGATGTTGAAGAGGGCGAACGTCAGCCTCACCATCGCAGGCGCAGCCTTGGCTGAGGCCCCACCACAAGGCTGATCCGTGGGTCCATCATCGAGAACCAGCCGAGACGAGAGCCATCGATCGAGCCTAGATGTCGTACCAGATCAACAAGCTTTTAGGCGACGACTTGTTGTACCTTCAACGTTGATAAGTCCTCCACCCGTCATTGTTCATCCTTCGGCGTTATTGGAGGTTCCATTGAAATTACTGATAATTGATCAGCCATCATCCACGCACGGAGAGGGAAGAAAGGGACAAGAAAAAGGACACAGTGGACTCTCCTTCAATAGCACGTATTTGCTCTTATCGTTGTTGTTGCAGAAAAGGCCAAAAGGTCGGAGTACACATAAGAAATAAAAGTGTCCTTCGATGACCCAAGGTGAAGGACCGGATTGAAGCCCTTCATGGGAAGCTCGATCATTGAAGAACCCAAGAAGGACAGTATGTTTGTATATGCGCCTTGTTACTTTAATCCTTCGTTACTTTTGATTTGTTGGCAGCTTTTTTTTTTGGCGTTTTTCACAGGTTACTCAGCCACAATTCAGCAAGATCAATAATGCTCAAACTCCTCGCTGACACTTCGAGAAGCCTGGATATTTCATGGACATCATCCGACGTGTCCACCGAGTACGTATGAAAAATCGTTCGGTGAGTTTTCAAGAGACGTCAAGTGATATTCATAGTAAACCGAGTCCCTGCGAGAAGCCATAGTAAACCGAGTTGCCGCGAGACGCCATACGAGCTTGTCCGATCCCGATTCGAAACGGGAAATGAGTCAACGGATATTCGAATTAGGTAACGCAATATTATCTAATTTTGATTTGTTGATATTATTCCAATTTTGAATCAATCATAGATTTAGAAAACCAATTCAAATTAGGGATCATGTCCCAACCGACAATGTACAGATTTGAATTAATCTCAACATTGAGATTTTGTCTCGATGACCCAGGAATCGAGATATCTAATCTTAATCACTAGTTTTGATTCCTCGATTCAATTTGTTATCAAATTTGAATAGAAAAATATTTTCAAAATCATGCATATCTTTATTTGCATATTTGATTGATTGTTTCATTATTTAAAAAAAAAAAAGATTTAAAAAGGTAAGGTTTATTAGAAATCTTATCTCGAAAATTCAATTGCTTTAGATAGATAAGATTTCTTAAAAATCTTGTGTCATAGGATAGACACTCATTTAGGAAGATACGATTTATCTAATAGAATTGGTGCATTAAATTTAATTTGCATATTAGATATGGATTGCATCTTCATTTAGATAGATAATTGCATCTTAAAACATTTAGATTTAGGATAAAAGAATTCCTAGATAATTTTAGGATTTAATTCAAATTATTTCCTAGACATTTCGGATAGTTTTAATTTCATTAATAATTAATTCCGAAATTCATTCAAAAATACCAAAAATATCTTGTGCATATGCATTCATATAATTTAAAATATTCCATGTCATGCATCTAGATAATGTATTTTATTTTATATGCACGTCATATAGGTTAGAACTATAATCGTCATGTCATATAGTTTTCTATGCCATGTCACCAATTGCATGCCACATCATTCGCATGTCACATAATTGCCATGTCATTATACCACGTCATCCGCATGCATGCCATGTCGTTTGCTACGTCATTTATAATGCCATGTCATCGTATGGCCATGTCCTCATTCGCATGTCTAGGTTCATTAACCTAGTTTACCTGTTTAAGTCATTTAGCCTAATGTTGCATGTCACTTAGGTTAGATTCATGACATTTTCACATGCCATCCACACTAGGTTAATTTAGTCAATTTGCATGTAATCTAATTAGAGTTGCATTGTCATCCTAGTTAGCCTCATTTTCGCATGTCATTAGAGTTAGGACATTTTAATAAATGTTTGCATGTCGTTTCATATCATCTTAGAGTAATTGCATATATGCATTGCATTTCATTTGCATCTTCACTTAAATAAATGAAAACCTATAAAAATCTTGTATTAGACTAAGTCTTACGCTTGGGAGATAAGCGTTAGGGTTTAGGCTGCAGCGTCCAGGTATGTTCCCTTTTCTTTAATCTTGCAATTTATTTAATGCTTTGACTATTGAGTGTTAAATAATGTTTGCGCATCCACATGATCATCCCACATGTTAGGACTTTAGATTAAAATTAATCCAAGTTGCCTGCGTAAATGTTTTTAATAAAACGAAAGGTACCGAAAGGGCATTAATAGAAATATTAGCGTAACCAAGTCCCCGAACTCATTGATCTCTAGTTCGTAGGAATAAGGTATTTCTTCCCATAAAATGATTAGTGACGACTCCAATTTGAAAATCTTTTGCATATTAATTAGTTGAACCATAAGTTGCGAATTGGTAGAGTTTGGGAGAGCTCGAGCTAGGTTAGTTAATTTAATTAACTTAGTAATCCATTAGCCTAGAAATTTATTTTTTAGGTTGCGACATTGTACACCGAAAAGAGATTACCAACTAAGAAAACATATTTTAATTTAGAACAAATAGTTGACAATTACATGCATTTACTTGAAAAAAGAAGAGAAGAGAAGGAAAATGGGTGGAAATTACCCAATAAATACTAAAATCTATTGTATTAATACTAATTCAGTTATGTACTTTCCAATTTTGCTAATTTAGTTCTAAACCTTTGTGCGAAATTTCGATGTAGGCTTTTTCCATCCAATTTTTGCCGGAAATCGTCGAATGAGGCGGCCAATCATCGCCAGCCGTCCTACGTGGCATACCGGCACGGCAACAATTTTCGACGGAAATTTGCCGGAGGTACTATATTTGAATTTCGTGCAATTTTTCCCGAAATGATATTTTAGGGATATTTTTTTTTTTCCTTATTTGGGTTTATAAGTAGGAGGGGAATTGGTGGAGATCATTTTAAAAACGATTTTCCTTGAAATATCACAGAATCCCTTCCTCTTTTTTGTTTCCTTTTTCGTGGCTATATTACTAGGAAGTAGGAAGTAACGGTGCTGTTCTCCTAGCGTTACCCAATGTAAATATTGCAATCTCCTTTCACCGTTATCCTTACTTTTTTTTAATAAATGAACTTTACGTCAAGGGTTTTTAATTTCGTCTTCTTTCTTTTCTTCTGATCCGATTTCATTTCTCTTCCGTTTCTTTCATTCTCACTTAAACTACTTTTAACACTATTTTTCTCTTTTACAGCAATAGACGTCTAAGACTCTTTGAGCACCCGATCAATCCTCATCGGGTGGGACAATCCTTCCATCCTAAGCACACCGTGATATGCAAGAGTAGTGATTCGAAATTAGGTTTACAACAGAGGCGGACGTTCTCGACGTAGTAAAAGAATGATAGAGTATGTTGTGCTAACAACTCACACCTCTCCTTAAATAGGCAAGTTTTCGAAATGGCAAGCATTGAGAAGTTTTGTGAGCCTACTACTGCTGTAAAAGTTATGCTAGTAAAGCTCATAAAATTCTGTATTAGCTCACAAATCTGTAACAAGGAATTCAAATTCCTAAAAAATTTAGACGAGACTGCTCCGGTTAAGCTTTGTTCGACTTCAAAGTGGACAGTAAACAGATGAACAGCAGGAGGACATGATTTTGATGTCGGATTCATACTAGCGCACGTCGCGTGGTATGCTCGTCGCCGTTGCGCGAAGTACCGATCCTCAAGCAATATCTTCTCGGTTCGAAATTCCAAGAGCGGGACCATATATATCATCATGCGTATCCAGATTTCAGGAGAGGGCATCTATGGAGTTGGTTGGTCACAGCATGACACGGTGACAAGATGTTCTTCGATGACTTCCATCTCCATCTCCAACCATTAGGACTCGCCATACGAGGATTGGTTGGTCTCCAGGTCCCAGTTTCCATGTGCTCATCAATCAACGCCATGCGAAACTCCATGACAGACCATTTCATTTTCTTCCCAGCTCAACCACCATGTTGACCTCGACTTCCAAGTCCAGGATATTGCAGTTGCATCGGCATTTTATGCAAGAGGACAAGGAAGACCGTGCATCAGCAAAGTTGGCAAGGGCTTTTTCCTTTCTGTATTCTTCCCTTACTTGTTTCTGTCCTTCGCGAGACCGACGCCTTCCGGGTTCTTCGGTCTGCGACTCGACGTCTGGGACAAGTCATTGGAGAGCTTTCAGTTTGCAAACTTCAGACGAGAGCCGGTGAAAGCGCCGCGACTCTGTGCCCTTTCAAGAAGGTAACGATGAACGTGTCAAGGACTTGAAAGCTCAAGTCGTTGGTGCTTGAAGCGATGAAGATCTTGTCCTTCTGTTCTTTTTGACTGCGGAGTGTTTGGCAAGTGATTCCTGATTCTTTTGACATGGCTAAAAGGGAATTGTTCAATCCATTGTTCCAGTTGAACACTTTACTGGTGAAGGTTTGCTACGCACGGGCACTCTTAATATAATGTCATTTAGCAATTTTTCCTCCCATATAGGTAACACTTTTAAACAAATACAATATATAGATAAAGAGGGCAATATCTAATATATTCGATTTTGGACCATAGTTAATTAATATTATTTGCTAATAGATCACAGTCCGTGATGTGAGGGATAGCTTCGAAACTAACTAAATTTCGAGGTGAATTGTATAAATGAGCACGAACACAAAAGCAAGAATAACTTCAGAGTAGATCTTGTATTATCCGAAATGGGGGAAAAGTGTCGAAAAAATCTTAAATCTATTGCATTGGTGCCAATTCAGTCCTAAACCTTTTACATTGGTGTCAATTCACTTCTAAACCTTTTGCATTTATGTCAATTGAGTCAATCCTGTCAATTTTAAGTCGGAAATTCGCTGATGTGGACATCGGTTGTCCTACGTGGCACGGCTGGAGTTGACGTGGACATTTTTTTAATATTATTTTAATATTATTAAATATTTTAAATATTTTTTTTTGGTTTTTTCTTCTTTTTCTTTTCTCTCAATCATTAAAAAAATATCCACATCAGCGCCAGCCGTGCCACGTAGGACAACCAACGTTCACGTCAACGAATTTCAGGCCAAAATTGGCCGGATTGACTCAATGCAAGAGGTTTAGGACTGAATTGGCACTAATGAAAAAGGTTTAAAACTGAATTGGCACCAATAAAAGGTTTAGGTCCGGGCGCCCGGCCAGTTGGAGAAGAGGATCTCGGAGCGAGTGCCCCAGAAGGTCATGTGCGTCGTCATCGTCATCATCTTGCAGTGGTGGGGCATCGCCATCGTCCCGTTCATGCCGGGCATGTGGCCGTCATTCATGCCTTCCACGGGCGGAGCTTGAGCTGTGAGAACGAGGACGCGAATTAGGGTTTCGTACCGCAGAGGGAAGGACATTATTGCTAAAGGACATTATTATTTCGCGAGCAATACCTTTTCTGCGCTTAAACGGCAATAACACCTTGAAAGTTCCTAACCAAATTTCATCACGCGTCATTGTTGTTGAAAGAACAAAAGAATTTATCGTGTATCTCAAGTTTTTCCAACCTCTTTATTCGAAATTCATTTGCACATAAACAATTTCAAGTGACCCGATAAAATTATCGGTTAAACATTTAGGTAATTTGGTCACATTTGTACACTTAGGTAGAATAGATCGCATTGCTCGTCGAACTTTACAGTAATTTGTTTAGTTGTTTTAGCTAGTCTTGGTATATGCACGTGAGCTAACTATCTCACTCGTAGACCCCCAAAATCGACCGTCTCAGTCGGGGCCATGTTCACCGTTGATTGCTCTGCATGTTCTCTCAAGCAGCATTCTCTTGGAATCTAGTTTACAACCACTCTTTCTTTCGTTGGACAAAGCCAAAACATCACCATTTCCAGCTCCTGTGGTTCAAAAGTCCATGTTGACCTTGACTTCAAAGTCTGGGATATTACAGTTGCATTGGCATCTTATGGAGAGGACGAGGTTAGCAAAGTCGCGAGTCTTCTGCTTCCGTCCTTTGCGAGACGACGCCTTCCGCGTCCTTCGGACACTATCCAACTTCTGGGACAAGTTATCGGAGAGATCTCAGTTTCCAAACTTTAGACTAGAGCCAGCGAAATTATTCGAGGCAAAAGTGAACGGGTCGAGGACTTCGACGCTCAAGTCGTTGGTGCTCGAAGAGGCCTTCCGTTCCGTGTCCTTCCGCCAAATCATATCACCCCATGCCGATGGTGGACTTGCGGTGCAATCTTATGACCTTTTTGACTGCACAGACTTTGACCATGCAATTCTATTATGACACATTTACCATAAGTTAAGTTCCGCCTCACGAAAAAAATTCCAAACAGGTAAATCCATAACATATTTACTTCAAATTAAATATTTCGTTTTACAAAATATTTCAATTAGTACTCCCCATGAATTTTTTTTTCCTAACTGATTTTCTTCACACAGAAAATATCAAATTTGCATCCCTGATCTGACGTTTAAAACCATCCATCAAAATACATACGGTGTCGTCGCACGCAAATTTTCACGTTGAGTTTATGGTTTTTCATGTCAGATCTGTCTTGCAATTGTCTGGCATGGGTTTTGACCCCCGTGCATTTAACAAAATATTGGACAAGATACTAACGAATGAGGGTAGATTGGAATTGGGAACTGAATTTTTTTATGAGACAAAAATTAACGATTTTGGATTTTTTTACACGAAAATTAATTTTTGAAAAATGAATCATGAAAGTCCTAATTTGAGATTATTTATGAGACGGGAATTAATTTGACATAATTGTGTCATAAATAGTGGTTTCGGAGTAAATATGTGTACGCCTCGTCGCCTGGGTCGTGCGACCCTAGGCGGCCTCGGCCGACTACCGTCGGCGCCAGATCTAGCTCGCCGGGAGGCCCGAGCCCTAAGATTTGACCTTTTTTTCTAAGAAAAAAATATAATGCAGCAAAGTCTCTTTGCAAAATTTTCTCTTGTCAAACACTATTTAGCCTAAAGTTGCTTTTCAAAGGATTTTTACCAAACATCATTTATATTTTCCCAAAATTTTTTGGACCAAAGACATTTGCATTTCCCAAAGCCCATTTCTAAAACCGTATAACTGAGCCAAACGCACTCTTCTTCTCTAACCTTAGAGCACTTTGAGACACCTAAACCCAGCCCTCCAAGAAGGGTCCACGAGCAAACGGGTTGTCGGACAAATTTCACATCCGTACCTCGGAACCACGCGGTCCACACATCTAGTGGTGGCCACGGGCTGGTTTGGGTCCGGAACCAGCCCGAGTCAAAATTGGAATCGGCCCGTGGCATACGGGCCCGGTTCTGGTTCTCCCAAATCATGAATCGACCCGGAACCGCCGATTCCGAACAGGCGAACCGTGAAAAAAAAAGGGCATAAAAAAAATAATTTACGATCCGGCCCTAACCGACTGTTCCCGAAAGGTGGCCACCACTGCACACATCCACTCTCATATCTCCCTCTTCCTTTCTCTCTCCTACTTTGCTTTTGGCAGCAGAATTCGGTTCTTGTGGCGGTCGTTCGAAGCGATGGGAATGGAATCGAGGTCATGTCAGTGTCCACAGATGCCCCGCCAGTACCCTCCATCTCCTCGAATTCCTTAGCCATCATACGACAATGGCGTGCTTTGAACAGAGGATGTTCTTTCTGATGAAAGGAAGATGATCGATGATATAAAAAAAAAATCCGATTCGAATTCGTTTCTAATCTTTAGATCAGATCCTCCTCTTCCAAATGGTATCATTTTAATTGGTTTCGTTTCGCATTCAAGACGGAGAGAACGAAGTTGCGCGAGAAATTTATGATAGATTTCAAAATGACGAAGAAAGCTCTGCGTAAAGAAGGATTATATGGAATTCCAGCAAAATATAGCAGCAGTCGGTTATGCAGCAAGCTATACATGAAACAAAGACAGCAAGAAGAAGAAAAAAGCTGCACTAAATCTTTATCATCACACGTATCTTCATTCCACGGCTTATTATCATCATCAGATTCAATCCATATCACCTCTAAATTCTCACCACCCACCTCACCCCCGCCACGAATCAGCAGCTCATCGGAGGTAGATCGGCGCTGCCCTTCCCCGCGTGCTGCCCGCCCGCCTCCTCCGGCTTCCCGAACGCCCCCCCGCTCGCGAACGCCAGGAACCCCACCGCGTGCCCGGCGACCGCCGCGAGGAACACGCCGCCGTTGAAGGACATGAGCGCGAGCATCGCCAGGTACGCGAGCCCCATGCGCAGCGCGTGCAGCAGAGACCGGAGGACGCCGGCGGCGACCCCGGGCTTGGCCTGGAGGAGGAGGCGGCTGCGGTGGGAGAGCCACTCGACGAGGACGCAGAGGGCGAAGACGAAGACGAGGGCGAGGGCGTACATGCCGGTCCGGGTGCCCGGCCAGCCGGAGAAGAGGATCTCGGAGTGCGTGCCCCAGAAGAAGGTCATGTGCATCATCATCATCTTGTGGTGGTGGGGGGGCGGCGGCGTCGTCGTCCCGTTCATGCCGGGCATGTGGCCGTCGTTCATGCCTTCCATGGTCGGAGGCTCGGAGCTTTAGCGGTGAGAAACGGGACGGGAATTTAGGGTTACGAGTTAGGGGATAAGGGAATCGTTGTGTTCGAGGAGGTTGTGTGGTTTTGGGGAGGTGTGATCGTACAGAAGAGGGAAGACTGTACTGATAATATTATTTCTCGTGTAGTACCTTTTCTCCCTAAAACGGCAATAACCCGTCGAAAGTTTCGAACAACATTTCCCGATCACCCGACGAGAACGTAGCCACGTATGAAAAGATCATAAAAAGAAAAACATCTCTCAAGAAATTCCCTTCAATATTCGCATTTCGTATTCCTATGAACAATTTCAAGTAACGTGATAAAGTACTGCATAGTATCTAAATACTCATATCACATTTATCGTATTTAACTAGAATCGTTCACTATACTTTCTGAACCGACTTCATACTCTTGATTTTTTTTTTATATAAGTTTTAGGAAAAATTTCAATTAAAGGCCTGAAGTGCCATCATTTCTTAAATAAGGACATGAAGTGGACCTTGTTTCAAATAATGGCGTAAGTTCTCAATTGTTTCAAAGAACGGCTTGGCCAAAGGGCATTTTCGTCTTTTACTTTTATGAAGTTTTTTCTTTTTGCCTTTTCTTTTCTGTTTTTCTTTTTTCTTTTTCCTCTCCCCTCTCCTCCCGCCATCGCCGGCCTCAGGCAATGGAACTCGCGATGGTGTTCGATGCTCACGGCGGTGAGCAAAAACCGCCTCTGATTGTCAGGTCTCAATACCCATCTCAATCTCTTCACTCGTCCTTTTTTTTTTTGTCGGAAACTCGTCCTTGACTTTCCTCATTCTTTTGGGTTTGATTTTAATTTTACACCCAATGCATAAAAGAACTTTCTCGGCTTCTTCACTCCTCTGCAATCTTTTTTTTTGCCCTTCTGTTCGTATGTTCTTGCTTTGTCCCCCATGAATTGCTTGAGCTATATATGCGTTGAAGAACCGCCTTGCCCACCTGTCTTCCAAGCTGTGAGCCTCAACGTCAGCCACCTCGAGTCCACCGCCGTGAGCACCGAACACTACCACAAGCTCCATTGCCGGCGATGGCCTGGGGAGCGGAGGGAAAAAAGAAAAAAGAAAAACAGAAAAGAAAAGGCAGAAAGAAAAATAGAAAAAGAAAAAAATTCAAAAAAATAAAGGACGAAAATGCCCTTCGGCTAGGCCTTTCTTTGAAACAATTTGAGCATTTCATGTTTTTATTTGAAACAAAGTTCACTTCATGCCCTTATTGAAGAAAATGAACGCACTTCAGGCCCTTATTTGAAATTTTCATTAAGTTTTATAAACCACAATATTCCAAAATTTTCGACTTAGCTGGTACTTAATAGGTTCATGCACACTGTCTTGTCCACGTATGTCATTCAGGGCTCTGTTGATAGAGTAATGCGTGTGGCTTTCAAGGTCACGTTGGATGGGGCATGCCGAGATTCGAACATGAAACCTACCACGTTTACTCACTCGATATAGTTATCTCCAACATTTTTCTTCCCATAGAAAAAGTGATGAAAAGGACTATTTCAATAAATTCTCATAGAACGAGTTTAAAGTAAACGATGGTGATGATCAATTTCTTGCTCTTAAAAGTTTCAAAAAGCTTCGACCAAAAAAAAAGTTTCAAAAAGCATTTGAAAATTAAGAAAAGTATTGAGCCTCTGCAACACGGTGCGACACATGGGTTGTGAAGCCGTATACACCATATTTCGGATGAGCTTTGCTAGCATAACAGTCTTTGGTTAACTGTGAAAATAACAATATATTGTGGACAAAAAATTCTTGAAAGAGTGGATCCCACAATAATTTTAATTATTTGTTATTTGTTTTATTATGGCCCAAAACATGCTATTAATCTCATAGTTGAGTAAGAACAGTCATGTAATCATTTTTTTTTCTTTCGGGATGCTCTTAGGCTCAGTTTGTTTCGCGAAAAGTAAATGATTTGAAAATTATTTTCCTAAAAGTGATGGCTTGTATCGCTTGAAATAATTTGTCAACGATTTTTTTTTATCATTAACATTAACAATGAAAAGACTTTTCATTTTTTTCTATTTTTGTAAGCGATACAATTGATCATATTATTTATTTTTCTCCAAATAGACAGAGCCTTGATTTGCATGTCTTTTGTTTTTCCTTTCACATTCTTCTAGGTCTTCTCCTGCCCCTTCTAGTCATAGCACGAGCCTGCATCACTTGATCACACCTTCTCAGCTAGGAAGCACCGACACTCTCCGAGAGCCTTCGTGTCGTGTCTTGTCTGACATTCTCCTACACTCCGACATGCGATCGACACGTGGTCAGCGCTCCAGACACGGCAGGGACATGTGAGTCCAACATCCCGACACGCCATTTCTACCATCACGGGGTCAATTTTAAACATTTCCAATAAATTAGGGGTCAAAAAGTAAATTTTATCAAAATTATATATGCTTAAGTTATATATCCAGCCACCCCAAAATCCAGCCAAAAAAAAAATCTAATCATGAATCCCTAACAGAAGAAGAAGAAGAAACTCACTGCTGATATTTATATATATATAATATACAACGTGTCCCAACATGTCGAAATTCTCTATTTTTTAGAAATGAAGTGTCGGCGTGTCGTGTCGTGTTGTGTCGCGTGTCGGTGTTAGTGCTACTTAGCTTCTCAGCAGGTCATACGATAAGATCTTCCTCCAGGTCGACCAAATCTTGTCCTCCATTGAATCGACCATTATTTTTTCTTGAATACAATCATGAAAAATTATCAAAAAAATCTCAAATATAATTTAATCCTAAACCTTTTCACGATGTCATACAGGCCAATTTCAACAGAAAATCGCTGGCATGAACGCCGACCATCTTACATGGCATGGTCGACGTTGACGTGAATAATTGCATTTATAAAAAATTTCTTTTGAAAAGAAAAAAAATCAAGAATTTTTTTAGGAAAACAGGAAAAATTGTCTACTTCAGCATCGGTCGTGCCACGTAAGACAACCAACGCCCACGTCAGTGATTTCCTGCTAAAATTGGCCAAAAATACTATATTGACAAATCATTAAAAGCTTCACGACTAAATTGGCCAAATTGAAAAGCTTATGATTAAATCGACATCCGCACAATAGATTTAAGACTTTTTTCGTAATTATCCCATCATTGTCGTCAATAACCGAGTTTCGGTTTTCAAAACCAAGCATTCTTAGTTAACATTATAGTAGTTCATAGATTAATCAGGGCTTGCGTTCGTAGCTCACAAAAGGTCATGGCACCGCATATTGTTATTTAATACTGTTACTCCATTCCGAAACAAATGCGATCAGGATCAAACCAACCTCGTTGACTCTAATTAGCTGATTTCGTGATTAATTAGAGAGGAAACTCAATGCAGGACGATTCACGCGTCATTTGCCAAGTGACCTGACCACTTGATACCGAAAGCCATGAAAAATTCCAAATAAAGACTTAAAGTGCTCTTATATTCTTAAATAATTGGCTGAAGTGGACATGTAAATCTCAAAGAAGGGTCCGACTTCTCCGTCCAGCCAAATCTTCGTATCTTTATTTGAAATTGTTCTCGAAAGCCATGATCCTTCCATGTTCATGGAACTCAACGTAATGTGGGGTCGATCCGAAATTAAGTATTCCCTTGTCAATGTCGATCAGTCATCGATCAATGTTGAACCTTCCAAGTGCCATTGTCACATCACGACAAAGATTCGACTTCGTTTTGGGTCGTAATCATAGTCATTTTCATCTTCTCATATCAATCTTGAGCCGCATGAAGCGGTGGGAATCTCCTTCTCCGGGAAAGAACCTCATACAAGCGATCGAATTGGGAGGTACAAAAGTTTCATTTTCGTGTGTCGTAATCAGCCATCTAAGGGCGAGCATGGCAACACTTCTGCTTCAGAAATTAATTTCTGGCAAGAAATTGATTTTTCTACTTCTACTGAGAAGCAGAAATTGATTTTTCTACTTCTGCTGAGAAGCAGAAATTGATTTTTCTACTTCTGCTCCAAAAATTGATTTCTCTACTTTTGCTCCAAAAATTGATTTCTGATCAAAGAAATTCATTTGGTAACGGTTGAAACTTTTTACCTCTGAAATATTATTAACACAAAATCTTCTATAACGAATTATTATCGGAGGCCGAAAAATTTATACTTCATTTTTATTTTTTTATTAAAAATATTATTTACTTTTTAATAATAAAAAATTATTATTTATATTTTACTCCGGAAGCCGAAGATGGCGACTCGGCGGCGGCGGCCGGCAATGGTTGGCGGCGAGCTGGGGCGGCGGGCGGAGGCGGTTGGCGAGGGGGCGGCAGTTGGCGGGGGACGGCGGTTGGCCGGGGGACGGTGGTTGGCGGCGGAGGTCGGAGGTGGTGGTGGGTGGTGGTCAGCGGCGGCCGGTGGGGGGCGGCGGTGTGCGACGGTGGTCGGCGGCTGCTGGTGGGGGGCGGCGGAGTGTGACGGTGGTCGGCGGCGGCGGCAGGAGGGGGTCAGCGGTGGTCGGCGGCGACGGTCGGCGGAGGTTGGTGGTTGGCGACGGTGGATGTGTGATTGGGCGAGAGAGGAGTAATGAAAAGAGGGTGAGAGCGTAATGAAAAGAGGGTGAGGCGAAAAGTACTTCTTGAGTTGAGAAGCAAGTTTTTTTAACTTCTCAAATTGGGGGAAAAACAACTTCAGAAGTGAAAATTCACTTCGAAAGTAGAAATTTCTTTCATAAGTAAATTTTTTTTTGCCAAACGGATTTTTGCTTCAGAAGTTGCATTATCAAACGGATTTACGATCCAGAAGCACTTCTAGAGCAGAAATTCACTTCTAAAAGTGTTACCATGAGCACCCTAAGAGACCATGGGAGAGGTGAATAATCTTTAAGGCCTCTCCCAACGTTGTAGCCAAGTGTCAAAAATCGATGGAATCGATGCTTCTTCCTCTTTTAGGAAGAAGAGCAAATGAATCCGGCCAATTCTGAATTTTGAAGGACCGTGTGTTAGAGCAAGTTGGGTTGAGGTATATACCCGTAAGCGCGGAGAAAATTCATCTTCTCTTTCAAGACTTTCTTCTTGATTGAGACCCATTTTCTGTGCTTATAAGCATGTCACATTAGAGATAATCGATGGGCGGGCAAAAGAATAATATCTCAGAATCACGAGGAACGGGCAAGTTTGGCTCGGGTCTAACAGGGTCATGCCAGCCCTTATAGCTGTATGTGCTTATTCAGGCCTGCTCGAAACTGCCTTCGGACTGGGATTTGTTTGGTTTGGCTCGGATTTAATAGGGTCAAGCCGGGCCTTATAACTATATGCGCTTATTCAGGCTTGTCCAAAACTTCCTTCAGGCTAGGATAAGGCGGTTTGGCTCAGGTCGAACATGGTCACGCCGGATCTTATAACTATATGAGCTTGATTAGGCCGGTCCAAAATTGCCTTCGGGCTATGATCAGGCCCCATGGGCTGCTGGGCCGTGATCGGAAAGATGCCATGTCATTTATTTTTTACGTGGAGCATCAATTGTAGTCTGTATAGTTATATACACACTGTACAGCCATCTAATACCAAATCAAAGTCAATTCAACAGTTCATCGCGGGAAGATTCGTGGACGAGACCAGGTTTTTTTTTTTTTGGGGGGGGGGGGGGGGGGTGGGGTTTGGGATGCAAATTTCATCCACTTAGAAGGCATATCTCTGAGTTGGTATTAGATGTCAAGTGTCATCCACGCTTCCTAAACATTGGATTAACATGCAATGTCATCCATGAGTATTTAATTCTTTGGATATGCTTTGATTATTCCAAAAGCTTTAATTTAGTCATTTTGGTTAACAAAACAAGAGAGAAGTCCACCACAAGCCTTTAAACTATCGCGAAATGTGCAATTTAATTCATAAACTGCTAATTTGTTCAATTCAATCTCTCGATATGAGAAAGTCAAATCTAGCATTCAGTACTATTCGCATGTTTCCATAATTACATTATTACGCAGATTTTATAAAATCATTTCATTTCAATCGGTTTCCTAAATCAACAAAAGATACGCTATCTTTTTAATTTATTTTTTTTGCCTTTTTGATCTTCATACATATCACGATAAATAATCTAAAGTTTATTTTAGCTTATAATCTTTATAATAGTATAAGAAGAACATTACTTAGAATTGTATTTGGTCGGTATTCCCGTGATATAGATTCTTTTTTATTATTATTATAGATTCTCATATATATTAATATAAATCTCGTTCTTAATTTTTTCAGATACATAAATTTTTTGAACTTTTGCACTCCATATTTTCTTAATTAATTTTTGTTAAATCCACGTGCTTTATTTGTTTATGGACGTATTTTTTTGGGAAATTCCAAATAAGAGCCTGAAGTGCCCTCGTTTTCTCAAATAAGAGCATGAAGTGGACCTTATTTCAAATAAAAGCATGAAGTGCTCAAATTATTTCGAAGAAGGGCCTGGCTGAAGGGCATTTTCGTCTTTTACTTCTTTTGATTTTTATTTTCTTTTTCTATTTTCCTTTTTGTCATTTTTTTTTATTTTTTCTCCCCTCCCCTCCCGTTCCCTAGCCATCGCCGGCATCAGGCCGCACTTGCCTGGGTGACATCGGGTTACCCTCGCCTGCCCAAGCGACCCAGGCGTAGGGCTACCTCGCCTGACGCCGGCCCGGGTTGTCATGCCCCGACTTTCGGGCACGCGACAACCTTGCCAAACGTCTCAGGTCAAAGGGACGACATCCCAGGCATGTCGTTGACCCATTCATTTTATCTTGTAATTAAGCGCACGCGGAATGACAACAACCCAGACAGAAATAATAATAGGGATAGAAAAGCAGGAAGTCACAACAACCAGCATTAGCAGGCTCAGCAAAAGATTTCTTTCATTAATAGATATTCATTAACCCTAAGGAAGCTGCAGAATCTACAAGCCCATCTTCAGGGCTGCTCCCTACGACCGTCAAAAAGGTACAGGGTCAGGACAGGGTTAACCCAAAAGCTCCATCAAAAGGAGGCTCCTCCACTACGCCCACTTAGACTAAACTAGTCTGCTCCCATCGCTAAGGGCCTGAAAACATTTAACAACAACGGGTGAGATATAAAATATCTCTATGAGTCAACGCCTAAGTCCGACTAGGGCATTGATTCACTCAGGCGACCTAAACATGCAGAATAACGCGATAGAAGATCAACCATCAATCACACACAAACTTACCCCGCCTTGGCCCGCATAATACAGTAATATCACAAGGCCTTCAAACCACACAGACCAGGGCATGCAACTAGAACACTCATCACAGTCTCTCTTGCACAATGCAATACGCGTGTTCCATCTATTAATGCAAGAGATACTCCATTCTCGCCACAATATAGCCCGACCGCTAGTACTCTTTCGGCAGGACCAAGCGTCGTCCCACTCCGTTCCGGCGACGGCAACGGATAGCCTTCTGAGGACCCCCGAGACGGACATACCAGGTTTTCCTGTAAGGAAATTCGGTCCATCACAAGCTACGACCGGCATCCGATCAGTCATGTGATTCCGGCCTCGCTTGCATGAACTGTTGTTCAACCGAACTCCCGCTAGCACGGACATATCAGGTGACAAACCCAAGCCAACAAGGGTACCACCACGTCCCCAGTTACGTTAGGGTGACGTTAAACCATCGTGTGACCACACAAACACACTAGCCAACCTAACCAATTTATATCTTCAGAATTAGCCCAATACAATCACATTCACAATCATGCTCAAAACTCAGCTAACAGCCATTTTCATGCTCAAGTATGCAATTTGACTTCACACGAGGTCACATGAACGTGTATATTATCCATCAAACTTTGCATCTATAAAAGGGTGGTTAATCCTCCTAATTGAACATGTATGCACAATAACGTATACAGCAATCACCGGCAATCACCATACAATCACCCAATAATAGCTCACTAATCAGCCAATAATAATTAATCGAGTTCCACTTAATTCATTAGCCGACTCTAATCAATTGAGTCCACTTCGGTTAACGAGCCCGACAATTAATCAGTCTACTCAGCATCAGCTATTTAATTCGATCGCGAATAAATCAAGCAACTACAGTCAACTAGCCATAGTCAACTTGAATTACAACCAACTTAGACTAATTGTGGTCATTTAACCTAACCAGGGTTACTAACTTAACCAACCACGGTTACCTAACTAATTCACGATTAATACTAACTAATCTAATCATAAGTGCAATTAACGGCCTAATCAGAGATTAGGGGTTAACCCACAATGACAACCGGCGACGACAGCGACGGTGGCGAAACTCAGACGGTACACGGGCGTGACGGCGACGGGTCGAACGGTTGTTCACGGCGGCTCGGGGGCAAACGTCGGTTGTGGATAGAGGTGGACAGTGGCTGGGGCTCGGGTCAGCGGCGGCTCGCGGCCCAACTCACGGCGGCGACGACGCTGGGGTGGCTCGCGGGTGGAGGGAGGCGCGCGACTCGGTCAGTGATTCCCTGAAGACGGACGACGAGTAGAGGTCGCGGCGGCAGGGGCGACGGCGACCGGCGAGCTCGACAAAGGGTGGACGAAGGCGGCACGCGAATGACCAAGGGACGACGGGGCTGAGCAGCGCGGCGGCGGAGAGACCAGCGACGAGCAGGGGTCGCGGCAGAGGTTCAGGGGGGGTTGACAACGGCGACGGTGGTTCGTGGAAGGCAGGCGTCGCGGCTGAACAGAGGAGGAGGAGGACGCGGGTCCAGGGGGTGGCGATGGGCTGGCGGCTCGGCGAGCCGATGGCGCGAGGCGGTTGGAGGTGGTGGCAAGGTGTGGCGAGCTTGGCTGGCGGCGACGGAGAGAGGTGGTGGCGGTGAGGTGTGGTGGTGGTGCTGCCGAAGAAGAAGAAAGAAGAGAGGAAGAGGGGCGTCGGGGGTGGGGTGGTTGCGCGGTAGATGGAGGAAGGAGAGAGGAGAGAGAGAATGGGAGGAGAGAGAGATGTGAGAGAGTGGTGGGGAGTTGACAAGGGGGCCCACCATGGGTCAACTCACATTGAATTTTTTGTCCTGTAGTGCATAATATCTAAGGGCAGAGTGGTAATTTTGCGAAGGGTTCAGGTGCGAAGGGTCTCTGACCGACACTTCAGGGTTTACCATACCCTTTTCCAGATCAAATTAAAATTGCATCCAAATATTGTCCCTTAGACCTCAAAAATCAAAAATTATTTATTTTTACAAGCCTTGCAATTTCGAGGGAAAATTTTAAAAAAGGGCCCCAAGTCCCATCATTTTCTCAAATAAGGGCTTGAAGTTGACCTTGTTTCAAATAAGGGCCTGACCTCGCCGGCCGGCTGGCCGGCCAAATATTTCGGCCGATCAAGGGCATTTTTGTCAAAACATAATTTAACCTAATTTTTAGTTAAATTATATTGAAAGTTAAAAAAGTAAAAATAAAAAAAATAAAAAAAAAATAAAAAAGAGATACAAGTGGGAGGGGACCGGTGGGGTAACGGCCACAGGCGGGAGGGCAGCCCCCTCCCACTCGTGTCTTTATTTTTTTTTTACTTTTAAATTTTTTAATTTTTTTTGAAAAACGGAAAAAGGAAAAAACAAATAAATAATAAAAATAATAACAAAATATGAAATGACCAAAATGCCCTTACTAACTGGTGAATCGAACCCTTTTTTGAAACTGTTAAGGTCACTTTAGGCCCTTATTTGAAATAATATCTATTTCGGGCCCTTATTTGAAACAAGATCAACTTCATGCCCTTATTTGAGAAAATGAGAGGACTTGGGGCGCTTTTTTGAAATTTTCCCCAATTTCGGTAAGTCACAACTCTTCCCTCCTTAGGAAATTTCGTCCTCGAAATTAAAACAATACACGACTTCAAAAAGAAAAAGGTACCGGTTCTTCATAGCCTCCTCGCTTTCCCACGTTGCTCCCTCTGTTCCATGGTGTTGCCAAACCACCTTAACCAAAGGGATTGTCTTATTCCGCAGCACTCGTTATTTCTTGTCCTCGATCCTCATCGGACGTTGCACGTACGATACACGCTCATCCACTTCAATTTCTTTAAAACTCAATACATGAGCTAGATCAGGCTCATACTTCCTCAACATCGATACATGGAAAACGTCGTGCACTTGAGCAAATGTCGGCGGCAAAGCAAAGACGATATGCCAGATTCCCAATCCGCTCCAGAATCTCAAACGGCCCAACATACCTCGAGCTCAACTTTCCTATCCTACCAAAATGGGATGTCCCTCTCATAGGCGACACCTTCAGAAAGACGTGATCGCCCACCTAAAACTCCAACAGTCTGTGCCGCTTGTCGGCGTAACTCTTTTGACGGCTCTGGGCTGTCTTAAGCCTTTCTCTAATGACCTTGACAGCGTCTAATAACTGTTGCACCAACTTCAGACCAGTGATCTTCGTTTCACCAACCTTGTCCGAACAAACTGGCATTCTACAAGCCCTACCGTACAGCGCTTTGAAAGGTGCCATCTTGATACTCAGCTGATAACTGTTGTTGTAGGAAAACTCCACCAAAGGAAGTTGTTCCTCCCAACTTCCCTTAAAATTCAAAACACAAGCTCGCAACATGTCCCCAAGCATCTGAATTGTTCTTTCAGACTGGCCATCTGTCTTCGGATGATAGGCCGTACTGAACTGCAGCTTCGTTCCCAACACAGTCTGCAAACTTTTTCAAAACGTGACAGTGAACTTGGAATCACGATCCGAAGTGATCGTCACTGGCACTCCATGAAGATGTGCTATTTGTCGTACATAAAGCTCAGCATGCCTATCCAAAGCGAAGTCCTTTCACATGGCAATGAAATGCGCAGACTTTGTCAATCTGTCCACTACAATCCAAATAGAATCATTGCCTCTCTGACTCCTTGGCAAACCCATCACAAAGTCTATTGTGATATGCTCCCATTTCCATTCTGGGATCTTAAACGACTGCAGCAATTCACCAGGCTTACAATGCTGCGCTTTCACTTGCTGGCAGGTTAAACACTTCGCCATATGCTTGGCTATGTCTGCCTTCATGCCATTCCACCAGTAATACTACCTCAAGTTCTAATACATCTTTGTGCTCCCCGGATGGATACTATCGTTACTGAGACGGGCTACCAATAAGATCTCCTCCTTATCAGAAGCAAGACCCTTATGGTCATTGTCTCACTCAACTATATAGCCTTACTACGCTTCTGCTACGCACTCTGATCACATGTTTTCCTTAATTGCCACAACGTGCAATCAATTTTTTTTTTCTCAAGGTCATCACCGGTGCTAACAACTCACAAATTCATCTGGCAAACCCCACTAAACCATTTACTAATAACTTGCCATTGCCAAATCCACATGCCATGCCTGTGGTTTTGTTGGTTACGGTCCTCGCACACTACACACCCTACTACGATGCTACCGGGTCGCTGGCCGACTAGCTCGTGTGGGTTTTATCTCAATTCCAAATCTATCCTGATCACACAGTAGGGCCTCTCCGATTCACATTCGGAGGCACACACAAGCGTCGACTTTCACTAACTCCCCACCAGGCACTTCCACATCCTTGTCCATAGTACTTCAATCCACTCATCATTCTGTTACTCACCACTTCGATCTTAGAGATGCAATGCTATGCATTTTCAAAAATATTTTTCACTTTAAGAATCAACTTTAATGCAATAAACACGTGCAATGCATGATCATCCTCACCACTCTTTATACACCCTCACTTTCACATTAATCTTTATTAATCTAAACTTTCTAACTCCGCAAGCGACCATCACATCTCAAAGATCAATTGCCTAAGATCAATCTATAACCTCATGTCTGATCGTTGTCTAGATAAAACTCATATGCATTCAATCACACTGGCCCTTTGTCCAAACTTTCGTCATTCACTTTCTTGCGAACCTTTTCACATTCATATAACCAATCAGGACCATCAATTAAAGTCGATAACTAAAACCATTAGAATACAACACAAGTTCAAACTTATAATCAAGTACATATCCATAATTCAAACATATCCTTTTCTCGCGACTGCTCAAAACCAAATTACAACCGGAACATCCTACCGCAGACACTACACTATCCTTTAGTGGGGTCGATTCAGGTTGCCCTGCAGAGCGTTCCCTCGCAGTTATCCTCCTTGCGGCGGCGGCGTTTGCGCTCTCATTGGTCTTTGCAGGTAATCCCTCACTTGGTGGCTAAGCTGACCACACCTAAAGCAAGCTCCCGTCCTAAAAGGGCACGGGGCTGATCCATGCCTCCGACTACAGAGCCAACACACGTCATTGGGGCGGTATACCGACTTTCGTACCGCGTTCCTTCGGTTGGGCGGAATGGGATGCTTTCCTCCTATTATCGATCTCTTCCCAAACCGATGATTATCCCTTGCACAAGGCCCAAACCGCGATCCAAATGCGGCTACCCTTTCAGTCATGTTTCTCTCCACCAGCTGTGCCTTCTCATACAACTCATTATAATCCTTGAAATTCAGCGGCACCAGCTGATCCTTGATCCCGAGCTTCAATCCATCTCAAAATCTCCTTACCCTATTCACTAGGTCTTCGGTCATCCTTGGCATATACTTCGACAGCTCGGCGAACTTCGCCTCATACTAGTCCATAGATATCTGATTCTGTCGAAGACACAAGAACTCAACCATCTTCTGCTCTCGCGCACAGTCTAAAAAGTACTTTTCATAAAAGGCTTCGACGAAGGCATCCCATACCGGGACCATACCTTTAGGGCAGATCCTTCATCGCGTGGCTTCCCACCACGTGCTAGCGTTACCTTGCAGTTGGTAAACAGCTAGCGTCACCTTATCCTCTTCTGAGCATCTCGGCAAGGCAAATGCCTTCTCCAATTCCTTGATCCATGAGGTTGCAGCCTCTGGATCACCTGCTCCCGAAAACTTCGGTGGCTCAAGCTTTAGAAACTGCTCCGTCAACTTAAGCATTGGCTGTCCTCCATTCCCGTTTCCAGCCAACAGGTCTTCATACGAAGCGACAACAGCTTGGTTCCTAACTTGTTGTCCAACTATATCTCCTAAGGCCTCCAACGTCTACAAAATCCTGTCCACTCTGGGATACTCCTGAGATGCCCTTCCTCTAGGCACCATCGTAATACGATTGCTCATCCTATAGGTACCTTACGGGGCCCTGTTCACCCCAAAGCAACGCCTAATGAGAACTCAGGCCTACAGCCGAAAAGCCAAATAACAATCACATGCACTGGGTCTTAATCCTACTAACTATCCCAAAACCCAGTGCTCCTTATCACTCCAGGCCATGACCAGATGGATCAGGCTGACCTTGCTCTGATACCACAAAACGGGGATGTCACGCCCTGACTCTCGGGCACGCGATAACCTTGCCAAACGTCTCAGGTCAAAAGGACGACATCCCAGGCATGTCGTCGACCCATTCATTTTATCTTGCAATTAAGCGCATGCGGAATGACAACAACCCAGACAAAAATAATAACAGGGATAGAAAAGCAGGAAGTCACTACAACCAACATCAGTAGGCTCAGCAAAAGATTTCTTTCATTAATAGATATTCATTAACCCTAAGGAAGCTACAGAATCTACAAGCCCATCTTTAAGGCTGCTCCCTACGACCATCAAAAAGGGACCGGGTCAGGACAGGGTTAACCCTATGCCAAAAGCTCCATCAAAAAGGGCTCCTCCACTACGCTCACTCAGACCGAACTGGTCTGCTCCCATCGCTAAGGGTCTGAAAATATTTAACAATAACGGGTGAGATATAAAATATCTCTGTGAGTCAACGCCTAAGTCCGACTATGGCATTGATTCACTCAGGCGACCTAAATAGGCAGAATAAAGCGATAGAAGATCAACCATCAATCACACGCAAACTTACCCTGCCTTGGCCCGCACAATACAGTAATATCACTAGGAATTCAAACCACACAGACCAAGGCATGCAACCAGAACACTCATCACAGTCTCTCATGCACAATGCAACACGTGTGTTCCAGTTATTAATGCAAGAGATACTCCACTCTCGCCACAGTACATCCCAACCGCTAGTACTCTTCCGGCAGGATCGGGCGTCGTCCCACTCCGTTCCGGTGATGGCAACTGATAGCTTTCTCAGGACCCCCGAGATAGACATACCAGGTTTTCCTGTAAGGAACTTCGGTCCATCACAAGCTACGATCGGCATCCGATCAGTCGTGTGATTCTGGCCTAGCCGATACGAACTGTCATGTATCCAATATGCCGTGTGCATCTGAACTCCCGCTGGCACGGACATATCAGGTGACGAACCCAAGCTAACAAGGTACCGCCACGTCCCCAGTTACGTTAGGGTAACGTTAAACCATCGTGTGACCACATAAACACACCAGGCAACCAAGCCAGTTTATATCTTCAGAACTAGCCCAATGTAGTCACATTCACAATCATGCTCAAAATTCAGCTAACAGCCATTTTCATGCTCAAGTATGCAATTTGACTTCACACGAGGTCACATGAACATGCATATTATCCACCAGACTTTGCATCTATAAAATGATGGTTAATCCTCCTAATCGAACATGTATGCACAACAACGTATACAGCAATCACCAAACAATCACCCAATAATAGCTCACTAATCAACTAATAATAATTAATCGAGTTCAACTTAATTAATCAGCCGACTTTAATCCATTGAGTCCACTTCGGTTATCGAGCCCGACAATTAATCAGTCTACTCAGCATCATCTATTTAATTCGATCATGAATAAATCAAGCAACTACAACCAACTTAGACTAATTGTGGTCATTTAACCTAACCAGGGTTACTAACTTAACCGACCACAGTTACCTAACTAATCCACGATTAACACTAACTAATCTAATCATAAGTGCAATTAACGGCCTAATTAGATATTAGGGGTTAACTCACAATGACAATCGGGGACGACGGCTGCGGCGGCGACCGCGATGACGGCGGCAAAACTCGGACGGCACACGGGCGCGACAATGATAGGTCGGGCGGTTGTTCGGGGCGGCTCGGGGCGAACGGCGGCTGTGGACAGAGGTGGAAAGCGGCTGGGGCTTGGGTCGGTGGCTGCTCACGGCCCTGCTCATGGCAGCGACGACGCGGGGTGGCATGCGGGTAGAGGGAGGCGCGCGGCTCGGCAGGACTCGGGCAGCCGTTCCCGGACGACGGGCGACGAACAGAGGTCGTGGCGACGACTGTCGAGCTCGGCGAAGGGTGGACGAGGGCGGCATGCGACTGACCAGGGGGCGACGGGGCTGAGCAGTGCGACGGCAGAGAGACCAGCGACAAGCATGGGTCGCGGCGGAGGCTCTGTGGGGGTTAACGACGGTGGCGGTGGTTCGCGAAAGGCAGGCGTCGTGGCTGAACAGAGGAGGACGAGGACGCGGGTCCAGGGGGTAACGACGGGCTGGCTACTCGACACGCTGATGGTGTGAAGCGGCCGAAGGTGGTGGTAAGGCGCGTCGAGCTTGGCTGGCGGCGACGGAGAGAGGTGGTGGTGGCGAGGTGTGGCGGTGGTGCTGCCAAAGAACAAGAAAGAAGAGAGGAAGAGGGGCGTCGGGGTGGGGTGGTCGTGCGGCAGAGGGAGGAAGGAGAGAGGAGAGAGAGAAAGGGAGGATAGAGTGAGATTTGAGAGAGTGGGTGGGAGTTGAAAGGGGGGGCCCACCATGGGTCAACTCACGTTGAATTGTTTTTGTCCTGTAGTGCATAATATCCATGGGCATAGTGGTAATTTCGCGAAGGGTTTAGGCACGAACGGTCTCTAACTGACGCTTCAGGGTTTACCAAACCCTTTTCCAGATCAAATTAAAATTGCGTCCAAATATTGTCCCTTAGACCTCAAAAATCCAATATTATTTATTTTTACAAGCCTTGCAATTTCGGAATGTCACACGGGTGAAGGTAGCCCGACGCCGGCTCAGGTGAGGCCAGTGATGGCCTGGGCTGGGGAGAGGAGGGGAGGGGAGGGAGAAGGGTGAGGAGGAAAAAAAAATTCAAAAAAGTGAAGGGTAAAATGCCCTTCGGTTAGGTCATTCTTTAAAATAATTTGAGCACTTCAGGTTTTATTCGAAACAACATTCACTTTTTATGCATTATTTGAGAAAATAAAAGCACTTCGAGTCTTTTTTTTAAGGAACCCCCCCTCCGGCTTCCCTGGCGTTCGGGAAGCCGGAGGAGGCACATGCGATGAAGGCCACTGCGGATCTACCCTTGATGAGCTTCTGATTCGTGACGGGAGTGAGGTTTTTTTTTTCTTTTTCAAAGATCATGGAATAATATGATCTACATCTTTTTTTACGAAGCCGTTTAGTGCAGTTTTTCGCTTTTGCCTTGGTATCTTGTTTCATGGGACGGTTCGCCTTAATCGTAAGCGTAAGATGTCGCTTCGCATCAAGAATTATTCCGTCCGCGCTCATTTGGTAATCTGTTAACTCCTTGCCACTTTGATTATGGTCCTTTGACTCGAATCTTGGTGGCGGTAATTTCTGAATTCCACGACTAAGAGGGGAAAGGTGAATTGGTTGAAATAAATTCTCAGATTCATACACAAACTAACGAGAGGAGCGATCGATCTTATGAAGCAAACGGTTAAAGAGAAGATGAGTCGAGTATGTATACATCCCGGTAAACTTGAATCCTAGGCAAGCCACATACACCAATAGTAATGTTTAACGGGGCTCATCATAAATAAGGTTAGCCATCTTAAAAATTAGCTAAGTATCAAGAACAAGAGGAGGACATCGGGATCAGGATATCGATTGAAAGCCTTGGATGCCGAGGGACGGTTGAGCAGCCTAGTGTAGTGGTGGCCACGGATCGAAACCGGCTGGTTCCGGTTCACGAACCGGTAGTTCCGGTTCGTGGCCACGGATGAACTAGAATCGGAACCTTAAGGGGCGGTTCCGGGCCGGTTTCGGTTCAAAACAGAAATAGAACTGGCCGATTCCAGTTCCAATTTTCAAATTTAATTTTTAAATAATGAATTATGAAATGAAATAAAAAAATAAATTATGAAATTATGAAATAATAAATTATCAAATGTAAATTGTAATCAAATTAAAAATTATAATCAAATTTGGGGGGGGAAAAGGGAGGGGGAAGGGGCTTGAACTTAATGAATTATCATTAAGCACCTACATATCTTTTTGGAGATAGAAGAATCAAAGCCCATATAGTTCTTTTACCTTTGATAACCCCATACTTACTTCATCGTCAATCGACGCTACCCGTTTCTCTGGTTTCGGTACTGGTACCCGTGGTGGTGGTATCTCCATCATCGAAGAAATTGGCTTCATTGTTGCGATCCATCTCTTGTTGTCGATGTTGAGCCTTAGTCCAATCATCGACACAAGCTTGAGCCTCCACCGAATCCAGAGCTAATCTTGAACGTCGGTCGTCCAAAATATTGCCTTCAGCACTAAATGCTTGTTCAACCGCAATTGTTGAACAATGGGTTGCTAAAACCTGTCTTGCGATGAGAGTGAGAATTGGGAATTGGGTTGAATGCCTCTTCCACTACTCTAGAATTTTGAAATCTGTGCCGCCTTCGGATTCACTAAACTAAAAAAAAAGTGATTAAATAGGTCTCTATTTCGAAAATATTTTCTGTTGCTCCCTTTTATTTTTTTTGGCCTATTCATCAACATGTTGTACCTTCTACTAATTCTATCTACGTCCCCGCTTTGTACGTCACTAGGTTGGGAAGATCCACTATCACCTATAATATATCTATTAGAAAATTCTTTATACAATTCTATTATTGTGTTTTTAACTACTGTTTGTATAGTTCTAATATTTACCATTTGAATCAAATGTAAACTGTCATAATACGTATTCAAATCATCACATAAACCGTCTAATTTGGTATGTGGATCGAAAACACAAGCAACTAAATAAATAAAAGGAATTTCGATATAATAATGTAGCCATTTCGTTCGCATTGCCATAATAGTCGAACCTAATTGATCATCTTTTTCATTTTCTTAAAAAATACCAGCAATATTAACACACTCTATTAAAAATAAATGCGTAGTAGGATAATAAATACCGGATAAAGTATAAGTTGCATCATTAAAAACTTTTAAAAGATCTAATTTTTTTTTGGCAAATATCCCACTCTTGTGGGAATAAATTAATTTGAGAAATATTATTAGAAATAAATGTACATAATAAATATTTATATGCAAAAGATTGATTAAGCAATTCGTACTTAGAATTCCAACGAGTTGGAACATCTCTTGGAAATCTTTTGTCTTCTTCTATTTGCTTTACAAAATCTGCCCCATTCTTTTATAATTTGGGGATGTCTGCATAAAAACTGAATTGCTGTCTTTATTGGATTGAGAAAAACATTAAGAGTTTGTAAACCATCTTGTACACATAAATTTAAAACATGGCAAGCACATCTAATGTGAAAAAATTATTCACCAAAAGCAGGTTTACAAATCTTTTCTATCTCGGGAATTGAAGCGGTATTTGCCACGGCATTATCAAAACCAACTGAAAAAATTTTATTAACCAAAAAATATTCTTCTAAAACTTGCTTAATTATTCTATAAATATTAATTGCCGTATGCCTATCATCAAAAACTCGAAATGTAATAACACTTTTTTGAATGTTTTAATCATCGTCTATCCAATGACATGTAATACCTATATAAGAATGAGTTTGCTTAGGATCACTCCAAATGTCGCTACCTATATGCACACGTCCATTGAAATTCATAAAAAAAATATTCAAATCTTCTTTTTCTCTTTTATAAATATCAAAAAGTTGGCATTTAGTATTTCTTGAAACAGGTTTTGCTTGTGGAGTACTTGCAGTTTGTATAAAATGATTAAAACTAACTTTTTCACCAAAATTAAACAATAAATGTTCAACGGCAGCAAATCTAGCTAATTCTTCTTTATAAACTTTTTCATTGTAACGAAATAAAGGAGAAGTGTTAAGATTGTCGTACCTAGAAATTTGTTGTTGGCTGGTGTCGATCCCCGCTTGCGTTGGATGTTGCGACCTCAGATGCCGTTTAAATATTCCATAGCCACCTCCACCTGTAAATTTGTATATTGCCGCACAATATTTACATTTTACCTGATACTTATTTTTGCCTAAATGTTCTTTCGTGAAGTGTTCCCATATGTCGGATGTGCCCTCCCGTTCCAGCTCCTTTGTTGTTGACATTTTTTCGATACTGGTAGGAGGAGGATGCAGACTTTCTTGCATTAGGACGTGCTCGACGTTGGGAATAATGTTGATATCATCAACATCGTCTTCTCAATATGTAAAATTACGAGGATCATGAGGATAATCGGATTCTCCCATCGGGCTCTTTCCTCTGCCACTACTTCTGCTTCCACTTGCCATTTTTTGAGAGAATTGAGCGGTAAGCGAATTCAGAAAATTGACAGAGTCACAGAAATAAAAATGAGCGAATTGAGAGAATTGAGAGAATTTGAGAGAAATTGTTCGAAAAAATGAAAGATGAAAAGGGATATTTATAATAGTTAGGATAGATTTAATAAATAAATTTAAAAAAATAATGGGAGAAGAGGGCAACGGGCAAAATTGCAACGGTCAAAATTTTGACCGTTGCAAGCCGATTCCTGGCTGTTCTGAACCGGCCTGGAACCGCCGATTTCCGAGCCGGTTCAAAAAAATAGGGGCCCGTAACCGACCCCTATGGCACGGGCCGGTTCCGATTCGGGACCGGCAGGCCCGGACAACGGGCTGGTTACGCGTTTGACCCGGGTCGGTTCTGGGCCCAAACCGGCCCGTGCCACCACTAGCCTAGTGGCCTTGGAAGTTGTAACCGTTTATGGATGAGATCGACGTACAAATAGGAAGCTCGAATCTCGGGAATGCAGTTGTAACTGTATCCTAGAGTAGCAACTACTAGGGAACGGTTGTAAATTAAGGTGCTATATAAGTGGCGGCGTGTAATCGTGGAAAGGGATCCACAATAAAAAGCTTATTCTCAATATTATATTTCTTTGTCAGTTTATCAATGTATTTGTCTTTTCATTTCCACTTTATGATCATCATTTTCAATATATTTTTTCTTGAAGTTTCTTGTTCATCTTCACTATAAAGCCGCAAGTGAATTCCTACCCAAAATCATCAGTGAACCCATTTCATAACCATCAATATTCAACTTTTTGGCGAAGGATTTGTCAATATTTTGGGTGAAACAAAGTGCTTATTTGAACATTTCTAAGCATCAATTGCCTGATTTTTTCTTTCCAAACATAGGATGAAGGTTGATTGATTGGCCGAGTCTATGTAATTGATCAATATACACAGCTGCACAATTCTTCCTATAAATACTTCGTCAACTTTTAGGTTCCAAATCACTGAATTTTTTTCTCTCTAAACGGCTGTAAAAAACTTCACACTCGATAAAAAAAGAAAAAGAAAATCCCTATTGCCGAGTCTTCTTTTCAACGAGATAAACTTTTGACATGGGCTATTCTCGAGTTTTATCCATATATTTTCTTTTTTTATCGGGAGCAACTTCATTTCATTTCAAGTAGATAATGTAGAAAGACAACCCAAATGGGTTTCAAAACAAAGAACATTCAAAAGAGATTGAGGGGGACTAGAGACCCAATTTCGAGGAAAAGACTGACGAAGTTGAGCCTTAACGACCCAGTCCGCAGCTTTATTTTGGCCACTAGGACAATGGGTCAAGTAAATTTGAGGTAAAGAAGAAAGTGCAGCCCGGCCTTTGTTGATAAGCACGATGACTTCCCGCGGTGCATGATATGAAAATGTGACTTCCCACTTCCGATATATGTGATGCAATGCATTATAAAAATGGCGCCAGAGCAACATTGTGGTCGCAAGTAGTTCTGTAATCATCAAATTGTATATATACAGTAGTGACGGTAGAAGACAAGTTTCTCATTCTGAATTAGTTATCCTAATAACAGGCATTGGCGATCATGAAAATATTATCTGAAATTATAACGAACTGGACTTGCTTACAGATGATTAAAAAAAATTCAAATTAACCAACTACTCTGTTGAGTTACCAATTTTTTATTTTTCTTGTTTATTAACTAGTTAAATTTCTCGACAATATTGACCCAAAAAAATTCCTGAATTTTTTAGAAATTGTTAACCTTAATAAGAGTGATTATCAACGTATGTCCAATTAAGTTGCGTTTGTTCGTTTTGACTTTTATATCGAATGATACAATTGGATAGGATACAGGTCGGTTGGATACGGAGAGAATTTCTCTTATTTTATGTAATGTTTGGTAAATATACAGATATCCAGATTGGATCGAATGCCAACCGTATAGACAGATTGAATATTGACGTAATGGCCCTCATCAGTCATCACCGGCACATCACTCTCTGCGCCGGCCTCCAACACCTCCTCCTCTCCGCCCACGCTAAATTGAAAGTCGATTGTTCAAATCTCTAAGCTCTTGCGGATGTCCAAGCTGCCTGAGCATCAATGTCGTGCAAAATCTTCAGCAGCCACCAGTCCCTCCTCTATCTACATCACCAGCCTGCAATCTTCAACAACCAGCAGTCTAGTCGCCTCGCCACTCCCACGCTCGCGACTGATGCTAAGGTCGAGGCCCAGCAGATGAATGTGCGGTGGATGAAGGTGCGGCTACTCATGCTACGAAGGTGCGTGAGACAAAGCGATACGACGGTTGTTGCTCCAGATTTGGCCAAGGAGGGGGACGATGGTTGGTGCTCTAAAATCGGCCGTAGAGGTCCTCCGTGGCCGAGGTCAAGTTGAGCTCAACCATGGAGGAGCTCTAGATCTGCCCATGGAGCTCCTCCGGCTGAGATCGAGTCGAGCTCATCACCACGACAAGCTTTGTCAGTTACAACAAGACGAAACTCAGTGGGAGGCTACGGGTGGCGACGGAGGTTGTGGATGGCGACCATCGTGGTTAGAGCGGACATAGAAGAGAGATGATTGTAAATCACATGAGATTATTTTATCCTCGTTATATCCCTATTATATCCGACCTTATTCTATATTGAACAATAGCCAAACATAATTACCAATATCAACCAACAATTATACATAATTACTAATACTTCTTCGAGTGACCTATCGCTTTTTTCCAATTAAGCTGCGAAATAGTTTTGAGTAACCAAAATTTCATTTGGAGTGTCTTATTATCAACATTCACTTAATTTGTTTATTTACCAACTTTTTCATTAAGTTACTGCTATGTTAGCCTTACTTGCACAATTTTTTAATTTACCATTTTTTTTTTGGGAAATTATAACTGCGATTAGAATGATTACTAACTTTTTTTCTGGTTAAGTCAAAAAGATATAAAGATTAAAGACCATATGCATTACGTACATTAATGGATTGGACTCCTTCCGGATCCGAAGTGAGTGTGCTTGGTCTGGGCTTAATTATTAGCCTGGAGAGAAATGAGTCATATAGCCCAAGGACCTTTTAAGATGTTATACAGGTTATTTGATGGAAAAATCAAACTTTTTAGATTTGGAAATACAACGTACAAATTGTAGAGGTGTCAATATGGGTTGGACCCATTTTATTATAAATGGATCAAACATCGGTTAACCGAGTTCTAATAAGTGGGTTGTTAATGGGTATGAATTTTAAGCCTAATAATTTGTGGGTTGTAAATGGGTTTGTCTTTGAACCCATTTAAAACCCATTTAGCTAGACAAACCCAACCCACTTACAACTCACTTGGCTTGTAAAGTTTATCAGTTTGTATTTTTTTTATTTTTGATTTTTGTTTTCATTATTATTTTTTATAAGTAAAAGAAAGAAAGAAAAATTAAAATATATGAAAACTGTTCAAAGAAGTAAAATGTCGCCGTCTGCTGCCGACTGCCGCAATCCACCGACCATCCCCGACCACCATCATCCGCCACCGACCACCGCCGACCTCCACTGCCGCCCACCGCCGCTGGTCGTCATCTCCAGTCGCCGAAGAAAAAGGAAAAGAAAATAGAAAATAAAAATAAAATAAAATAGTTAAAAAAAATTTCACTAAATTTGTATTGCATTGAAGTGTTTTAGCAATATCATTTTTTTTAAAAAAATTATAAGAAATAAATATTTCATGATTTGGTTAAATATAAAAGTGTTTAAGTAATACGGGTTGGGTCGGCTATGAGTTGGGTATCCTTGGGTCGGGTATGGTTCGTTAGATTTGTACTGCATGAAAATTGATTAAAACAGGTTAAATGGGTCAATGTGGGTCGGACTATATTCGATCCGATCTAAATTCGACCCGACCCAACCCATCCATTTGACACATCTAACAAAATGATATATAGTCTAGTAGTCTATGGTCTCTGTATGGCTAGATACAGCCTATTTTTCATTTTGGACATGTTAAATTAAGATTCTGATTATATGTACCACAAAAGATCGATGGTTTGAAAAAAGAGCCTTTTTTGTTTAATATTGTTTCTCAATGAATAAGAAGTTCCCTGAAGGTGCTCGCTAACAAAATTCGTTTTACGATGTTGTTCCCACACCATGTATTAGAGTGTAATAATCGAGCTCTTTACATGTATTTTGCCGTGGCTAGTGGATGATCTTCTACATTTGATATTTTAATTGAGCTCGATTGAGACTGCAATGGCGTCAATTAAGTGTGTTGAATAAATCTGACCATTAATTCGGTTCAAACGATCAAACCCATTTCAATTCAACTTGATTTATAGAGATGCTTTTAAAATTTCCCGAATCGGACTAGATTAAATAAAATTTATCGGTCCGGTATTCTACCAAATCAAATGTGCCAACGGAGTCTATTATCTTGGGTATTAGATAATGGCAGTAGCCTTTAACAAATTCAAGGATGATAATGCCAAATACATGGGGATCGAAGGAAGATGATTCACAATTGAAAAGTTCAATATGATTCGATTTCTGATCTAGATCAGATTATCTTTTTCGAAGTCAGTATATTATTTGATCTTGTTTTCGCATTCAAAACGGACCGAACTAAACTGTGTCGTGCTCGACAACAAACTTACGGTGATTTTAAATTGACAAAGTAACCTCTATGCACCAAAAGGACTAAATAAAATTTCCAGCAAAATTTAGAAGTCGGATATGCAGCTACTCATGAAACAAGACACCAAAGAGAAGAAAAAAGCTGCACTGAAAGATAAAAAGTGCAAAAGAGGCTCCCCTTTTCATATTTTAGTGCATCACGTCATCATATGAATATCTAAAATGGCACCACCCACCTCCCTCCCGCCACGAATCAGCAGCTCGCGGGAGGCGGATCGGCGGTGGCCTTCCCCGACGTGCGGGCGGCGCGCCTCCTCCGGCTTCCCGAACGCCCCACTCGTGAACGCCAGGAACCCCACTGCGTGTCCCGCGATGGCCGCCAGGAACACCCCGCAGTTGAAGGACATGACCCCGAGCATGGCCAGGTACGCCAGCCCCGCATGCAGCGCGTACAGCAGCGACCGGAGGATGCTGGCAGTGACGCCGGGCTTGGCGGGGATGAGGAGGCGGCAGTTGGAGAGCCACTCGACGAGGACGCAGAGGGCGAAGACGAAGAGGAGGGCGAGGGCGTACTCGGCGGTCCAGGCTCCCGGCCAGCCGGAGAATAGGATCTCGGAGGGCGTGCTCCAGGAGAGTATGCTGTGCAACATCGATCTTTGTGGTGGTGGTGGTGGGGCGTGTTCTCCACAGTCCACACAAACTATCAATACAATCACTTCCCACCGGAGATTCCAGTTCCCACATTTGAAGATCCGAATGGTGCATGTCATTTGAATTTAATTACGAAATTACCATATAATAAGACAAAAAAAGATGTAAGAAACCAAATTCACATAGAAACTTCCTCTATGTGTAGTGGACACATTAATGGCATTATGACTCATTCCATCTTTGGTGCCTAAGATAGCATGCTTAAAAAGAAATTTTCTTTTTTCATTATTGTTTTGATTATATACCACAAAAAGTCTATGTTTTGAAAAAGGAATTCTTTTTTAAATTTTGTTACTTAATGAATAAAAAGAGCCCTAAATCATATCATTCGATGATATGTTAAACTAAATAAGCAAAATATAAAAATAAAATAGCTCTTTTTTTTTTTGCAACCAGTTTATTATTCCAATGTCTTGTTGTAACTTGCCACAACACCACAACTCCTCCTCCTCCTCCTCCTCATCAATCCATTCGTTTTTGTGCACATCTTAATTTTTAGGAAAAATTAGTAGAAAAAAGTCATAAATCTATTACACTTGTGTTAATTCAGTCCTAAAACTTTTCAATTTGGCCAATTTAGTCTTAAACCGTTCGACAATTTAACAATTGAGGAAAATTTTTTGCCGAAAATCGCTGAGGTGGATTTCGATCATCCTACATTGCACGGCCGGCGCTAATGTGGATATACTCTTTTCAAAAAGTTAAATTTTAATTTTTTGGATTTTTTATTTTCTTTGCATTTTTTTCTTTGTGGCTGGCAAGGGTAGCTCAGATTTGGGGAGGGCCTTCGCGCCCTCGCCCGCAACCGGCGAGGCCGCAAAGGCAAAAGAAAATTTACAAAAATTATCCACGTTAGCGGTGGCCCAGACCCATAGGACGATCAGCGTCAATGTCAGCGATTTTTGGCCAAAATTGATCGGAAGGACTCAATTTGCAAATCGTCAAAAATTTTAGGACTAAATTGGCCAAACTGAAAAGTTTAAGACTGAATTGGCACAAATGCAATATATTTAGGACTTTTTGGTAATATCCACTAACGTTTAACCGCCGAGCACTCAATGCAATTGACTACAAAAGGGTTATTTGATTTTACAGAAGTTGTTATTTGAGCTTGGAGATCTGAGGTCGTCGCCCTCTGTCGGCCCCCATCTCGAGGTGGATCTATGGTCATCGACATTTGAACAACCATCTGCGACGACGGAGACTGCGGGCGGAAGCACCGCTTGGTGTGATAGAGAGAGAAAGAGAGAGAGAAAGTGGGTTTCTATTTGTAAATGTAACAACTATCTAGATAGTCAATCACTAGTTGACATGATTCCAAATGGGAATCCATCGCTCGTTCCATTTATATTTGGCCAGTCATCACAACCAAAACAGAAGCCAGGTCTTTGTCGTGACGACGGCATTTGGAATTCTCAGCACTTTGATGAGTGAGCTTGACGAAGGTATTCCTTAGTTTTCGATCGACCCTACCAATACTAAATTTGGAATGCTTATATTGGACACTCAATCGGTTCTCTAGGATCATACCATTTCTTGTAGAGCAAGACGACCTCTGACTCACCGATCGTTAATTCATCAAGTTTGATTGAACCGGCTGTCCATAAACAGGCGAGGATGATCCCGCCTTTCAGTTTCTTACAGGTTAGGTCACTCGGGAAATGATCGGGCAAGGATGGTCATCCCAGGGTTGTTGGTGACCTCGGAACATGGTAGAGCCGCCGTGGACGATGACATCGGTCTAGGTTGACAAAAAATTACCTTTGGTTCGAGGTTGTCCCCGACAGAAGTCACTTCTTAATGCTTGAATTGACCTTACCTTACAAATAGCATTCAATCAGCTTGTCATGACACCAAGAAATTACTTCGGCCCTATTAGGTATCAACCATAACAAATTCACCCAAAAATTTACATCAATTGCGTATGAAATATAGTTTACTTTTATTGGATGGAGTCAATTAATATAGATGAAACTGAATCGAGTTTGATTTCATATAATTCAAAAAACACTATTTTTTTTTCTGATGCCATAATTGGTTACACGTAAAATAATTTTCATGATTTCATTTTTGTATTTTAACAATAGTGACGCGTAACAAGATGTTTCATCATTTTTGTAGTGATATAAGATTGTACGAAATATCAAGTGAAACTTCAAAGTGTTATTTGCTGTTTTTACGCAGATGAGGTGAGGTGGTGGCGCACTAGAAATATCTTCTATGAGATCACGTCCCCAAACCCTAATTCGCGTCCCCCCCTTCTCACCGCTCAAGCTCTGACCGTGGAAGGCATGAACGGCGGCCACATGCCCGGCATGAACGGGACGACGACGATGCCCCACCGCCACAAGATGATGATGATGCACATGACCTTCTACTGGGGCACGCGCGCCGAGATCCTCTTCTCCGGCTGGCCGGGGCGCGCGGATCGCCATGTACGCCGTCGCCCTCCTCCTCGTCTTCGCCCTCTGCGTCCTCGTGGAGTGGCTCTCCCATTGCCACCTCCTCCTCGCCAAGCCCAGCGTCGCCGTCGGCGTCTTCCGGGCACTGCTGCAGGCGCTGCGCATGGGGCTCGCGTACCTGGCGATGCTGGCGCTCATGTCCTTCAACGCCGGCGTGTTCCTCGCGGTGGTCGCGGGGCACGCGGTGGGGTTCCTGGCGTTAGCGAGCGGGGCGTTTGGGAGGGCGGGGTACGCGGAGGAGGCCACCTCCGATCTGCCCCCGATGAGCTGCTGATTCCTGGCGGGAGCGAGGTGGGTGGGGAAGAATTTAGATGGGAAATGGGCTGACGACGATCACGATGAATCGTGGTGTTGTGGCAAGTTACGATATGACAGCGGAATCTTCAGTTTGGTTGAAAATAAAAAGTTCATTTGCTCTTGGTTTTTTTTTTCAGAGATCATTGAATCGTCTTGACGAAGCTGGAGACAAATTGAAGTAGAGGGCCATGACTCGTTTAGTGCAGTTTTTGCTTTTTCATATAGTCCTTTAGTTCATAGATCTTTCTTTTGTAAATATTTGAAATTTATGGGTTTGAAGCCATTTGATTGATTGAAATTTCAATGGGAATAAGGACACTTGTGTTGCACCTCGAATACATGCACCTCTTATACAAATAGAACCGACTTGATTCTCAAGTTTAATTTGGTAAAATAAGAAGGCCACGAAAAAGCTTATGGAATTGGCCTCGAATACATGCACCTCTTAGTCCGGTTTGAGAGATTTCAAGAGCACCTCTCCAAATTTGATTGTTTTAACGGAATTATGATCAGTTTCAATCAAACACAGTCATTCGGTACCATGGTAAGCTCAAACGGAGCGTTGTGAAATTGCCAAATAGATAGAAAATTGGCCACGAAAAAGCTTATGGAAAGAGCTTGACTATTGCGCTCGTAGAAGACGTATTCAACCACGTAAGGTCGCGCAAATTTGTTGAAGCAGAGCATTGTTTTTAGTCTAAGAATGAGTGATTTTCTAGGTCAACAAGCCTAGCTTTGATGATGGGCTCGATTTGTAGGCCCCGCCGACATAAAAGGAATTTTGAAAGCGCTCTTTCTTTGCGTGTTTGAGTTATCCTAAAGGAAAGCATGGGCATTAATGGAAATTATTAGGTGAAAAGTTTGAGATTGGAATTGGAGAATTAGCTCTAATTGCTTCAGATATTTTGGGTTAAGTCATTTTCCAAACCGGTCAAGCAATAGTTATGGGCCTGTCTCCAGACATCTCCAGACTTACAGACCAGAAGTTTCACGAGAGGATGGCCCAGTTTCGAGAGAGATCTAGGCGACGCCAGATATTTCTCTATCTCTGCAGAGACTTCCATTGCTCGATTCTAGTCTCCTATAAATACCAGGCATGTCCGACCTCTCTTCCCCACTTCAAGAAAAGGAAAGCGTCAGTCCGGCAGTCAATCACCAAACGTCTTTGAATCATCTTACTGCAGCAGAAGAAGCAGATACAATGTCGCTCATACCCAGCTGGTTCGGCGGCCGTCGCAGCAACGTCTTCGACCCTTTTTCCCTCGACCTCTGGGACCCCTTCAAGGACTTCCCTTTCCCATCCTCGTCCCTCTCCGCCTCTGATCTCCCTCAGACTTTCCGGGAGAACACCGCTTTCGTGAAAGCGAGGATCGACTGGAAGGAGACCCCGGAAGCCCACGTGTTCAAGGCGGATCTCCCCGGGCTCAAGAAAGAGGAAGTCAAGGTGGAGATGGAAGACGACCGGGTGCTCCAGATAAGCGGCGAGAGGAAGGTGGAGAAGGAGGACAAGAACGACACGTGGCACAGGGTGGAGAGGAGCGGCGGGAAGTTCATGAGGAGGTTCAGGTTGCCCGAGAACGCGAAGATGGATCAGGTGAAGGCGGCGATGGAGAACGGAGTGCTGACCGTCACTGTCCCCAAGGTGGAGGAGAAGAAGCCTGAGGTCAAGGCCATTGACATCTCTGGTTGAATTCAGCTCGAATGAGCGGTTTTCTGTCCGATGATGTTCGGCTTTCTGCGGACAATTATAATTTTGGATCTTTTCTTCTTTCGTTAATGTGTCACGCAAGAAGTTGTAGGTGTTTGTGTGACTGTGTAACCAATGTGTCATCTCTGTTTCTGATGTTATATTGTACTTTGGTCGGGCCACAGTGTGGCGCTTGAATATGAATAAACTTTGAGTTTTGCAGCATTTTTTTCTCTGTTCCTAACAAAAAAGAAAAAGAAAAGATAACAAAGAAAAAAAATAAATAAATAAAATAAAATAAAACAGGAAAAATAAATAATAAATAATAAATGAAAGTTTTAAAAGAATTAATAAAAGTTGTCCACTAAATTTGTATTGCATGGAAGTGATTTAACAATATAATTTTTTTTTTATAAAATTATAAGAAATAAATTTTCTCAGATTGTGATAAATATGGAAGTATATTAGAAATATGGGTCGGGTCGGGTCGAGTATGGGTCAAAAAACTTGCAATACGAATAAATAGGTCATAAACGGGTTAATAAGTCAATTTGAGTCGGATCATTTATGACTCGATTCTCCTGTTTCATAGGTCCAATTGTGAGTGAGCTATTGGTTAATTACTCGAACTCTGCTCGTTTTTCTTCGGTCCGAATAACGCACTTACGTAATACCCGAGCTCGAGGTGAAAACCTTTGACTCGAGTAAACTCACGAACCTATTTGAACAGAAAAATGCTTATACTTCCATTGTATTTTTTCGTATTCAAGTGGGAGCAGAACTTCGGGTTATACTTAGATTGTAATTTCCAATGCAAATCCAGTTGAGTTGACTGGAGTCCAAAATTTAGTAAAGAACCGTCGAAGAAGCTCGAACATTAAACCTCGTCGATTCAATCACATCCCTAAAGTACCTCTTCAGTTTGGTTGTGGCCATGTCTTGCTAGTGCATGCGGGCAAGTATTCGCCCCGCGGTAGCAGTTTTTGGAGAAAGCAGTCCGGGATTCCGGTTCCCAACAACCTGCAATAGCCGACAATGCCGATTAGAGAATGGTTACTGAATGAATGTTTATCACTTACCTGGAGAACAGCCATGGCGTCGAGTTCGACGATCAATCTCCTAATTCCACGATCCACAGCAAGTTGTAATCCATCTCAGAGAGCCGACAACTCGGCAAGGACAGACGAGGTAGAGCCAATAATTCACAAAAATTGACAGACCCAATGGCCCTCATGAGGAGGCAAAATGCCTCCAGCAGCCGTCTTACCCAGGTTTTCCGAAGCCGACCCTTCTGTAATTTATTTGTATGCAAAAAGTTCCAGGGGAGATGAAGTTTGATGATGCTGGAGATCCTGTTCGTACCACAATCAAGCTTGATCCGTGTGTGAAGAGGCTCCGGGAAGCTCTTCATACATGAACTAGGAATACCGACACTTTTCCAGACATCCTGAGTGGCGGACAGTCATGAAGAACATGGAGGACATCCTCTTTAGGAAAACCGCAAATGACGCAATTCCCATTCGGCTTAATACCCCTGTTAAACAAAAGCGACTTTCTGTGGAGCTTATTATGATTTAATGAGCCAAAGTAAAGTTTGGATCCTAGGAATGGTGTGACTTTTCCAGAACCAACTCCAATCATTCTTAACTTGGAGCAGAAGAAAATTCGTGAATGGCGATATCATAGGCATCCGCAGTCTTGAACGGCCCGTCCTCAGTGGACTTCCAGGCAAGAGAATCTCCCTTGCTCCTACTGCAAGCGATAGGATCGATCGAGTTTTCCGGTTGATATCATCAGCAAAGTGCCAGAGATCGAATTAGTTCCGAGCACCAGGGCTGACCCAACAACCAGAAACAGTCATATTTTCATTGCCCTTATTAAGAGGACGACCAACGGAAGGGATGGAAGATGGCCTAAACCGGTCCAATCATCATGCCAAAATCAAATATACTTATCATTATCGTCAACACATCTCACCTTGAATGAAATTTGAGTAGCCATCTGAAAGAGCTCTCCATAACTTGAACTAGGTAAATCCATGAAAGATAAGTTCTACGTGTGACTATGTATCATGTAATTCTCAATGTAACAGTTCCGGCATTTTTATAATGGGATATCAACAAAAAAAAAAAACATCTTCAGTTCTTCTGATTTATGTTTTTGCTGGGCGTGAAGAACATTCATCGAACAGGATAGTAGGGCATGTTGATCAATCTCAAATGAGGCCGAACCAACATCGACACAGCCCATTTACACGAGATGTCAGTAAGCGTTCTCATGTCAAGCTAAGATAGGTTTCTGTCATAAAAGCAGCAACTCATTCGTGCTCGAATGCTGTATGTATCATGTCAGCTTCATCCCTTTTATGACATGCTTAGACAAGTTTAATTATACAGTTAGCAAGTTAGTTGGGTCGACAGAACACATTATATATACTCAGATACATTTAGATACCGTGTAAAAATAATTAACACTTCTGTTGAGTCCGTAACTTAAACATAGTAAATGCATCATGTCGTACAACGCATTCAATAATCGTATCGTGTTTAGATTTCACCATTGTGACATAACGAATAAAAAGGGTCATGTTCGCGTAAAACTAAGTTTGACAAGATACAATTGTAACGTCACAGACATAAATTGACAGCCCTAACTAATCTCGAACAAGTGAAAGGAGTAGTGAATCTGAGCCATTGAGATCAGCTCCACTGGTTAGAAAGAAAACAAAGATTGCTCCAACACAAACTTGCATATGACAAGCCAACAAATTTCATCAGTGCATCTAAGCATATCTGTTCTGTTCTGTTCTTCAACGCCAGAAGACCAAATCTGCCCTTTCTGCCGTACACATACTCCATTCTGCGCAGTGCTTTAGTAGCAAACAACTCTGTGCTGCTAGAACGATGTCAACAACTCGACTAGCTCGCTCAGATAATGGCGAGAAGATCCACCATCACCTATACTAACATCAAACTTGTGCTTCAAATCCAAGACCCTCTGCCTCATCTCTTCACCTTCCTTTTCCTTCATCAATGTTCTAACAGCTCTTTCTACTGTCCCTCTCTCTATCTCACCCTCCAGTTCTAATCCTACCCTCCATTCATGAGTCAAGTACCTCGCATTCACCTTTTGGTCGCCAAAGCATGGTTGACATATCATCGGAACACCTTCACATATACTCTCCAAGGTGGAGTTCCATCCGCAGTGGCTCCAAAACCCTCCCACCGCATCATGAGCCAGTACTTTCTTCTGAGGTGCCCATTTCACAATGCATCCCCTGTCCTTGACACATTCTTTGAATTCTTCATCCATCGACTCGATCCATTCCGAACCTGGAATTGTGCCAGGCCTAATAACCCACAAGAAAGGCTCCTTGCTATTTGCCAGACCCCAAGCCATTTCAGACAATTGGTCTTGGTTCATATGTGCTACGCTTCCCAAACTCACATAAATGACTGAATTATGAGTTTGCTTGTCAAGCCATGGAATGCAACCAGTATCCTCTTGCAGTAAGCTAACAGCTGAGGCAGGAGCGAATTTGTGTAGAGGGCCTACTGGAAAAATCGGAACTTGGTACTTTTGGTGGAGCTGCGCCACAAGTGACTCTTCGAGGCAGTGAACAGTGTTGAATATGATGGCCGAAGACGATCTGAGACTATAAGTCAAGGCTACCGCCTCCAAGAAATAGTCTAAACTTCCAACATTGAGGATTGGTAGGTCTTTGAACCTGAGGGGCTGATGCAGGGGCACTGGAACCTGCAACATGGAATCTAATAGAACACAACATAAGGCAGTAGTTAGCTAGCACACCAAGAAACCCATTGGCTTTATATGCTTGGTGGTACGACGAAGCCTAAGATTAAAATCTGGCTCGGGTGTCAAACATGGATGATAACACAGAAACCAGCCTTGAATAAAGTACAGGCATAAAGAGATTCGTCGGATCATAAAACTACAGGGTGATGCTGAAGGTCAACATGACAGATTCCAAAACTGCAATTGATTTTCAGCAATGCATCCATCCTCACAAACAAAATGGAATAAGAGTAAAGATTTCTCCGCAACCATGATATCAATTAGTAAGGAGATAACTGTAACTTAAACAAGCGAAACGAGCGTGTACCTGGGACAGGGATGTGCCCTTGCGCCTTTAACTGGATAAGAATTGGGCGAACTGCGATAGTAGCAGCACTGCTCGTGTGTAAAGCAATGCTAGGAATCTTCAAATCGCGGGCAACGGCTTCCGAGAAGTACACGATCGCATCATAGATGATGCAACAGATCTTGTCACCCGGCTCCGCATGGTTTGTGCCCTGAATTAGGCACTCCTTAAAGCCGAACTTACAGTTGTCATTAAGCCTCAGCATAATGGCTACCACATCAGGGCTTCGAACCTCTTGTTCGGACAAGCCGTCCGGTATGCATAGGAAGGTGAAATCGGGGTGAGCAGAGGAATCCGGACTGTTGAACAGTGTATGAGCAATTGTGATGGAGAAGTCCTTGGACTTGAGGATGGTCGCCAGCTGAAGCATGGGAGTGAGGTGGCCCTGGAATGGTCCTGGGACCAGGACCAATCTCTTGCGATTCCGCCCTTGGTTTTCCATCTTCTCCATCTTTTTTTTTTTTCCAATGGAAGTTATTCAGAAGTTATGCGAAGTTATGCTCTTGGAGATAGGGGGGGTTTCGCTGATCCAGGCTGGTTTTACTCTCTCTGAAAGTTCACAGGGTCATTCCTAACGGTCAATTTGCGAAAGCTAGGAATAGTTGCACCTTTCAAACGTTCGCGGTCAAGTTTGGCACGGCATTTGATAAAATATCTTAGGAAGCACTTCTGCTTCTTGGCAGCTATTCTGGTTCATTGCATCCTGCTTCAGACAATTTATTTAGACGAGCAATAAAAGGGACGATCAAAAAAGGTGTGGGGCTCACAAGAAAATAAACCAAAAAAATAAAAAATAAAAGAAGGTTGAAAAGTCAAAAAAAAAAAGAAGCAAAAAGGGAACAGTGCACTTCAGCTCTTTTATACCGAGAGCTCTCGCACGAAGAAAAGGGCAGAGAGAAAACAGAAAGAAAGAAAGAAAGAGGAGAAAGAAAAAAGGGAAAGAAGAAGAAGAGTGGAAAAAGGAGTGGGGTTCTTGCCACAACGCCTCACCAAGCCGTCCCTATACCGATTTGCAATGTCCGATAAGTACTCACGCCCGTCGTTCTTCCAATCGAAGTGATTTTCAAGTTAGGGCTTGAAACTCGAAATTAAGTGAAATTTGAGTTGTGCTGTTCGATTCTTGAGCTATTGAGCTTCGGGCTTTTTTGGAAATGGTAGATTATGGTGTTTTAGAACCGTGGATTTTGACGAGAGTGGTTTTGAAAAAAAAAAAAACGGTTCGGTCGGGACGAGAATTTTAAGGTTTCGCGTTTGAGTTTCGCTTTGTGAAAAGCTTCAATAATCGCTTTGGGTGCGCAATTTGTTGACGCGTAGGAGTTGTTTTGTTAGCGTTTAAGTTTAGTTTAGCCGATTCGTTGTTGAGATAGAGTTACTTGATTTTTGACGTTGTGCCTCACTTATTTGTTAGGATCGCGAGTTCAACGATTCGAGTATCGTTTGTTATTTGGTCGGAGGCGGTCCTAGATGAGTGATGCTATCTTTTCTTCAAGCTTGCAACTTATATTTTGAAAGCATTTTTAGATGAGTTATATACGAGTTAAGTAATGGCTCAGGCATTTACTGTCTTTTAGTATTCGTGAATGATTTGAGGATGATTTTATGTATTGCTTTGCGAGATGGTATGTGCAATGAGTTCTAGAATGACTTGCGAAATGATTTATGAAAGCATTGCCGGCAGATGAGTTGTGTTACGTAAAGATTACATGTTTGGTTTGTGAAATTAATTGTGATTTGGACTGATCAAGGACTAAGTTCTACGCGACGACGCTTGTCTCGTAGGAGCCATCTCTAGAGCCTTGTTAGTCAAGGGCTAAGTGCTACACGACGATACGAGTATCGTGGGAGCCACCTCTAGGGCCTTGTACTGTTGATATGTGTTGGTCAAAGGCTAAGTGCTACACAACGATGCGAGTATCGTGGGAGCCACCTCTAGAGCCTTATACTGTTGATATGTGTTGGTCAAGGACTAAGTGCTACATGGTGACGCGAGTCTCGTGAGAGCCACCTCTAGAGCCTTGAGTTGGGTATTGAGCATGGAATGGACCTCTGAAATGTAATTTGATGAGATTGACTATTGAACCGGACCATTGATACTTGTTTTGATATTATTCTTGTAAGTTTGTTACATTTTGATTTTGGTATAGATGAGCTATGTCTTAAGTCTTAAATGTGTGCTATGAAGGTACTATCCGCTTAGAAGAGATATATTATTCACTAGGCTGTGATTGCTCATCCCTCTCATCTGACATGCTTTTCAGGTTCCTCGATTAGCGGCAAGTAAGGCGAGAGCGTCGCAGGGACTTTTGGTGGTAGGATTTTGGGTATGGTTTGAGGGAGTTGTACATATGGTCGTTGATAGTTTGTGGGGTTGGATGAGTTCTAGTTATACATATTCTTTTGTTGACTGATAGAAACTCTGATGTTGTAACCAACCTGTTGGTTTGTCATGTATATATAGTTGGAGATATATATTTTGATAACAGGTTCTTTGTTTTTTTTTTAGGTTGCGTCCTTCGTTTGGAAGGACGGCCGTGTCACCCTACGTTTGTTAGTTTCGGGGTGTGACATCTTTTGGTATCAAAGCTTATGTTATGATTTGTTTGGGGATATAGATTTTATGGCACATGTGAGATTGTGTGATAGTTTAGTGAGTTAATCTTATAGGTGCTAAGGTTTTGTTTCGTTTTGGACTGGGTGATCATGAGTTCTGACTCCGAGCTACTTACCTCTTTTTTTAAGAATAATAAGGGAAGGTGAGTTATTACACCCGACTCCAAGGATAGGCCTCAAAGTTCTCGAGGCAAAGCTTCAAAAACGAGACTAGAGGATCAATATGAAAGGAGTCCCGACTCACATGATATAAGGATCGATCCTCGTCAGGTTACCACTCAGGCCGATTTATCGGAAGCTTGCCAAGTAGTACTTGACTTTCATCGTCAAATGAAAGATTTAGGTGGAGGTGGTGCCGCTGTGACTGAAAATGATAGAGATTGCACCTTTGCCCAGTTTTGAAAGGCAAAGCCATCTAAGTATGATGGGAAGTTGGACCCTCTCAAGGGCGATGGTTGGATTCGAGACATGGAGCGAATCTTTAGAACAGAAAATGTCTGTGATGATAAAAAAAAAAGTTAACTTTGCCGCTCGGTATCTTGAGGGCGAAGCTGTATTTTGGTGGGAAGGAACTAGACCCGCCCTTGGAGGCAATGAAGTAACTATTCCTTGGAAAGACTTCACTGAAGCATTCAACGCTCAATTCTTTCCGGAGTCCTTCCAAGTGAAGATGAGGAACGACTTTGCCAATATTTCTCAGGTTAACTCAACGGTTATGGAGTACGCAGGCTGTTTTAATCAATTGAGTAGATTCAAAGAAGGTTTCGGGACTAGTGATAACCGCAAGGCGGAACACTTTCAGAGAGGGCTTCGACCTAAAATCCGTAGGATACTCATACCTCTTGTATTGACAACATACAAGGATGTTTTGGATCGGGCAATGTTGAGCAAGATACGTTGGAGAGCAGCATATAGGGCGTACCTCAGCACAAGAAGTTTAAGTTTACTGATTTCCAAGATAGTCATACCAGTGGTAGCGAAAAGCGAAGAGGTTTTAACTAGCCAGGGAAATTTAAAACCCAGGATAACCAGGGTCCTTGTATTACCTGTGGGAAAATTCATGGCGGTCATTATTATCGCAAAACAGGAGCATGTTTCTTATGTGGAAAAATGGGACATATGGCACTCGATTGTCCCACAAGGAAGGATGTCCCTGTGGATAGTAGAGTATGTTATCGATGCGGGCAACCGGGACACCTAGCACATAGTTGTTCTATGCGGTGGAATGCTCCTTCAGTTGTAGACCCCAAGAGAACAACAAAGACAGAAAACAACAGGGAAAGTGTTTGTGATAACGAAGGAGGATGCGGCAACATCTAACGCAGTTGTTGCGGGTAATATTTCTATTTCCTCGCAGTGTGCTTATGCTTTGTTTGATCCTGGTTCTACGTATTCCTTTATTTCTACTGAATTTTCGAAGAAGCTTGATATGTTGCCTAAGCCTCTTGTTTACGAGTTGTGTGTTGGTATTCTTACTGGTGATTTCTTGGATACAGATCGTGTGTTCAAGAGTTGTGTACTCCAGATAGATAAGTTGAAATGCCTATAGATCTAGTGGAGTTAAATATTCGAGATTATTATGTTGTTATAGGAATGGATTGGTTATCTACATACTGTTGAGTGTTTTTCGAAGAAAGTTGTCTTTAGACTTCCAAATCGGCCTGAATTCTCTTTATCGGGAAGTTGTAAAGGCACTTTTCCAAGATTGATCTCCACTTTGCAAGCAAGGAAACTTTTGAAAAATGGTTGTTGTGGTTATTTGGCTTATATAGAAGACACAAGTAAGGTTGTAGTGAAGATGGAAAATGTTCTTGTTGTCAAAGAGTTTCTAGTGGTGTTTCCTGAGGATTTTACCAGGTTTACCTCTTGATAGAGAAATTGAGTTTTGTATTGATCTTATGCCCGATACTACACCAATCTCTAAGGCACCATATCGCATGGCACCTGCTGAACTAAAGGAATTGAAAACGCGGCTGCAAGAGCTTTTGGATAAGGGTTTCATCACACCTAGTGTTTCACCTTGGGGAGCTCCAGTACTATTTGTGAAAAAGAAGGATGGTAGTATGAGGCTTTGTATAGACTACCGAGAACTTAACAAGGTGACGATCATAAACAAATATCATTTGCCTCGGATTGATGATTTATTTGATCAACTTCAGGGAGCTTAGGTATTCTCCAAGATCGATATTCGTTCTGGGTATCATCAGTTGAAGATAAAAGCAGACGATGTGCCTAAAATTGCTTTCAAAACAAGGTATGGCCATTATGAGTTCCTTGTTATGCCTTTTGGATACACGAATGCGCATGCCACTTTCATGGACTTAATGCACAGGGTGTTCAAGAAGTATCTGGACAAATCTATTGTGGTGTTCATCGATGATATTTAGGTGTATTCGAGAAGTTTGGAGGAGCACGAGCAACACTTGAGGTTCGTCCTGCAAATCTTGCATGAAAAGAAGTTTTATGCTAAATTCAGTAAGTGATTTCTAGCTTGATCATATAAAATTCTTGGGTCATGTGATCTCGAAGGATGGCGTATTGGTTGACCCAAAGAAAGTTGAAGTAGTTGTTCAGTGGAATCGCCATACTGTTACAGAAGTGAGAAGTTTTCTTGGGCTAGCTGGCTACTACAAGCAATTTGTGGAAGGATTCTCTAAAATTCTTGGTCCACTTACTCGCCTAACTCAGAAGGGAGTTAAATTTATATGGTCAAATCAGTGTGAGTGCAGTTTCCAAGAGTTGAAGAGGCGGCTTGTCTCAGCTCCTATATTAACCTTACCTTCAGGAAATGGTGGCTTCACAATCTACTGTGACGCGTCTAAAGAAGGCTTGGGTTGTGTTCTTATGCAAAGTGATAAAGTTGTTGCATATGCCTCTAGACAATTGAAAATACATGAGAAGAACTACCCCACTCATGATCTGGAGTTAGCAGCGGTTGTGTTTGCCTTGAAAATATAGCGGCACTATTTGTATGGTGAAAAATGCGAAGTCTTTACCGATCACAAGAGTTTGAAGTATATCTTTACTCAGAAAGAACTGAACATGAGATAGAGAAGATGGTTAGAACTTCTGAAGGTTATGACATGTCTATCAATTACAATCTATGTAAGGCTAACGTGGTAGCGGATGCCTTGAGTCGTAACACTTTTGGAAATATGGCAACTTTGCTTACTTCGCAGAAACCTATTCTTGAGGATATGAGAAAGTTGGGCTTGGAGGTATTGGTGCATCAACTTGGTGCTCGGTTAGCTAATCTTCAAGTACAACCAACGTTGATTGCCAGAATTAAGGCTAAAGAGAATGAAGATCCTCATTTGCAGAAACTCAGAGAAGGCGTAGAAGCTGGGGGGCAACCAAATTTCAATATACACGTAGATGGGTCCTTGAGGTTTCGTGGTCGGTTACGTGTTCCTGACGATTCAGAGTCGAAAAAGGAGATATTGCAAGAAGCTCGCAACACTAGATTTTCGATTCACCCAGGAAGCACCAAAATTTATTGACTTGATAGAAAACTTCTGGTGGGGTGAACATGAAGAGGGATGTTGTAAAATATGTCGACCAATGTCTAGTTTGCCAGCAAGTGAAAATTGAACACCAAAGACCAGGTGGACAATTGCAGCCTCTAGAGATACCTAAATGGAAGTGGGAGCATATTACTATGAATTTCTTAGTTGGTCTACCGAGGACGCCAAATGGTAAAAATGATATATGGGTGATTGTTGATCGATTGACTAAGTCCGCGCACTTTTTGTCATATCAATTGGCCTTTCACTAGAAGACTTAGCGAATCGATATGTCAATGAGATAGTGAAGCTTCATGGAGTTCCAATGAGCATTGTTTCTGATAGAAATCCCAGATTCGTGTCTAACTTTTAGAGAAGTCTACAAGGAGCGTTGGGTACTAAACTCAACTTTAGTACAGCTTTTCACCCACAGACAGATGGACAGTCAGAGAGAACAATCCAGATGTTAGAGGATATGTTGAGATCCTACACTATTAACTTTGGCGATTCGTGGGATGAACATCTACATTTGGCGGAGTTCTCTTATAACAACAGCTATCATTCCAGCATTAAGATGGCACTTTTTGAAGTTTTGTATGGCCATAAATGTAGAAGTCCTATTTGTTGGGATAATGTTGGTAAGAAGAGTCTAACCGGCCCAAAGTTCATTCAGCAATCGGAAGAGAAAGTTAGATTGGTTCGGGAACGTCTCAAAACAGCACAAAGTCGTCAGAAAAGTTACGCAGACCTCAAAAGGCGCAAGGCAACGTGGGAGATCACGTATTCCTAAAAGTTTCTCCTACGAATAGTGTTCTGAGATTTGACACACGTGGCAAGTTAAATCCAAGATACGTAGGAGCATTCTTGGTCTTAGAGAAAGTTGGTGAAGTTGTTTACAAACTGACCTTGCCACCAGCACTATCTGGCATACATAATATGTTCCATGTCTCTTTATTGAGAAAGTACGTGCCAAATCCTGATCATGTACTAGATTTTACACCATTGTACCTAACGTATCAGGAGCAGCCTATTCACATTATCGATAGGAAGGATCAGGTGTTGCGTCAAAAAACCATTCCTTTTGTAAAGATTCAATGGCAAAACCACATGGAGAGAGAGGCTACTTGGGAGCTCGAGGAAGAGGCGAGACGCAAGTATCCGCATTTGTTCGAAAGTTGAGGTAAGTTCATATTTATTCGAATTTCGAGGATGAAATTTCTTTTAAGGATAATAGAATGTAATATTTTGAATTTGTTGACCAGGTCAAAAAAGGTGTGGGGCCCACAAGAAAAGAAACCCAAAAAGAAAAGAAAAGAAAAGAAAAGAAAGTTGAAAAGTCAAAAAAAGCAAAAAGGGAACAGTGCACTTCAGCTATTTTATACTGAGAGCTCGCGCATGAAGAAAAGGGCAGAGAGAAAATAGAAAGAAAGAAAGAAAGAAAGAAGAGAAAGAAAAAGGGGAAAGAAGAGGAAGAAGAAAAGAGGAAAAAGGTGCGACGACCTGGAATTCCGCCAGACTAATTTTGTGAGAGGAATAGTTAATTGGGGACTTTAGTTGACGGTGCGGAAGTTTTATCGACGGAAGTACAATGGCGCCTGGCATTAGTTTCAGTCTCGTAGAGTTAGATTATGTGAAAAAATTGGAACAACAAGTGTCATTTTCTCTCATGGTGGGCCGAGACACGTGGAACCTCGCATGATTGACACGTGGCGGCACATGAGGGACAAGTGGCACGCCCCTCTTGACACATGGCAGCCATGCTAAAGCCCCCATCCACTATAAATTATCTCCCTCTCCCCCTCATTTTGCTTGAGAAATCCAAGAGCTCTCTCTCTCTCCTCTCTAGCTCTCTCTCGTTTCCTCTCCGCCCGTGGCTCTCTCCCTCACGTTTTTGCGCTGGCGACACCACGACTCGACGGTAGTGACCCTCGAGTTTGAGTCTCGACCTTAGCCTCGCCGTCGCCTCGCCCGTTCGCCCGTTTTCCTCTCGGTGACCCGCTCGACCGCGAGCAAGGAGGAAGGAGCCCGAGCTCATTTTTGTGGCGTTTCAACCTCTTATTTCTTCGTGCTTGGATCTTAGGCAAGTAGAACCTCTAATCTTTTCCACTAGATTACCTATTAGATCGCTGATTGGGCGCCATGGCACGTTTGTTCTTGGGGATGCAGAAATGAGGTTTGGCTTGTATGGATGGGAAGACTGCTTTGCATGTCGAATCTGTTGCTTGGGATAGTGTCATGTGGACTTCGGTAACTAGAATTTATGGTATGATCATCTTGTTTGGCATCGGGTTGACGTGAAATGAGGACGAGTTTATAAGTACATTCGGCCGTGAGCCTTGGGCACTATTCAGGGAGTTTCGTGGTTGGCATGTTGAATCTAACTGGCACTTACATATCTCGTGGCATTGGGTAGTTGATTCATGCTTCCAGATGAACTTGCATGTGAATACCATGGATGATTTTGCCCTATGTGCCTCGATATTTGTCGTTGTGGATTTTGTCTGATCTGGTGTTAAATAGATGATTTAGTTGTTTGGTTTAGAAACTACTTGCTGAGCTTTTAGCTCACTCTTGTTTATTCAACATTTTTCAGATTAGCTAGCTAGTGATGGATGACGTTGAAGCGTAGCGGACATGCTATGGTGGTGGTGCTGGATAGTGACGTGATTATAGTTGGGGAGTAGTAACCTTTTGTAGTCTCCCAGTCGTTGTTTTTATTTTGGAAATGGTTAATATATGAAACTGCTTATCTATATATAAAAGTAAGTACTTTCCCACAATTTGTTGAATGGTCTTACCGATTATCAAGTGTAGGTAGCTAAAACCCTATGAGGCCATACCCTGTAGGCGCGTATCTACCGTTTGTTTGCACTTGTAAGGTGGCCTCCTGGACTGTCATTAGTCTTCCGCATTCTCCGTATAATATATATAATATCAGGTTAACGAAGAGCACGCTTAGTAGGTGGCGCCCTGGGACGTCACAAAAGGAGAGGGGTTCTTGCCACAACGCCTCGCCAAGTCGTCCCTACACCGATTAGCAACGTCCAATAAGTACTCACACCCCTCATTCTTCCAATCGAAGTGATTTTCGAGTTAGGGCTCGAAACTCAAAATTAAGTTAAATTTGAGTTGTGTTGTCCGATTCTTGAGCTATTGAGCATTGGGCTTTCTTGGAAATGGTAGATTATTGTGTTTTAGAGTCGTAGGTTTTGACGAGAGTGGTTTTGAAAAAAAAAAACAGTTCGGCCGGGACGAGAATTTTAAGGTTTCGCATTTGAATTTCGCTTTGTGAAAAACTTCAATAATCGCTTTGGGTGCACGATTTGTTGGCGCGTATGAGTTGTTTTGTTAGCGTTTAAGTTTAGTTTAGTCGAATCGTCGTTGAGATAGAGTTACTTGATTGTTGACATTGTTCCTCACTTATTTGGTAGGATCGCGAGTTCGACGATTCGAGTATCGTTTGTTATTTGGTCGTAAGCGATCCCAGGTGAGTGATGCTATCTTTTCTTCAAGCTTGCAACTTATATTTTGAAAGCATTTTCAGTTGAGTTATATATGAGTTAAGTAATTACTCAGGCATTTACTGTCTTTTAGTATTCGTGAATGATTTGAGGATGGTTTAATGTACTACTTTGCGAGATGGTTTGTGCAATGAGTTCTGGAATGACTTGCGAAATGATTTATGAAAGTATTGCTGGCAAATGAGTTGTGTTGCGTAAAGATTAGATGTTTGGTTTGTGAAATTAATTATGATTTGGACTGATCAAGGACTAAGTGCTACGCGACAATGCTTGTCTCGTGGGAGCCACCTCTAGAGCCTTGTTAGTCAAGGGCTAAGTGCTACATGACAATGCGAGTATCGTGGGAGCCACCTCTAGGGCCTTGTACTGTTGATATGTGTTGGTCAAGGGTTAAGTGCTACACAACGATGCGAGTATCGTGGGAGCCACCTCTAGGGCCTTATATTGTTGATATATGTTGGTCAAGGACTAAGTGTTACATGGTGACGCAAGGCTTGTGAGAGCCATCTCCAGAGCCTTGAGTTGGATATTGAGCATGGAATGGACATCTGAAATGTAATTTGACGAGATTGACTATTGAACCGGATCATTGATACTTGTTTTGATATTATTCTTGTAAGTTTGTTATATTCTGGTTTTAGTATAAATGAGCTATGTCTTAAGTCTTAAATGTTTTATATGGAGGTTCTATCAGCTTAGAAGAGATATATTACTCACTGGGCTGTGGTTGTTTATCCCTCTCATCTTACATGCTTTTCAGGTTCCTCGGTTAGCGGCAAGTAAGGCGAGAGCGTCGCGGGGACTTTTGGTGATAGGATTTTGGGTATGGTTTGAGGGAGTTATACATATAGTTGTTGATAGTTTGTGGGGTTGGCTGGGTTCTAGTTGTACATATTCTTTTGTTGACTGATAGAAACTCTGATGTTGTACCCAACCAGTTAGTTTGTCATGTATATATAGTTGGAGATATATATTTTGTTAACAGGTTTGTATCTTTCGTGTGGAAAGACGGCCGTGTCACCCAACTTTTGTTAGTTTCGGGGTGTGACAATGAAAATTCCAACTAATTCCTGAAGCCAAGTGAAAGACAAGCGAACAAGATGAAGAGTAAAGCAAAGATTCACTCCGGCGATCCAACGAACCAGGCAAAACAGGGCTAAGAATTGTAAGATCGAAGTTAGATTTTTTACGTAAAGTATTGCTAGTTCAGATTACATCAATGTCTCACAGATGACAACCCCACAGTTATACGACTCTCGATACACAAAAGAAAGAGACCAAACACACAGACTCTGCTCACAGGAAGCCACGATTTGACATTCGCAATATGAAGTTTTACCATCACAGACTCAACCAGAGATGTCAATGGCCTTGACCTCAAGCTTCTTTTCCTCCACCTTCAGAACAGTGACGGTGAGCACTCCGTTCTCCATCGATGCCCTGACCTGATCCATCTTCGCATTCTCGGGCAACCTGAGCCTCCTCATGAACTTCCCCACTGCTTACCGAAGGATGTCCACCCCTCCAGGGATCCCATAGCTATTGTAGCGAACCTCGAGACCAACTGCAAAGGACCTCTCCGCTAAGTATTGTCAGATACGACGGAAAACCGAGAATAAAATCTCGGGGGTTTACGATACATTGATGTACTTTGCAGAAGCCGCAGCTCATCAAACTTCCTGGCATGGCTTTTCGCACAAGCAGCATCGGCACTCTGCTGGTTTTCTCTGAATACCCTCGGCTCCAAAAGGAAGGTTATTTTACCACGCAAAGGTATCTTCAATCAATCCTCAGTTACTTGTACCCATAGAATAAGAATCCAATTACCAGCATTGGCAGAGCGCGAGACTCGAACTCTACACTTATGATATCGGCGTCCTCACCCTCCAATCTCTTTACCAGCAAGGCCGCATGCCTATTGGCAATCCATGATGAAGTTAACAGCTATGGTGATCGATATTGAGGCGTCTTCAGCCGTTCTTTGGAAGGTGACAGCCGGCTGGTAGCGGGTAGGAGAGAGACCGTGGAGGAGAGAGAAGCGCGGTTTAGGGTCTGTAACAAGGAAGGTTGTGGGGATGTAATTGATATGAAGATGAAAAACTTGGGATCCAAGTTATAGGTTTCAAAAGTAAGGATGTTACTTAATATTTAATACAAATCTCATGATGCATTTTTGCAATTATCCCTCTTATAATTAAAAGTATAAGTAGTACCTGGAGATCGATCTCCGCGTTGTACCACATTCGGCCCAAGCTTTTTTCTCTATTGTAACTCTTTTATGAACTGTACCGCACAAACACTTGGGAAAATTTTATGAACAGTCGTCCATAGAGCATGACGCTTTGTATAAAATTCATTGCAAAAATTAACTTGAACACAACGAGGAGCATGAGAGATCAGTCCTTTAAGAGATCATAAAAAAGAGTGCTTGGAAGGATTCCCGGATATAGATCTGCGGTCGATGATGGTCGAGTAAAAGAAAAGAGTAAATCTTGTCTGTTGATCGTAATTGCCTTTAAGTTTTAGCCTGTTACGATATTTTGTATAAAAATTACGAAAAAATGCAAGCAGATACGACTTGTTACAACCTTTAGGATCCTTCAACCGGTGGCTGACGGACCATAGAACTGCTTCATAAAAAAATTCCATAAAGTAAAATCGCGAAAGTAAGAATCCAAATTACCAGCATTGGCTTGCCAAAACGAGAAAATCATCGATCAGGCCTCATCAACGAGGCCTTGAACAAAACCGCGCGGGCTCCAGCCCAAAGCAGACAATATCGTTGCGAGCAGGACCTGGGCATAATAACATTTTCTCGACATGTCGTTCAGCGTGCTCCTGTCATGCTTAGGTATCAAAATTATGACATAATTTATTACCGTGTCATGTTTATTAGACATGCTCATACATGAAAGGAGAAGTGGAGAAGTAAATTCGATCCATTCAGACCAGGTGTACTTCTTAGAAAGAAAAACCGAAAAAGATTGCTTCAACTCAAACTTGTCTATGACAAGCCAACACATTTCTATCTGTTCTGTTCTGTTCTTCAATGCCAGAAGACCAAATCTTTGCACTTTCTGCACGAGGCGAACTTCATTCCGTGTGGTGCTTTAGTAGAAAACAACTCTGTGCCTGCTAGAACGATCTCAACAACTCGACTAGCTCGCTCAGATAATGGCAAGAAGATCCACCATCACCCATGCTAACATCAAACTTGTGCTGCAAATCCAAGACCCTCTGCCTCATCTCTTCACCTTCCTTTTCCTTCATCAAAGTTCTAATAGCCCTTTCTACTGCGCCCCTCTCTATCTCACCCTCCAGTTCTAATCCTACCCTCCATTCATGAGTCAGGTACCTCGCATTCACCTTCTGGTCGCCAAAAAATGGTTGACATATCATCGGAACGCCTTCACATATACTCTCCAAGGTGGAGTTCCATCCGCAGTGGCTCCAAAACCCTCCCACCGCGTCATGAGCCAGTACTTCCTTCTGAGGTGCCCATTTCACAATGCATCCCTTGTCCTTGACGCTTTCTTTGAATTTCTCGTCCAACGACTCGATCCATTCCGCACCTGGGCTTGAGTCAGGCCGAATAACCCACAAGAAAGGCTCCTTGCTATTTGCCAGACCCCAAGCCATTTCAGACAATTGGTCTTTGTTCACATGTGCTACGCTTCCCAAGCTCACATAAATGACTGAATTATGAGTTTGCTTGTCAAGCCATGGAATGCAACCAGTGTCCTCTTGCAGTAAGCTAACAGCTGAGGTAGGAGCAAATTTGTGTAGAGGGCCTATTGGAAAAATCGGAACTTGGTACCGGTGGTGGAGCTGCGCCAGAGGTGACTCTTCGAGGCAGTGAATCGTGTTGAATACAATGGCTGAGGGCGATCTGATATTAAGCCCCAAGACTACCAGCTCCAAGAAATAGTCTAAACTTCCAAAATTGCAGAGTGGTAGGTCATTGTACCTGAGGGGCTGATGCAGGGGAACCGGAACCTGCAACATGGTATCTAATAGAACGCAACATAAGGCAGTTGTCAGTTAGCACAACCACAAGTGCTCTAGCACCAATCGGCTGTATATACTTAGCAGTATGACAGTCGGGATTAAATCTGGCTTGGGTGTCAAACTTGATGATGACACAGAAACAAGTCTTGAATAAAGTATAGGTTATAAGAGACTCATCGGATCGTAAAACTACAGGGCCATGCTGGAGATCAAACAGGACAGAATTTAAAACTGCAATCGTTTTCTAATTAATACATCCTTCTTCACAACAATATAAACTAAGAGCAAGAATCCCCAGCGACCATGAGATCAATTAGCAAAGAGATAACTGTAACTAAATAAGAGAAAACGAGCATGTACCTGGGACTGGTATATGTCCTTGTGCCTTCAACTGGAGAAGAATCGGGCGAACTGCGATATTAGCAGCACCACTCGTGTATAAAGCAATGCTAGGAATCTCCAAATCACGGGCGACGGCTCCAGAGAAGTACACGAGTGGATCGTAGATGATGCAGCAGATCTTGCCACCGGGCTCCATATGGTTAGTGCCCCGAGTTAGGCACTCCCTAAAGCTGGACTCACAGTTGACATTAAGCTTCAGCATAACGGCAGCCAGATCAGGGTTTCGAGCCTCTTGTTCGGACAAGCTGTCCGGGACGCATAGGAAGGTGAAATCGGGATGAGCAGAGAAATCTGGACTATTGAACTGTGTGTGAGCAATTGTGATGGAGAAGTCCTTGGACTTGAGGATGGTCGCCAGCTGAAGCGTGGGAGTGAGGTGCCCGTGGAATGGTCCTGGGACCAGGACCAATCTCTTGCGATTTCGCCCTGGATTTTCCATCTTCTCTATCTTTTTCCAACCGAAGATATTCAGCAATACAAAGTTATGCTCTTACAAACAGGGGCTTCTGCTGATTTAGGCTGGTTTTACTCTTTTCGAAGATTTACCCAGAACAGAGATCATGGAACGGACAAAGCAAGGACCCAGTAGTCAAGGACAAGGAAACCAGAACACGCCAAGTGGTCAAGCTAGGAACAATGGCACTTTTTTCAAACGTGCGTGGTCATTTTTGTCACGGCATCTAGTGATATATTTTTATAAAAGCACTTGCTCTCTCTCCCTCTCTATCTCTGTGGCTTCTGCTTCCTGGCAGCTATTCTGGTTCGCATATCTTGATTCGGATAATGTATTTTAATGAGTGATAACAGGGACCATCAAGTCAACCCTCTTCTCTGGCTTGGGGTCATGAACAAGACTACACAAGCTGCTGGCTAGGAAAATTCCAAATGATTCTTGGAGCCCGAAACCAAATGAAAGACAAGCGAGCAATATCAAAGAGTAAAGCAAAGATCCACTCCGGCGATTAAACAAACCAGATAAAGAAAGATTGAAGTTCAGTTTTTTACATAAAGCTATCGCTAGTTTAGATTAGCTCAGACGAAACACACAGACTTTGCTCACAGGAAGCCACGATTTCACATTCGCAATATGAAGTTTTACCATCACAGACTCAACCAGAGATGTCGATGGCCTTGACCTCAGGCTTCGTTTCCTCCACCTTCGGAACAGTGACGGTGAGCACTCCGTTCTCCATGGAAGCCTTGACCTGATCCATCTTCGCATCCTCGGGCAACCTGAACCTCCTCATGAACTTCCCGCTGCTTCTCTCTACTCGATGCCACGTGTCGTTCTTGTCCTCCTTCTCCAGCTTCCTCTCGCCGCTAATCTCGAGCACCCGATCGTCCTCGATCTCGACTTTCACTTCCTCCTTCTTGAGCCCGGGAAGATCGGCCCTGAACTCGTGGGCTTCTGGGGTTTCCCTCCAGTCGATCCTGGTGTTGACGAAGGCGGAATTTTCCCGGAAAGCTTGAGGGAAACTAGAGGGGGAGAGGGATGAGGAAGGGAAAGGGAAGTCCTTGAAGGGGTCCCAGAGGTCGAGAGAGAAGGGGTCACTGCGTCGGCCACCGAACCAACTTGGAATGAGCGACATCGTTTCTGAATAAGTCGGTAGATTGAAGCTTGATTTTGGAAGAGGCGAGTGATGAGATTTCTGCTCGGGTGTGGAGATCTTGACGATGTGCTTGCTTACTGGATCCTTGTCCGAAAGAGAGGGACGTGCTGGGTATTTATTGGGAGAAGAGGAGGTCTTCTCATACGTTCGTGAGAGTTCTGGAACGAGGTTTAAGCCTCAGCGAACGTTTCGGTCATGGGTAGGCATGGCCACGGGTCGGATTGGGCCCGAAATCGGTCCGGGTCAAATTCGGAATCGGCCCGTTAACCGGGCTCGCTGTTCCAACCCGGAACCGGCCCATGGCATAAGGACCTAGTTACGATATATTAAATTTCGAGCCGGTTCCGAACAGTGAAAAAAAAATTAAAAAAAAGAGAGGCAACGGCTCTTTCTCTCTAAATATTTTTTTTAAATTAATTTCTAACCTATAATATAAATATCCCTTCTCATTCCTCTTTTTTTCACACAAATTATCTTTTCATCTCAATTCTTTCAAATTCTCTCTAACTCTCAATTATTCACAACATCCAATTTATTATTTTCTTTTCTTCAATTACGTTCTCTAATTTCTTATTTTCTTTATTTATTATCTCCTTTAATAATTCCCTATTTCAAATTCTTTTTTCATACCCTATATTTTTTACATTATACCATATATTTTTTCTATATCCAAAAAAAAAATGACAAGTGGAAGTAAAACTAATGGCAACTGCAAGAATAAGGTGGGGGAATTCGATTATCCTCTTAGTCCTCGTGATTATGAATATTAGGGAGTCGAAGTTGATGTAGATGATGAAATCAACATTATTCCTAATATGGAGCAAGTCCAAACGCAAGAGAGTCTTCATCCTCCTACGGGTATCGAAGAAATGTCAACAACAAAGGGGCGGGAGTTTACATCCGACGTATGGGACTACTTCACGAAAATTGAAAGATTTAATTTAACTCCAAAAAGGTATGATGTAGTTTGTAAACATTGTGGGGTAAAATACAAATATGTCGGTGGAGCCGAATATGAAACATTTACACGGCATCTTAAGGCGAAACATCCAACCGAAACGAGAATTGACACCAAGCAATAACAAATTTCTCGGTACGTCAATCATTACACTCCTCCTTTATTTCATTATAATGAAAAAAGTTATAAAGAAGAATTAAGTAAATTTGTTTCCGTTGAACATTTATCATTTAGTTTTGGTGAAAGATTTGATTTTAATCAATTTATACAAAATGCATGTGTTCCACAAGCAAAACGTGTTCCTAGAAATACACTTAAACGCATAATTAAAGATCTTTATAAAAAAGGAAAAAAAGATTTACAAAACTTTTTTATAAATTTTAATGGACGTGTGCATATAGGCAGCGATATTTGGAGTGATCATTGGCAAGTTCATTCTTATATGGGTATAACATGTCATTGGATAGATGATAATTGGAATATTCAAAAAAGAGTTATTGCATTTAGAGTTTTCGATGATAGGCATACGACAAATAATATTTATAGATTATTTAGGCAAATTTTAGAAGAATATTATTTGCTTAATAAAAAAATTTCAATTGGTTTTGATAATGCCACGGCAAATACCGCTTCAATTGTTGAACTAGAAAAGATTTGTAAACACATTTTTGGTGGATAATTTTTTCACGTTAGATGTACTTGTCATGTTTTAAATTTATGTGTACAAGATGGTTTAAAAACTCTTGATATTTTTCTCGACCCAATAAAAATGGCAATGCAATTTTTATGGAAACATTCCCAAAAAATGAAAGAATGGTTTAAATTTTGTAGAGCAAATGGAAAAAAAACCAAAAAGATTTCCAAGAGATGTTCCAAATTGTTAGAATTCTACTTATAAGTTGCTTAATGAATCTTTTGCATATAAAAATTTATTATGTGCATTTCTTTCAGATAATATAACTCAAATTAATTTATACCCAAAAGAATGGGATATTTGCAACAACAAAAATTAGATATTTTAAAAAAAATTAATGATGCGACTTATACTTTGTCCAGTGTTTATTATCCTACTACGTATTTATTTTTAATAGAATGTATTAATATTGTTAGAATTTTTAAGGAAAATGAAAATGATGATAAATTAAGTGATACTATTAAAACAATGCGAACAAAATGGCTACATTATTATAGGGAAATTCCTATTATTTATTTAGTTGCTTGTGTTTTTTATCCACGCTGTAAATTAGATGGTTTATGTGATTATTTGAATATGTATTATGAATGTTTACATTTAATTGATGAGGTAAATATTAGAACTATACAAATAATGGTTAAAAACGTAATAATGAATTTTGTAGTACATATAATCTAGGTGATAGTGGATCTTCTCAATCTAGTGACATACAAAGTGAGAATATAGGTAAAATTAGTAGAGGGTACCGACTTATGTTGCATAGGCAAAAAAAGCTAAAGAGAGAAATAGAAAGTAATTCTGAAATAGAGAGCTATCTAACCGTTTTTTTTTTAGTTTGATAAATCTGAATGCAGCACAAATTTCACAATATTGGATTGATGGAAGAAGCATTCCATCCAATACCCAATTCTTGCTCTAATTGCAAAATAAATTTTAGCAACCCTTTGTTTGACAGTTACGGTAGAACAAGCATTTAGCGCTGGAGGCAATATTTTGGATGAACGACCTTCAAGATTAGCTCCCAATTCGGTGGAGGCTCAAGCTTGTGTTGATGATTGGACAAAGGCTCAATATAGACAATAAGAGATAGATCGCAATAATGAAGCCGAATTCTTTGATGACGGAGATACCACCGGCACCGGAACGGGTAGCGACGATTGAGGATGGGGTAAGTATGGGGTTATCAAAGGTAAGATAACTACATAGCTTTGATTCTTCTATCCCCAAGAAAATATGTAGGCACTTAATGATAATTCATTAAGTTCAAGCCCCTCCCCTTCTCTTTTTTTCCCCCCAAATTTGATTATAATTTGTATTTGATATTTCATTATTTCATAATTTCATAATTCATTATTTTTTTATTTCATAATTCATTATTTGATAATATAATTACAATTTTATTACAAATTTATTATAATTTAATTTTTAACTCAAAAATCGGAACCGAAACCGATAGTCATAGCCACGGGCCGGGGACCACCAATTCCGGTTCATGAACCAGTACAGGGCCCGAAATTGGCCCGTAACCGGCTGTTCAAAATCGGAACCGCCACTTGAGGGCTCGGTTCTGATTCCCCCTAAATTAGAACCGGAACCGGCGGTTCCTAGCCTGTGGCCATGACTAGTCATGGGCTTCTAGATCGTTCTCCAAACTCGGCCTTGCTCATAGTCATGGGCATAACATGTTCAACTACTTGCCTTTTCTTTTTCGGGATATGTGTTCCCGATCCGATCCGGTCCGGTCCTACTCAGAAATCGGAAATCGGAGGCAGTCCAATGAAATTGATGGATAATTAGTAGGGGTGAGTAACACGGAATTTAAATTTAATCATTTCTTGCTACAGAGCCCGCAAAGTAGTTGTGAATTAAAATTAGGTTGACATTTAAGAAATAAAAAAAATAACTGATAGATTATTAGGTACATATAACAAATAAAATAATAATAATAATAATAATCGGTCCAGACAGTCTGGTTGCCCCTTAGAATCGGACAGAGAAAATCACCAATTCCAATTTTATAGAATTGAGAACCTGATCGAACCAGTCGGTCCCTAATTCGATCGTTCCGTCTTGCTCACCCCTAATGTGTACTACAAATCCTAAAACTTGTTACGAAAAGTGCAATTGAGTCCTAAAACTTGTAAAAAGTGCAATTAAATTAAAAAAAAAACTTGTCAAATTGGTGCAATCAAGTCTTTCCGTTAATTCCGTCCAACTTGAATGACGGAAAATGCTTACGTCGCTTTTTTTAATATTTTCTTTTCTAAGTGGCAATGACGGAACTTTTTTATTTAACTTAAATAATAATAAAAATAAGCGAAATTTTAAAATTAAAAAACTATTTTTGGTCCACATCTGAGTTTTATACAATTTTTTATTTAAATTAAGTAAAAATAATCGAAATCAAAAAGAAAAACGTGAGAGTTGGATCCAAGCAGCAAGGGCCGCCACCCCGCCATGGCCGACCGCAAGCGAGGGCCTCCATGCCCTCGTCGCATGGATCCAACTCTCAGGTTTTTTTAAAAAAAATTAATTTTTCTTAATTTTTAATCAGCTTAAATAAAATTTGTATAAAAAAACATATTTTGACCAAAACAACGTCATTTTGGCCACGTCATCGCTATGTAGGAGATAGAAAATATTAAAAAAGTCACGTCAGCATTTTTCGTCAGCCAAATTGAACGGAGTTAATAAAATGACTTGATTGTACTAATTTGACAAGTTTTAGAACTTGATTTCACTTTTTGCAATTTTTAGAACTCAATTGCACTTTCGTTAAAAAGGGATAAGTACACTATTTTTATTTTTTTATTTTTTTTTATTTTTTCTACCTTCCTCCCTCTCGGTCGTATTATCATTTATGGACTCGAGGGTTTCCATTCCATTATGTTCCTTTTTGCCATCGCTTGTTCACGTTTGAAGATCATTATTCACCGACATGTCACGTGACTGTTAGGTCATATGCTACAAATACATTATTGACTTGATTCCTACTAGTTAAGTTATTGGCGAAAATGGGCTCCTCTCACAGTGACCAGTGAAAAAGAGGTCGAAGATTCAATCCTTTATTTACGTTGTTCACGGTGTGGCCCTTCTACTTAAGTCAAAATGTGGACTGAACTTAAGGGTCAAAATCGAATCGAAAAACTAAACCTAACATTTCGTGCATTTTAGTTCAATTCGAGTAATTGAAAAATAATTATTCTTTTTTGGGTTTGGGTTATTTCACTGAAAATTGCCCTTCTTTTTAGTATTAGCAATTTGGGAAATCATTTCTTTATTTATTTATTTTTACTTTTTTTCTCTTTTCAATTTTTTTTTTTTTGGTGAAAAAGGCTGGCGGGGGCTGCTGTCCACTGGAGGTCGCCAGCCACTAAACGAGGGCCGCGAAGCTCTCGCCGACCGAGGGCGAGACAAGCGAACTTCGATGAGTAATAACAAGTGCATAATACGCTACACAAGCTGCTGGCAATGGAAATTCCAAATACTTCCTGAAGCCAAGTAAGAGACGAGCGAACATGATCAAGAGTAAAGCAAAGATTCACTCCGGCGATCCAACGAACCAGGCAAAACAGGGCTAAGAATTGTAAGATTGAAGTTAGGTTTTTTAAGTAGAAGTTTTGCTAGTTTTTTTTTTTTTTTGGCCATGAAGTTTTGCTAATTCAGATTCCATCAATGTCTCAGAGACAACCCCGCATTTATACGACTCTCGATACACAAACGAAAGAGAAACACACAGACTCTTTTCGCATTCGTCATCACAGACTCAACCAGAGATGTCAGCGGCCTTGATCTCAGGCTTCTTCTCCTACACCTTGGGGATAATGACGGTGAGCACTCCGTTCTCCATGGAAGCCTTGACCCGATCCACCTTGGCATTCTCGGGCAACCTGAACCTCCTCGTGAACTTCCCGCTGCCTCGCTCCACCTTCCTCTCTCCACAAATCTGGAGCACCCGATCGTCCTCGATCCGGACTTTCACTTCCTCTTTCTTGAGCCCGGAAAGATCGGCCTTCATCACGTGGGCTTCTGGGGTTTCCCTCCAGTCGATCCTGGTGTCGACCAAGGCGGGATTTTCCCAGAAAGTCTGAGGGAAACTAGAGGCGTGGGCTTCTGGGGTTTCCCTCCAGTCGATCCTGGGGTCCACGAAGGCGGAATTTTCCCAGAAAGTCTGAGGGAAACTAGAGGCGGAAAGGGATGAGGAAGGGAAAGGGAAGTCCTGGAAGGGGTCGAAGGCGTAGGGGTAGAGAGAGAAGGGGTCGAAGGCGTAGGGGTCGAAGGCGTCGCGGCGTCGGCCACTGAACCAGCTTGGAAAGAAAGACATCGTCTCGGAACGAACAAGGGAGAATTGTGAGATTTCTGGATATATTGAAGTTATTAATAAATGGTTAATGAGCCTATTTATAAATTTTTTTGAATAACTATTTAAGGTAATATATCAAATATAATATATGCACTATTAAAGGAAAATATGCATAATCATGAAAGATATGTAGAATCAAACAGATGTCCCAATTCACTCGTTTGGGACACACGAAATACACTTTCCGGGGAACCAAAAATTATGCCTAAAATTAGGAAAGTGAATTCCTAAATCTAAAGAGTTAAAAACACTTTCCAAAATTATTCATCTCGAACTTTTTTAATAATTTACTTACTTTATAGAAAAAAATACTTAAAAATAATAATAATCAAAGCGCACCATTTCTGTAATTGGTACATGCCTCTTTTTCTCCTGAAGTTGTCGAAATTATTCGTGAAAAGATATTGGCTACAATTGAAAAAAGGTCTTAGCAATAAAATTTCTATTTATCCTCGATCTAGGCAAACATAGCAATCCATTTTATGATCAATTTCATTACCTCCCAAGAGAAAAATGATCCTACAAATAAAGGAAGTATAGTACGAAATAACATAAAAATAGACTCATTAAAAAACTCATAAAAAAAGATATGACCTTCTACTCAAAATTTATTTTATAGAAATCAATAATAAGAAATATTGAAATCCGATTGGATTTCATCCAAATAAAATATATGCTTCCATACCGATCGAGTAGTATATTAATGAATGAGGAAAACTACTCTGATTCCATCGAAATGTAAGAATCAAAGAATTTGCCCTACATATTAAGATAATTCGAGAAGTTTTGATTAAATTATGATCAAAAGAGGAAAAAGAATCGACTAATCTACTTTATATAACTATAACTTTTTATCTTTTATTTTTTATGTTCTTATATTTTCATATTTTTATATTTAATTATTTTTTCCTTTTCTTCTTCCTCCGTCGGGCCTCGGTGATGGTTGGCGACCAGCTGAGGCTCGCCAAATCCTGGGGAACTTCAAGCCACTGGTGCCGGCCGATCACGGTGCAGGGAGAAAGAAAAAATTAAAAAGGAAGAAATTTTTGCCTTAGATAAAGTCGTGTTTGAAAATTATTATGATAATCAATCAACTATTTAATTGGCATCTTATTGATATGTCATACGACAAAAGTGTTATGTAGAATGCTTTCCTTCAATTTCGATAATCCTTGACCGAATTCATACTCTGCAAATTCTTTGTTGGCCGGTTTTCTAATTGCTTAAGTGTTTGCACACAAAAAACTTTGATAATGATAAAAACGAAAAGGCGTCGTTCACGATGAAATAGGTTCGCCTGAGTTGCCTACTCAAGTTAAAAGATCAATTGAACATGTGCAAAACTATTCTTAGTTTATCTTGCGCTCTCTCTTGTTCGGCATCGCAACGCATAGTTTTTTCGAGGGAAAAGGACACTTTTTGTGTCAAAAGTTATGTATGAAGATCACTTTGGTGCCAAAAGTTTCAATCGGATCACTTTAGTGCCAAGTTTTTGAAAAAATGATCTTTTAGTGCCAAGTCTGATTTGGTCCGCCGAAAATCTGACGTGGCCTTATTTTATTAATATATGACGCTGACGTGGCTCGCCAAAGGTCTACCGTGGCATTTTTTTTTTAAATTTAAATTTTTTATTTAAAATAAGCTGAAAATTTTATAAAAAAAAAAGCTAAAAAATTTTACAAAAAAAAGGGATCGCATGAGGCGAGGGTGGGGCGGCGGCGGCAAGGGTTACAGCAAGCCCTCACCGCCTCTGCATATCTTTTTTTTTCAGCTTTTTTTGCTAATTTTTTTTAGCTTATTTCAATTTATTTTAAATAAATTTTTATTTTAAAAAATTTCTGTTATTTTTTCTTTTTTTAAATCTAATTTTTTATTTTTAAATTTTTTTCTAAATTTTGAAATCTAGTCGTATTTCTGGCACTAAAGTGATCCGATTGAAACTTTTGGCACCAAAGTGATCTCCGTACATAACTTTTAGCACCAAAAATGTCTTTTTCCCGTTTTTTCGAGGAGTAATAACAGGGACGACTACCAAGTCAATCCTCTTCTCTGGCTTGTGCTCATGAACAATGTCAAGAGTAAAGTAAAGATTCACTCCGGCGATCCAACGGACCAGGCAAAACAGGGCTACGAATTGTAAGATCGAAGTTAGGTTTCTTCTTTCTTTTTTTTGCTCAGATTACATCAATGTCTTAAAAGACAATAACCCCACATTTATACATAGAATAATTTCTATGTATTTAGAAAAGAGTACATGGAGCCTGTTTATAGGTTTCATTAGAAGACAAACTAAGGTATCAAAATATAATAAAGGATATATATGCATAATTCGAAAGATATACTGAATCAACAAAATATTCTAATAGGACTTTCTTAAACACAAAAGAGAGAGACGAAACACTCAGACTATGCACGCACATGGCAATCTGAAGTTAACATCGCAGTCTCTCAACCAGAGATGTCAATGGCCTTGACCCGAGTCTTCTTCTCGTCCACCTTCGGGACAAGGATGGTGAGCACTCCCTTCTCCATGGAAGCCTTGACCTGATTCACCTTCGCCTTCTTGGGCAACCTGAACCTCCTCATGAACTTCCCGCTGCTTCGCTCCCACAGATGCCGCTTATCGTTCTTGTCCTCCTTCTCCGCCTTGCTCTCTCCACTAATCTGGAGCACCCGATCGTCCTCGATCTCGACTTTCACTTCCTCTTTCTCGAACCCGGGAAGATCGGCCTTGAACACGTGGGCTTCTGGGGTTTCCCTCCAGTCGATCCTGGTGTAAAAGTAATTTTTCTGGAAAAGTTGAGGGAAACCAAACCAGAGGCGGAGAGCGATGTGGAAGGGTTGCACCAGAGGTCGGGAGGGGAGGGGTCGTAGGCGCTGCTTCGCCCAACGCTTGGAGCGTCCGACATCGTCTCTGAATAAGTCAGGTGGATGATGCGGAGGAGGGAACGGAGAAATGTCCTGTACATTTCGATGTATATTAATAAATAGTGCATGAGCCTATTTATAAGATTTATTGGATAACTATTAAAAGTAATAAGATAAATATAATATGAATCTAATCAAAGATATGCACTGTCAAATGAGATATATGCATAATTCTGATAAATATACATAATCAAATATATATCCTAAAATCGCTAACATCTTGTATGTTCACGAGAGTTCTGGAGAACGAGGTTTAAGCCTGAGGCAACGTTCTTGGTTATGGGCTTCTAGCTCTTTCTCGAAGCTGCATAACATGTTCATCTACTTCGCCTTTTTCATCCCTTCCTCATGTTTGTCTTTCAATTTTGTGCATTTTTGCCATAGCGTTTTCATATTTGAAGATCATTATAATAATCGAAGATAATTGATTTGATTGAGCGACATCTCGTTAATATGTCAGGTGATATAGGTGTTATGTAGAATGCTTCCCTTCGATTTCGATAATTCTTGGCCGAACTCATACGCTGCAAATTCATTGTTGGCCCTTTTTCTAATCGTTTAAGTGTTCGCAAAAAAAAAAAAAAAAAAAAAAGGTTGCTCCGAGAATGACGAGCGAAAAGGCCTCGAGGATTCGATACTTGATTTTAGTGATTATGGCCCTCCTATCCAAAAATTCAGTCTTAGGGTACATTTGTATTATATGTTTTATGTTTTAATTTATATTTATATTTTGTTTTGTTTTGTTTTTGTTTTTGTTTTTATTTTATTTCTTTTTCTTTTTCTTTTTCCTTCTACCTCCGCCAGTCGTTGCGGCCACCGTCAGCCGGTCGCGGTGGAGGACATGCGTAGTAGGAAGGAGGAGTAAGGAAGAAAGAAAAAGAATAAATAAAATGTAAAACACAAAAAATAATTTAGAAATTCAAATATTTTTTTGCCTCAAATAAAATCACGAGATTCAAGCACTAGAAAAAAATTTCAGTCACATATCACCAAACAAAGGAAAACTAATAATTTTCCTCAAAAATGATTTCCTGAAAAGTATTTTCCTTTAACATGAAGTTTTTCGTGAAACAAACACACCCTTAGGTTCGGTTTATTTTGCAAAAAATGAATGACTTTGAAAATATTTTATTGCTTATATCATTTACAAAAATGAAAAAATGATCCTCGAAAATATTTAGACATATATTATTGGTAATAAAAAAAAATTCATCGACGAATTATTTCAAGAGATACAAACGATTATTTTTAAGAAAATATATTTCGAATCATTCATTTTTTATGAAACAAATGCAACCTTAGATTAGCCTGAATTGCCTACTCAAGATTGAACATGTGCGTTTGTCACCTCATGTTGCGTAATAATTGCATGCATGTTATTCATGTGAACATAATTTATGTGAAGCGTCAATTCATACATCTCTGCGCGGACCTTAAACTGTGCTGTTAGCGATAATTAAGAATAGTTTCTTATGTTAGAGATAATTAAAAATAGTTTCTTATGTTAGAGATATTTGATAATTCTATTGATTTTCTGTATCTCTCAAGAATGCGCGTAAATCTTGATTCTCATGTATTCTTTATCAATATACATTGAAATATATAAAATTTCTCAAATTATTTTTCACATTATTCTCAACTCGTATATTGTGTGGAATTGCTTTGTACATAATACATGTGAAGAAGAGGAAGTTATTGCTGAAAAGAAAACGAATGTCTCCGCCACTACCCTTTTCCATTAAAGTGTCTGCCCAGCATCTTAGGTTTATCATCGTTCCTCAGCCAAAGGAGGGATGATATTAGTATACTACAAATAGATTCTCAACTTTGGTCCAACGTGCAATATCATTCTTAAATTTTTAACTTGTGCAATATGGACATCGAACTTTGGTCCAATGTGCAATATCGTCCCCGAACTCTTAATTTTTTTAGTGTGGTCCCTAAACTATTTTTAAATGTTCAATGTAGTCATTCTATTTGCATCGTTTTTACATACTCTAGAGACTAAATTAAATATTTATCAATAGTTCAGGGACCACATTGAATTAAAAGTTCAAGCACAACATTTCACATTGGACCAAAGTTCAACAACCATATTGAACGAATTAATAGTTCAAGGACGATATCGCATATTGGACCAAAGTTCATGGACGATATATGTCATTTTCCCACCAGAGAACGACGGAGAAATGGCCGAGAAAATTTAGGACTCCCTGAATTCTAATTGTTATGAACATTTATTTGAAACATGCGACCATCCCATACCAGTGGTAAAGAGGAGGTTGAGTGACACTATTTAGTTTTACCTTTCTAAAGAAACCGAAAAGAACCGTGGGACAGATTTAGATAAGTTTACAAAGTTGAGGGAGACAAAGTAAAAGAACCAGGCCCCTATATGAAAGGTTGCAAAGTAATCCAAACAAGCATAAATCTTTGGGACTGTGCTGTTGTAATTAATAGACGGAAACTAATCAGGATCTTGTAATTTATGTCCATATGAGAGAGGGAGAGAGAGAGCCAGAGAAATTAAACGAGAAACAATGAAAGACACTAACGATTTATATGATTCGGTACCAAATGTCGGTACCTATATTCACGGAGAGAGTCAATCGCAAATAATTCATTATAATCGGAGAAACAAAAAAGAGAAGAAAAAGAAATGTGCTCGTTTCTCTCACGAGCGGCTACTGTGGGCTAGGAATGAAGAAACAAAAAAGAAAACCCTGGCCTTTTTGTCTCTTTCTCTACTAAGACTTTTTTGCCCTCACAAAGGAAAAGAAAATGATATTAAAGAATAAATGCGCCCCTTTCTTTTGTCTTTTAGTGGCTGAGAACTTCTCATCTTCTTTGTGCGATTACAACTTGGACATTTATACAGTGGGGTCGGCTCCATAAACGGCTCAAACTTAAAACATAATTTAACAATTCTCTACCTTGGCTCGATGTTTTGAGCCAAGTTATAGTGCTCATCATCCATGCTGCTCTCCCAACGCCCTGATGGGTGTCCACTCTCCACATATTTCAATTGTACTCAAGCAAAGCTTGAGTTTGGCCAAAGGAACGGCCTTAGTCATCGTGTCGGTCGGATTCTCCGATGTCGCTATCTTCTTCACAACAACCATACCCTTAGCTAAGACATCTCGGATGTAGTGGTACCTGATATTGATATGCTTCGTTCGCTCGTGATAGACTGGATTATATGCCAAATGTATCGCACCTTGGTTATCACAGTGTATATCAACACTAGTATGTTCCAACCCAAGTCCGAGAGCAAACCTCTTAGCCATAACACCTCATTCGCTATAAAGGCTAGTGCCATGTACTCTGCCTCAGTCGAAGACAAGGCAACGTGATCCTATAAGGATGCTTTCCAAATAACTGCACCACCTGCAAGCATAAACACGTACTCTGCTAAAGACCTGCACTCATCCAAGTCACCGGCATGATCCGAATCCACATAACCAGTGGTCTCACTGCCATTGTCGTCCCTCTAGTACATTATACCCACGTCTGTTGTCCCCTTAAAATATTTGAGGATCCACTTCACAGCTTCCTAATGAATTTTACCGAGATGCCCCATGTAACGGCTAATTATGCTCACGGCTTGTGAAATGTCAAGCCTAGTGCATACCATAACATACATAATACTACTCACTGTACTACAATAAGGAACATGGGACATATGTTCCTCCTCCTTCTCAGTCTGCCGTGATAACTTATCAGAAAATTTAAAGTGCTTCGCTAATGGTGTACTAACAGATTTCGCCGACTGCATGTCAAAACGTGTCACAATCTTCTCAATATATTTCTTTTGAGACAGACATAAAACTCCTGCAATGCCGTCACGCAAAATCTTCATACCCAATATTTTCTTTACAACACATAAATCTTTCATCTCAAACTCAACACTTAATTGTCTCTTCGGCACTTCAATATCAGACATATCCTTAGCTGCTATCAGCATGTCATCAACATAGGGAAAATTGTCAAAAAAGTCCTAAACCTATTGCACTTTTACCAAATCAGTCATAAACCTTTTAATTTTTTCAATTCAGTTTATCCGGTCAATTTTGGCCAGCTGGCACTGACGTGCACCATATAGACGCTGACGGGGTAAGATTTTAATATTTTTTAAAAAAAATATTTTTTTATTCTTTTCCTCTCTTTTTTTTGTTCATCTTCTTCCTGATGAACAGCCATGGTGTCAACCACTGCCTCCAGCCGGCTGGAAGGAAGGGCCGACGAGGTCGTCGTCGCTAAGGCTTTCAACTTTCCATACCAACGCAATCACCACCCACCAATGCCAGATCCAACTCCATCCTCGACCTCTTTGACTTCGGTGGATTCTGGGTATACTTCAAACTGAATTGGGGGAGGGGAACGGAGAGAGAAAAATGATGAATAAAAGAGCAGAACACAAACCTCGCGCTTTAAAAGTGTCTTTTCCTACCAAAACCGGCAAAAAGTTCACCCTTTCCTACTGATTCTCGCTTCTGAGTCCAATTTTTTGTTTTAAGGTCAGAACTTTTAAATCCTCGGAACCAGACCAAGGTTCTGCAATCTACGGTTCCTGAAAATCGAAGTGAAAGAGCACCCGCCAAAGAATCGAAGCCCCTGAATTCGAAAGACATCAACTTGTGATGACAAAAGGGCGAGCCTCGCCCAGCCATGGGGTGGCTCAGCCGAGCCAGATCTGGGCTCGGTCGAGCTCGCCCGGCGAGGTTCAACCTCGCCGGCCCTTGCCTCCAGCCGACTAGAGGCAGTGGCCGACGCCATAGCTGTTCACTAGGAAGAAGATGAACAAACAAAAAAATAAAAATAAAAAAATAAAAAAATAAAATTTTAGCAAATATTAAGAAATATTAAGAATTACCCTGTAAGTGCCGGTCGAGTCCACATCAGCGTCAGTCGGCCAAAATGGGACGGATGGACTGAATTAGCACAAATGCAAGAGGTTTAGGACTAAATTGGCACCAGAAAACGGTTTATGACTGAATTAGCAAAAGTGCAATAGGTTAGGACTTTTTTGACAATTTTTCCCATCAACATATAGTAACATATAAATCAAATACCTATCCTCCAATCTCCTAAAGTAAACACAGCTATCCATTTGACTTTTCGAATAGTCTTAACTAGCCATAAAAGCATCAAAACGCTTATACCACTGCCTAGGAGACTGTTTCAGCCCATACAAAAATTTCTTTAACAAACAAATATGATCTTCCTTACCCAGAATAGAAAATCCCTCAGGCTGCATCATGTAAATCCGCTCCTCCAACTCACCGTGAAGAAACTTCGTTTTCACATCTAGCTGCTCAAGCTCGAGATCTTATGGGGCAACTGAAGCAAGTAATACACGAATAGAAGTATGTCTTGCCACAGGAGAGAATACCACGTTGTAGTCAATGCCTTCCCGTTGTGTATAACCCTTCGCGACAAGTCTCGCCTTATACCTCGCTGCCTCGACATCCGGATTGCTCTCCTTTCGTTTGTAGACCCATTTGCTTCTGACAATCTTCTGGTTCTTAGGTACCTTGACCAGCTCCCATGTCTGATTTCGATGAAGTGATTCCATCTCTTCACTCATAGCCCCTAGCTACTGCGAGGACTAAGAACTGACCATCACCTCAGAGTAAGACGAAGGCTCATCTGTCTCTACCTCGTCACCTACAGTCAATGCATAAGCAATATCAGTATAATCATAACATACCGGTGGTTTGATTTGCCTCCTCTATCTGCCCTCGGCCGTAATGTGTTGCAACTGTGCTATTTGTTCAGTATCTCCACCTTCAGGAACCGTGGCCTCATCTTTAGTCTCTACATGTGTTACCTCCGAGGTCTCTAGAGTCTCCACCTGAAGCTTCACCTTACTACTGACACCCTGATCTGTCTGCTCTGCTGGTAGTGTCTTAGAACTCCCCTTTCGAAGCATTGCATTCTCATGGAAGATCACATCTCTGCTGATTAAAATATCGGGTGATCTGGGATCAGTGCATCACAGCCGGTAGCCTTTCACCCCATGTGCATAACCCAAAAATATGCAGTTCTTCGCCCTCGACTCAAGCTTACCATCACTCGCATGAGCATACGCAGGACATCCGAATACTCATAATACGGAGTAATCAACAAGTTTCCCCGACCATACTTCCTCAAGAGTTCTCCACTCGACGGCATATGATGGAGATCAATTAACCAGGTAACATGCCATGTTCACTGCCTCAGCCCAAAATTCCTTCCTTGGCCCAGCACGTGAAAGATACAAAAAGTATACTCATACCTTAAATTTTTTGAACCGATCGAACACATCAGATTTGTGCTTCAGAAAGTATACCCATACCTTCCTCGAACACATCAGTATACTCATACTGAAAATCGAAGTGAAAGAGCACTCAATCAATGCATTAAATTTCTTGAACAGATCGAACACATCAGATTTGTGCTTCAGAAAGTATACCCATACCTTCCTCGAATAGTCGTCGATGAATGAATGTACTCAACTGGTTGTTTCGTTGAATGAATACATGTAGTAAACTTAATTCGCCACTGCTTCCCAAAGATACAGTGTTACATAAGTCTAACTTTCCTATCTTCTGACCCTTCAACAACCCCTCTCACTTAGCATCGTCATACCTGACTCACTCATGTGCCCTAACCACATATGCCATAACTGAGTCAAGTCAGAATCTGACTCAACTGATGAAACTGCAGCAGCTACGCTCCCGGTCTCTCCTAGTAAATGATAGAGAGTATTCACTTTCTTCTTTTTCATCACTATCATGGCACCTCGAAAGATCTTCAGTACTCCACCTTCCTCGGTGTACTTACACCCGATGTCATCGAGTGTGCCCATAGAATAAGGTTTTTCTTGAGCTCCGGTACATGCCTCACGTTTGTCAATGTGCGCTTCACCTATCGCGCATCCGAATCCGAATTGTCTCTATCCCCACAACCTTGCATGCTATATTATTCCCCATTAGAACTCTACCACCATCTGCCGCCTGATAAGTAGTAAACCAATTCCTATGAGGCGTCATATCATAAGAACACTCCGAATCTAGCACACATTCGTCTCCTGACGAACTAGTCGTCACACACAAAACAGCTTCTGCATCACTGGTGCTGTGACATCCCGAAATTTCGAGGTCTATAAGATAAATGAATTCGAGGGCGACATCCGAGGCACTGTCCCTTAAATCTCGAAAATCCAATATTATTTCCCAGATTGAAACTGGTGATTTAAAAATCATCAAATTCATTTATCTTATAGACCTCGAAATTTCGGGATGTCACAGGTGCTCTCCTTGGGAACATTTTCCACACTACTTGTGGCATTCCATCGATCTCCTCGATTTCTCAGCTTCGGACAGTCTCTCCTGATGTGGCCCTCCTCGTGACACTGAAAAAATTTCACACATCCCTTTGACTTTCTATAGCGTGACTTCGACCTGCTTTTACCTCTGCTGCTATTGGACCCCCGATGATGATCTCTACCCCGAATCACTAGTCCATGCTCTACATCTTGAGCTAGACTATCATCTCGCAACTTTCCTTGCTATTCCTTAGAAAACAAGGCAGACTTTACCGCTTCCGAAGTAATGGTAGTACGTCCCTAGAGAAGTGAATCAATAAAGTACTCTCATGACTCTGGTAAAGAAGCTAACAACATCATGCCATGTTCTTCATCATCAAGAATCTCATCGACGTTCTTCAAATCCATCATGAGTTTATTAAACTCATCTAGGTGGGACCTAATTGATGTGCCTTCAGTATACCTAAACTGAAGCATCATTTTCAACATGTACAAGCCATTGTTCAAACCCTTCGTTACATAGAGTGCCCGAAATTTAGCCCACAATGCTGCGGCATCCTTCTCCTCGGCCACCTCTATTGACACATCATCCGATAGGTTCAATAGGATTATACTCCTAACCTTCCTCATTAACACGTCCTTTTCAGCATATTTCATCGCTTCGGGCAACTTATCCTTACCCTCCAATGCTCAACCAAACCTTGAGTTATTAATATCGCCTCCATCTTAGCACTCCACAACCCAAAGTTGTTCCTCCCGTAATACTTCTCAATTTCTACTTTCGCTCCAGACATAATTGCAACCACAGAATTCCTAGATAATACCAGAAAAATTCAATCCCACAACTCTGATACCAAATGTTGTAATTAATATGCGGAAACTAATTATGATCTTGCAATTTATGTCCATGCGAGAGCGAGAGCGAGAGAGAAAAATTAAATGAGGAATAATAAAAGACACCAACGATTTACGTAGTTCGGTATCGAGTGCCAGTACCTACATCCATGAGGAAAGCCAGCCGCAAATAATCCACTATAATCGGAGAGTTCAAGTTACAATTGCTCACAACTTCAAGTATTTTTTATATTTAGATTATACCAAAATTAAAGTGTTCACAAATAAGCTACTCAAATGGAAGTAAATCTCACGCCACAAATTTAGGAAGCTCTGCCTCGCGACCAACAAGAGATATAAAAACTCAACTCACGGTTTTTGAGGAGTTCACTGTGCGGCGCTCTTGAATCCATTCACTGTGCATGCGGCTTCCAGTTTGCTGAAGAAACCCACTCTATCGTGGCTTCTTCGTGTGTGGTCGTGTCAAGAGAGAAAAAGTCATCATTGCTCTCTCCATTCCCTCGCGAGCGGCTACTGTGGGCTAGGAACGAAGAAACAAAACTTAACCTTTTTGTCTCTTTCTGTACTAAGACCTTTTTGCCCTTGCTAAGGAAAAGAAAATGATATTAAAGAATAAGTGTGCCCTCTTCTTTTGTCATTTAGTGGCAGAGCACTTCTCTTCTACTTTGTGCGGTTACGACTTAGGACCTTTGTACATCAGGATCGGGTTCGGAAACGGCACAAACTTGAAACATAATTTAACATAATTTAACATGTGCAACCTAAGTAAAGCTCATGTGGTCTGTCCATTTTGCCTGGTATATGGCTTTACAACTGAAAGAAGCGTGGCCACTAGATCTCAGCATAACATCTCGAAGGCGTTCAGATGAGCTGAGGCCGTCCGAGATGGTTCGGTAATGTTGCGGAAAGGACTTCTGGTTGCCGGGTGAGGCGATGTGAATGAAGACGGGACGTATTAGTTTGAAGGAGCGGGGGGAAAATCCCAGAAAGACATGGAAGGGAATGAAAAGGAAAAATATCGCCGACCCCACCTGGCAGGATTAGCAGGATAATAACTGGAGCTCATAGAAAATCTAACAAAAGATCAAGCGCAGTAGCGCGATAGAATTCCTATGGCTGACCCTCCGACGAGGCTTGGTTGTTTCTGTTGTTGTTGTAGAGATAACATCCCGAGGAGGAACATTCTTAAAGTCACTCACAATGAGACCGCTCGTGTCATTCGACAACAGGAAGAAGCAGGAGCATAAGTATTGGTCGTTGTGAAGCTTCCGGCTAAGGATTTTGATTTCATCTCTCTTTCTGTCAGGCCTTTAGATGCTAGTCACCTTTGAACTTGGTGATTAAAAAACATGGGCATTCCTCATATTGCGAAACAGAATACGAGAAACCCCCAGATCAGTTCGACTTTCACAGCAGCTGAATCACTTGATTTGTCTAAAGAAATAGCTAGGTGTCTGAAATGATGCAGACTTCGAAGCTCTTATGCTTCGGAGTCCCGCTTTCTCTAGCTGTCTTTGAGTTAGACAATCTCTATCAGCTAACGTAAGGTCGTGAGTGTCGGATACAATCCATATGTGTATGTGATTCTGCTCCGAGACGATTGTTCTGTGAAGTCCATATGGTGATTTTTTTTTTCAAGAAGGTTACAAGCACTTACGTTAAAAACTAGTTAAAAATCACTTCATTTCATATAATAACCAGTGATGCCAGTGGTAGTAATCTTCATTGCCGTCAAATAGGAGGAGTCGACTCAGCAGCAAAATAATTGGAATCTGCAAAGAGATGAGACCCAGTTCTGGGATGGAATCAAATTAATTAGAAGTCTTGCCAGAGCAGAGGAATATTCTCTGCTGGCTTAAACATGAGATTGAGCAAAGCCAGACATGAAAAGGAAACAATATTTCAGGTGTCCTCATCTAGGTGTTCCCTCCATACGTCTCATATTATGAAAGGCGCTTCCGTGCCGTCCCGTCACCGTTCAATGATGTAATCGATTTGTTTACCGCCTTTCTATGTTACTCTCCAGGCAAGAAAAACAAATTAATCAGAGAAGCTTCCTTCATCTTCGCATTCGCCGGCGACCCAGTGGTGTATATAAGACCATTGATATGCCGAGTTCATCCAGGACCAAGGCTCGGGTTGTAGTCACATGAGAGAAATGGAGGAACGAGGGCGGAGACGCGATCGTAGATTGGTGCTAGTCCCCTGTCCCTTCCAAGGACACATAACCCCGATGCTCAATTTGGGGTCCCTCCTGCACTCCAAGGGCTTCTCCATTGTAATAGCTCACACTCAATTCAATCATCCCAATCCATCCGGTTTCCCCGATTTCACCTTTGCGTCTATTCCCGACTGCTTGCCGAAGGATGTCCTCGCCTTCGGGGATCCCGTAGCTGTTGTAGTGAGTCTCAACACCAGCTGTGAAGGACCTCTCCGCCGAGTATTGTCAGATATGATGGCAGAGGATGGAGCGACCGAGAGTAAAATCTCTTGCGTGATTTATGACCCGCTGATGCACTGTGCAGAAGCCGCAGCTCATTGTATGAAACTTCCTAGCATGGCTTTGCGCACTAGTAGTGTCGGCACTCAGCTGGTTTTCTCCGAATTGCCTCGGCTACAAAAGGAAGGTTATTTTCCCTGGAAAGGTATCTTTCAATCCTCTTATGCTAAAATAGACACAATAAACTCTCGGATATCAGTATGCGCAATAAACTTCTAGTTACCTCAGTGCTGTATTCTTGACTCTGCAGATCGTTCGTCGAAAGATCCCGTTCCAGGCGCTTATCCCTTGAGATGCAAGGACTTGCCTCTTTTTCCTGGCGATATAGAAGCCATGATGCAGTTATCAGCTAGGGCGAACCGTATGAAGACAGCTTCAGCCATTCTTTGGAACACAGTGGACTGCCTTGAGAAACAGTTATCAGACGAACTCCAGAAACAATACCAAGTGCCGCTTTTCTCACTAGGCCCGTTGCACAAAGTTGCTCCCGCTTCACCAACCAGCATGTTGGAGGAAGAAACCGATTGCCTGTTGTGGCTTGACAAGCAAGCTAACAATTTAGTCATATATGTGAGCTTAGGAAGCTTGGCTTCGATGGAAGAGGGAGAGTTTGCAGAGATGGCTTGGGGGCTGGCGAACAGCGGCCAGCCGTTCTTGTGGGTGGTCCGACCCGGCTCTGTCGGAGGCTCGGAATGGATCGAGCTGTTGCCGGAAGGGTTCAAAGAAGCCATCGGAGAAACAGGCTGTCTCGTGAGATGGGCTCCGCAGAAGGACGTTTTAGCACACCGTGCCGTGGGAGGCTTTTGGACCCATTGCGGATGGAATTCGACCATGGAAAGCGTTTCCGAAGGAGTCCCGATGATATGCCGACCCTGCTTCGGGGACCAGAACGTGAACGCCAGGTACCTGCGCCATGTTTGGAGGGTGGGATTGGAGCTGGAGGGCGATCTAGGCCGGAAAGAGATAGAGCAAGCAGTGAGGAGGCTGATGGTTGATGAGGAAGGGGAAGAGATGAGGCGGAGAGCCGCGGCTTTCAAAGACCAAATCGAGTTGAGCATCAGGAAAGGCGGTTCTTCGCACACCGCAATCAAGGAACTAGTGAATTTGATCATTTCCCTCTGATCTGATGATGGATCATCAACACGGGAAAAAAAAAAAAGTTGAGAAATTTTATCTTGTTATCTGACAAATTCGATAGAATGCAGCAGAAGGAACCCCGCACGTATCAGTTCTTTTAACCTCGAATCTCATTACCAGTAAAGAGTCACAGTAGGGCAATACATGGCCAATTGGCCATATCAGACACAAGAGGACCAAGACTCCCGACAACTCAGGACAACACGAAACCCACACCAGAACACAGCATACACACACAGACACTCACTCTATACACGGACGCAAGTCGCAACGAGGACCATAGATTCGCCCAACTCTCAACCGGAGATCTCGATGGCCTTGACCTCAGGCTTCTTCTCCTCCACCTTGGGGACAGTGACGGTGAGCACTCCGTTCTCCATTCCCGCCTTCACCTGATCCATCCTCGCGTTCTCGGGCAACCTGAACCTCCTCATGAACCTCCCGCTGCTCCTCTCCACCCGGTGCCACGTGTTGTCCTTGTCCTCCTTCTCCACGTTCCTCTCGCCGCTTATCTGGAGCACCCGGTCGTCTTCGATCTCCACCTTGACCTCCTCCTTCTTGAGCCCGGGGAGATCCGCCTTGAACACGTGGGCTTCCGGGGTCTCCTTCCAGTCGATTCTCGTGTTCACGAAAGCGGTGTTCTCCCGGAAAGTCTGGGGGAAATTAGAGGCGGAGAGGGACGAGGAAGGGAGAGGGAAGTCGTTGAAGGGGTCCCAGAGGTCGGTCGAGAAAGGGTCGAAGACGTTGCTGCGATGGCCGCCGAACCAGCTTGGGATGAGCGACATGGTTGTGGGATTACCGGTAGTGGAAATGTTAGAGTGAGCCGAGAGAGTGTTTGATAGAATGCTTGGACTAGACAAAGAATTGCTATCGTTAGACGATGTGGTTCAGAAGGAGGAGGGGTTGGGTGTTAAATAGGAAAGAGAGGAGAATTCTCGTACCTTCGCGGTCTTTCGAGGTTCGACGGACGAACGTTCAAGTGGAATGGCGAATCCGGTTGGTCCATCTGGAAACTGCCGACCGGGCCTCGTCCCATGATTCGTTCCGACCAAAAAGAAAAAAAGAGATGGTCCTTACGAGACTTTCGACCAAAAAAAAAACAAAAAAAAATCGCCCCACATGACGATAAAACGAATTCTATTTGTTTTCTGTTATCGCCCTTAATTTCCTCTATTATCGATTAAATAAAACTTCAGTGATTCGTCGGAACTCTAGGACATAAGATTCGGAAATATTCCTACGATAAAGAAAAGAAAAATATTCTCTCTCAACTTAGGGGTAGCGGTGGGGAAGGTAGACTCCACGTCGATCACGGTCGGCTACCGCCGGGTAAGGTCGTATAGTAGCGTCTCGCGCTTGGGGTGAGTTGTCGGAGCTTCGACTCCTGCATCGTCAGCCTGTCAGTGTATTTGAACCGACTTATTAGCGATGTAGCCCTGGTTCAAAAACACAGCACTTGTCCAGCCTATTAAATCTAGTGGATCCCAAATCATTAATACAACTTAAGTTTATTTTCCACCAATCAAAAGATACGATTCGAGGAGCTCCTCATTCTAATATGCATATATTGGACCAATGCCCTTACAACAATGGGATTTTTAGGGTGCGTTTGGGAGGGTTCCGAAAAAATGCAAGATCCATTTGCTCAAAGCAAATACTATATGACTAAAGTAACTTTTGAGGTACTTTGCAAAGCAGTTTTGAAGTTTAATAGAACAATACGAAAAAAAAAAGGTATGGCTATTAGGGAATGAAGATATCTCATCTTGGAAGCAAACCTGAAAAGCAGTGACAATCAAATCATCGAAGAGATCAAGCAAGTAACACCTAGGTCGCGCGACGTCGTGGGGCCTAGGCGAGGTGACCCTCGAGGTCGCACAACCTCGGCGACCTACTTGCGATCGTCATCCCAAACACGTGATTATCAATCCAAACGCATAACGACCCTCAGCGAAGTATCAGACAGGCGACCCAGCCCCACATGAACCCAAACAAGCAAACCAAGACCCTCGGCCACCGTGGACGAGCCTCGCATGACATTCGGTAAAGCGACCAATACTCGCGTGAAACTGGACCCCGATGACCAAACCTATGATTCACCTGGACGAGCCTCACGCAACCCTCGGCGGAGCATCAGATGGGCAACTTAGATCTTGATCTGAACTTCGGAGAGGGAGACGATGAACATTAATTGTGGAGGCAAAACTGGAATACGAAAATCAGGTCAAAGTTCAAAGAGAAAAAGAAATTCATTAACCTTGAAAGTAGCATTTTAAAAATGTTGAATGCCAATGCTGGGCGGGACTACTTGCATTAGGTTAAAAGGAGTTTAGAATTGCTAACTATGGCTCAAAGGTAATTGAGAATGCTGAACTAAACACCTCAATTTCGTCCATTGGTCTTTGGAGGCTCAAAATGCCGAACCAAACGCACACTTAACCCGTGTTATGAGATCGATGTCAATTCTATTTTTTATGATAGTTCCAACGATTTTTTCCTCTTCAGTTTGATAACGATAATTATTATTATTATTAATTTTTAACCAAACCTCATGTTTCCATTGCACTATCCCCAATTCCGTTGTTATGGATCATTTCGATTGATTATCATTACTTCTTCCCACGCCATACACGTGAAGATGTTTTATGTGACGGTCATGTCATTATCGATTACTGTCGCGACCTAAAAATCGAGATTTCTAGGTTAATGAATTACCAGATTAATTAAATTAACTAACCTAGTTCGAGTTCTCTCGGACTCTACCAAACCGCAACTTAGGTTCAATATTTAACATGCAAAGATTTTTAATTTGGAGTCGTCACTAATCATTTAAGATAGATAGATTAGGAACCTAAATAAAATAGTGGGAGTACTATTTTATTCCTACGAACCAGAGATAATGAGCTCGGGGACTTGATTACGCTAGATTACTCTAACGCCCTTTCGGTAGCTTTTTATTTCATGAAAAAAGTTTGATCATGCAGGTTTGATTAAATCTTAACCTAAGTCACTAACAAAGGTCATCAGACGAGAGCTCAAACAATTGAATTAAACACTCAGCACTCAAGATAATTAGCGAGGAGCATGCGCCAAACAATCTTCTCTCTTTTTTATTTTTTTTACTTTTAAATGAAAAATAAACTAAATGCAATGCATGAAATTATTCTAAATGTGATGACATAAATAAATGCAATCTATCCTAAGAACGCATATGAATTTAATTAAACTACATGACTAACTCTATATGACATGCAATTAAAATAAAATCAATCCTAGCATGCAATCTACATGATGAATTAATTAATTAACCTAAACATGTGACTATAAATGACATGGCAAATATGACATGTAATGCATGATGATGATTTTTATTTTTATTTTTCGGACTTAATTATGACCCTAAAATAAACTATGCCTAAAAGATAGTTATCTTACACATTTTAGGATTTAAATTGACTTAAACCCTAACCCATTAAAGATAAACTATTTTAGGCATAATTATCTATCTAAACATGCATATTCTAACCTAGAATGAAATCTAATCTAATTTATTCCAAAAATCAATTAAACATGCAATCCTATCTATATGGTTTTATCCTGGAATGCAATTTAATTTAAACATGTCAATTCTAATCTATACGCAGCAATTATCTATATGCAATATTTTTTTCGAGATTTTCAACATGCATTCAGATATTGCAAAAAGATAGCAATCCGATTAGTTCAATTCAAATGTGGAAAGTCAACCAATCAGATATGTAAAGATAGCGATCCAATCAGATAAGCTCAAATGTAGAAAATAAATGAACTTGAATATTTCGCAATTTCTTTCGAATTAAGTTTCGATCTAAAGTCTGATAGTATGGAAATAATTCTATCTAAAGCCTTATGGATAGAATTAAATCCACATGTGCGGTTGCGAATTAGGAAAGATTTTCTTAATTGATCACCTGTAACTCAAAAGATTATGGATAGAATTAAATCCACATGTGCGGTTTCGAATTAGGAACGATTTTCTTAATTGATCATCTCAAAAGATTCCGTTAGATAACAATATAGCTCCAACTAGGTAATCAAGTATTCAAATCGCTAATGATAAGAAATTTACCTAATCTTGATGATCAACTTTCCGAATTTGAACCGATATCGAATGGAATCGGGATCACGAACGACCAACTTGCGGCTAGCGGTGACGACTATGGTTCTCGGACTGACGTGCGATGACCACTCGCTGGTTGCGACGATGCGGCAATGTTTCGCACAATGGAACGCCAATGAACGGGCGTCAGTCAATGGATAGCTTCTGGACTTTTCCACACTTGTCGTTGTGCTTGGCCGAGAGATATGAGCTTCCTCTCATGGGTGTGTATGCAGAACCGAGAGGCAAGCACGTGTCTTTCTATGAGACTACGTGTGTCTCCATGATGGATCCCATTGATCGGGTCGGGTGATGAGAGGAGCATCCATGGAGGATTGTGAACAATCACCAGAGAGAGGGAGAGTGCCCCTTCGTTCCTCTGTGGCCGTATGTATATAATGTGTGGCTCTTTCAAAAATCCGAATTTTCAAGTAAAACATGGAAAGAGAAATCAACATAAAAGAGCAAAAGAAGCAGAAGCAGATGGTGGTAAAAGATTGGCCTCTCCCTCTTCTTGTCCCTTTCTCAGTGTTGACGTGAATATCAGTTCTGACGCCCACGATTTTTCTCTCCTAATATGACCGTGCGCACAACATGCTTGAGAGGACCATCATAAGCCTATCAATGAAAGTGGACTCTCAATTCTTGAAAACTTAACCCACTATTTATAATGCAGAGCTAGGTTTCTTGTCCCCTAATCCAATTACGGGCTTAACTTTAATTCATGATTATCTAAAGCCGATTGTTAATTCTAACGGGCTGAAGTTGATTGGTCTCGACACGTTCTTGGATGAAATATTGGTCTAATGGACTTATTTGATGAAAGGTTTAACCTGATTTGAAAGCCTTTAGCAATAACGGGCCAAACCTAACTCAATTTGAACTCCACTTTAACTTATAATTTTCAGCCATCACCCCCACTTGCCGAATTCCTTGATGGGCTTTTGATCCGTCCACGCGTCAATTTTGCTCAATTCCTTGCCCCCAGTCCAGATAAAAATGCAATACATGATTGACAAAAAAAATAAGAATGATGAATTATATATTTTTGGTAGGAACTAAAAATAATTCCTGGTTTTTATGCAAAGTAAAATGATAAAATCAAAATCAAAATTTAGGTGTCAATAGTTACATAACGTGGTGATAACACATGGTAGAATAAGTCGATCAAAAATGAGAGCAGAATACATTCGACGTCAAATAGGATGGGATTCATAACACGCGGATAAAAGTAATAGTTATATGTTAGGCCTTTAGATGCTAGTCCATTTAGAACTCTCCATTTGAAACAGATTGGTATTCTTTACATCGTGAAAATGAACATGAGAACCCCCCAGACCTATTCGACTTTCACAGCAACCGAGACATGGAGCTCAGTATTTCTCGATGCACTTAATTCATCACAAGAAATAGCGATGTGCTTGACTTGATGCAGACTTTGAAGCTCTTGTGCTTCTGAGTCCTACTTTCTCTAGCTGTCTTAGAGTTTTAGGCATGCTCTATCAGCTTACGGAAGGTTGTTGCGGGTGTCGGCTACGATCCATATGTGCGTATGATTCTGCTCCGAGACGATTGTTCCGTGGGGCCGATAGGGTGATTCTTTGGAGAAGGTTACGAGCACTCTCATGTTAATACCAAGGTCTAATCGCTTCATCTAACGTAAATAACGAGCTTCTGGTCGTGTCAGCAGCAGTGGAGTCCAATGCCACCAGATGGGAGGAGTCGCCTTCAGCAGAATATTTAGATTCTCCTCGTGTACGAAAGCCGCTCTTCTGTAATTCCGTCGCACTTCAATATTGCAATCGGTTTGTTTGCCACTTCTTATGTTACTGTCCAGGCAAGAAAGACATAAGTCTCCATCGTTTTTCTTAACATGTCTATGACCCAGTACTGAACATAAGACCTTTCATATGTTCAGTTGATCCGGGACCGAGGCTCTGGTTGTAGTCGGATGAGAGAAATGGAGGAACGAGGACAGAGACGCAATCGTAGATTGGTGCTTGTCCCGGTGTTCCTTTCAAGGACACGTAACTCCGATGCTCAATTTGGGGTCAGTCCTGCATTCCAGGGGCTTGCTTCTCCATTGTAATAGCTCACGCTCAATTCGATCATCCCGATCTGTCCGGTTTCCCCAATTTTATCTTCATGTCTATGATGTCAAAGGAAGGACTGACCGAGAATAATATCTCTTGCGTGATTTATAATTCGTTGATGTACTTCGCGGCTCAACATCTGAAGCTTCCTAGCATGGCTTTCCGCGCGAGTAGTATCGGCACCCTGCTGCTTTTCTCTGAATTCCCTCGGCTCCTAAAGAAAGGTTATCTTCCCTTGAAAAGGTATCTTCAATCCTCAGATATTAGTATATACACAAGAAACTCTCGGATGTTATTATTAATATGCGTAGGAAACTCTTCGTTACCTCAAGTGATGTCACACTAAAGGAACACCTCAGGGATGTAGCGTGATAGTAATTTCACTAGAAATCCAGACCAACAATCAAAGATTATTGATTGGATGTTAGGAATGTGCTTTCTTTGGTCGTACTATGCTAAACTGAAAGATCATACTCTCGTATTCATGTCGAGCAATCCGACTAGGAAGGAAGAAAGTATGTCTACAGTGTATGAATTTGAGTTTTGACTTGCTGGAATATTCAAATCTTGGACAAGTTTTTATGTTTTCTATAAGACTATGATCGCGTCGAAGCAATACATGCTAAAGGCGCGCATGACAACACTTTTGCTTCAGAAATTAACTTCTGGTAAAGTAAGAAGTTGATTTTTCTACTTCTACTCAGAAACAAAAATTGATTTTTCTACTTCTGCTTTAGAAGTTGATTTTTTATCAAAGAAATTCATTTGGTAATGGTTGAAAATTTCTACTTATGGAATATTATTAACACAAAACCTTCTACGAAAAATTGTTGTCGGCGGTCGAAAAATTTCTACTTCATTTTTAATTTTTTAAATTTTTTTGAAAAATAAATTTTATTATTAAAAAAATATTATTAACTTTTTTAAAATTAAAAAATATTTATTTATTTCTTACTCTGGCGGTCGGCGATGGTGGAGGCATGGTTGGGAGAGAGAGGCGGTGAAAATAAAAAAAAGGCTGAAGTGAGAGAGATATTGATGTTGAGAGATTTCTACTTTTGTAAGAGAAGTAACTTTTTTTAAACTTCTGAAATTGGTTCAAAAACAACTTCAAAAGTATAAATTTATTTCAGAAGTAGAAATGTCATGTTGTGTAACCAAACGGATTTCTGCTTCAGAAGTTGCATTACCAAACGGATTTCTGCTTCGGAAGTTGCATTACCAAATGGATTTCTGCTCCAAAAGCACTTCTGCTTCAGAAGTTGCGTTACCAAACAGATTTTTGCTCTAGAAGCACTTCTGGAGCAGAAATTCATTTCCAGAAGTGTTACCATGCGCGCCCTAAGTTGCATTACTTCATCTCTTCAGTTGGCAAGATCCCGTTCCAGGAGCTTATCCCCAAGATGCAAGGACTTGCCTCTTTTACCTGGCGATTTAGGGTAGGTTTGGTTCAGCTTTCCCAAAGCCCATTGGAGCTTCAAGCCCCATGAGAAAAATGCAGGGTGTTTGGCAACCATTCTCAATGGGCTTTAGGATGAAAGTTGGCATTGGGAATGCTGAAAGCTCAATGCTGGTAACCAGCATTGAGCTTTCAACATTTGGCCAAATGCTAAACTGTGATTTATTTCTTCCAAACCTACCCTCACTTATTTTTTCAAATTCCAATTTTACCCCTCATCTTTTTTGTGATATTATTTTTAAATATAAAAAAAATCCAAACCCTAGGTTACGGCTGCCGGCCAACCAGATCTGCGGCCCTCGGCCGAAGCTAGGGTCGCGCGACCCCTAGCGGCCACGGCAGTCGACGCTAGATCTGGCTCGCCTGTGGTCGCACAACCCCAGGTGGCCCTCACCAGGATTCGCTTAACCCTTGGCGGCCACGACTACCGACGGCTCTAATCCTAGGGTTTGGATTTTTTCTTTTTCTTTTCTTTTTTTATTTAAAAAAAAAATATGGTAGCAAGTCCCTTTGCAAATTTCTTTTGCTAAACACTAGTTAGCCCAAAACTGTTTTTTAAAGGATTTTTCTACCAAATGCCATTTGCATTTTCCTAAATCCCAAGGTATTTGCATTTCCCCAAAATCCATTTTCAAACTTACAACCAAACCCACCCTTAGAACCCATGAGCAGCTATGGTGATCGATGTCAAGGCATCTTCAGGCATTCTTTGGAACACAGTGGACTGCCTTGAGAAACATTTATTGGACCAACTCCAGAAACAACACCGAGAGCCGTTTTTCTCGCTAGGCTCGCTGCACAGAGTTGCTCTCTGCCTTCACCAACCAGCACAATGGAGGAAGGAATCTGTTGCCTGTTGTGGCTCGATAAGCAAAGCTAATAAATCAGTCTTATATGTGAGCTTATGAAGCTAGGCTTCAATAGAACAGGGAGAGTTTGCAGAAAAGGCTTGGGGGGCTGGCGAACAGCAGCATTCTTGTGGCTGGTCCAATCTGGCTCAGCGAGAGGTTCAGAGTGGATCGAGCTGTCACCGGAAGGGTTCAAGGAAGCCATCTGATAATATGGCCGGTGCAGTGAGATGGGCACCGCAGGAGGAAGTTTTAGCACACCGTGCTGTGGGAGGCTTTTGGACCAATTGCGGACAGAATTCGACCTCGGAAAGCATTTCCGAAGGAGTCCCAATGATATGCCGGCCTTGCTTCAGGGACCAGAATGTGATCGCGAGGTACTTGTGCCATGTTTGGAGGGTGATGTGAACCAGAAAGAAACAGAGCAAGCAGTGAGGAGACTGATGGTTGATGGGGAAGGGAAAGAGATGAGGCTGAGAGCCGCAGCTTCCAAAGACAGAAATCGAGCCGAGCATCAGGAAAGGCGCTTGTTCACACTCCTCTCTGATAATCATGATGATCACGCGGAAATAAAAAGCTTGTTGGGATATCTCATGTTGTCATCCCAAAAGTTTCGGCTTCTCTCAATGCATTTTGCAGGTACCCTCAAACCCAATTGAAGTTATGATCCCATGAATCCTTCCAAGAAAATGAATTAATCATCGCAAAAAGAAGAACTAATTGAACTACCATCGGACAAAGCAGCGTGCGAAAGCAGTGAAGCATGAAAAGGGAAAGACAAACAATCGAAAGACTTGGAGATTACGATGTCACATAGAACAGAAGTTAGGAAATCATAACGTCAGATCTCATTACCAGTAGAGTCACAGACTCACAATAGTTACGATACATGGCCATATCAGACACAAGAGGACCCAGACTCCCAACTCATAACACACGAAGCCGAAACCCACACACAACACAACATACACACACAGAGCCCTCAGGAGATCTCTATATATATAGACACACAAGTCGCACACACAGAGACACTCGCTCTATACACACACAAGTCGCAACGAGGACCATACATAATTCACCAACACTCAACCGGAGATCTCGATGGCCTTGACCTCAGGCTTCTTCCCCTCCACCTTGGGAACAGTGACGGTGAGCACTCCGTTCTCCATCCCCGCCTTCACCTGATCCATCCTCGCGTTCTCGGGCAACCTGAACCTCCTCATGAACCTCCCGCTGCTCCTCTCCACCCGGTGCCACGTGTTGTCCTTGTCCTCCTTCTCCACGTTCCTCTCGCCGCTTATCTGGAGCACCCGGTCGTCTTCGATCTCCACCTTGACCTCCTCCTTCTTGAGCCCGGGGAGATCCGCCTTGAACACGTGGGCTTCCGGGGTCTCCTTCCAGTCGATCCTCGTGTTCACGAAAGCGGTGTTCTCCCGGAAAGCCTGGGGGAAATTAGAGGCGGAGAGGGACGAGGAAGGGAGAGGGAACTCCTTGAAGGGGTCCCAGAGGTCGAGGGAGAAAGGGTCGAAGACGTTGCTGCGACGGCCGCCGAACCAGCTTGGGATGAGCGACATGGTTGTGGGATTACCGGTAGTGGAAATGTTAGAGTGAGCCGAGAGAGTGTTTGATAGAATGCTTGGACTAGACAAAGAATTGCTATCGTTAGACGATGTGGTTCGGAAGGAGGAGGGGTTGGGTGTTAAATAGGAAAGAGAGGAGAATTCTCGTACCTTCGCGGTCTTTCGAGGTTCGACGGACGGAACGTTCGGGTGAAATGGCGAACCCGGTCGATCCATCTGGAAACTGCGGATTGGGCCCCGTCAATAACACCGCATTTTTTTGACCAAAAAATAAAAAATGACACCACATTTATAGTAAGGTCAATTAAAATTGGCCTTTGTTCAAAAAATTAAAATTGGCCTTCGACCACAAAAAAAAAAAATTTAATTTAAATTGGCCGGACCGCGATTAGCTCTATCCATCGCAGTATCGACAAAATGAATTCTATTTTACCATCACCCTTGTTTTCCTCCGTTTTTTGTTAGAGAAAACTTCATCCAATCGGTTTTTCAAATTAGTAGATTCTATAATAACTATTGACTCGTGTTCATCGTTCGACCAATTAAAAGACACGATTAGAGGAATTTATATGCATTTTGCTAATAGGTGCTGATAATGGGCCAATAACATTGTAGCAATGGGCTTTTTAACCCCTGTTGTGAGAAGTCGTTTTCCATTTATTTGTTTTTGTTTTGTCCAAAAAGTCGTTTTCTATTGAATGGTGACATTATCGGTCTTTTTCTCTTCGAATTATTCTTTTATACATTGGAAAAGCCGAATGCGGTTATCAATATCAAGGTTTAACCAAACATCATTCTTCTCATTGCCGAGAAGGGCCGACGATGGTGGGAAAATGATCGGCGAGGGTCATCAGGCCACCATGGTGGGCGACCACAGAACTGGGCAAGGGTCTGCGGGCCCTAGCCTACGGTTGGTGGGGCTTGTCGGGCTGCAAAGCCCTTCGCCGCCTGGATCTAACTCTCACTTGATTGTTTCATATAATTTTATTATTTTTTGTTTAACTTAAATAAAAAATTGTATAATGATCATATTTAGACCAAAACGACGTCATTTTGGCCACGTCATTGCCACGTAGGAAAGAGAAAATATTAAAAAAAAAATCGCGTCAGCATTTTTCGTTAGCCAAGTTGAACGGAATTAACGAATGACTTGATTGCATCAATTTGACAAGTTTTAGAACTTGATTGCATTTTTATAAGTTTTATGGCTCAATTGCACTTTCGTGACAAGTTTTAGAACTTCTAGTGCATTTATTCCGAAATACATTGTTAGGAAAGATACTGATTCAGGCATAGATGTATGAGTCAGCAGAAACATATTAAATCCACGAGAATAACTCGTTAAGTCATTTAATTAGACTTGTCAAAGTACATTTAATTAGTCCACTGCGCAATGGCTTGGCATTTTGTAATGCTATTTAAAGATACATTATGCCGTTTGACTTTTATTCTGGGAGGAAAATTGACAATTTCTATCACATACAGTATATATCATCGGAAAATGACAATGAAGGCGAATCACATAAAACGAAGAAAATATATGCCAGGACATCCTCCACATAAGAGTCTCTGCTAATTCAAAATCACAAGAGACAATTATTATTATTTTTTGGAAAACCAAGAGACAAGTATTTTTTTGAACAATCAAGAGACAAGTATTAAAAAGGTCATATTTCGAGCATTAAGATCTGAAAAAAGAACTCTTTAAAATGAGAAAACTCCGACTTAATGAAACATACTTGATCAATTTTGTCAAAACACGATTGGATTGGATGGAAGATGAGTGATAGTTAGAATAAAAGCGCGCCGGTACTGAATATATTGTCATTTAGGCTCCATTCATTTTGCGGAAAATAACTTTCAGGAAAATGATTTTCGGATTTTCCGGCGTTCGGTTCATGAAAAATAAACTCGTCAAGGAAAACATATTTCACCAATGAAAAAAACACATTCAAATGTGGGAAAATGATTTCCTCTTTTTGAAGAGAGGAGATTATTTCCCATCCTCTTTCTTTCACCCAAACTAAGCAGGTTCTCCTCCTACACTCTTTATTATTATTATTATTATTATTTCTTTATATCTTTTATTTTCTTTTTCTTTTTCCTTTAGCCAGTCGCCGCAGCAACCGGCTATAGGCAAGCGACGAGCTCGATGCTCGTCAACCTTAGGCAAGCTCGTCGCTCACCTGTGGCCGGTGACCTTTAGAAGAAGAAGGGAAAAAATAAAAGTAAAAAATTCAATTTTTTTAAAAGGAAAAAAATATAACTAAGAATTAATTAACTGGAGTGCACGGAGAAAAATCAAATCAGATTTTTCATACTAAACGGCGGAAATTATTTTTCATTTCATTTTCAGGTTTTAGCCAAATACCGAAAATATTGATATTTTTTTAAAAAATAATTTTTGAGAACATCACATTTTTTGTAAAACGAATAGAGCCTCAGAGAAAATCGGACATTTATACTTGAGAATAAAAATGTACCCATAATCAAGACCAGGTATAAAAAATGGTCATTATTACCTTTTCCATCCAAAAGATCCTAGGCGATGTTACCAATGACATTGATGTGAGGCATCGACATGACACATTTTACTGTCGGGGATTTTAATAGAGTTAATGATTATGAAATAAATAAAAATTAATTATTATTAAGAGAAAAAAAGGATGGGCGATCTTTTCTGCCATCGATAGATATATGGCTTTCTACCATCAATAGATATATGGCTGGTGGACGAACTAGACTCGTATCAAGATCTGACAAGGGCGGGAAGTGATTATCGATATAAGAGCGGTCAGATTAGATGCGGCTCCAACAATAGGATTGGATCATGTCAAACATAGAATCAGGGGAATATTATGGGACGATACAAACCCAATACTCACGAGGACCGTACTTTCTTAAGTAGGAGAGTCTATGACGTTTCAAATCTCGCACCCAATGGAAAATATTGCCTTGAACGGTTTATAAGCCAACACTCACCTCGAAAATAATCACAACCTTTCGTGATTACTTGGATTACTCCGTTTGGGTTTGGCCCACGAGCCGAATTGTTACACTAAGTCTCTCACCGGCACAAAAAATGCTGATAATGTTCATTCGGGACGGATCATGAATGATGAACTAATTGTCTCAATTATTGTACTCCTTGCATAATTGACCCGGCCATGAATGGTGCTGCGACAATATCTCACATAAGTGATCCATCTTATCGTTCGCATTTCATACATGTCCGAATCAACAATGACAAATGATGACGATGATTATTATTATATTTTTCAAGGGTACCTCCAAAGAGAAGGGTCGTTTTTTGCTGTCATCTCATCTTTTTCTTTTTCTTTTGGAATCAAAAGCATATGCTTTTGCCTCCCAACTGTAAGTTCTTCTTTCTCTAATTACGAACGTGCCATACTTGATACTATTACTCCTGCGAAGTCAACTGAAAAAAGGGCAAAAAGGTTGGGTAAACCTGTTGAAGGGTACAAATCTCATTACGTACGCAGCGAAATTACACGAAATTAACAAGCCCAAGAACTTACTTGAATCGTTGATCGGAGAAGTACATCACGTAACGGACATACCTCGGGTTTTCACAGATTAGATGTTACCGTTGCAGTCCATCGAGAGATCGTTCGTTCAGTCACCCGTTTGACGATCGGGAGAGTTCGTCGTCGTTTTTTCTGTCACTATTCTTCTTTCTGAAAAAGATGTGTTTCTCGTTGGAATGAGAGACAGTTATTGACGTATAGAAGAAAACGTGATCTTATATCACGTTCAAAGATAAACTGCCTTTGGCAGTTATTCCTTTGGTCAAGGGGTGGAATACCCTACATGGGCGGACCATGTTACTCCCATACACTCTCTTTTTCCAACAACTGTAATAAAAAAAAAGAGAGTCATAAACCTACTGCATTAGTGACAATTCAGTCCTAAACCTTTTTGCATTGGTGTCAATTCAGTCATAAACCTTTTTATTAGTACCAATTGAGTTCTAAACCTTTTGGATTTGTGCCAATTCAGAAGTTTCTGAATTGTGCCAATTGAGTCAATTGGATCAATTTTAGTCGAAAATCGCTACCGTGGACGTCGGTTGTCCTACGTGAAACTGTTGGCCCTGACGTTGATATTTTTTTAATATATATTTTAAAATAATTTAAATAATTTTAAAAAAAAATAATTAAAAATAATTGAAATAATTTTAAAAAAAAAAAATCAACGTCAGCACCAGCCGTTTGACATAGGACAACTGAAATCCACGTTAGCGATTTCCGATCAAAATTGACCGGATTGACTCAATTGGTGCAAATGCAAAAAGTTTTAGGACTAAATTGGCACCAATGAAAAAGGTTTAGGACTCAATTGGCATCAATAAAAGGTTTGGGACTGAATTGGCACAAATACAAAAGGTTTAGGATTGCATTGGTACCAATACAATAGGTTTATGACTTTTTAAATACCTTTCCCAAAAAGGTTGTATACACAGCACGTGTAATCCCAACATGAATTCTTTGGGTTAATACCACGAAAAATCTCAAACTGGTATATACAAAATTTTTTACCACAAAAAATCTCAAACCGATACACCTGTGACAAATTTACCCTCTATTAGTTTTTGTTAAGTTTTACCCTCAAATTACCGAGTTAGATGACACGTGGCAGTTGACAGGTATACAAGTTTGAGATTTTTACCATTCGTTTGTGACAGATGTACTAGTTTGGGGTTCTTTGTGGTATAAACCCAATCTAACGGATGGTAAATTTGCCACATGTGTGTCAGTTTGGGATTTTTAGTGGTCAACAAATTAATTTGAAGTAAATTTTCCACAAATGTACTAGTTTGAGATTTTTTGTGGTCAGAAAATTAATTTGAAGAAATTTATCACAGATCGTGATATTAACTCCTGAATTTTTATGAGCTATCCCTTCTGCTCGAATTTTTCTTGGAATGACGCAGCAATAATATTTCTCATTTCAACATATTATCGAAAAGGCAGCATGTCATAAAAAGTGCTCCTTGACCGTTAGCTTGAGAATCAACTCCGATCGCGGTGGCTTAGCGACGAAAGCTATAATAATGAAGCCCGTTTTACGTGGATCACATTACGGAATAACCATATAAATGGAAAAATTACCAAAAAAGTCATAAATTTATTGCAATTATGTCAATTCAATCTTAAATCCTCTTTTTTTTCGATTTAGTCCTAAGCCTTTTGTAATTGTGCCAATTCAATCAATTTGACCGGCCAAATAAATAATAATAATAATATTATTATTATTATTATTATCAGACCCAAAAAAAAAGTACACTATTATTATTTAATTTTTTTAACCCCCCCCCAAAAAAAGGTACACTATTAGAGTTGCTTTTTTATTTCGTTGTTTTTTACTACAATCTACTTAGTACTCTTGCTTATAATTTACTTTGTAAACGGAAATGAAAAAGGATATTTTATACTTAGTATTGAATCATGATATATATGCTAGCATTTTCTTAATATCTTTGAAAAGCACCGAACGCTCTCTTTTTTTTCTTTTCGAATAGCCAAATTGAAAGGGTCGCTAGATTTGCAAAACATTAATAGCCCTTAGCACTCCCGAACGTTACGCAAGATATAACGACCCGCATTTAAAACTGAAAAGGAGGGGCAAACTAAAAAGGAAAAAAAAAGAGTATTTCTTATGGAAGATAAAGCTGAATTAGAAACATTTTTGCCCCCGACCAAGTTATGGGGAAGAAAAGGTAAATAATAATTCACTCACATAAAATAAAATACCAATTATTTCATATGATTGGGTAATCTTTTTTGGTGAATCTGTGAAAGTGAGTCATCAATTAGCATATAAGAAAAGTTGGGCGCTAACGTTGATCCGCCGTGTAATGATGGCACGCTCGTGCTCAATCCTTTCTTTTGTTTGGTAGAAAAAGCTGCTCCCATGCTTTTCAACTTACGTTTCCTTTTCGACCCCAATTTAAAAAAAAAAATTACATTTTCCCCCCCGTTGCCCCCTCCCTTTTCCAGTCTTTTTAACGCTGAAAGCGAAGATCAGTAGCTTTTTTTTGGATCATGGATTCATGGGCGCGTCGTAAAAGCTTGCATCTTTTTATATTTCCTTTATACGAGGCTATGATGACATTTGGACATTTTAAATGTCGAGATTACACCGTGGTCGGTAGAGATGATTGTAAGACGAGAGAAATGATTGTAGATAATTTAATATTTTAGGAAAAATGTCTTAAAAATCCTAAATTATGCTGTGAGATTTGATGAGACCACTGTTAACTGTTCCAAAAACTTAAGTTAATATTTAATTACTATAACACTCCCCCTCACACTTAGTCTGGTCTTTTTGCCACACTTAGTCTGGTCTTTTTGCCTAAAACTAAGCGTGGAAATATATCATTGGGGATGGAAAAATTTGAACTCATGACCTCCTGCTCTAATACCATGTGAGATTTGATGAGACCATTGCCAACTGTTCCAAAAGCTTAAGCTGTTGGATGAAGGCGTGGTTTAATATTTAATTACTTTAACAGTGGCACAAAAAACTCCAAACTTGTACCCGTGCTACACATTTACTCCAATCTTTTTTTTTACTCAAAAAATCCCAAACTTATACCCATGTGGACACATTTACCCCAAATTAATTTTTTGCACCAAAAATTCCAAACTAGTAGTTATGCGACACAGTTACCCCAAATTTCGAGGTAAATGTGTCATGTGAAGACAAGTTTATGATTTTTGATGTTACAAGAAATTTTTTTGGGGCAAATGTGTCATATGGATACAAGTTTGGAGCTTTTTGTATCGCAACAAAAAAAGTTTTAGGGTGAATATGTCGAGCATAGTTTAGCGTTTTTGGTGATTTTCCATCTATATTATAGGAATAGAATGGAAAAGGAAAGAAGGGATTAGGAGAGATTGGCGGGGATATATTCAAGTATGCTGTGTAAATCCCTTTCATATAACAAGTGATATCCGACCCTTTCAAATCGACTATCTGCATGATCGCGCACGAACCGATGTGTCCATTTGCATATGGTAAAAACTCCATCCGCTTAGTACGTGGCCCTCGAAATTATTTTGAGGGAGGGACGTCGTGATTTTGAGCGTGTGACCCTATCGTGCCGTTTTCGATCCAATTTAGGCCGCGACTTTCGATACCTATTTTCGCATGCCTCCGCTTTTCACGTGAAACAAATCTCAAAGATGAAATTAACGCTTTATAGGCCGTAGCAATGGGCAATTCTTTTCGGAACTCTCTTTACACTTTTCATCTGCTTTATATTCATAAGATCGTGCCCATGGAATCCGATGTCCATTGCTGAAACTTTCACAAGCTAGATCGCATGATTAGGCCTCCCTGCATCAGCAAGTCAATAATTGGACTAAAGTTCTCGCAAAAAAGCAAAATAAGTTTGACTGTGCATTCGGAAATAATTGAGGGTAGGACGACATTCACAAAAGAGACAAGTTAGCACACTAAAATTCGCCGACCCATCTGGATAAAATTTTAAGGTTTTTGCAATCTAAATTCGGTTTGCATCTTCTTCTTTTTAAAATCCAAAACATCTGAAACTTTTTATAATATAATCACCGACACGTAGACTTTGATATATAATTGATCCTAGAAATAGTGACTCTAGATTATCCAAAGAAATCAATTTATTCATCGAAGGAGCATGTCGTATTCACGCTACTTGTCAGAGAATCATAGATAGAATCACGCAACAAAAAAAAAAAAAAAACACTCCGTAATTAAATTGGAGAAAAAAAAAATTCATTCTTGTTTACGAAAAATTGTGTGATTTTAGAGTTATTTAAAAAAAAAATGATTACTTATAGCGCTTCTATAAATTGAATGTGCGAAAATCATTTTCATCGTTAATGTGAAATTTTATGCGATCATTGTCAACTGTTCTAAAAACTTAAGTTTTTAGATGAATGCGTTATTTAATATTTAAATATTATATCTTTCATCCTTACGCTTAATCTGATATCTTTGCCTAGTATTAAGCGGAGCCAAATGGGGTCTGAAAAGATTTGAACTCGAGAGTTCCAGCGCTGATATCATGTGAGGTTTTGTGGGATCATTGTCAACTGTTATAAAAATTTAATTTTTTATATGAATACGTAATTTAATATTTAAATATTTCGTCAGTTGACGAATATGTTCAAATATAAATTACTATTAATAATGGATTTTTTTTATTTAGTTATTTTAAGCAACACAAAAAGGAAGAAGCGGACAACTAAAAGGACAAATGATCACCTGAGAACGCTGGGTTACATTATTTTATCTCCTAACTTCGCAGCTCAACTCCCCATCATCACCACACGGACCAATGGACAAAACTCACATGAAATCCCTGAGTGGGCCCCCCCACCACCTAGACCTGATCAGAAGAACCTCGGACCCCACCACACTTTAACCTTTTCACATCAAAAGAGGGAGGGACGTCTCCCTCCCTCTCACCCTTTTCTTAGGTTGTTATGATATTCTTTTCCCTTTTTCTTAGTTTTCCCTCGTTTGGTAGTTTTTTTCTTTTGATTTAACCTAAATTTAAAAGTTTTTCTCTTTCATTTTTGAGAGATTTTTACCCAAACTAATTTAGATTTGAGATTTTCTGCGTGTATTTTTCAGAGTTTCGCTCTCCTCGGGTTTCGTTGGTGAACAAATCCAATTTTGAAGGAGATCAGAGGAGCTTTGTAAAGGTTTTGCTCGTGTCAAATATATATTCGTTCAACTTTTTTACTCTGCTCGGTGATGGTGTTGAGGATGCTAAACCTATGCGCGCACCGTCGAAAGGCAAAGCCATAGCAACAGATAGAGTTCTCGGCTTGTGCTCATTACTGAAGACGGATTCGGTGATCGGCCGTCGATTATGGTGTGAAAAAGTCATAGATGTGATCTTTGAGCATGTAACTCATAACCTTGTTATGATGATTTCTCTTATTATCTAGAGCTTGTTTTGTTTTGAAGTTGTCTGAAATGTATTTTGGTTTATATTTGAACTGCGATATTTCTCTCTTGTATCTTAGGGGAGTGAATGAAATGTTGCTTTTTTGACAACAACAAAAAAAAAACATCAAAAGTCTTTCTTGATAGAACCCCCACATCCCATTAAAGAAAATGTAAAACACAGTTAATTAAGTTGGCGATGTGGGCCCCGAAATATACTCCCCGTGTTCTCATGATGTGACGTCCTGATACGATATTGATCACCCTGAGTCCCAGATCTCTTAACATGCGCCGTCTGATGAGATTACTCCCCCCCCCGTCCTCTCTTTCTTTGAGTCAACGCGTTGCACCCAGCACTGAGGGAAAAAGGAGAAAATATTCGATAAACGTCTACGATTGATTTCAACCAATCAGTCACAGTACAAAAACTAAACGAAAAATCGTATGAAGATCCGCTATGAATCTCATACATTTCCGAAATATCATTGCTTAATTAAATAAAGAGATCTGGGATTGAAAATCTTAAAACTTATCACGAAAGTGCTATTAAATTTTAAAATTTCAAAAAATACAACGAAGTCCTAAAACTTATCACGAATGTGCAATCTAGTCCTAAAATATTTAAAGCATGCAATCAAATCCTAAAACTTGTCATCAAAATACAACCGAATTCTAAAATTTTGAAAAAATGCAATCAACGAAAGGACTTGATTTCACCAATTTGACAAGTTTTAAGACTTGATTGTATTTTTTTTTAAGTTTTAGGACTCAATTGCACTTTCGCGACAAGTTTTAGGACTTCGAACACACTTATCCCTTAAATAAACTTAACTTACACAATATTTATTTATGAAAAAACAATACTACCCGCGTGCACGCACCGTACATCATCACGAATAATTCAACATTTCATCTAAACACTAAAAAAAAAAATGCATGGTAGTAATTTATTTCTTCGCGTGTCCCTATCGCGTGAGTATCGTGGATTTACAAAATGCCTGTGAATACGAAACAAGTTATGCCGGCATGAAAGAAAAAGAAAAAACAAATTATGATATAAGTTTATTTTTCGAGAATTCTTTACAACTTGATATGAATATTGCATAAATGCCAACTTTCGAATTTGGTGTCCATCCTTACGTCCTCGCGTCCATAAGTAACTCTTAAGTTAGTGAAGCAGTTGATGGGACCATATCAACTGTTTTTACCATTTTGGAGCAATACGCCATGCCAAAAACTGTTTTAGAGTTCAAGAAAAAAATAGGAAAATTGAGTGAAGAATGGATAATTTATCTTGAGAGAAAATACGAGAAAATGATATTCTAATCAATTTTGGATTGTTAAAATTAGGAGTGAGCGGTTTCAGGTTCCTTATAGGTTCCACCTAGAACATACCCGTCGGAACATGTTCCTCATTTTTTGGAACTTGGAACCTACCCGTCATACCGTTGAACCTGGAACCTATCCTGTTACGGGTTCTAGAGTCGATTCCAGGGTACTTGGGAACCTATCAATTTCTTCTTCTTTTTTTCATTTTTAGTTAAGCAAAATGAGAGTGAACGCTACAACCACTAAGGGGAAATAGAGGTGAACGGTTTCAGGTTCCGTATAGGTTACATTTAGAACCTAAAACCAACCCGTTGGAACAAGTTCCTCATTTTTTGGAACGTGAAACCCAAAAATTTATTTGGCTCTAGATTATACATTCATCATCGGACGCTATAGAACATTGTAGGATCGTGTAAAGATATATACAAAAAAAATCCAAAAATCTATTTTAGGATCCAGAATCCAGATTCCAGATAGTGGAATCTGGAACCTACCCATTGGAACATGTTCTTCAATTTTTGGAACCTGAAACCGGACTGATACCCACGGGTTCCGGTTCTATTCCGGAAACAAGCTCATCCCTAGTTAAAATGGGAAAAAAAATAATCATTTTATTTTAGTAATTATGATTTTGTTTTTCGCGTGATGCTCCTAAAGCGAAGAATTTGTCACGGGCGCTAAAATATTTGCGTGACGAGTAATTTACGAAGAAAAAAAAAATACGGTGGAACGAAAACAAACCTGCAGAGGTACAGTCTCAGACTCTCAGCTGAAGAGCTCCGCCACACAGAACACGGGACGGGACTCTCTCTCTCTCTCTCTCTCTCTCTCTCTGTGAAAATGTACATCTTTCTCGCACAGTCACACCCAAAAGTTCGTGCGTCTGTGTGAACTTTTTTAGGTTACGTTTTTGACATTCTCTCGGGATCTTGCTTTGGAGTTTGGGTGGGGGGAGAAAAAGGCGAGGTGCGATTACGATTACGAGGCCGACTGAGGCTGAGGTGGGATCTCTCTCTCTCTCTCTCTCTCTCTCTCTCTCTCTCTCGTTGTCTCTGCGAGTTTGCAGTTGGTTCAGTTCGACCACCGACACGTCTCGCTCCTCCGTCTTCGAGCTGGTTTGGTCGTCGTCAATGGCGGCATTTGACACCGGAAGTTACGAATCTCTGATGGGTACGCGCCGCTTCTCGTTCTCGAGCGAGAAATGTCCAGTTTAGTTTCCGTTTGTTTCCTGGGAAATGTTCTTTTTTTCTCCCTCTTCTTACCGTAAAACACATTATCAATCATCCAAATGCATCTTTGTTTCGTGATTTTTGGAGTTGCGTGCGGTCATGTCAGTGCATAGTGCATACTGATTGGCTTCTTCTTCTTTTTTTCGTTTTCCTTTCCCTTTTTCTTGAATTTCCGATGAAGCCACACTCTGTTTCGGGACTCGAGAGTGAAAATTTTTGCAGGGCACTTTGTTGTTTCTCCTTATCTCCTTTTCTGATTTCTCTTATTCTGTTCACAATGTCTTCAAATTTTGAAATGGGTGATTTCTGTTTTCAATCGGTGTGGATCTTGTCCCTTTTTTCCTCCTCTGAGCTTCGATTGTGACGGCTCATTTCTCCTTATCTTAAGCTCTTCAAGATTCGGTGTTCATGGACCACCCAATTTCTGCTGATGCTGTTCCAACTTGGCTCATGGTTCCATTTTTTTATTCATACTGTGTCGCTGATTGTTATCTTGCATCTATTTCATTTCGTCTTCCATACCCACGTCTGATTGAGATTTCTCAGTCTCCATGTCCACGATTGTGAGTTTATTTTTGTGTACACGAAAACATCTCGTCAGGTCGGGTAGGGTATGTGCGAAGAGAAGATTTGATAAATAAACAGAGCAGAGAGAAGTCGTGGTGATCCCGCAACTGCTGGATGATGCCTTTATCTATGATTATGGTCCAAAAGGGAAGTCATGGTGTTCTGTTGTATGTCAAACTATTTAAGGTACAGAGTGTCTGACGTTGTGGTTTTTGTTTGAAGAACCAGCGCCACCTAAGGATTTGCAATCTGATTTTCAAATAACTAAGCAAGTCATAGCTGACTGTGAGGAATTTGATCTCCAAAATAGATGCTTGTTTTCTGCAATTTTCGCTGTATACCCTCCGTCAAGCTGATCGGTTTCTCCTAGTCAAAATCTGCTTATGATTAGGTTGAAATCGACAAATTAACTCTGGGTTGAGTGAAAATCGGCGTAGTCTCTTTTTCTACCACAATATATTACGAAGTTTGCACTAAGTTAGACATAGAAATTTTGGTTGAGTCTGGAGCAATTAACTAGCTATGTACCAGCGCATCACCCCGTGGTTCTGAGGAAAAAGTTCCTGGACTATTCTTATTGGGAGTTCATTGCATGCTTGTACTTGCATCTAATTTGTTTGTGGAATGGCTGCTTCATTGCCTTAATGATGTCTGAATATGCCCCTTTTGCCGCTTTCCGTTTTTCATCTTATACATGGAATGCCTTATCTTTTACGAAACAATAAACTTGCATAGCCATGCGCCTTGTCTCTCATAAGATGCTAGCTGTTGAACTGTTCTACTACTGTTATCGTTTATCAGATTGTAGACTCCCAATTTACCAAGTATAATCTTCCTACAGTTTGCAGTTAATGTCACCAGAGACATTTGCGAGCTACGTCGTTCTGGGCATTGAGGTTCGAAAGATTAAAAAAAATAGTGATGGCTTGGTGAAAGGGATAAACAATGTGCGACTGAGGTGCTAAAATATCATGCTGTCTTACATAAGTAAATCCTTGTAAGTATGGAATGCTCGGAGCTCAACAAGAGTTCAGGACTTGGGAAAGCACCCAAGACAGAAAATGGGAAGACTCATGCTTATCGCAGTATGAATCTGCAGGAAAGATTCCAAGCAGATGCTAATTTGTCATATGCTGATTTCCATCATGAAATCTCGAAGGCTGTAGAAGATGAACCAACTTATCCTCTGGCGGAGGATAAACAGAATGCCAGAATCAGAAGAGATTCAACTGAGGATGATGAGCTGGTTAAGTACATGTCGAAGTTGCCAGCTTATCTTGAGAGGGGGAAAAATGTCCAGGAGAAAGCTTTTAGTGTTGGAGTTCTTGACTGGCGACGTCTCGAAAAATGGCAGCATAGCCACAAACAGACAGTGCCCAGAAATAGCAGGTATTCCACGTCTAGTAGCAGCACCTCCTCTTCATTCTCGGTGGAGGGATCGTCCAGCCATTCCAGCAGAGGTCGTAGTTGCTCCCCTGTACACCAGGGAATACCCCGCTCCACGCTTCAATCTCAGCTGCTATCGTCTCCCAAAGATATGGATGTGCAATTTGTGAGGCCCTCAAGAGAGAATCTCAGTAAGTGTAAAGATTTGCAAGATGTCCATAAGAACGACTACCGGCAGGCTCAGCATGAAGTCAACAGAACAGTTCAGATACCTTTAGAGGAAAAGATGGAGGATAAAAAGGTCAGGTTTGACCCTGAGCCCATTCAGAAAGCTGAAACTCTGCCATGCTTCAGAAGCGCTGAGGTGGGATCTTGTTCCACTGAGAAAGCAGAAGTTACAGAATGTGATTTCATAAAGAGGTTCGAGAAGACCGAAGAGTCGAACTCTGGTGTCCTTGAGCCAGAATTAATGGGAAGACCCAATAGAGTGGTTCTCCTTGTGCCCAAAGATGTGCCCAATTGTGCTAATCCGGAAGTATCCAAGCTTGTGAAGTCGAGAACACACTCCGACAAGAAATTATCAGAGGTAAGTAGAAGAGGTATTCTGGAAAGATCCAGGGAAACTCGTCATGCGAGAATCCCTTCGGACATGGAAAATTCTTGCACTCGCACCTTGCCTCTTGAATTTGACTGTAACAACCAATTAAAGAAAAGGCCTAGCTCCATGGATGCAGGGAGTTCAAAGTTTCCGTCGAATGTGTCTCGTCAACCAGACCGATCAGCTGGGGTTTCTTGTACATCTAGAGTAGGAAATTCGGACAAGAAAATTCCAAGTATCATGCCAATGGTTTCAGATGCAGTGAGGGGATCAGAACCAAAAGCAGGCAATGTAACAACTGAGAAGGTAAGAAGCACTTCGCCTTTTCGTCGATTGAGCATTGGTATGGGCAAAATAGTGAAAAATTCCAGGTCAAAAGAGGATTTGACCTCAGGGAAATTGGATGCCAAACATTCTTCTGCCAAATTCGTACCAGAAAATGCTGAATCCTCTGCTTGCCCAGACAATCCACGCTCTGACAAGTCTAATTCTGCTGGAAGATCCAGGTCAAGCCCTTTGAGAAGGTTGCTGGACCCAATACTGAAGCCGAAGTCATCAATCATCCATCACTGCAATGATCCATTGCAGGAACATTCAGTTTCTAAGGATAAATTGTGCACATCATCAAATAGTCAATCAGATTCTCTGACTGGACAACCAGCAAAGCTGAAGTTGGATTTGTCTAGTTGCAAAACAATCAATGTCCGTGACTCCCATTTAAACAAGAGGCAAGGATCGTCGTCAGTGCAAGCTCTTCTTCAGGTTGCGTATAAAAATGGCCTTCCTTTGTTCTCATTTGCTGTTGACAATGACAGTGATATTCTTGCAGCCACGATGAAGGAATGCAATTCCCCGCAAACGGATAAATCCAGCTGGATGTATACATTTTTCACAATTCGAGAAGCCAGAAAAAAGAGCGGAAGTTGGATTAGTCAAGGAAATAGGGGCAAAGGTCAGGGTTACATCCCTAATGCCGTTGCTCAGATGACGGTTTCTGAATTCTGCTTCTCAAAGTCGAAATCAGGCATTTCTACAGATCAACATGGCTCTCTGGAGTATCTATTGCTTGCTGTGGACTCCAGACAGCAAGATCAACAAACAGCGGATTTCCAACCGAAGGATGAGCTTGCAGCTATTGTTGCGCAGATCCCATTGCCTAAGAAAAAGAATTCAGCCCAAGATGGGCCTGAAAATAATACCCCCGATGGCTTATCAGAGCTCGAGTCAATTGGTTCCTTCAAGAATCGGCTATGTAATTCTTCTAATGGAGAAAATCCAGAGGATCGGAATCCCCTCGTGAATGAAGCGCCTTCTAGCGCAACGGTGATACTGCCAAGCGGTGTCCATAGTCTGCCAAGTAAAGGAGGACCTTCATCGCTCATTGAAAGGTGGAAATCAGGTGGCTCTTGTGATTGTGGGGGTTGGGATATGGGCTGTGAACTTAAGATATTAGGCACTCATGGTCATTTCTGCAAGAACTCAAGTTCGTCGAACTCGTCTGACCAATTTGCCCTCTTCTCTCAGTCTCAGGTACTCTCTTCGTTTAGGCCTCTGCTAATTATTCATCTGCCTTGCAGGTAAACTCACTTATTGAATTGCTTTTGTGATCAATCCTTATTTGCAGGTGGATACACAGGAAAACCAGCCTGTCTTTATTTTGGCTCCGTTCAAGGATAACATATTCTCGGTCGAGTTTAGTTCGTCTCTCTCGGTGTTGCAAGCTTTCTCCATATGCATTGCGGTCCTGGACAGTAGAGAACTGATCGAGCGCTCAGAAACGCATAATGCGGCGGAAGAACAGCCACTTGGCAGAACTACGTCGACCTGCGAGGGTGGCGCTCGGCCTCCTAATCACGTCGTACAGGATGCTTCAGCAAAGTATGTCGCTTATCCTCCTCTTTCTCCTGTCGGGAGAGTTTAGCGCGATCCTCGCAGATTATATTGTGGCTACAAAATATACGGGAGTATAGTTCCGCCTTCTAAGCCTGGTCGGTCCTATAGGCAAACATTAAGCAAGATAAACTCTGGAGATGTTTTTCCGGGATAATAACAGGGACCTTCTTCGAAGAATTCTTCTCTGTTATTGTTCTGGCTTGTCGTCCGTAGTCATAGAACTGGTCCTATTTCTCTTCACTCCATAATGTTAAAGTGTGCATATTTCATAGTGAATCTCTTTTGCTACATCGGCGTACTTCGGGGCCTGTTTGCAGCCTCTGCAATCTCCGGTCAAAAGATGATATGAAAAATGTGTGGTGTGCTTGGCAGTCGGCATACATGCCTGGAATCAGATCGGATTGATCATGTCCTACCGGTTGGATAATTTCGATTTCAAGACTAGTGTCCCATTTGGTTTAGCATTATGAAGGGGCTTTCTGGCCTCAAAATCTCTTGGCTAAATGCAAATGGCCTTTGACAATATTTTTGGACAGCTTTGGAGAAATGCAAGGCCTTTGGCCCGTGGCAGGTCTGGAGATGCTTTGGAATGCTACATTTTTTGAATGCAAATAATTTTTTTTCCTGTCAAATTTACCCTCGCTATACCTTCATAAACGAAAATGTCCTCGAAAACCCTAACCATTCCGGCCATCGGCCTGCTAACCATGGGCAGGTCGGACGACCTCAGACGAGGCCTGGATCGTGCGACCCTGGTGGTCGTCGACTCGGGTCGCACGAACCCAAGTGATGGCTGCCTGGGGTCACCTGAACTACGCGACCCAGGCCTCACCTGAGGACGCGCGACCTTGGGCCGCCTTGCCTGAAATCAGGCGGAAGCAGATTTGGCCTCGCCAGGATCTCGCGGACGCCCTCTGGTCGCTAGTCCTAAGCTAGTTTTGAGGTTTTTTCTATTAAAAAAATAAAAATAAAAGGGTTTTGCAAAGTGTGATTTTTTCAAATACCATTTAGACCAAACTTTATATTCAATATGTTTTTAAAGCACGTTTCACCAAATATTATTTGCATGTCGAAAAATTCCTTCGGCCTAAGGATCTTTGATTTTTGGGTTAATACCACGAAAAACCCCAAACTGGTACACCCGTGACAAATTTACCCCAAAATATTTTTTTGACCACGAAAAACCCCGAACTGGTACACCTGTAACAAATTTACCCTGAACTATTTTTTTGACCACCAAAAACCCTAAACTGGTACACCTGTGACAAATTTACCCTAAACTAATTTTTTTGATCATGAAAAACCCCAAACTGATACACTTGTGATAAATTTACCCTCAGTTAAATTGGGTTAATATCACGAAAAATCTCAAACTGATACACCTGTGACAAACAGAGGGTAAAAACGCCAAACTAGTACACCCGTCAACTGCCACGTGTCATCAAACTTAGCAATTTTACGGTTAGATTTAACGAAAACTAACGGAGGGTAAATTTGTCACAGGTGTACCAGTTTGGGGTAAATTTGTCACAGGTGTACCAGTTTGGGGTTTTTCGTGGTCAAAAAAATAGTTTGGGGTAAATTTGTCACATGTGTACCAGTTTGGGGTTTTCCATGGTATTAACCCTTGATTTTTTTTAAAGACAGTAACGTCAAAAGGTTTAATCAAACGGGCTTAGGAGCCGGTCCGAGAGCGTAGGTTACAAATCTGGACCCCATCCATACTTGAGTCGCTCACCCCTGTTCTTAATTTCCGAAAAAGTCAGCGGATCTCTAACTCCGTTCACATTTCGGATTAACACATATAAAATCAATATACGGTGCATAGCTCTTGAGGTCCCATCTCACTTCACTTGTGGTTGTGGTTGCCCACCAAATATATAAAAATCCCAAAACTGCCGAGCGATGTCTAGTCTCTCCCAGGCTGCGGGGGCCCACTCGAGACTTTCCAGCAGGGCGATGATTCCACGGAGGCGCGCGAAGCAGCGAGACCGAAACAGATGGCACCCAATCGTGTGGCTGATAGTCGGCGATGTCAGTGCTAATCAGGGTCGCGAAGCATCGGATCATCACCCTCTCGCGCGTCGCCGTCGTCATCAGAAGTCAAGCCCCCATCGTGAAAATGATAATAACTACTCTCTCTCTCTCTCTCTCGATCAATAGCTGTCGCGTCACCTTCGTCCGGCGACATTTTCAGCTCTTTTCAAAAGCAGCTTTTCGCGCAACCGAAAGCAAAAAAAAAAAGAAAAAAAAAAGGAATATATCGCTCTCTAGATTCTCCTTTCAGTCAAACCCACCTACTTCCTCTCTACCGGCGTTGCTTCGATCGCACTCCGGGTTTGATCGGAACTGAAGAGTCGGTGGGTTCCGATTCGATCGTCGATCGCGATCCGCCGTTATGATATATCGGCGGTTTTAGTCCGATTTCTCCGGGCGGCTTTAGAGGGCGCTTGGACTTTGTACTGGTTCGAGGTTTTACGATGATCGATGTCGAGCTCTAGCCTGGCCGTCGAGAAATGCCGCTCTATGTTCGCCGCGAGGCTTGTAAGGTACCTGTCTGGATTCTCGATATCTGTAGGTACGCTTTCCCTTTGGGCCTGCTTTGTGTTTTAAGTGCCCGTTGTTGTCGGCGTGAAGTTATGGAGGAAGATTTGCGCGGAGTTGTCGATAGAGATTCCCATACTTGCCGAGAGCTGGAAGTATCTTCTTGGTGGACTTGTTTTCCAGGTTTTGCCTCCTGTCCTTGTCCTCCGAAAGTCGTGGTTATGTCCTGTTCGAAAATCAACCTCAACTTGAATGCGACAAACTAGTAAATGAGGTTTGAGTAAATGCTGGGTTGAGGTTTTTGCTTTTGCTCTTGCTCCTCCCTTTGATCATTCGCTTGCTGTTTTGCGAGTGCTTTGTGCTGCTCTGTGCCTATTTATCAAATTGAAAAGCTTTACAGGTTCAAACAGTTATACTGGTTTCCTTAGGTGATCAGTAAAATGAAAAGTTTTGGTAATTCATTGTGATTCACCCGAGTGGATATATTTATATCAGCCAAATTTGTTGGTTTGTGTCTGAGATATGAGTCACTGGCATCCACTATCGATATTTCTGTTCTCCAGTCCACTGTATTTTGGTGGTTATCGGTTCTGGTATGTTTGGCAAGTGATGGACTAAAATAGCTGCTTTGGTACTATATCTAAATCCTCTGCTGTTCTCATGGGAATTTATGTTTCTTTGATTGTTTTATGAAAGTTCTTTTCTGTATGATATAAGTGAGTGTCTTAAGTGACTGTATGCACTTCTATCTTTCTATTAAAAAGATGCTTTGTGAGAATCGCATATATGATACTGGATTCTTGTGCCATAATTGACAGTACATTCATGCGTTGGCTGCCAGAGGAGTTCACTACTTGCATCGTCCAGGCCCAATACTTCAGGACATTGGTTTTCTTTTTATTCCTGTAAGCATACTTCTTCCATTCAGACCTAGACTGCAATCTTAGGAAAAAGTTGATTTGTTCTGATTGTTTCTCACGTCATGACATTGTAGGAACTTGGTCGAGATAAAGGTCATATCAGTGAGGCTCTGTTTACCTGCATCTTCTGTTCATTTACTCTGGTAAGATTTTTAAAGTTTTTTGAGCTGTGGGGAATCATATCTCCTGATTGCAGTTCTATCATTGCCTTTCATCTAGAAGTAAGAAATAAGCGGCACCTCTTTTTCGGTGATTAGAAAACTATTGTACTCCTACTTTAGATATACTTTCACAAGTCCATACTATGGCTTGACATGGTAATCCTGTTGTAGGTGGCATCTGCACGGCTTTTAAATTAACCCAAGAAGTTATTGTGCATCTGGGCTTTTACAAACCTAGACAGCTGTTCTTTTTTCCTCCAACAAATGTAGATCTGTGCAAAGAAATCAATAAGCTCCTGAGAATTCTTTTGGAATTTTTTTCATTGGTTGATGAATAATTTTGAAATTGCAACTTAAGGGCTTTTTTCGTATCTACCTTCACTTATAACATGGACGATGTGTTTTAACATCACTTGCTTTTTCTGGTGCTATTTCTACATTTATTGCAGAATCTCTTTCCTGTAACTTAAGTAAGATAATGTCCCAAAGGCTGGTGGTTGTATGTGTGTAAGGAGATAAGTGGCATCATTATAGGTAAATTCAGTGGGCTGTAGTGACAGGCGAAAGAAGAGTTCACTCTGCAGTCACGCGTGGCAGCATAATTCCATGAGCTGTAGTAATAGGCGATAGAAGAGTTCACTCTGCGGTCACGCATGGCACCATGATTTGTTTCTTGACATAATTATAACACTCCACTACAGTTGTGACTGTTATCTGTTATGTGACATGATTATACTCATCTGCTGTCGTTGTTAATTCTTTTCCAAGCAGTAAGTGCGACAACTTATTTAATTTCTATTCCATGTTAATAGTCTTTTTTCAAATCCTTCACTCTGGTTCTTTACTAACGGAAACCTTTTTCTATTGCAGTGGACTTTTCACCCGTTCATATACCAGAACAAAAAAATTTATACAGTCCTGATGTGGTGCAGGGTTCTTGCTTATTTAGTTGTAAGTGTAATCTATGTTTCTGAAACATTTGTAGCTTCATGTTGTTTTATTATATCTGCGAGTTTGTGAATGAATCCTCAGGCTTCAGGTTTTCTAATGCTACTTTCGATACTGATTACTGTGGAGAGCAGTCACTTGGTGGAAAATTGCTGTAGAGAAATTTAACATGCTGAATCTTGCTATACCAATTTTCAGTGAACCTTTCCATACATAACCGATAACAAAAAAAGTTGACCACTTAATCTATGGGGATATCTTCTGGCCAAAAAAAAAAGAAAAGGATATGGCAATATCTGATCTGAAGTTGCACGACTGCAATTCAATTTATCTTTTCTTGTGTTGATGAATTAATTCACCAATTTCAGTCTACCGTCCTTTCATTTCTACTGATATTGGACATGATTAGCAAGTGCCCCCCATTTTAGGGGACTTGCTTCTGCTTGGTTGAGTGGTGATGTCGGTCAAGTTGGTTAGCAATATGGTTTGGAAAAGCATTAGCTGCTTCTTTCATCTTCCAAAGTACCATTTAAGTGAGTTGGACATGAAGAGTGGACTTTCTAGTGAAGTTACTCTATAGGTAGGTTCTACCCATTAGTTGTGTCTTTTGTCATCATTCGCATTGTAATGGTTCTCTTGGGATGCTACAAAATGGCAACCGGTGACAATTGGATAGTTCAGACTTTAGTGTGTCCCACGCTTCCTCTTTGATGGTTCATGCCTATATTTAGCCATCCTGATTATGATCCCTATGAATGGCACAGTGGCAAGTGCCCCATCGCCATGGCAGTGTGTAAACCCACTTACCCCCTGGTATTGACCTGTGAGTCAAATGAGCCGATTGGTTTCCTCATATGCTGTTGTTTATGATCTGTTGCGTGTTCAGTCCCTGCTCCATGTGTACATTTTTTGACTTGTTTGATTTAAGAATAATACAGTATCCTCCTGTATCTGCTTAACAATTTCTTTAGGTCTACCTTGATTTTCTAGGCTTCTCAAGTTCTCCGGATTGTTACATTTTATTCAACTCAGTTACCTGGTCCAAACTACCATTGCCGTGAGGTAGGATACAGTTATATTATGATCTTTCTGTATCATACTTGGAATTGTTACTTTTGGTTCTTGGTGATTCTTTTTCCTCGTGATTGCAATAAAATGGATTGGTTTCTTCAGGGTTCAGAACTTGCCACGTTACCACCTCCAAGAAGTGTGCTTGAAGTGGTCTTTATAAACTGTGAGTGTTAAAATGTATTATATCAATCACATTGAATAATATGCATTGATGCTCATGTGGTTCTTTTTTTGCCTGCAGTTCCACGAGGGATTCTATATGGCTGTGGTGACTTGATTTTTTCATCACACATGATCTTTACATTAGTTTTTGTCAACACATATCAGAAGCATGGCACAAAGAGGTAGTCCATTTTGTAATGCATGTGATCTCTCAAGTAAATTAGTCCTTTTTAGCCCCTTATTGCTTTAGTTGGACAAACATAAGTCATCAGGCTTAACAGTGGCCTTATTTTCATGACTCCTCCTTTGTTTGTTGGCAACGTGCTTATGTTTGCTTGCAGGTTTATCAAGCAGTTTGCTTGGTTACTTGCGGTGGTTCAGAGCCTGCTAATTATAGCATCTCGGAAGCATTATACAGTGGACATCGTTGTTGCATGGTAACAACAATTCAATTGGGACCTTTGTGGATTTTTTCTGGAAACTAACCGACTTATGGACTAAGAGTTGTCTATTTTGCCATGCAGGTATACTGTAAATCTGCTCGTGTTCTGTGTTGACAGGAAATTGCCAGGTAGGTTGTAGTTTATGCATGCATTTTCACTGTAAGTGTGGATATATTACTGAAAGGTTATACTTATACATGGAGGTGATGAATATGAATCGCATGCTAGTCTTTCTGAAACTTGCTTAAGATACGTGGCTACCTTTGTATGGAATGCTCTAGTAATACGTTGTGGTTTCTTTATCGCAGAAATGCCTGATAGATCAATGGCAGCTACATATTCACCACCCCTACCATTGAGTACCAAAGACAAGGAAAGCAAGAGCAGAGGAGAGCAATACAATCTCTTAAACGGGGTTATTGTCAGCTCAGCAGACTGAGGACGGATGCCCATAAATATTGCCACATTCTCAGCTTCCTTTGCTTCGTAAGATGAGATTTTCTGATGCTTGTAGAGGTGTAATATACCTTATACTTCTGGTATTGAAGATGGGAAAGCCTGAAAGATAGTATATCAATAATAACACAAGCTGAAGATAGCTGTGTTGCCGATCCACGTTATTTCCCTTAAGTGTAACCATGAAAACCGTGCAGCATTGGCTCTTCGTAAATTAGTTATTGGTGGTGGGAAATTCATTTGGAGTGGTTCTCTAAAGAGGTATAGAACAAGTCTTTCCCTGTGAACTTGCGGTGGTTCTTGATAGTGGATCTAGCACTGTCCTTCAATAATGTGATATAATGGCTCTGTCTATTTTCCCTTTAGCAAGTATTTTGTACAATGATCATAACACTTGATATAGTTTGTTAATGTTATGACATCAACCCCACACGAAATTGTAGCCAAACAATACTATCATGGAGTGATAGCTTATCATTCCAAGTCTCTTCTCCAATCTTTAACTATTGAGGGTCCTGTGATCTGCATTTTCGTGTTAAATTTGAGTTGTGTATTTGTATCATCGCAAAATGGTATTATATTCGTTCAACGTGCTAAAAACTGAATCTGTGCTGCTTCATGTCATTTCCAAGTTGATCGAGTAATAATAACATTCGCAGACCTGTCAGATTTTGTCGAATATGGACAATCCTACATTGCAGATATTGGCTATGCCACACCTAGTATGACACAAATTCCTTCGAAAGGCAATAAATTCAGGGATCCTCAATTCCATGCATCAATTCCTCTTGTTACTTTTGCGATTGGGGAAGAAAAGCACATTTATTTACTCCGGTTCTACATTGTTCAACTCTATTGATTTTCATAAACAGTTTTCCCCGGTTTCGTGACGGTTTTCACTTTATGGTAATTCTCCCAATTTCGCCGGGACACTCATTGAACCAGCAGGCTAGTTTCTTATTTGGAATCATCGTATGCAGTTCCACTTGCAGTCAATGAGGGTAATCACTGCGGTGCTGACTGCCGAGTGAAATATTGTATCATGTCAAATCCGGCATTTCGCCCGATTAGGTTCGCTGACAGCATCGTTTTCTTCTTCAGACTGTTAAGACACGGGCCTTCGGCACGAGTGCTATTCCTGCTCATCCCCCACCAAAAAAAGTTCACAGAATTCGTCCCAGCACTCTCCGATAAAGTAGGCAAGTTCGTCTTTTGTCAAAACAGCGTCCTTGTTCAGCGCGATCCGCCATCCAGATATTGGTAGGGGCGCTGAGGTTCACGCCGGAGCTAGACCCTGAATATTGTTATATAAGAAGATGAATAGGGTCTGTTCTACTTGAGTGGATGGTAAAAGGACAGGATAGTATGTCGGATTTCTCACTTTTTGGCAGACAAATATGGTGCTTTAGCTCATAAGGTGTGCACAAATATGAGCAACCGTCTACAACTTCCACATTGTTCTCTACCTGGCACACTCTCGTTAAGAACCTCCAAAGTGTTATGGCTCAGTAATCCCCTTCTTCAAACGAGGAGACTTCGAGGAAGATGAGTTAAGGTTTTGAATCTTAGGACTTCACGACAGGGATAATTAAGAAGCTATTCCTATGCAAATCACTATGCTGTATGTTTTCAGTGGCGATGGCAACGCCGACCCACATTTGCACTGGCCATAATTCTCCTTCATAGACAATCAAATTAGTATCTAGAAACCACAATAAGCGGAAGTCAGATACATGGTGGCATGTTTTCATCTGCATATATTAACACCCACCTACTTCTCCAATTCAAGGCATGGAATGAGAGAAAAAAATCATTACATATTTGGTGAAAGTTCGCAGCAGGAATACAGGTGCTAATCTTGATTGCCATCACCAAGAACTCGTCAAAAACACTAAAGTTCGAAGCCCAAAGACTCCTCAAAAAGCTTCATTTCAGTGAAATCTAAACAAACAAATATCAAGCTGCTTGAGCTTCAGCTTGTGGAGTTTCTGTTGGCTTTGTCAAGCTTGGTAGGCTACTAGATGTGCTTCCTAGATTAGGAATATACTTCCAACAGCGCTTGTGAACACCACTTATTTTCTTGGGAGCATCAGCAGCTGGCAAGCCTGAGCGAAGCAGTCAAGTAAACCCCAAACATCAGATCAAAGAAATAGAGTTTCAAGAGAACGAGGAATCACAAGACAAGCTTTTAGCATTTACCATTGCCTCGACAAGTATCCTAAATGAGAGAGGCTCTCACAAGTTTTCAGTACATAGAGATTGCATACACGAAAAGTTTCCAAGGAGAGCTAAAGCTTGTCGGGTATTTTGGTTTGACATTGCTTTACACACAAAAAAAAAGGCAAGATATCTGAGTTCAACTTGGAGATGGAAGGGATCAATCAACCAGCCACAACAGCTAAAAAGCAAGCTCGATTCAAGGAGCAACCCCCAACTTTCTTTTCTCTCCCAGAAAAAGAAATAGAGGAAAGAGAAATCCATATAGGTCAATTCAGGTAGTAAGAAAATGTAAGTTTATTCCAACTTTCTACATCTTCCGATTTCAATGGTGCGGTTCCCTCATACACTCGATAATGTCAATAAGATTTTACAAGAAAGAACTCCACAATACAGCATGATCTTGCTGACATCTTTTCAAGTGCCATTGGAAATTGCTTATGATTTGCATTCGTTTGTTGCTTTGGAAGTCAATGAAGAAGCTCTCTTTGGACAAGGACTGGTCTTAGACAGGTTTTATCTTCAAAAACCACGCCGATGAAGGTAATAGGAAATTCAGAACACAGGAAAGCAGCTACTGGGTGGAAATGTCGGACTTTGATGGGCATCATAGCGATTCTATCTAAGGTACCACTGATAGATATTCTCTTTGGTCGATAGAGTAAGTTACACACACGGCCTCATGATTTATGATAAATTCTGCAACTGATACCATTGAAACTAATAGAAGCTGCAGAAAAATGTCACCTCTGCAGATGCTCAAACCATCAAAGAGAGAAACACGAAAGCAAAACAAAGAAACCGCGCTAAAAAAAGAGTTCAAGATTGCTTGAAATTTCGAACTAACAGGCCCGCGCTGCACTGAAGTTATTCCACATTGCATATTCTGCTCAAGTCAAATTTCCTCCCCATATAGCTTCTAAAGTATTCAACCATCATCCACTTACGTATAAATCACAAATTTCAAGCATGTAATTCAGAACTGACCTTCTTTGTGAACGATGCCCCATGCCTTGCCATGCCTCCCATCCTGCCAAAACACATCACATAAACCCTAAACCCTAAGAACCCGGACCCATAAAACACGACGCAATGAGGATGAATCGATCACCAACAACAGTAGTATACTTCAAAATCAATCCCCCCAGCAAATCGAAGAGCCCACCTTGTAGAGATTGATTTTGGTGATCTGGTAAGAGACGCCCATCCAGTGAGTCTTGGCCATGTGATACCCAATGCCCCAGTTGGGAAGGAACTGAGCCACCTCGAACAGGTTCTTCTTCTTCTTCCGCTTCGGCTTCTTCACTGAAGAGGAAGAAGAAGAAGAAGAAGAAGAAGGGCTCGTCGGAGAAGACGACGGCGAAGAGGCGGCGCTGAGGTTCCTAAGGAAACTGAACGATTGTCTCAGCAGACTTAGTGTCCGATGGGTCGCATTCTTGTTGACGAGAGCGGTCGCCATTTCTTCCTTCTTCCTTGGATCGTGAGAGCTCCCGTCACTTTTCGCGGAGGCTGCTTAGGGACATCAGAGGTTTCGTTCTTGTTCCTCCGGAGTGTCCAAGGCAGGGGAAAGCCGAAGGCATAAGGGAGTGCTCAGAGGAATTTCTTTCCTTAAAAAAAGGAAAAATGAAATGGAAAATTTTAATATGGGAAAAAACATGTAATTTCTTTCGTTTTTTTTTTTTAAATCCTTTTTGTTTCGCGGGTCAATTAAGGTTAATCCAATTAAAAACCGGCCATTCTCGTCAATTAAAACATTCGATAAGAAAAACTCCCGGCCCGATTGAGTTAGTGTAACCCTTTTTTTTTTTTTGGGTCGAAGGAAGCGAGTGTGACCCGTTTGTACATGAAAACACGAATAAATATAATGGAACTTGTCGAAATGCACGAACCTATAACAAATTTACACATCATTGCGCACGTCTCGCCATAAAATTCATTAGCCAATTCGACTCAACCAAATAGTTATTATGTTATAAATTTCATGGTGACGTGGAAAATATTAGATTGGACAAAAAAAAAATTGGGGAATACAAAGAAGCACATAAAAACCAAACTTGTACTTATACCAATAGGCGCAAACACTTCATAATTGAAATATAATCCAGTTGTAGCAATACGTATATAAATCCAATCCAATTACATTTATCCCTTCTATGTAATCATACGTACTTAAATACGTACAAGTTGATATGTGTGTATATGTCCAGTTGTAATCTACGATACGTGCGCGATCGTAGAAATCTGTTGGAAAGTTGGAGATCTCGGGTTGCGTGTCATCGGGGTCATGACGATGGAGTGTAAATGGCACTCCATTTCTTGACGTTTCTTGTGCCCATGACGTGTTTGGTCATATGTTTTTTTTTTTTTTTTTTTTTTTTTTTTTTTTGGGGTTAGAATATTTGGTCATATGTTACCCGCCCAACACATCAAATCCTTTTAGGAAAAAAAAAAGAAAAAAGAACAACACATCAAATCCTACTCCCCTTCGTTTCGTAAAAAATGAATAATTTAGAAAAAAAACCCGTAAATATAATCGCTTGTATCACTTACAAAAATTAACTAACGAATTATATTTTCATCGTCACAAAAATATTTAGATATAAATATTGTTGTCGATAATAAAAATATTTTCTATTGATGAATTATTCAAATGATATCGAATGATTATTTTTAGGAAAATATTTTTCAAATCATTCATTTTTCGCAAAACAAATGGAGTTATGAGTGATTTGAAAAATATTTTCGGAAAAAAAAATATCTTATATCGCTTATAAAAATGAATAAATAAAGAATATTTCTGTCATTCACGAAAATATTTAGACGTAAACTGTTGTCGATAATGAAAATATTTTCTATTGAGTAATTATTTTAAGCAATATAAGCAATTATTTTTTGGTAAACCTTTTTCAAAATATTCATTTTTCGTGAAATAATGCTCCATTTGTCTCGTGAAAAATGAATGATTTGGAAAATATTTTTCTAAAAACAAACGCTTGTATCTGTTGAAATAATTAATTAACGAGAAATATTTTCATCATCGACAACAATTTAGATCTTAACATTTTCATGGACGTTAAAAATATATTTCATTTATTCATTTTTTAAGGCGATACAACAATCATTTTTGAATTTTTTTTCCAAATAATTCATTTTTCAGGAAACAAACGGAGTTTCGCAAAAAATGAATGATTTGAAAATTATTTTATGAAAAGTGATTGCTTATATTACTTGAAATAATTAGTTAATGGAATATTTTTCGTTTATTCATTTTTGTAGGTGTACAATCGATCATTTTTAGGATGATATTTTTTAAATCATTCACTTTTCGCATATCCTTAGTCCTTTTCACTTTTGCTTCGCCTACTAGGCAATCACGAGCACCCATGTCATTTTTAGGGCGAAAAGTGTCAAAAAGTCATGAACATATTGCACTGGTGCCAATTTAATCCTAAACATTTTGCATTTGTGCCAATTGAATTAGTTTAGTCAATTTTGGTCTGAAATTGTTGACGTGGATGCCGACCATCCCGCGTGACACAGCCGACGCCGACCTGGGCATGTTTTAATAATTTTTAAATAATTTTTTGGTTTTTTTAGTAATTTTAATTTTTTTTTTCTTTATTTCCTTTCTTTTTCTTTCTTTTTTTCTTTTCCTCTTCAAGCCATGGCCCGGACAGCTGGCCTCGCCTGGGCGAGGACGAGGGTCGCCAGGGTCCTCGCCTGGCCAAAGTCATCCTCGACTAGTCGAGGTTGAGATGAGGCCTCGCTTCCAACCGTCGTCAAACGCCAGCCCCTCGCCCACTTGAGTCGTCGCCGTGTCCATCCATCTTTGTCTTTCACCATTCACGAAGGTCGCATGGGTTGACAATGGCGCCAGCAATGGAGATCACATGGGTCGGCGTCGCTAGCTCTCGCCCAGGCTAGGGAGGCCTCGTCTTCGCCTGGGCGACGCCGACCGAGGCCACCCTAGAGGCTCGTCCTAGCTGGTGCTCGCCCTCGGGCAAGCAAGACCAGCCCTCCCGGCGTGCGGCCTATAAAATTATTAAAAATTATTTACAAAAATTATTAAAAATTATTTAAAAAAATGTCCACAGTTGGGATCTATGTTAGCGATTTCCGGCCCATATTGTCCGGATGGACTCAATTGGCACAAATACAAAATGTTTAGGACTAAATTGGCACCAATCAAAAATTTAAGACCGAATTGGCACCAATGTAATATGTTTAGGACTTTTTTTAACACTTTTCCCTTTTTTAGGATGATGTTCTTGTTCCTCCGGCAGTTCTCTCAAGTGTCGAAGGTAGGGAAAGCCGAAGGCACAAGGGAGTGTTCAGAGGAAATTTTTTCCTTAAATAAATGGAAAACGAAATGGAGAATTTAAGGGAAAAATAATCAAAAATTTCAAATTGTGCCAACTGTCACATATTTACCATAATTTTTTTGTGACAATAAAAATTCCAAATTATGATGATTCTGACACATTTATCCCATTACTTTTTTGTCCAAAGTCACATTTAAAAAGCTGACATGGATCCGACGTGACACATTTAGGGACAAGTGACCTTGATGTTACAAGAAAAGTAAAAAATAAAAAATAAAACTAAAAAAGAAAAATTGCCCCGTTCATCGTCTTCAGTACTTTGTGAAGCACTTGACCAAACTCCTCCGACGCTCTTTGCTCTGTTTCCCATTGCTACCTAGACGTCCGCCGACGCTCGTCAACACTTGCTTGACCACCTGTGAGCTTCGAAGATAGTGGTCAACCCTCAAGCCAAGCTTCGAACTCGAGCAGCCATGGAGCTCGCGAGCTTCGAAGCTCGACTTCAAGCTGCTTCGGAGCTTGGCCTTGGCGGCTTGCGACCACCCTCAAGCTTCGAAAGTCGAGGTCGCTCAAGCCAAGTTTCGAACTAGAGCAGTCATGGTGGCCGCGAGCTTCGAAGCTTGCCCTTGGCAACTTGCGACGACCCGCGAGCTTTGAAGGCCGAGGTCAGACAGCTCAACCTTCAAGATGCTTCGAAACTTGGCCTTGGCGGCTTGTGACTACTCGCGAACTTCGTAGGTCGAGGTCAGACAAGCCAAGCTTTGAGCTCGAGCGACCATGGCGGCCACTCCAGCACAAAGCTTGGCCATGGTAGCTTGCCACTAATTTAGTGTTTTTGAGCTTCCCACTAATCAATATGTCCAACCTGGCCCCTAGGTTTATCGTCATCCTTCATATTATTATAGTGTTCTCATATGTGAATCCAAATTCACCAAATTGCCTAAGTAATGCGATTTAAAATATTGCCAATTAGTCAGTTGTTTCCATTCTCGAAGCTTCATTTTCTATGCAACATAGTAGGGAAAATTTCAAATAAGGGCCCCAAGTCTCCTCATTTTCTCAAATAAGGGCATGAAGTTGACCTTGTTTTAAATAAGGACCCGAAGTGCTCTTTTTGTCTCAAACAAGGGCCTGAAGTGACCATGCCGTTTAAAATAAGGGCTTGACCTCGCCGGTCGGCCAAATATTCCGGCCGATCAATGGCATTTTCGTCAAACCACAATTTAACCTAATTTTTAGTTAAATTATATTAAAAATAAAAATAAAAATTAAAAATTAAAAATTAAAAAGAGATACAGGCGGGAGGGCAGCCCCCTCCCGCCTGTGTCTCTCTTTTTTTTAAAAAAAAATATTTTTGAAAAACGAAAAAAGGAAAAAACAAATAAAAAATAAAAATAATAACAAAATATGAAATGACCAAAATGCCCTTATTAACTGGTAAGTTGGGCCCTTCTTTGAAACTGATAAAATCACTTTAGGCTCTTATTTGAAATAATATCCATTTTAGGCCCTTATTTGAGACAAAGATGGCACTTCAGGCCCTTATTTGAAACAAGGTTAACTTCAGACCCTTATTTGAGAAAATGAACGGACTTGAAGCCCTTTTTTGAAATTTTCCCAAGATAGTATTGTTCTTCCTCAACGGAGAAGACGATGAATAATGCAATTTTTTTCTTTTTCGATGCGGTGCTCGCATAGTGCCACATCAGAGCCACTTGTCCCTAAAAGTCCCACGTAGGCTTCACTTCAGCTTTTAAACAGTGACTTTGACGGAAATGTAACGGAGGATAAATATATCATATTGGGTATAAGTTGGGGTTTTTATTGTGAAAAAAAATGTTGAGGTACATGCGTCACAGTGGGTATAGTTTGAGGTTTTTGGTGATTTTTAGGAAAAAAACCATGTAATTTTTGTCCCTTTTTTGGGAGGAAATAGAATAAGCCTACAAAAAATTCTAACAATTCTCACGAAAATCAATTATAAGTTTTAAAAATTTTAAATAGTACAACTAAAATTCTACAATTTTTTTTTTTCAGGAATGTACTCTTAAAGTACTTCGATGAACCTCGTCTAATTTGGGCAACGGAGAAATCTGAGGAGGCAGTTTTTAATACTTCCGAAGATTAATGGGACTAAGTTAGTAGAGATCGACTATTGAAAAAGATAAATATATATTCGTCATAGTCTTAACTTCATTATTATGAAACAGTCTTAATTATAATTCTTCACATACTCGAAATGCTCTATACATTGGCATCAAATGTGCAAGGAACACAATTATATTCTCCTTTTGTATCGCGCTTAATTAAGGTTAATTCAATTAAAGATAGGTTTTGACCAAAAAAATAAAATAAAGAAAGGTCGTTCTCGCCAACCAAAACATTCGATAAAAAATCACGGCCCGACTGAGCTAGTGTAACACGATTGTGCATGAAAAACACGAATAGCTAGAATCGAACTTGTCGAAATGCATGAACCTATTAAAAGTTTACACATCGCTACGCATATCTCATCTTACGATTCATTAGCCAAATCGACTCGTCAAAATAGTTACTACATAATAAATTTCACCGTGACATGGAAAATATTAAATTAGACAAAAAGTTGGGGAATACAAAGAAACACATAAACCAAACTTGTAATTACACCAATAGACTCACAAGACCTTCATGACTGAAATATAATCCAGTTGTAGCTATACATATAGAAATCTAATCCAATTACATTTATCCCTTCTATGTAATTGTACGTACTTAAATACGCACAAGTTGATATACGTGTATATGTCCCGTGGTAATCTACGATCCATGCGCAATCCTAGGAATCTGTTGAAAAGTCGGCGATCTCAGATTGCATGTCGTCGGCTTTGACAATGGAGTGTGAATGACACTCTATATCTTGATATTTCTTTTGTCCATGACATGTTTGGTCATATGTTACCCACCCAACACGTCAGCTCCCTTGATTTCGCAAAAATTAAATAATTACAAAAATTATAAAAATAATCGCTTGTATTGTTTATAAAAATGAATAAACCAAAATATATTTTCGTCGTTCACAAAAATAGTTAGACATAAAATTGTGGTCGGTAATGAAAACATTTTTCATTGACTAATTATTTCAAATGATATCAAGCGATCATTTTAAGAAAAATATTTTTCAAATCATTCATTTTTCACGGAACAACATTTTCGAAGAATGATATCTTGTATCGCTTACAAAAATAAACGAACGACAAATATTTCCATCATCCATGAAATAATTAGGCATAAATTGTTGCCGATAGTGAAAATCTTTTCTATTGATTAATAATTTTAAGCAATATAAGCTATTATTTTTGGCAAACCTTTTCCAAATCATTCATTTTTCGCGCAACAATGCTCCATTTGTCCCTCAAAAAATGGATGATTTGGAAAACATTAGTCTAAAAATAATTGTTTGTATCGGTTGATTTTATTAATTAACCAAAAATATTTTTATTATCGACAACAATTTTATGTCTGAAACATTTTCGTGGACGATGAAAATATTATTCGTTTATTCAATTTTGTAGATGATACAAGCGATCGTTTTTAAGAACATGCTTTCCAAATTATTCATTTTTTCGAGCACTCTTAGGTGCGTTTGTTTCCTGGAAACTCTAGATTTGGAAAACATTTTTCAAAAAATAATTGGTTATATCGCCGAGAAAAATTAGTTAAGAGAAAATATTTTCATTATCGATAATAATTTATGACTAATTATTTTATGACTGATAAAAATATTTTTTATTTATTCATTTTAATAAACATATGAGCGATCATTTTTCGATAAATATTTGTCAAATCTTGAGTTTTGCGATCGCGGCACACATATGGCACGTAACATATCCTGCTCTACCAATCGAGCACACGACGACCCGTACGTGTCCGGAAATGTCGTCGCTAGTGACGTGGTGGAAGAGCGACGAAAGACAGTTCAAAATCTCGCGGTCGCGGGTTTCGTGCACCCACCGGTCGTCTCCTCGGATAACTCCATCGTCGCCCCCCGACGAATTAGAAGTTCCACGTTAAATTAAAAAAAAAAAAAAAAACACGGAATAAATGATTTAATTAAAAGCAAACTATAATATAAAAGGGAAAGTCCGAAGCTACAAAAACCTCCCATCAGCATTTGCCTTCACTTACCTACTTCGTCTTCTTCCCTCGCTTCGACTCCAATCCTCTTCCACGTACTCCCCGCTTCTCTCCATCCCTCTGTCGATTCTTCCTCGTCTCCGAGGATCCACTAAATCAGCTCGAGCGTCAGCTGACGCGTCGTCCGCCATTGATCTTGCAGGCCTGAGCCTTCCTCTGTTGACCGTTTCGAAGGTACGATTTTGAATACATATGCATCTTCCGCGGCCTCGGGTTTTCGACGATTTTTCCGGCGATTTCATCTGTGTTTTTCCCTCCTAATCGCTCCAGAGTTTGGTAGATTGCTTGCTTTGGCTGAGCTTTGCGAACTGACTGACGGTGTAGGCGAGGTTGATTGTCGATTGTTTCTACAGTTTATTGTCTATCACGAGTTATATTGCGATTTGCTACCACGAACGCCTATTCTGGATAGATGTTGATTGATAGTGTGCGAGAATACAGTGAATGGTTCAAGATCATCGTTTGCTACTCTGACTTGGTACTGTCGCATTAGATACTTTGTGGCTAGTTTTAGTGTTTTCGCTCACCGAGTCTGCGAGTATTTTTGTTTTGCTGAAATTTTCACTTGGAAGAGTAGTTGGATTATATCCCTTTCACAATCTTTTCCATGTAGAGATGATGGTTCACGGTTTTTTCCGATTCCTTTCTAGGGAATGAGAGCAAATTGAATAACCGAACCGCTGCTTTCCGCTGGAGCTGTGATGGGTTTCCCTCATCGTTTCAATCTCTCTGTCCGGAGACCTCCAATGGCTGTTTGGCTGTGGATTTCTCTGATACTTCTGCAGGGGAGTGTAGGAGTGCTCTCTGATTCCAATTATTTGATTGGTCTCGGGAGCTACGACATTACTGGTCCTGCTGCTGATGTTAACATGATGGGTTATGCGAATATGGAACAGACCGCGGCGGGTGTTCACTTCAGGCTTCGAGCGAGGGCCTTCATTGTGGCAGAACCGCAAGGGAAGCGTGTTGTGTTCGTGAATCTTGATGCTTGCATGGCATCTCAATTGGTGACAATCAAAGTGCTCGAGAGATTGAAAGCAAGGTAGTGCTTGCCTTATGCCAATTTTTTTTTTTTTTGTGATTTTACTTCTGTCTGTGCAGTCTTGACTAAATTACAACACTAATGTTGTGAAGATAGAACCATTCCTTAATATATGCAAAGAGGGGTTATCTAATGAGGGCCTTCCAAACGGATGTGTCATGTTGCCAGGTATGGTGACTTGTATACCGAAAGTAATATAGCTATCAGTGGAATTCATACGCATGCTGGTCCCGGTGGCTACCTCCAATATGTTGTATATATCGTCACATCTCTTGGATTTGTGCGCCAGTCGTTTGATGTCGTTGTTGATGGTATTGAAAAGAGCATCATAGAAGCTCATGAAAATCTCAGGCCGGGATCAGTTTTCGTGAATAAAGGTAAGAGAGACAATCTCAACAGCTTATTCGTTATGTTTCTTCCTAAGCCTGAGGTTCGCAGTCTTCGTTAATTCTTCACTTTCTGAGAAATTGTTGTGGTTTTGTACTATATGGTCAAGAATAGTGTGTTCTTGGTCCTGCTCTTAGATTTCTCCAGTCGGATCATGTCATTTTTGTGCTTGCCTTTAAAGATTTGTTAATTTTCCTGCTGGGTCATGTCATGTGCATATCTAACCAGGAATGATAAATCCGTTTCTCTAGCTGTGAGGTTTATCATGTTATTGAAACCAAAAGCTTAGGCTGTAAATCTTCAATCTTTTCAGTTTTGTATAACGACTTTTGAAAGAAGACCTGCCTTATACCAGGACATGGTAATCTCTACTTCATGAAGCAACCTACTTAGTGCAACATGCCTCTCCTTGGCAATTGCCAATTTGCCATCATCCAGAAATCCAATTTCTTCTATCAGGTCTTCATCTTTACTTATAATAAGTTTTTGCCAATGGCTAAACAGGTCAACTTTTGGATGCGGGAGTAAACCGCAGTCCCAGTGCTTACCTCAATAACCCCGCGGCAGAACGCAGCAAATTCAAGTACGACGTTGACAAAGAAATGACACTTTTGAAGTTTGTGGATAGCGAGTGGGGACCAGTGGGTAGCTTCAATTGGTTTGCTACACATGGAACTTCTATGAGTCGTACAAACTCGTTGATTAGTGGGGATAACAAAGGCGCAGCTGCTCGTTTTATGGAAGATTGGTTTAACAAGAATGGTGTCGAAATGTCATATTCCGATGATATTGAATATGGTGGAGTTCTGCGAAGAGTCTCAGACATTGTACATGAAGTTCATGATAATCGTAAGCAATTTGTTCCCCGCTGCTTTGTATTATATATCTGAGCTGTTTGTTCATTGTTATTCATCCTTTGTGGCTTTGCAAAGGTATCCAATAGCTTTCTACCGGAGGTAGAAAAAAATGGACAGGATTGTTGGTGATAATCTATTTTATCTTGGCCCTTCAATTAACTATTAAGTATTCCAAACGTAGAATTCTTCTTGATACATTACCATCTTCGGATAGCATCGAACTCTGAGGATGGCTTGTTAATGTCATTATGCTGTTTAATTCTGGGTTGTCTGTCTACTTCTTGACTCTTATTCACTACTTTTTATGGCATCAAATAGTGAATTGGATGTTAGAGCTGAGTCATTTGAATCTGATGCAGATCATGAATTATTGGAGCTTGCTGCATCATTCCAGTCTCCCCCTGGTAAACCAGCGACTAAGACTCTGAGTGTTGCTAGACGTGTCAGGAGTGCTCTAAGGCAGACTGAGAAACCTGGATTTGTAGCTGCTTTTTGTCAAACGAACTGTGGCGATGTTAGCCCAAACGTGCTTGGAGCATTCTGCATCAACACTGGCTTACCTTGTGACTTCAATCACAGTACCTGTGGTGGGAAGAATGAGTTGTGTTATGGCCATGGACCAGGGTATTAATACGATTCCCTGTATCCAGTATAAAGTATGAAAACCAGCAACCATATGAACATTGACTGTAAGAACCTTTTTCCATAATGTGGCAGTTACCCAGATGAATTCGAAAGCACGCGTATAATTGGAGAGAGACAATTTGAAAAAGCTTTGGACCTTTTCAACAAAGCATCTGAACAGTTGCAGGGGAAGGTTGACTTCCGTCACGCATATTTGGATTTTTCCAAGCTTGAGGTGACAATACCTAAACAGGGAGGAGGTTCAGAAGTGGTAAAAACATGTCCTGCTTCAATGGGATTTGCATTTGCTGCAGGAACGACGGATGGACCAGGGGCTTTTGATTTTAAGCAAGGGGATGACCAGGTAATAATTATTGGCAATTCTCTAACCCCTAAATTGGTATTCCTATACATGTACAGTGTATATCCTTTCGAGTTGATTGTCTATTCTATGATCTATGTCAGGGAAATCCTTTTTGGAGGCTGGTCCGCAACTTACTTAAAAATCCGAACCAGACACAAATTGATTGTCAGCATCCAAAGCCCATCTTGCTCGATACTGGTGAAATGAAGCAGCCATATGATTGGGCGGTAAGTCGCTACAACCTAATATTATATTAGGAAAACCAGGCCAACATACGAGTTGGCCTCAATTTTGTGATTTCTAAATGTCGGTCCCGCTTATGCACCAGCTGAAGTTCATGTGCTCGGCCACTTTTTTAGTCACATCGGGCATACTAAGTAACGTGACTGACTATAACCAACTCATCGAAACGTCCAATTGGAAAATGGGTAGCCTGGAAGTCGCTACGGACATTGTTATCGTTGTTGAGGGCACAAGAGACCAATGAAACTTATGTCACAAAGTCACAAGATGAACTTCAACCATACCTTTCTTATATCAGCAGAACGATTAGCAACAAATTGTCGTAAATCTTAAGTTGTCAGTATATAGACACAATGCATATCGCACCATGATTTTGTAAAAAGTCCTCTAAGCACTTGTTAAGCAGCTATATAAGGCAATTTTGCTATTTTTAATGCACTGATTGTCCTTGTGATTTGCGTAAATAATACTTTGAAAATTTGATTTTTCCTCATGGCATGTTTAACAAAACTTTAATATTCACTCGTGTACAAGTTGGACCTTACGTAGAAAACGGTGTTCTCAGACAATAGCCACATTAAGGAAATAATTGAGAAACAGTCTACAGGAAAAATAAACCTAAGAGGTTGTGCTTGGATTTGAGCTCATGTCTTATGGTTTGATGTAATGGTAGGTAGCTATTTTTCTCAAAAACTTAAGTTTTCAGGTGTTAGAATTTTCCATGCAAAAAATTAAGTTAATAGTGGAAGAAGAGTACATGCATATGAGGTCATGATAAATCTCGTAAGCGAACAATGTGGTATAAATTTAACACCACCTCTCGTGCGCAAATGTGATTGAAACCATATGGTGAATAGGACGATCAAGAGCCGCACACAAAATAACTTTAAAGACCACATGCGAAATAAACTTGAATGGGGCATGATGGATCGAAACCTGACACCAATACCATCTGAAATGATCTAGCCCGTTCCATATGGATGACGCCCTTGGATTAGTACTCTAGTAGTGATCATTCGGAGATGAGCTTTTATTTCTGAAATAATTTGTGTGCTCTCTCTCCATCGAATGTGGGATCAGGGGTCTTATAGACTTTCAGCACTTATCCATCACCTAGTGATACTCCCTCATCCGACGTTTGATTTTGTTCTATAAATACCCTTCACCATCCTGGAAGCTTGTCAGGAACTGCATCTTGTCTAAGTCTTTTTGCCTCAATGATCACTCCTTGCCCTCGTCTGATTGGCTAGGGACCCTAGTCCATCCCGAATGAGATGAGATCTGGTAAAAGTGAAGTGAGATCTGTTAAGCTATCAACATATGAGTACTGCCTAGCAGCGTTGTTTCTGACACTTGTGCTGTTGACTGATAGGCATTTTACATGAAATCAACTCTCTTTCTCTTCTATTTCAAATGTCAAGGAGATGGGGAATTTTCAGCTATGTTCGATTAAGATTTGTTTCTCCGGAGTGCATGACATCATTGGAGAGATACTTTGGTTTTCAAATTTCTGCCTCGTCCATTTATATCTGATGAATATAGATGCCTGGAGAACTTGAGTGATAGCTTCAATTGTTTCATACAGCAATAACTATTTAATTGCCTTCATGGTTTTTGCAGCCTTCAATTCTTCCGATTCAAATGCTCAGGATAGGACAGTTAGTCATTCTTAGCGTACCTGGAGGTATTCTTCTCCCTTCTCTTTTCCTATGAAAGTACGATATTTTGACGCGGATTAAGGTTGCTTTTGTAATTGAGTAGTTGTCTATTGCATTTAGATTGTAGGCCAAGTTTTCCTGGACTTATTGGTAGAGTTTCTAGAAAAACACGTTAATTTGGATCTATCCAGTCTTGTCCACTCTGGGCAAGTTTTGTAAGTGAAAATGTGATTTCTTTCCTGTACTTATTTACTGATTTCACTATCATCATGAGAAACTTTTTAGAACTGTCTTGTTTTACTGTTACCGAAATGATAAGCCAATTAATGTGTTTTAGTGAACTCTTGGAGATAAGTCTACGTTTCAATTTTAACTTCATGGAAGCCAGTCATAATACGGCACAAGTTACCTAGCTCATGGCCAGTCAAGAGTCAATTTTATTTTTCTATTTTTGTAGAAGTACCACTTCTAGTTGGGGTACCCAACTAACCCTTTCAAGAGTCATATTAACTGACCAAAACCCACTTTCATTCAATCTATATCAACTTAGAAATTAAATGGTAGATGGGCATGATCTTAGTCAAAAGTGTTTACACTCGAAGTGTAAAAGGTCAAATTTGATATTCTCGTTTCAGATAGTGTATTAACACCGTGAGATCTGGAAATATCTTGGGCCGCCACTGTTGGCTATTATTTGAACCAGCTTCCTTGCATCGTTATATGCATGGTATCTTTTGTATCTTATCAAATCATTTTGGCCTATGGCAATTCTCTTGTAGAGTTCACAACTATGGCTGGGAGGCGTCTCCGCGAGGCTGTAAGGACAGTGCTTACAAGTGGAGGTAAAGGACATTTCAACGACGATGTCCGTGTTGTTATAGCAGGGTTGACCAATACCTATTCTCAGTATGTGACTACTTTTGAAGAGTATCAGATCCAGCGATATGAGGTATTATTTCCATTCCATGATGAAAATTACAATTGCATTCTATGAAGAGAACGGAACATCATGCAGACATGATTTTGTTATAGCAAAATAAAAAGAAAGTTCAGGGAAGGCAAATTTTATAAACGCTCAAGATCAGCCTCATGAAAACCTTATATTCCCAAGATTGTTTGAGTTTGCAAAAGGTGTGCTTGTTGACTGACTGAATTGCTACACTAAAAGATTTTCTTGGGTGGCTACCGAAAAAGGCATGATTCCCACATCCAGAGGTTGTTTCCCTAAGGTTATATAAGTGACTTGCAAAATTAAAGCAGCCTACCAAAATAACTGAGATGTTTCAGCTTACGAAATATGTGCTCGATGTTGCTTTCAGGGTGCCTCCACACTGTATGGTCCCCACACTCTCAGTGCATATATCCAAGAGTTCAAGAAACTTGCAAGCGCAATGTTAAGTGGCCAACCTGTTCAACCAGGTCCGCAGCCCCCGGATCTTCTAGCTAAACAGATAAGCTTACTCACGCCAGTTGTGATGGATGCAACACCAGCCGGAGTGAACTTTGGGGATGTCAAATCTGATGTGCCCAATAACTCCACTTTCAAGAGAGGCGACATGGTGTCGGTGGTCTTCTGGTCAGCTTGCCCAAGGAATGACCTGATGACTGAAGGTACATTTGCCCTTGTGGAGGCGCTCCAAGGAAAGGATACTTGGGTTCCGTCTTACGATGACGACGATTTATGCCTTAGGTTCAAATGGTCTAGACCTTCAAAACTTAGCACTCGAAGCATGGCCACCATAGAATGGAGAATACCTGAATCTGCTACTCCAGGTGTGTATAGGATAAGACATTTTGGTGCCGCGAAGGGACTTATGGGATCAATACGCCACTTCACCGGATCCTGTAGCGCTTTTGTTGTGTCTTAAAGAGGGGGGAAAAGGGGAAACAACCACAATATACACATGCGACCGAGGGCAAGTATGTTGTACTTAATATGCATTATCGAAGTATAGTACTTAAAATGTATTATCGAAGTATAGCTTAGGCATCGTATCATCTGGATCAAATGGGACTATCCATGGCATGAAGCTTGTCTTGTGCATCTCAGAGGGCCTTTCGAGTTAGTCTTAATTGGAGGCACCGAGCACTAATCTGGTTTCTATAGATGAATATATGCTTAGTTATGTGCCCGTGTGTCGGCCCGCTTTACTTCCCTGTCTGCATGGTGGTTGTACATCGGGTTTCTGAATTGATCGCATCGAGTTCTCGACCAAAGAACTTTCAGTACAGACATGAGGCTATCATATCGAATGTGTATACTCAGCGTGTCGTCAAGGTAAGTAATCCTAGTGTTAAGACATAAAAGGTCAAGGACGAGCACAAAAAACACTTTCCTTCTCATGAGGTCAGCGCAAAATAGAGGAAAAAGTATCATATAAACGTTCCCCTTTTAGCTAGTGAACCGAAACACAAGAAACCTTTCTTTCCAATCAAACAAATTAATGGCACTTCTCCTCGAACTCAATGGCCAAAAAATCGAAACATGGAACGTGCTTTGGTTTTTATATACATCTTAAGAAGACACTCTAGGAACTCATTATGCCATTGGTCGAAGTCTCTTCATAGACATCCTATAAAATTGGAATAACCCAAGAATACTATAAGCCGAAAAAACAAAGCGAAAGATAGAAAGAAAGTACGCTACATAAATCTAACTAATTAGATATTGCTCGTCGTGACCTTCTCCCATATTCTCAAAACTTATGTCGCCATATCCCTGCAGGGGCCGAGAACTCATTAATATTCTGATTGTGCTACCAGAGGGAGGCAATGGGGAAGTGAGAATAGGAGAGCGCTCATTCTGTTCTCATTATACGATTGTGATTAGATTGGATCCATGGAGCTCCAGTAGCAACATAGGAATTAAAAAAGAAAAAAGAAAAAAGAAAAAGAAAAAGAAAAAGAAAAAGAAAAAGAGCAAGAACCATTGGAGCATCCCTTATCCGATGAACAGATTAAATGACTAACCAAAGAAAGATTTAGTGACCACGTTAAGGATAGTGAGGAGGATATCCATCGTGGCCTTAATACGAAACTTGAGCTTACGGAAAAGAAAAGAAGGCGAACAGTATCACTTCATTTGGGCCTAGTACACGGATCCAATTTTCTGGACTCTTGCTTGGGCCTTGGCCAATACGAATGACCCGACCCGACTCATTTCCAAGCAAGGCGAGGTAAAAATGAGAAACAGAGGAGGTCGAACTTGAAGGTCGAGTCGAGCGACAAAACTCTCTGCTCGATCGTGCTTTCGGAGAACATCGATCCGCAGCGAGCGAGAAAACTCAGAAAAGATGTCGGTGCAGGAGTATCTGGACAAGCACACGCTCTCTCGCAAAATCGAAGACGCCGTCAATGCCGCGGTTAGGGCCAAGACTCCCGATCCCGTCCTCTTCATCGTAAGACCTCTTCCTCATCTTCTTCTTCTTCTTCTTCTTCTTCTCTCCTTCCTCGAAGATTCTTTCCGCTTGTTTTCCGAGAAAATGCGGTAAAGTTCGGCCAGTTTCGATTATGGAAGTCGTGCGTTTTTTTAGCTGAACAGTCTCGCGCCTCCGTGAGAGGTCCTCGCTGATGCGTTTCAACTGGATGATTTTTGTTCGCAGTCGAATCACATGAGAAAGGCGGTTCCGTCGGTTATAACGAAGATTAAAGCCAGGCAAATACTGGACAGCAGGGGCGTTCCTACTGTTGAAGTGGACTTGTATACTAACAAAGGGATGTTTCGCGCGTCGGCTCCGAGCAGCGACCAAACCGGAATGTGAGATTTCTCTGCGTTTTCTTTTTCTTCGTATCGTGTTATTTACTGGTGGATTGGTGTGCATGGATTTGAAGTAGTGCTAAAATTGCTGTACTTGCACAAGTTCGCTCATGTGGTGCATATGGAGTACCTACTCCCTCTGTCAGTTTGATCGCGAGGTGTGATGGATTGTCTGGTGATGGTTTTAGGTACGAGGCTATGGAATTGCGGGACGGGGACAAGGGAGTGTATCTTGGAAATAGTGTAAAGAGAGCTGTTAATAATATTAATGAGAAAATCTCCGAAGCATTGATAGGGATGGATCCTATTCGTCAGGCTCAGATTGATCAGGCCATGATAGATCTGGACAAAACAGAGAAGAAGGTACCTGCTTTTTTTATTAGGAATGGACTGTTTGCTTGGAGTTTTGCCTGAAGCAGAGCATTTTTTTACGTCATTATTGGCAGAAAGATCTACATTATGAAACAATGCATTTTGAATCCAGAGATATTACAATCATCTCTTGTTAACACAATGCCTAGGAAATTTATGATGCTTGGAGCTTTGTACATGTTTTGCCAGCCTTCACATTGGTGTATTGAAATTGTCTTTTGACAACCATGTCATGTTTCAGTGAGACATTGAATTTCTCCAATACTTCCATTTTTTAATTGTTGAGCATAGTTGGTTTTTGTGATGAAAAGATAGCACTTGCTTGGCAACATACAATACTAGCTTGTGATGTTATTGCATGAGAGTGATTTGGGTGCATACTGTGGTAAATGTATGATTCATGATTAAACCTTTCTATTGTCGTAGATAGCAAAAACAATTTTTTAACTAAGCAATACAAGAAAATGTTGAGTTGTTTCTATCCACCCTGATTTTGCACGTGTTGGACTGTAATAGCTCTTTTAAGTTGTTGCCTTATGGTTCGTATTAAAAATCAGGGATGCTCTTCACGTCTATCAATAAGACATGGTCTGAGAGAAATCATCTTGTAGGGTGAGCTGGGAGCTAACGCAATATTGGCTGTGTCAATTGCTGCTTGCAAAGCTGGTGCTGCTGAAAAGGAGGCATGTATATTACCGTCTGCAATTAAGAAGGTTTTTGTCCATTTCTAAATCTTTCATTCCACATCTCGTCCATGCAGGTTCCCCTTTATAAGCACATTGCTGATCTTGCTGGTAAACCCAACCTGACTCTACCAGTACCTTCCTTCACAGTGATTAGCGGTGGAAAACACGCTGGAAACAACCTTGCCATTCAGGTATGCTCTGTCTTTCTCCCAGGCGTGACTGTGATTCTGTGTTTATAATATCAATCAGCTTGTTTGTGTGCCTGCAGGTTTTTTTATCTTTTTTATGTACCTACAAACAATCCATTGAATTTACTTATAGTTGGCTGTAAATGTTGTCAGGAAATCATGATTCTACCAATTGGAGCCTCCAGATTTGAGGAGGCTGTGCAAATGGGTTCAGAAACCTATCATCACTTAAAGGTGTACTTTGAATTTGAACATTCTGTTTCTGCATTGTACTTAAACAGCGTCTATGACTCATTGATTATTTATTCGTCTAAACACAGAGAATATACTGTTTCAAACAGCGTCTATCACTTATGATGTTCTAAACACTCGCCCCTTTATCATTCATTTGCTTCTCAAATATCGATTATTAGCAATTCTACTGCAGTTGGTTCTATATGTCGATCCTGTTTTATGATTTTGTGTCTTGTTATTTGTCTTAATCCGGGGAAACACTATTCTATGTACTTATGTTCCTGGGTATGTAGGATGAAGTGCAGACACAGTGCGCAGTGCTCTGTGATTCTCAAGTGGTTTTTTTTTAACTGTAATTAAAAGTAATTTTCAAAGAAACTAATAGGAAGATATCTTGGCACAAGGATGCACCAATTGCCCTAGGTGCTCCTCTGCTCTATGCATTTAATCCAATAATAGTGAGTGGTTATAAATCTGATGAAAACATGAAAGTAAGAAGTTTGCCATGTCTGCACTATATCTGTGCTACATTTGCTACCCAAAATTGGAGATAGAAGTCTGGCCACAGTGTAGTCTCATCAATAAATCCATTGTGCAGTATTCTCTAGTTTAATGTGGCTCCATCTTCATGTTTTTCCAAGTTGACATACTGGACTTACTTGCAGTATGACTCAACAACTAAGTTAGTTGTTCATGAGAGGGAATATCATACTTGAAAATGAAATTTTTGTTGCATGTGTGACTAAATACGTGACGAAAAGAAAAGCCATGGGAAGTGAGACGGCCTCATCAATTAGCTAGTCGATGTCGATGTGTGGATGTAAGGACATAGAAGCCAGATTAGTGTGCCGATTGGTGTCCACTGTAGCCTTAGAAAGCTTAACCCAAACATGCTTATTCGAACATGACCCCCATGACCTGTTTAATTAAATAGATCAAATTGTATCAGTCCACCGCGAAGATGACTTGAACAAATTGAATTATTTCTTTGAGACAAAGTTTAGTTCTTGTGGCCTTTATTTATGAAATTGGTTTTTGTTTTTGCTGAGAGTTATGAAATTGATGTGCCTAATATGATCAATTGGACAGAAGTGACAAAAACAAATACCTCAGGGAAAGAAACAACAAAATTATGAACTTAGTACCTTTTCCTAGTTTAATTTACGAAAAGAGTTCAAGGTTCAGTTATCTAGAAAATAATTTCCTGAATTTAATACTTTCGTCGAGTACAATGAGATTTACTGCTGTTCACTTCTAATATAAATCTTACTTTAAAAGAATTCTCTTATTTGAACTATAATTGCCAATATAGGTCAAGCAATTAAATCTAGTTTACCCAAGGCATCTAATTAAACCAGTCAAACAGGTCAATTTCGAAATTCGTGGGTTCAACTTTAACACAACCCATTTACTAGTCGTGTCAAACGAGTTGTTATGATTGTGACAAACACAATTAACATATAACCCCAAACCCACTAGTTTTGTGTCATGTATCAGACGTGTTTTCTTGCCATGTCAAAATTGAGTGTTGTGAGACCAAGTATCTCCCTCAGTTTGTATGCATGACTTGTTGGCAGTATGAATTTTGACAATGTCTCTGAAGGTAGACAATAGTTGATTGGTGCATGTCAGTCCAATGTGTTCAGAAAGTGATTGATCATATTTGAATGTTCATCTGTCAGCTTCCTGTTCTTATAGGTGCGTGAGAACTTTCTGCATTTTATGGATTGAGCAACTTGAATTGAAGCTAATTGTTAGATGATGGTTGTGACGTATAGATTGTCGCTGATGTTGATGTTTTGTTAACAAAAAGGCAGGCTGTTATTACGGAGAAATATGGTGCCCAGGGATGCAATGTGGGTGAAGATGGTGGCTTTGCTCCGAATGTGTCCAGGTTGCATACTTATCTTTGTCACACATATCTTACCTGCAAAAATAGAAAAACAAAACAACACAAATGATAGGGGAGGAAAATTGTTCAAGTTGTGTCTAATTGTTGCTGATTTATTAGTGATAAAGCAGCAGAATTAAATAGTTAGGGGTTCTACCCAACGGAAGCCAACTGAAAAGAATTAAAGAAGTGTCATTTTGATCTACTTATTGACATCTTATGGTAATTGGCAGCTTTAGAGAAGCCCTGGATCTGGTTAAAGAAGCTATCAGCAGAACTGACTATAACGAGGGAGTAAAGATAGCTATTGACATCGCTGCTACTAATTTTTGCATGGGTGACCATTTCAATCTTTTGAAGTACTTTTGTGGAAGCTAGGCAGAATTGGGCAATGTGTATTTTGGGTATTACTCGGTTGATGCAATGTAGGAGTTTCCTGTTACAAAACTGATATCTCTTCTTACTTTATACAGGGACAAAATACGATCTGGACTTCAAGTCTCCAAATAAGTTGGGCCAGAATTTTAAATCTGGGGAGGATATGATAGACATGTATAAAGAACTCTGCTCTGGTACTTAGTCTAGTCCAAACACTTTTTAGACGAATTTTGCTCATTCGGTTTATATAATCCTCTGACATGCATAAAACATGATGAGTTCCACTCTTTCTTATCTTAGACTATCCGATTGTATCAATCGAAGATCCATTTGACAAGGAGGACTGGGAGCATGTCAAGTATTTCTCTACCCTTGGAGTTTGCCAGGTGCACGTCTGTTCATCTCTTCATCCTATTGGTAATCTATGCATGACCAGCTTTTGCCGTGGAAGAATAATTCTGCAGTCTTATGCTTGTTTTTTCTTTTCCTCGCTGTAACGCGTAGTAGACCATAAATTCTAGTCTTCTACAGCCCTTCCCTACCAAATTTCTGAATTCCTAGAGCAAAGACAGCAAAAGAGCAGGTCCCAGATCGGTTGAGTTAGACCATGACTAAGTATTAACTATGGTGCTCTCTGGTTGCACTTTTCCTTAGCAGAGCTTTTGATCTAGCAATAGTCATGGTAGATATTCGCTCTTCATTGCATTAGTTAATCTCATTTGAAGTCTCTATTCCTCATTTGTTTTGTGGTGATTGTAAAAGAAATGATATCTCACCCTTTTTTTCTCAGGTTGTTGGGGATGACTTGTTAATGTCAAATCCCAAGCGTGTTGAGAGAGCAATTAATGAGTCCACTTGTAATGCTTTTCTTCTCAAGGTACCAGACTCTTGCTTTACTTAACTGCTTTAGTTGGCATTTACATTGGTATGAAACCTTTATGTATCACAGTTTACCTTAAAGAGAGAGCAGAAGAAAAGGTAATAGGGCCTGCTTGTAAAGCGAAGAAGCTCTTGTTCAGTGATAGCAATTGTCCCATCACAAGCACATTCAAATTTTGCTTCTGCATTTTCGGCCTGAGACTCATTAGGTATTCAAAATACGCGATAGATAAACCAGATTGGAACGGTGACGGAGGCCATTGAGGTGGTCAAGCTGGCAAAGGATGCTCATTGGGGAATCGTAACATCACATAGATGTGGTGAAACTGAAGATACTTTCATAGCTGACCTATCTGTGGGATTAGGTACTGGTCAGATCAAAGCAGGTGCTCCTTGTCGAGGAGAACGACTGGCAAAGTACAACCAGGTGTGCCTTCATATTGCCATGAGCAACAATGTCTTTTTATACTTCGAATGTCATGATTATTAATATCCCGATCTGAATTGCCTATGATCGTTTATGAAACCTAAAGAACGGTCCAATCTTGCTAACCATCAGTACTTAAACATTTACACCTAGGAATGAGGTAGCAGGATTTGTGTAGCGAGTCTTGAAACATGTAATAAATGGTAGACGCCATCGAACTGTTAGAGGGAGCTCCTGAGAAAATCTTTGAACTCCTCTTATCACAGTTCATTTCATACTTGAATAGATTTAGTAAGGATTTTACAAGGCACTTAAGTAGTTGAGATCCTTTCTCATCTCTACATACTTCCAGTATGACCACCATTAAAGTACTCACATCCATCGATAATGATTTTCTTTAGATGATGTACATGAATTAGAGCTTGCATGTGATCCTATAAGGGTTGGCAATTTCGACAAGATTTGTACACAATTTAACGCTTTTAAGAAAGCAGATATTGGAAAACTTGATAAGTGACATATATCTAAGAGTTATTAGTTCTTATTTTGTTCAGCAAATATATGATTTGCAATGACGACTAGACACGAATTGATGACCCGAATTTGACACTTGACCATCAACTGCCTGCCCCTAGAACTTCAAAAGATCTTAGCTGTTCATTTAGCCTCTAGACCAGTATTGGTCTCTAAGGGCCTGTTTGGCAACGATTCTGATCCAAAAAAGTGATTCTGATTAGAATCATATTTTCTGATTCTGTTCCCTGTATGATTTTTAGAGAATCAGAACGCGTTTGGTAACTGCACAAAATTTCTGTTCTCGAACAGAAACGCGTTTGGTAACTGCACAAAATTTCTGTTCCCGAGAACAATCAGGTGGCGAGAATTCTTTTTTAAAATTCTTCATCTTTTTCTAAACCTTTTTTAAATGTTTTTTTAACTTGTTTAAATTTTTCAAGTTTTTTTACATTTTTTTAATTGCCCCCATTTTTATTTTTTATTTTATTTTATTTTAAATTTTTTGAATTTTACATTTTGAATTTCCCCCTTTTTTAAAATTTTTTAAAATTTTTAAAATGTTAAATTTAATTTTTAAAAAAATTAGTTGTTAGTAAATTTTCAAATCTAAGTTTAATTTTTTTAAAGTTCAGAAGTTCACGTGAAAGCCTTCGTGAACTTAATCTTTTTAAAAGAATCGAGACTTTGTTCTTTTTTGTGATTCTCAAAAGTGTTCTTGTTTTGGAGAACCAATTTTTTTTTTAGTTCTTATTTTTTGTCCAAAACTGTTCTCGAGAGCAGAATCAGAATCAGAATCATTTGCGTTACCAAATATGTTTATGATTCTTTTTTGTTCCGGAGAACAGAATCAGAGGAACAGAAACGTTACTAAACAGGCCCTAAAGAGCAACCCTGACATTTTAACATTGAAGGGTCCCCAAAGACTACCAGATGTAACGAAGCTTATCCTCATTGGTAAGGAAAGCTGTGTGCAACTAAACTATGAGAAGTTTCTTGCAGTTGCTCCGCATTGAGGAAGAGCTTGGTGATCAAGCTGTTTATGTCGGTGAAGATTGGAGGCTGTCTTAACTGTTAATGTTTCATATGGGGGCTTAAGACCATCTTATGACAATCAGGTATCTAGTGTGAATGAATCCTTCTTTCCTTCTGTGGTTCAACCCCTTGAGAAAATGGTTATTATGGGTAGACCGAATTTTCTGATTGAGTGGTAGGGTCTTGTGTGACATGTGTATTATTCTTTCTGAGGCTTTTTCTTTAAGGGTTAGAGATTTTTGTTTTCGGATGAACATAATAGATGTAATTGAGTATGCGGATTACGGGCATAACGGAAGGAACCTGGGGCGAGCTTGTTTAAGATAGGCTGTCGCCATCATTCTTTCAGTCAAGTGGCTCCTCTGTCTTAGTTACTGCACCGACGTACTGAAGACACGTATCCGCCGTATTATTCAAGTTTTACTTTGTAGGGCATTCCTTGTCCTATCATGCTTTTTCTTGGCTGTAGAAGTATGGGAGGTTGCATCTGGAAGGTGCTACTAGTACCAGGCAACAATGATTATCTCGGTTCAACAATCTCTCTTGCCAGCCGGCCACAACACTGTAAACGATGACTTCAGGATGAGTTGCAAGAGATGCGGATTCTCTTTGAAGAGGTTCTCATATGGTATAGCACGAGATATCATTGCCTCACTGAATGCCGGTTTCTGGTTTTTAATGTGCAGTGTGGACATTTGCAATCCTAATATACAGTATCGAACTATCCTGTCGTTTATGTACTGATTAAATTCTATGGGCTTGGGCACAGAGAGCCTGCTAAATAGTCCAGTTGGGGTAAATACTGATCCGGGAAAACATTCGTGGAACCTGGACTTAGGGTATTACGGACATAGCTGAAAACATCGTTCATCTCTCATCGAGTTACCTAATGATCCAAGTCCAGCCGTGCCGACAAGCTTCTAGGTTAATGCGGTCGTTCATTGTTTTTTGCTATTAAAAATTCTTGAGAAATTTACAACGAGCCAATGTAATGAATTTTAAACATTCATTAGGATCCTTAAACTGATTTAATCAGTTCGAAATTAAGGGAAATGACAAGTTTCTTAAACCTTGGTACTCTCAATCAACCTCTATGGTTTCACTTGTTTTAATTATCCTCTTACGGTTTGCTGCTCTTGTCTCAGGCTTAGCCTAAAATCTGGTACGAGATGGTTCAAAGCACAAGAACAAACTCACAACATATGCATGCAAAACACACCTCACTAATTGCGTTCAGAAGTTATAAGGTATTTTCTCGATCGCTCACTATAAGATGAATGTAAGAGAAGTTTAATACATTTTGTAACATTCACCACAGAGGAAACGGATGTGCAGATCGTTTTACCGTTATTGTAGATTGTAAGTTATGTGGCGTTTCGACCCAAAAAAAAAAAAAAAAGTTAATGTGGCGTCAAGTTCTTGATTAAGGCAAATATCAAGCTTATGGGCTGACTCAGGCAATCCTAAAGTATAGGGAGCTAAATCTGAAAATAACTAGGATACAAAATTACTAGGGAAAAATGGGTTGCGCTTCAGCTATGTTTGGGAGGCAACAAGGACCATTTTTTGAGAAGAAAATGAGCAAAATTCTTAATTTCTCTCTTCCCATTCTAAAAATAAACAAAATTAAGTTTTTCCCTATTTTCCGCTCAAATTTTCATTTCTATCACTAACGTAACTAGTTCGGAAACATGACGAGTTCCAATGACATCCTATACAGTGACGAAGGTGGTTGGAGGTCGACCAAGATCAAGTCATTGTGTATGCAATGTGCTGTGCACAGATTTCGAAAACTTATTCGCCCTTCCTTTTAACTTCAATTTCATCAACTTAGTGAAACATACTATAAATTATCCAGAAATTCAACAGTTTTGTCACCCTATTCATACACAGAAATGATTATTGGATTAACATATTTAATGACGACAATACTGCTCAATATACAAAACTTGACTCCCAAATAAATTTGCAGAATGATATATCAAGGATTGGTAAAATATTTGAACAAGACCTAATTATTTAACATTCACTCAACACTGATCAAATCACTTTGTAAAACTAACACTAACTTACAAGTCAATCTTTGGATTCGCATCACCCCATTGAGAGGACAAAAAGTGAATAGTCAAGATTATAAGTACTTTAATCTCACATAAAAATACAACCGGAATACAAATTTCTACACATTGATTTTTATCCACAACATCATGAAAACCATCATATCTATCTATTTATATCATGAAAACCATCATATCTATCTATTTATTTTTGGGATTCATCAACCGCCGATCCCAACTAGTTTGGAATAAAAGTGCCAACCCTAACTAATTTGGAATAAAAGTGATGTTGATGATATTGACGATGATCATGAAAACCATCCCACCCGGTGAGGAAACAAGGATTAGAACTGCTTTTAACTTGCCTCAGTATCACAGACGACCTGATGTGACTGTGAGCACCATCCTCAATATTTCCTAAAATTGGTTGGTTCTACTGTGCCCAAGATAGTCTTTAAAAAACCACCGAGATCGCAAAAGTCCCAAGTAATTGAAACTTTATGCCACACTTTGAAATATGATCTAACATCCATTAGAGAACCACCTTGAAGTCAGAAACAGTAGTAAACCATACATTGGGGAAGACATAACACTGATTCAAAGCTAAAACATTTGCCGACAATGAGTAAGAAGCTGTAAAGAGTAGAAAAAATTTCCTGAGACAGAAAACATGAATTGCCGCAGGCAACAAAACAGGTCAACTAATTCAGGACTCCAGCAACTTATGGCTTTGTCTCGTCCTCGTCCTCTTCTATCTTAGGAGCCAGGTAAAACCTGATATAACCCATTTCGGCAATCTTGTACTCGACAACAACAGGAAGCTCCGAAGACAAACTGATAGTCACAGTGTTAGATAAAGGGGTTGCCTTTGTGAAGGAGTTCAGGTACCTCAGTGCAAAAGTCAATGTCACTGGCTCATTCATTTCGATAACTGTAGCTTCCTCCGGCTTCAATGGTTCACCCAAAACAATTAACGGACAGATTAAATCAGAACCGTCATATTCTCAGAAAGAGCGCCTTCAAATTGTGAAAGGCATGCAAATGTTTCCCACAATCAGTAGATGAATAATTTAATGGACCGTTTAAAAAACAAGACACACCTTGTCAACTGTCGTATTTTGCCTGCAAACAATATTTGCAGTTCCTATATCACCTCTAGTGGAAAATTTCACACCCTCCTTTGTCACGGATATAACAACTGCAGCAACAGATCAACAAAAATTCCTAATCTTATGGACATGCCAAAAATCTCAGATAACTCGATTGCAGAAGCCATTGAGTAGAGAATGACAAAATACCAGTATCACCGATGCTGCTGAGATCTTTACAAATCCTAGCAAATTCAGCTGATGGCATTCTAACAATGGCATGGTACTCTGCCTCCGGTATTCCAAGATGCTCACTGTCAATGTCCATCAATTTCATCTCGAAATCGGCAATTTTATCCTGCGCTGTAACATGCACAAAATTGTGAATATAAGATCCAAGTGAATAACTTGAAAAAGATGAACAAACTCAATTGACCGGGGATATAGACTCTTCCCTCGCCTCATTAAGACCCTCCAATAACTAGCAGAAGCAAGTACAGGGCGTAATCCACTGACATATAGAGGTTCGCAGGCAAAGGAATGAAATAATTTATAGAGGGATGTACAGGGTACCCCAGAATCATCCCTCTTGTTCATCGCCTGATGATTTACAAAAGGGATGAAAAGGAGGACATCTTGGCCAAGGTATATTTGGCTTTTTTTTTTTTTTTCAGTTCCTTAGGAATGAAGGGGAAGGCATGAGAGCAGTGACGAAATTATCTTATAAGGCATTGGACACTAGACAGCTGCTTCCATTGCTTTTCCATAGTCAACTACTTCTCTGACTACAAATTAAGCTGAGACTGCTACAAAGACTGGTACAGATCAGATACATAATCTTCCACGAACTTCAAGTTCCGCATCAAGCCAACATACGATCAAATGATTAAACAATTCGCTGACATCGCTGTTTTCTGTTACAAACCACAGTGAACTATGTATACTTCGCACTGACGCTACTTAACCGCATCGTAGATATGACAATCGACAAAACGATAGCTCAAAAGTCAGAATTTACCAACGAAACAAGCTAAAGCAACAGATCCAGCACTCACTCAGCCAAACAAACAAACAGAGTCCAGACATCAAACGAAGCATCGGCAGAGAAACTAAAAACGGCACTAAATCCCTCATCATTTGGCTAAACGAGAATCAAACAGAGAGCAACGTACTCGGATTCTCAAACATGAACGTGACCGTGTCGCTCCCGTCGTCGGCCTTGATGGTGATGATGTCGTCGTTGCCCGCGCACTTGAGCATCTTCGACATGTTGTTGAGGTTCATCCCCATGGAGATGTTGCGGTCGCACCGGTAGTGCTCGAAGCCCTCCGATCGGAGGAGGAGGGCCACCAGGGCCACGTGGCTCGAGTCCATGGCCTGGAGGGAGAACCCGGTGGCCGAGCAGTCGAAGTTGGCGTCATTGACGAGGTCCTTGAGCGACTCGAGGACCTTCTTCAGGAGCGAGCCTTGCACTAGCCGGAGCTCGAGCATCGTCTCGTGCGATGGAGAGGCGCTAGGGTTTCGGGAGTGGGAGGTTTCGAAAGGAAAGTGACGAGAAAGTGAGGGAAAATTTGAGAGGGGTTTTCCTCTTTCGCGGGTGGTCGGTCCGGTTCGGTTTCGCGACCCCGGACCGATGGAACCGACATTTATTGACGATTTTAAAAATTAATTTTTAAGCGCGAGGTTTTCTGTTGGCGGGACTGAGGCCTAACAAGTTCCCGCCACGATTTCGATGAGGGCTCTGTTAGCCTGCGTGCACGTACAGAGAGGAATTTCTTGCACCTGTTTTTTTTTTCTTTTTTCTTTTTTGGTCTGGGCCTTGGACCTTAGTTGAAGTGTCACTGTGGGCTTTGACTTGGAGCCCCAGTACATAGGGGGTAGGTTCAATTCCAAAATGGCCCCTCGAGCGGGCTCGGAATTTCGAAACCGCCCTTTGTGATATCCGGTTTTGGTCTCAATTTAGTGAAGACGGTATCGATTGCCCGCATCGCGGGATCGTTATGCTATAGTTGAACTTGGATCGTCATTAGTCATTTCATGTGATTATTTGGTGCCAAAAGGGGGGAATTTCTTTTACGAAAATCCCGACCTATAAAATTCGACAAAATACTGCTCATGTGAAAAATTCAACACCACCACATATCGACCGGGGATAAAACTCTGATCACTCTCTTGCCTCAAATTGGCTTGGCGCTAGGTCAAGCGATCTAGGGGTGAGTCCGATTCAACCTGGGAACCGAACCGAATTGGCGATTCTCGGGTTGAACAGGCTTTGAAGGAAAAAATAGTTTTGCATCCAACAAGAATCGATGGAGAGACAATAATATGTGCATTGTAGCGAAATGGTGCAAATTTTACAATTTATTATAGGAATTTACACTTTTGCACAAACTAGAAATGTGGTCCGATTTACAGTTCCAAACAAAAATATTCGGAACGGTAGTCACAAGGTCGGCCGGACACGGAGGAACCGATCACATTTGAAGTACCTCAAGAGTCACTTTTACCAGCATAGGAGTTCGAGGCAACACCGACTTCCTGGGACGGAATCAAAGATTGCTTTGGCCTTGCATCCCCGAGGCTCGGAGTAGTGTTCGGTCAAAACCACTTACGTTACCGATCATTCACGAACAACTTTTGGTTGCCTGCAATAAATGGCAGATCAGCCAGCTCTGCGAATTGGTCTTTAAGTCTACAACGACATGTCATATGACTCGTGCTTCAACCAGCATGATTTAATCGTGGAAGACCCACCGCCACCTATCGATATTTATCCAAAACAGATGCAGGCATCTAGATATTTTATCCAAAAGTTCAACGGTGGTCCCAACTGCGCAATTTTCCATCCTGGACCTGTAATGGCAAAGCAGAAATATCTGCATTTCTAATATAGGCCTATATAAATTCCCCAGATCAGGCTATCCTCTTGAACCTGTAGAGAGAGAGAGAGAGAGATTCCGGGCAAGCGGGGAAAGAGAAATGGAGTGTTGCGGGAGGCCGAACAGGAGCGACGTTCACTTGTCCAAGGAGGAAGAGGCAATGCTCCAGGAGAAAACCAAGGAGCACTTCGATGGTATCGCTCCCAAGCGGCACACGAAGCCCCAGCGAAGTGAGTACTCCTCCAATTACGTCGATGTCCTGTCCACCGACGGCGATATCCCGGAGTTCGCTGAGTTCCAGCGCCTTGAGAATGATCCTCAGGTTTCGGTTTCTCCCCTGCTGGCTTCATTTGTATCAGACTTATTCTCTCGGAAAATACAAGTAAACTTGTAATGTGCTTGAATGATTACATCAATTGTGCCACTTGGATTTCCTTCTTCAACTTCATTTCATGTGTCAAGATCAAAGTGATTTTGTATACTTGAGAGGGCCAACGATTGATGAGAAGAAAAAATCAGCCCTTGGTTCACTTCACTACCCATTGGCTTAGTAACAACCACGACTTGCGGTGAAAGCATAGGAAAACAAGACAGTCGCAAGTTACAGCATCATAGTATAAGGGCCATTTGGAATACTTTTTCTCTTTTGTTCTTTCTTGTTTCTTCCTCTCTCTTTTTTCAGGTAGCAAAACATAATTCTTTCATTATATTGTGCTACACCATTTGTTGAGATCTATTTGACTTCAATACTTTTTAAGTACCAACAAAGAAAGGGAAAAAAGTTGTACACAAGCCAAAAACCGCAGTCGTGTGCTTCATTATCTGCTCAAAAAGGCAATTAGGTGATAGATTAGGCTCTTAAGATTCATGATATCTTCTTGTACATATGGTAGAATAAAGACATCAAAGAGCACAACCGACAAATTCGCACTGTTACCTTTAATAAATGTTCCTTGGTTTTGATCTCCTTCAACAAATAAAAGCCGTTTGCCTCTCTTCCAATAACAGAAACTCGTCTACAATGGATGTGAAGTGAAGGAGGACTTCATAGAGACTGAATATTACAAGGATCTCGACTGCGTCGACAAGCAACACCACAAGGTATTAACTTTTCTCAAAGCACGTGTCACTCTAAGCTCTGCAAAATTGTAATTTAGGCCCTTAGATTTACCCTGTCAAAATGATATTCGACTAAGCCTGCAATTGAAGACACTATTAGTCAAGCTCTTGTAGAATTAGATATAATAAGCTATTTCACTAATTAATAGATGGGCAAATATCTTTTAACGGTTCTCTGGGGTATTAGTCGAGAATTAAACTTGTAGTGCGAGATGATTAGTTAGTACCTTCTAACTATCTGATCACATGCCAGACTGGGACAGGATTTATAACAATGGAGAACACCAAAGGCGAGGGCTTCAATCTTGACCCAGAAACCTCCACCATACGTCATGCCTCTTGCAAGGGGAATCCAGCAACTAATGAGTGGATTCCAGCTGCTTCTGACATCGTAGGCGAACATATCTGCATGAAATTCGATAAATACCAACCGCAGTTATTGACATTATTTCTGACTCACAACATGCCTTTCGTTTCAGGTGACGGTTCACTCTGATAAACCAAAAAGGAGTGATAATTGACGAGAGAGCAACGATGTTGTTATGACTTCAAGCAAGCCCGATGCTTTATGCAGTTATTTCAACTTGCTTATGAGCTTTTACTATTCTGAAAATGTACTACAAATAATGTTCTTCAAGGTGTTGCAGCGTTTAAATGTAAGTTTCTGAGTGTTTTGCATCATTTAAAAAGTGAAATGAAGAGTTAATCCTGTTGCTTGTTACTCCTTTTAGCATAGAGGACCGGCAATATATAGTAGAAAACTGCTACAAATGGAATGTGACATTGGCTCTTCCCATACCACTCCAAGGGAAACCACAACTTGTGATTCCGATAGGTCATTTGTGGTGTATTGGAGAGCAATACCATGTCTTTTTTAAAATTTCAAACTGGTGGAAGCCAAGTGGAGCACTATATATCTCTCTCTCTACCAACTTCCAGACTCCTGACACCCGAGGGTTTGAGAGAGAACTCTCAAAGCCAGCATACAGAATGAAATTGGCGACATAGCACAACGAACAACCATATTTCCACTCTATAGATCATGACAATCTGTTAGTTTCAACTCTTTACAATAGCAAGATATCTTATGTATAAGCTGTCTAGTTCAAGAAATTCATAACATTACAGAAAGCACTGATTTTACTGCAGAAACTGAAATCCACTCACACGAAAAGATTAGAGACCATAAAAAGACCATTTTAATAATTTTCACTCTTGGCTACTACCATGACAGACATTTTAATTTGCACAAGATTTGCGTACCTCGACAATAGAACAGTTCGCACTTTTTTTCTGACTGTCACTTTATGGTACTATCCACATGGAACCTAACATTGTTTATGAAATTCCTATATGGGAATGATAATTCGACCTTTACGTCCAAATGTATACCAATTAACAAACAGCATAACCCTATTTGACACGTATGGACATGGTCGGATTTTCTTTCCATACTCAAAAATCCATTCTCCAAGTTACACAGACCTGAAACAAGTTTCTGCATTTTGGTATATAAAAGCAAGTTACGCAGACCTGAAACAAGTTTCTGCATTATCGTATGTATTAGTGTGAGTCACAGCCTCACAAGTATTGATGGACACCTCCTCACACGAGAAAATTTTCTGCTGGGCACATTCGTGTCAGGACGTATTAATGAACTCTTAACCAATAATAGAAAAATCAGGGCCAAATAAGGTGATTATGCAAACTATGCTGCATGAAACACCACCAAAAAAATAATAAATCCAGTTTCAAAGAGTTGAGCACTGCAGTGGCTAACCTTTCGATGTTTTACTCCCTGTTAATGGATACACTCAATCTTCCAGACAGAAATTGACTGGATATATCTACCAGTAATGACCTTCCATAGGGTGCGGCATTAGAGGGAAAGGGAAAGACTGCTTCAAAGGAGCCATGAATGTCAGTGCCCCAACCGTAAAATCTAACCCCATGCTCCTGCAGAATTGAAGATTCATCATCTTCAGGCAAAGAACACCCCAAAAATGAAAATAGACAAACGATTGCTGTGAAACACGTAAAAATAAATGCCGACGCGTTTAGAAGATGTTGAGTAAACAATACTATAGTATTCTTTCATTATGAGAAACGAGAATATACATTAAAGGAGAATCTTCATCAAAAGGAAGCTCCAGCATACCAGGTTTCCGTGTACTACATCCGTAAACCCTGTAAACAGAGGAGCCTTCTGACATGCATGCTGAAGCATCATCTTCTCATGTTAACGACAAGAATGCTGAAGCGGGTGTTTCTTCTAGCACTTGAAACGGATATTATTCTTCAGCTTTCAGTGCTTGCAAAGGTATATTCTTTACGAAGCTGCAAAAAAGAGTGTTGTAGTTGGAAAGAATGCTCTGGGTACATGCATAAAAACTTCTCTTCTGGATCAAATAATATCCTTCTCAAATTCCGTCTCTCTTATCTTTATTTTGGTGGTCTTTCCAACCATTTATATTCTGCAAATAGTTAAAATTGGATGGCAGCAAAAGAGTATAAGTTTATAATTCCCAATCCCTGGTGACGGGATGACCAAACAAGAAAACCACTTTCAGACGGAAACTGGGTTTTAACAGTCCACTACTCCAATTAGATAAGTTATACCTGACGTTATAGATGAAAAGATCTTCCCTTTTTCCAGGAAATAATTTTTTCAAACAACAGGATCGCAACGTAGCTCTCGTGTAACTGCTATCCATGCACAAGCAAAATTTCTAGGAATTTATAAATGACAACTTGGTGAGAAAACGGGTACTACAGCAAGAGTTAAAGTTGTTTACATTAACAAGGCAGGCTTTCAAACCAGAAGCAAGCTTCACGGCATGCAAGCTAGCAAGAGTGTCTCATCACTTTCCTACGGTAATTAGAAGCAATCTCCACTTTAGAAAAAGGAAACAACAAAAAACCAAAACACGGAGACCATAATCACATTCTACGCGGAGATTCCTTTTCCACAAGAATATTACCATATAAATTATCCATCAACTGAACAACGAAGATATTATGAGCTTTCTGGATAGCACGAAACACTACAACGCCTAGAATGGATAAGAAACAAAGAAGTTCCTTGTTCACGGCTAAGTCCATTTCCTCCTCAATATCAGCTCTCTTGACTCAAAAACATGAAAGTTCTGGATTGCTATTCCCTTCCCACTAACAATTAAGCAGGATATTGTTGACCCTCACCCCTCATGGAATTTCATAGATGTGAACAAAAGCAGACCTCTTAACAGACGGCAAGACAAATTGCTATAAAAAAAAAAGACAATTTGATTGGCTCGAACATTTAGCCATCTTCAGAGTTTCGTCTACTAATTGAACATCAACCAGCTTAATGAAAAGAAAGAGAAATGCCGCTGGCATGCCAATAATGGCCCAGACTGAGTTGCGAGAAACTATAAATACAAAGAGCAACCTCCCTCCCTAAATAATTAGATCAATTCAGCTAGAAAGTTTTCTTAGGAGCAATGCCACTTCTAATTAAGGTATTTGGATAAGACGAGAGCATACAAATGACCTCTTCAATGAAATTAGAATCTAGGGGCGGCTGTTCGGTCGCCTATGATACTAGGACCAATAGGTCAAAAATGGGTTTGTGAATCACAGTCTATGAGACAACTGTCGAGCTCTTCTCCACCGTTCTCTTTCAAGCTTCGGAATTGCTTGCTCAGATCGAGAGTGATTGAAGAAGCTACATAGTTCATATTTCAGAATGAAACGCCTAAGATCAGGTAGGCTGCCATAGGAGAAAATAGATTAGGATTCCTGCATTTTGCATAAACTGACATCATTTTAGTTGCTTTTCCTCCTTTATTGGTTTAGCAAACAAATTGTACAAAAATTTTCAAAATACGTTGTCATATGACATTCCTAAATCAATGATTTTGTGTACTTCTATCCAGTATTTGCTTTAAAGAAACATGTCATAAACCACAAAAATAGCAAAGAGTAACACAAGCAGTTGTCTTGATATAGTGCCGATAAAAAAAGAACAGAAGATTTATCGTCAGTACGGTATGAGGCCCCAAAACCGAAGAACCTGAGTGAAACGAGGAAGGAAAAAACTTATGCTGCATTAAGTTGAGAACAAATAGCAGCAAGTTCCGTAACTTCCCACATGCTAGCCAACCAGAATAGGGAAGCACCTCTTTTAAGAGTGATATGCTTCAATCACAATATTCCTAGTTGGAGAGAAAGAAAGCACCAAAAGAATGTTCTAGCCTGGAGACATATGGGTCATTCTTCTTGGAATCCCCATAACTGCCAACTTCTAAAGGAAGTGCAGAAGTAGTTAGAATTAGCATTTAATCCCACCATTGCCGCTCCTCCACGGTCAAGATTTTTTTCCTTCTTAAGTGGCAGAAAGAAGTGAGATTTATTTTATATCCAATTACTGCCTTGCTTTACCTTGTTTTTGTCATCGCATCACAAATTAAAGCAAATTAAAGGACAACCTCCAGAAAAGGCCTCTGTGCATCCAAGCAAAAAAAAAAAAAACATGTCTATATTATATAAGGTAAGCCAAGCACCGCTTGAGTAACTTCACAAACTTCAGATGGCAGCATAAGCAACTCTTTCAGCATATGAGGAAAATATTAACCAGCCATGCCTACTGGTTCCATCTTGGTTCAAGGGCTAACGATATCTGCAACCAGATTGCCAAAATCAAACCTCAAACACACAGTAATATGTTGCTGCAGATGCATGTTACTTCAAGAATTGGTAAGTTCCTATAAGAAAGGTGAAACTCGAGCATTAGCTCATGTGTTAGTGTTAGACTGCAAAATACCGCTTTAGCATTTGTTACAAAAATGACTCATTTATCATGTGCATAAGAGATTAAGCCCGTAAGCTACATAAATAGAGGAGGGTGACTGAGAAAGAGCATTTCAAATCAGCAACAACTCACACGAAATTTTTACTGCTATCGACATATTCCATTTTGAAAAACTAGTTACTAAAGAGGATATAAATGTTAGAAAAACTACGTCATAATGAAGAGAAGAGAACAATGAAGGGGGAATCAACTAATACACAACAGGACGTTTATCTATAGACACATTGACTCGCGTGCCCATGCGCGCGCATATACCAAGAGCAGTTGCTTCCAACTACAACTCTTTCCTTTTGCAGCCTAGAATGTAATGTACCTTTGGATGCATCTGAAGCTGAAGAACGTTTTTTCGAGGTGCTAGAACAAACATTTGCTTCACCATTCATTTCATTAACTTGAGAAGAATTTGCTTCAGCACTCATATCAGAAGGACTGTCTTCAGAATTTTCTGAATGGAGTAAAAAGAACCCTGGCATGCCCGAGTTTCCTTCTGCTGAAGCCTTTCTCTTTTTGCTGCTCTGCACAAGAAAAAATTTCCTTCAAAGACATTTTACCAAAAATCAATCAATGCCTTCTCCGCAGCATTAATTAGTTCCTTTTTTAAGCAGATCGTGATGGTCACTACACATAGATTTGAGATTCCTGAGAATTATCATTTATGAGGTACTGGTTAAACAAAGCCAAATAATTATTAGAAGAGTTTTGGCTCATTCCTTGAAGTAACCCCATTCTATATATAAGATGTCACTACAAGGAACTCAAATGCTCCATAATAAATGATGAAATTTACCAAAATCATGGTTTCTACAGAAAATACTGTGACTATACCTGCTCTAACTGTCTAAGTCTGCAACAGTGTAATAACCCTCAGCACTTGATTAGTAACATGTAATGTGATCAAACTCAAATAACTCTAATGATCAGATTTAGTGATATTACTTTTCACCATAAATCCCATGCCTAGGCAACAGTAATGCCAGAGGAATGCACAAGATCTCATGCAATTTGGTGCTGGTATCTTCCTTCTCCGCCAAAAGAAGAAGACAGCCCCTATTGTATGCATGCATCAGAAATTGTTAAAGGCTCTCGCAAAGTAGCTACCCTTCTCACATAAAATAATGCTCATCATTTTTGTCTTGATCATAAATAGACTTCTAGAGCCCAATATAATTGGATGTGTGCACGGGCCATGTACAGAAATAGAGTCCATTGGCAAAGTGGATCATTGGTAAAGTAGAGCTTTTCAGAAAACTAAATTTGACATGGGAGAGAAGCATGGAGGTGCATGCCCAAACTGGAATCCCTTTCATTTATTTTAGCACAAGTACAGAAGAAACAGTCAGGCAGATAACTTTGGGAGCACATCAACATATGCCTTCTTAGGTCATGATGTTTCACTCTTCATATTTAGGATAACTTCTGCATGTACACCTTTGAAAAGGTAGTAAACCAAGGAAACTCCGCATTTGATTGTTACCAGAAAGATAAACTCCACTAAACAGTGACACATCCAACATAATCCTCAATTTGCACATCCTTTTTGATGTAATCAGTCATTCTCTGGTTCTAGGGTGGATATCTTTATCGGCAACTGAAGAGTATAAGAGGCCACCAGATAGGAAAGGTATTGCTACCACCAGAACAACGACATTTGAAAAGTCATCGGGATGAGTCCCCTCCCAGAGTTTGCCTATTCGCCTGTGAAGACAAACAAAAGATAGTTACCTCAGCTAATCGTGAAAGTGCCATGATTTTCTTACGATCTTCACTTTTCCAATAACTTAAGATATGATTCTCCAATCCTGGAGGCATGAGTTGTGCTCCCTGTCAACAGAGCAACCAGTTCAGGACCAGCTATAGGAACTATATTACAGGTGCAAGAAGAAATGTCACTTTCAGCAAGCTGTTCTATTGAGATTTTGAAGCCACCGTTGCTTGTGTTAGAATTTCTCCCCCTGTTTTAGTGAGTAAATATTAAGTATATTAATGTGAAACACCTGCCGTTGATGAACCAAGGCAGAGTTGCTTCAAGAAACTGCTTCTTCTACCGAACCACTTTCAAAGGCCGGTATTCAATTTTCTATCTTCTAATTCTAGTGCTTGTGAGCTGAAGAACTTACTCCTTGTGGGATTAAATCATCAGTGACAACCACAGGATTCAAAGTTGAGGAAAAAGTCGATGGATTCTGTTGATAGGGCAACGGCATGAGATTTTGGGGGCGATGATCAGCATTCTGCAAGAAGAGCACGGGAAGAAGTTCGTACAAAGGTCGAGAGTCGGTTGCCCTAATTAATTGGAGAAAAGGGATTTGGTGATATTACTGTTGAAGGCCATTCTTTCGACCACATAAAACTGTCGCCAAAGGTCAATCCTGCATGCACAAATGTACACCAAAGTTTCTTACGGGAATTGGATTATTTAAATCAGAAAATTCCAAAAGATATACAAGCATAATTAGTTCGCAAAACTACTTGTAATCTGAGCATATTTAAAGTGAAAGGTTAGCAACTACAAGTATGTTCTTGCAAGATTTAGAAATCATCCCTTTTGAAACTTATTGATACAAACCTTTCTTTCTACCCTTTTATTCCCAGGGAAATAGATAACCAAGAATCGTCTATATATAATCTGAAGAAATATAACTACACGATAAATCGGCTTATTCGTGCATCTGAGATTATATCGATTATATAAATGGATCAACAATTATCCAGTGATTTTTCATATTGGCTGCTGAGTCGTGCAGAATTGAGCAGATGATTACTGAACAATTTAACTGTCACTACCAACTTTGAGAGGATTATGCAATATCCATTGCTTGATTCTACTAAAACCCCCATCATAGAAGGATGTCCGAGAATCATACTGGTATTAGTATTAATTGCTAAGTCCCTTGTCATTTCCTCATTCATCACAGACTGTCCGGTCAGAGAAGCAGTTGTCTCTTGGGGAAAGGTCGTCATCTGTAGACATTTTCACAAGACAATCAATGGCACAAATAACAAAATATCGTGTGGTATAAAAATTATCTGACCAACCTAAGAAAGTGGATGAAACATTACCATTGTGGGAGAACTTCCTGAGGAACTCCCATTATTTGACTGACTTGCCATGAACGTCTCATAGAATATCAACCACCATTCATACAGAAAACCCTCTGGGACATCTGTTCCTGGGAATATACTAGACCAATCCACTCATGATCTCCATCAATGAAGCAGTAAATAATGGATTTGGTGGCAAACAGGAAACTAAGATCCAGATTTCCACACTTAGCAACAAATTCAAATGATGTTTCAAAGTTACTGTTATATATAGCTTTGCTATGAACCAAGTTGCCTAATACTATGCAATCATCAACAGGAGCAACAAGAAAAACATGACTGAGCCTTAATGGAACAATTTGGCTAAAGAATGTCGATAAGAACCATGCAGAAGTAAAGGTACGGTATTTTGACAGAATCGTGAGGTCTTGCTATCTACACAATACTTATCCCCCGGCCAGGAACGATCTCAGGATCACATTACAATTCTAAAGCCTATTTGAAAGTGTATTACGGCTAAGTCAACGCCCCAAGTTCCTTTTCTCCGACTATAATATAACCTGAATGGCTCATTTTCTCCGACAAGTGCCAACACGTGAAAAAGACTCCAGTCAAAGGGCAGACTATAATACATAAAACTAAAAAAGAAAAAGAAATTGCCTCCAGGAAGAGCGGTCTCAAAATTCAGAGCAGCCTCCCTTTTGAAAATCTCTGCCGTTTCGTGCATTTGCTTCTTGATCATATACTCGTAAATATAGTGCTCGAGCCTACAAGAAAAGAAATCGGAAAAAAAATAAATTTCCAAGTCAAATACTCAACAACCCGCCCTCAAAATCACTGATACATCGCAAACCCAGACACGGCACAGGCGGATTGACCGCGAGAGCGAAACGAGAGAGAGACGATTGAAACCAAAACTCACATCGCGCGGCTGTCCCAACCATTCATGACGCTCACGGACGAAAGATTCGAGACGCCGGAGCAGCGAGATGCGCAGAGGAGAGGAATCACACTGGAGAAACGAGAGAGAAGAAGCGCGAACGTACACGAATCGGGGCGAGGAGAGGAGATCGCGCAATGTGGAGGGTATGGAGCTTTCTCGTGCGGGGAAAGCGAGCGCGAGAGGAGCAATGAAGTCAATGTCAAATGAACCTGCCCGTCGTGAAATCTGCAGAGGCGTTTGCTAGTAACGGAAAGGATCGACAGGTGTAAGAATCGCGAAAACAAGGAAACAGAAAACCTTGTTGCCTCCTCTTCGTCGCGCTGCGACGTGGAAAGCGTTTTCTCAGACGCCAGGGCGCGCGATTCGCGGACATTGCAGCCGCCAGAGGGGCGACCGGCGAGTGCAGAGACAGCAGAAGAGAGAGAGAGCGCGCGCGCGACGCTCACTGGCGCGAAAAGGAGTCGCGGAGTGACGGGTCGCCGCCGTAGAGCGAGTTACACGTGGAGAAACGGGACGCTCGTGGTAGAGTTCGATTTTCCTATGGCACGAAATCGTGCGCTCGTGCCATTTGACCCGTTAGATCGAAGGACCCTTTGCGGGACCCGCATCATCGGACGGCCTCTGTGCGGCCAGGTGAGCACTGAGCATGCTTTTATCCTGCACGTACTATAATTACTCGAGCAATCAAGTAAGCAGGAATGGATGGAAAAGGACAAAAGAAAACAAATGAAACGGAAATTAAAAAAGTGAACGGACGTGATAGATTCCTTTTCTAATAAGTAACAAATTAAAGCGGATGGCAAAAGAAAGAGTGAAGTGAAAATAAAACGAAAAATGAAGTAGCGACTGGACATTATGATTTCCTTCTTCTTATTCTTTTAGCCATATTTCATTTGGGTATGAAATAAAGCGGAGGAAACTAATTAAAACATATTTTGTCCTTTTCATATTGACATATAAGGTAGGGAGAATTTCAAATAAGAACCTGAAGTTGACTTTATTTCAAAGAAGGGTCTGAGGTACCTTCATTGTTTCAAATAATGGCCTGACTAAAGGTATTTTCCTCATTTTTATTTTTTGATTTTTTTTCTTTTTTTTTGTTCCTTTTCTTTCTTTCTTTTTTCCCTTTTTTTCATAGCTACCGGCTAGGGCTGGGCAGCCTCGCTAGCCCTCATCAGATCAGGCGAGGCCGCCGCCATAGGCCAGGGCAGCCCTCATTGGCCATTGGCGAAAAGGGAAGGGGAAAAAAGAAAAAAGAAAGAAAGAAAAAGGAATAAAGGAAAACAAATTTAAAAAATATAAATGACGAAAATAACCTTGGTTAGCCAGTTTTTAAAACAATGAGGACACTTCAGAGTTCAGACCCTTCTTTGAAACAAGATTCATTTGAGACTTTCTTTGAAATTTTTTCTATAATGTAAATACTAAACACTAACAATTAGTGCAATAGAAATAAGTAGACATTAGTAGTAAGTTTCATCAAAATCTTATCTAGAAAGGAACAAACTTCTCTTACCGTTATCCACCGCAAGTGCAACTTCCCGCTTAGGTATGGAGTAAGATTTTCTTTAGCAATAAATCGTTTCCTTATTTTTACAACCAATAAGTAATTAAAAGTGATAGCATTTTTTTCCTTACCAAAAAAAAAAAAGTGATAGCATTCTTATTTTTTTTTTAATGAAAAATAAGATATAGATATGTAATTGTAGCATAGGTACAGTGTATGGCTAGGATATAGTATAGCACAAGACATTGGAATTTGAAATTTCAAGCCCTAGATACTTGCAAACTTATGTGTCGGATTTCAACGTCCCAAATTTAAATAGGGAAAAATGACTTTCTCTTTTTAAAAAAAGGAGGTCATTTTCTCTACTCTTCCTCTCATCCAAGTTCCGGCGTGTCCTCATCTCATGTATTGCACTTCCTCATAAGCACGCTCCTTCGCCTTCCTCTTCTCCGCCTACTTGCTTCTCACTCTCATCGCCTCTCTCGGCCTCTTCATCTCCAAAGTTCCTCATTCTCCCCCTCCTTCAGCTCCTCGTTTGCAGTGTCGAGCGCAATCTATTGAGTGAGGCTGACGAGAGTATTCGTTTGATTCAATCGATTCACACCTCTGGGTTAAGCAACCAAAGTCGCTCTTGGTCGTCTCTCTCTTGGTACATCGATTCCTCCGCTTGGTATTCCTTTAGCTTCTCGAGTGTTTGTCTCTCGAGAATTTGTGGGGGTGGATTGTTGATTCTTAGAGTTTGGGTTGGTTGAGATTAGTGGATTTGCATTAAGGAGCTCAAGATATTGAATGAGACCTCTTACTAAGTTGAAAGCCGAATAAGTTGTGAATATTCTGAACAATATCCCATTATCAATAGCCACAGCCAATGGATAAGCCAGTGTTTTGCCTGATTCTTAGTGGTTTGATTTGGGTATTTTCCGCAGTTCGGTTTGATTTCCACTTCTTCGAAATTGTCGAAGGTTGAACTCAAGTATGCAATTTCTTATTGGGAGTTGTTTGGAAGTCATGATTTGAAATGAATCATTATTTTACTATTGCATACAAGTTCATTGGCCCAAATTTCATTCTACCTCTCGGATGAAATGCCTAAGTGACATAAGAATGGACCCGTAGGAAAAACGAGTTCAATTGCCATTTCATTCATTGTTTGCACGATTGGACTATTGTATTGTTAGGTGTTCATGTTTCTTTCAATACTTGCTCTAAGAGTTATGATATGATAATTCAATATGAACTTGGCTCGTCGAAGCATTAGTTTAATCAGTCATTACTCGAACCAGAACATCTTTCCGATATGATATGCGAATGATATTTGTAAAATAGAGATATGTAAGTGGTCATTAAGGAAAGAGTGAAGCACGTATTTGAAATCCAACGGTTCAAAAAAGGTCATACCGTTAAAATGTCAAATTGATACTCATTACACATTTACCTTAAATTAAGTTATGTCTTGTAGAAATTATAAACCGGTACCCATGACACATTCACCTCAAATCAATTCTCCTTTTACAAGAAAATTACAAATCAGTGCGCCTAATCCAAATTTACCCATTAAAATGCATGCATGTCAACCTACTTGGACTTTGCAACTTCGTCTGTCCGGATCCATCTTGCAATTATCAGTATACGACGAGGATACCAATTTATATTTCTTTATGCAACGAAAATTAGTTTTGGTAAATGTATTTGAGACTTTTAAAGGAAAAAATATAAAAAAAAGTCCTAAATCTATTGTAATTGTGCCAATTCAGTTCTAAATAATTTTTTTCAATCGAGTATTAAACTTTTTGTATTTGTGTCAATTCAGTCTATTTGGCAAATTTTAGCTGAAAATCGCTGACGCGGACAGTTTTTATAATATTTAATATATTTTTGATTTGTTTCTTTTATTTTCAACCTCGCCATGGCTGGGTGAGACTCGACCTCAGCACCTCGCCCAACCATGGTGAGGCTCGACCACGCTAGCCCTCGCCTTTGGCTTACTAGAGGAAGAAGGAAGAAAAAAAAAAAGGAAAGAGAAAGAAAAAAATAAAAAAAATAAAAATGTAAATTTGAAAAATATTAAAATACTATTAAAATCGGTGACCAGTAGAAGGAATAAAAAAAGAATAAAGAATAAAAAATAAAAAATATTAACTATATTATTAAAATTTTTTCACGGCAGAGCCTGCCCAGTTAGGTCAGCGATTTTCGATTAGAAATAGTTGGATAGATTGAATTAATATAAATGTAAAGATTTATGATTCAATTAAAAAAATTATGATCACCACGGGACTTTTTTTGATAATTCACCCAATTTTAAATGGTATCGAGCCAAAGAAGAGAAGGGAAAAAAAAATGCTAAACGCGAAGTATCGAAGTTCGATCCTTATTCCACAATCATATCCTTTCCCTCCCTTCCCGTCTCGCCATTGCAGCCTGCACCGCACGAGTTCTATTTCCGATCAAACCCTAATACAGAACAGTCAATCCGAAATCTAGAGAGCGGGAGAGGGGGAGAGAGAGAGAGACGAAGTAGCGCGAGAAGTGCTGAATCCACGCTTCAGAGACGAAACCCTAGACCATATCGGGCTTCGATGGCGCACCGGCTGCTGAGGGATGCGGAGGCCGACGGATGGGAGCGCTCCGATTTCCCCATCATCTGCGAGTCCTGCCTCGGCGACAACCCCTACGTTCGCATGGTACGTTCTTCTTCTCTCCTCCGATCTTACTCTTTTACTTGTTTGCGCTGCCTCTCTTGGTTTTGTATTCGCACCTCTAGATCCATTCTCTCGGTTTTTGCATACCCGGAATGGTTTTGCCTTATTTTCTTGTTTATTTACGTGTTTCTTTCCTGAACGAGGGTTTCTTGTTCGATAGATTGCGAGCGTTGTTTTCAATTTGATGTTTCGCCCCCTTTTAGTTCTGGTTTTCTCGAGACGACGTTGGCTTGGATCACTGATCAGGAACACATCCCTCTCGCATGGCCTGTAGCATCTCTTTGCGAGCTCAAAATTTTGTCAGCCATGTTGACGCTTCATTGCTGCTCGTCCTGCAATTTACCCTTTTTCAAGGTTCCGTAGCTCTGATTTGTTTTTATCTGACCTATCTTTCTCTCTGTGCTGTTGGGAATATGCACTGGAATGCAGACAAGGGCACAGTATGATAAGGAGTGCAAAATCTGCCAGCGTCCATTTACAGTTTTCAGGTGGAGACCAGGTCGCGATGCAAGATACAAGAAAACTGAAATTTGCCAGACTTGCTGTAAGTTGAAAAATGTCTGTCAAGTCTGCCTTTTGGATCTTGAATATGGGTTGCCAGTTCAGGTTCGAGATACTGCTTTATCCATCAGCTCACACGACGCCATTCCCAAGAGTGATGTTAATAGGGAGTACTTTGCAGAGGAGCACGATAGAAAGGTACTCTCTCTCTCTGATTTCAAATCGGTCCTTGCTTGCACAGTTGCACTTCATGTTTTCATGCACATCCATATGCAATCGCTTTACTTTAGAGAATACCGGAAGCAGTGAGGCTGCTAAGAGCAGTAGCTACAAATTTATCACAGTACGTGATGATTACTTGCAGACATCCATAGGTTCGTGTAACTATTCTTCTAAGGGGAGTTTCTTAGGCTAAGTGTACCTAATATAAGATGATGCCGGTTGGAGATTTCGTGCTTGAATGGATATTGTCGTATCGTTTATTAAATGGATACATGGTTGCATTAGGGATGGCGCGGTATTCATGTGTTCTGACCAATATAGGAGTATTTTGGATAAGAATTTTTTCTCTGATCGTTGCAGTTGTTTATGATAGCATAGAAACGTGATTAGCATGTCCATCTTTTGTTAATTAGAGCTATGCCGAGTTGCTTCATAGGATAAGTATGATCCTGCTGCCAGGGGTGAGAAGTTTCACTGTTAAATGATACGTTTCGTGTTATTCATTGAAAGGATTGCGCTGGCCGATGGGCTGCATGGATAGCTCTACATTTACAGACTTCAACTGATACTGAGGAGGTCTTTGGATGATTATTTTTTGCTAGTCGTTGCACTTGTCTATGATTAGTACAAAAACCCTGATATGATTCCCATCTTTAGTATGTAGGTTGTACTGTGTTCTTTTCCCATATGCTCATTATTCTTCTTGATCATTTGGGGTGGAATATTTTGTTGGACGCTAAATTAGGAAGTAATTTGATATGGAGACTGTTAGTAAGTCTTCCCATCAGTTCAGTATCCTCACAAGAATTGTTAACATTTCTGTGCAGGCTAGGGCTGGATTAGATTATGAATCCTCGTATGGCAAGGCTCGGCCTAATGATACTATTCTGAAACTTCAAAGAACAACGCCGTATTACAAAAGAAACAGAGCACATGTTTGCAGCTTCTACATCAGGGGGGAGTGTACCAGAGGTGCGGAGTGTCCATATAGGCATGAAATGCCAGTAACGGGGGAGTTGTCTCAGCAAAATATAAAAGATCGTTACTATGGGTACGTCTCTTGCCTTGCCTTGCATTTATTGTGCAAAACCTCTCTAATTAGTCCCTCCCCATGCCCGTCCATGTTCTTGCCCTTGGGCGAGCACTTTTGAAGGTTTCCTGGTTTCTTGTGTTCAAGATGTATGGGTGCGAAATATAAAGCCTCTTTGCAAGTTAAGTATGTTACCAAAATATGCTCATGCGTTTGAGAATTTAATGTTTTGCTTGGGAAGGAGGGAGAGGTGAGGAATATGGGGAATGGGTGAAGAAAATGGGAAAATTTTAGAATCTCTGTGAGAAGAAAGAGGGGGAATTTTGAACACTTCCATCCCCTCCCCCATGTTTGATCCTCCCAAACATAGCATAAAACTGGTGAAGACATCAGTTTTTCGCAATTGTTCATTGTTCGATATTACTTTGACGTTTTTCTTGATATTCGTCTTTTCATCTGCTTGGGTGTGTGGTATGGTGTTATCTCCCTTACCAAAGCTACATAACTTCATGCATTTTTTGGCAAAATCTGATTGATTTTGGTTTAAGTATTGACCCAGCTGTTAGTTGATAATTTAGTTGTCAGTCCACCAAAGTTTTCCATCTCTTTTGCATTTTTGAATGAGTTCATTATAGGAAAATCGGGCAAGTGCATCTCATGGATTATGTTTAAATTGTTTGATCTTTTGCTTTACGAAGTCTGATTAGTTCTACGTTCTCTGGAGACTTAAGTGAAGAGTGTTCTCTCGTTTCTTCTTTTGTTGTGATGCTATTTTGGGGGGGTTTCGGAAATATTTTGTTGATTTATGGTCCTCAAGTATGTTCTACTGTCATATGATGGGTATTACTCTTTAAGATTTAAGTCTTACGTGGCAAATTAAGATGAAGGATGCAAGGGGGCTGTAGATACTGATCCTAGTGTAGTCCCATTAGCTAGGTCTGCTAGAAGTGAAATATTGGCAAGGTTTTGGTGCCTCTGGCTGAAGCTTGTCATCCCTTCCATTTTTCATTGTTGATAATGTCAGCTAGAATCCTCTGTCAGAAAATTTTCATGTAATTTTGAGGTAATGCTTGACCTGACCAGCTATATGATTATGTAGTCTACTCAAACTTCTTGATGAGTGTAAGTGAAGGCTGATAAGAATAACGCAGGTTTTTTTGATAATAGAATCTTAATAGGGAGCACCACAATTTACTCGATATTGTCCAACCTCTGTTACACCTTCCTCTGTCGATGTCAGCTCCATCTAGTAGATTCTTTGCTAATGTCTTTCTTTTTTTGTTCACTTAGTTAACAATGCACTCATTAGATACATTTTATACTTGCTTCATAGGCATATATGTCAGAATTTGGTTCCTTATTTTCATTTATTTTTTGCATAAATATTTTCAGAGTAAATGATCCAGTGGCTCTAAAGCTGCTCAACAAAGCTGGGGAGATGCCCTCATTGGAGCCCCCTGAGGATGAGAGCATCAGGACCCTGTATGTGGGTGGCCTCGATGCAAGGGTATCTGAGCAGGATTTGAAGGATAATTTCTATGCCCACGGTGAAATTGAATCCATAAGGATGGTGCTACAACGGGCATGTGCTTTTGTGACATATACAACCAGGGAAGGTGCAGAAAAAGCTGCAGAGGAGCTCTCAAATAAACTGGTGATAAAGGGGTTAAGGCTGAAGCTGATGTGGGGTAGACCTCAAGCCCCAAAACCAGAAACTGAAGGTTCGGAAGTTGCACGGCAGCAGGCAGCCGTCGCTCATAGTGGGCTGCTACCAAGGGCTGTTATATCTCAGCAACAGAGCCAAATGCAAGGGCCTGGTTCTCAGGACCATGGCCCAGCAATGCACTACTACAACATGCTACCGCCTCCTCAGCCAGAGAGAACCTTCTATCCCTCCATGGACCCCCAAAGGATGGGTGCAATTGTTCCTTCCCAGGAAGGGTCTTCCAGTGGGCCCTCAGGGTCCAGCGAGAACAGGCCACCTTCGGAGCAGCAGCAACAGGGGCAGCATTATGCTTACCCCGCAATGGCCCCGCCACATGGGCAATATTATTCCCATTATTACCCACCTTATGGTTATATGATGCCCCCGCCTCCTTATCAACAGTACCAACCGCCGAACCAATCGACAGTGCCTCCGCTGCATCCCCCTCCAGCAACTCAGCAGTATCAGCAGCATCCTGTGCAATCAGGATCCACACCCTCGAGTTCTGCACCCGTTCCACCGCCGGCACCGCCATCATCTTTGGGGTCTACACCCGGGGGCTCTGCTCCACCAGTGTCTTCTTAGTAATTTACTGTTGATTTTCAGCTGGAATTGTATCACATGCTTTTTGTTTCTCCTCTGCTAAGATATGGTTGATTTTCATTTTGGTTGTGAGGCCTTTTGCAATCTGGCCCGTACAAGGCTAATAATTGTAATGTGCCTATTTCTTGAGCTTCTCGGTTATTAAGACCCGTTCATATCGTGGCTTTATGCTAGTTGAACTTTGAAAGTTACATAGCTGCACTCTGGTCATCAATTGCTTTTTAAGTGCTCTTCAAAGCTGGGTTTGTTAGTACAGTGATGGGAGGGAGAGGCAGGAGCTGGATTTACTTTGCTCCCTTGAGGTTTGGGTTTTGGCTCTGCTATGGGGAAAATTATTTTGTGTCGGTCACAAAAATGACTGGGTGTGATCGACTAAGCTAGCTGCCGTGTCGTTTGGATTGTGGAATCGATCACTCCAGATGACCCTCCTATACAATAGAATTGTCCATTTGTTGCTATTTATCCTGGGTGGGTGGAGGAAAACGTGGCTAAGGTTCCGGGAGGAGTCTGAACTACATTTGCATGCCATCTCTCAAGACCGTTTGATCCGAGCATGTTCCCATGTCAATCCATATTTGACCACATAGACATGCATGTAAATAGAACATCCAACGTTGCCTTGCTGCTTGTGTACCATACTTGTTTCGAGAAGTTCACTGATGCATTTTTTCGCGCATGTGTTGGAAAAGAGACGTTTTCCCGGTGGACTAATTTTTGCGACCATGGATTTATAGTTAGCAGTAATCAACTCGATCAGATCGATGCTCGATTTCTTCTGTCCGATGGCAAACTAATGGCGAAGAGGAAACTTGGGATCTCGTTCCTTCCATTTTGGCCCACACGTCCGAGTTATATGAAGAAGTGGGGATCGACGGAGGTGGTGGTGCCGCGGCGGACGACTAGCTACAATGAAGATGCGTGAAATGTAATTGTTATTCTCGGAATCACCTTTAGATCAAATTGGCTTTGAGAATGGAATTAAATATCCTGATAATTTGAACCTAGTAATCGATTAATAATATGAATGATAACTTTAATTGGAAGGTGGAAATAAAATATTCAAATATTATTTCCTCTTTTGACCATGACGCGGATACTTTGTTATTCTTTCAATAATTGGAACCAAATATTTCATTCAATATTCTGCTCAAAACTACACTCCGTCGAGTTTTTGGATTTTCATTATAGTGCAACAACTAACTTGAATGAACCTTGTCATCGGCGCGAACCTTTCTAATTGGCTCCGCACATTTTCTTTCAACCCCACAACATATGGAGACAATTTGTTAACAGTCACACTACAACAACGAAAATAAAAATTTAAAAACATATAAGATGACATTTGCAAGAACATAACAACTTTCGATAAACACAAAAATCTAACAGCAATTTTTGCTGAAGGCACTAAACCGTCTGTAATTAGATTCCCAAACACATGTACTTCGACACGGCCCAGAATATGTGAACAAGGCCATGTCAAGGCCCATCATCGTACAAGAGTTGGCAACACGAGGAAAGCCACGGCCCACGAGAAAAAGCAAGAAAGAAAAGAAAAAAAACAGAAATAAAGGGGATTTAAAAGTGGGTTTCACGTCCGTAACTCTAGAAACTTCTCTCAGGCCCTTCCGTATATAAAATCGCCCGCGCTGTTAGGCAGCGTTTTGTTTCGCCCTCCGCATTTCGCAATCTTCCTGCCGAGAAGGGGTCGAGTTCGAGCCGCGCAGGGAAAGGTTCCGATCGATTCGTTGTGTCGCCGTAGTCGAAACGGTGAGCCTCTCGATCTTGCGTTTGAATTTTGATGTCGTCTCGGGTTGTTCGTGGCCTGTTTTCATCCGTACGTCCACCGTCGAGCGGAAACGTTCGGTGTCTATAAGTTTGAGCCTTAGTTGTTGGATTCTGGGATCAAGAGACGCGATTGCGGTGTGGATTGATGTGCTGGACCTTATGAGAGAAGAACGTTCTCTAAATTTGCTTGAACCGTGCGCTTTTGAGCTATTTTGCCGGATGTTGTCGCTTGATATTTGGAGTAGTGGGTTTGAGATTACCGTGTCCCTTGCCACTAGTGCTGTAAGATCATACGATGATCAGTTGCAACTTTTTTATTATTGGAGACCTGCTTTCTGTAAATTTTTTTCTCCTTTCTCTGGCCTTTTTAAATGATTTGGGTGAGAATGTCTTGTGATTCTTATCTCGGTAAGTATCTTAAAAACGAGGAATGAAAGGATCATATATTCATTTAAACGCATGAGAGTTGCCTGCCCTTGTGAAATTGAAAAGGAAAGAAAGACTATCTCCTGTTGTTGCTTGGAGCTAAGGGAAGGGACTTTGTAGCTTGCTTGTTTCTAGTGTGGAATTACTCAGGTTCAATGGAAGGTTTAGGTGCTCGATGTTGAGAAGGATGGTTTTCAGCTTTGTTTTGGTGATGCGATTACTCTCTGTTGAACCGACTTATGAAACGGTATCGGTTATGTGATCAACCATTTGCAGCCTATGGTCTAGAGAATGAACATCAGTTGCTCAAGAGTCATTGTTTTAAGGCATTTGAGATAAATTGCCGTCCTAATTATCTGCTCCGTTTCTCTAGCTTTTCCTCTACTTGTCGGGGCAGTTAGTGACATATTTTCACTTATATCATGGTTGATGGCATGTGGGTATGAAATTTACCATGTGGGTTTTTTGTTCCGCCTACCAGATGTCTTACTCCAGAAGGTCCGATTATTCTCCTTCTCCTTCACCTCGCCGGAGGTATAGCAGGTCAATCTCTAGGTCGAGGTCTGTGTCAAGGAGCAGATCAAGGTAAACTGTAAATGATAATCCTTCCTTTCTGATGTAGTTTGGTGCGTTGTTTTTTATGCTGATGTAAGCCTCCCTTATTGGATAACAGGAGTGCTTCAAGTGATGTCGAGAACCCTGGCAACAATTTGTATGTAACGGGACTGTCCCCCCGGATTACAAAGAGGGAATTGGAAAAGCATTTTGCGAGCAAGGGAAAGGTGGACCCAAGTTGAATCTTGATCTGTGTCTTGTATCAATATGTTCTTTTTTTGGAGCCTCTGTAAACCTCTCTTACTGTTAGTTTATTGATGTGTAGGTGGTGGATGTGCATCTCGTGGTTGACCCATGTACAAGGGAATCTCGTGGTTTTGGGTTTGTAACTATGTCAACCGTCGAGGTGGCTGAGCGGTGCATCAAGTATTTAGATCGATCTGTGCTTGAAGGTCGTGTAATCACTGTTGAAAAGGTATGTGTTTAGGCAGTTGTTTTCATTTGAAAGTTTTCTTTCTTTTCTTATTTCCCTAATGGAGGTCTTGTTGCTAAGATTGCACATATATTTCGTTGCTATAAGTTCATTTGAAAGTTGTTTCTTTCCGCTTGAAGTTTTTGTGGCAGCAGGTTAGCTGTGTGTAGCAGCTCTTCATCAAATTCCAAAAACAACTAAACAAACAAATCAAACACACGAAGTATCAGATTGCTGGGGTTGTATGCCCTGCATTTCTCTTTTCTTTCTGCATATTGAATTTAGATATCTTGCTTGTGTCATTTACTTATTGCTGCATTATGAACGTGTGACTCTGTGTACTTTCTTTCTTGCCTTTGTTTCCTTGTTTCTTTAGGTAACTGACGATTTAGATTTGTGATGACAGGCTAGGAGGAGGAGGGGAAGAACTCCTACTCCAGGAAGGTATCTGGGGTTGAAGACTATTCGAGGTCAGATGGTTTGCGATGTTATTTTGATTTGTACTGTTTCCTGTCGATTGCCTACTAACTGTCGCTCCTAATGTTTTATTAGTGCGCCGGCGCTCTTCCAGTTACTCTCCCCGGTCCTCTCCCCGTCGGACTCCAAGCTATTCTCCCTATAGTAGGAGCAGGTCTCCTCGTTATTCATCTGACCACAGCAGGGGCAGGTCCTACTCCTCTTACCACAGGAGGCGCAGATCATACTCTCCTTACTATGGTCGGCGAAGGGCTTATTCTCCTTATTATAGTCCACGGAGATCATACTCTAGATCCCGTTCCCCTTACAGCAGATCGCCAGTGCATCGTCGCGATCGGTCCTACTCTCCATATGATTCAAGGGACTACTCCCCAGATGATCGCTGTCACAGAAGGAGCCGCTATCAATCTACTTCCAGAAGTGTCTCACCAGGAAGAGGAAGATACTCTAGGAGCAGCTATTCCCCGAGGCTGAGGATGAGTAGATACTCCCCTAGTGAATCTCCAAAACCTAGGAGAAGGTCAAGGAAGAGCTATCGTAGCACCTCAAGAAGCCTGAGGAGGAGTTCTAAGCGAAGCTACTCGTCTAGGCGCGGGTATTCAAGGGATAGCTATTCTTCTAGGAGCGTGTCTCCGAGCCATAGTGTTAGTGCAAGTTCCAGAGCGGTATCAAGGTCTAATACGCCAAGGTCCTCATCATCTTCAGCTTAGCCAATGTTTCAGTGGAGGGGGATTTGTGATTTGCTTGTAAGTCGGTCCGGTTTGTCCATAGTGCTCGTCGTTGCGAACTGGTAGTTCAGGATTTTGTGTAGCCCTCCTCGCTTGGGGGGGTGGGGTTCTTTGGTTAACGACTTAGCGTTTGTCTAGTGGCTAGAATTATCCATACGCTTGGCTCCATGACTGCCATAATTCTGTTCCCATTATCCCCCGTTTTTTGTTCATATATTTTTTAACCTTTTTTACTGTTACATGAATCAGATGAAAAATCATCGTTGTGGTTAGTCGACTTTTGTCATTCTAGGCCAGAAAGCCGACATCGACCTGTCCTGGTGGTGATGCGAGGGTCATCGCCAGAACCGGATGTTTGAACCCCGATAGTCGATTAAAACTTGGTCGCGTTAGCAATCGGATTAGGTAATTAACAGGATGAACTATTCATATCGTTAGAATCAGAAAGAGCTCTCCATTGCCAAATTCAAGGAAATCCGATCTCCATTGTCGTCCCCCACTTTAAAAAGTAAGAAGGTTCTTTGCCAGTGTATCCGAGGGGAAACAACTCCAACCTCCAACTCATCGGCAATTTAGAAATGAAGAGAAGGTTCTTTGCTAGTGAATTGAAACATTTCGTGATAACTTCTATGAGCACCACAGTGGTTGAAGGCCATGTACGACTATATCATGCATATGACCAAAGATCCAAGAAAAAAAACTGTAATCGAAGAGGAGATTCAGAACTATCCTGCGCAGGATAGTTTTTTCTTGGTTTCGGGTTCCCTTTCTTGATATCTTTGGCTCTTAAAGTCTCAGGTGCCTCCGTATAGCTACAGTCTTCCCGCACTCAACTTCTCTCAGATAAAACTCCAGGACGAAACCAAGTGTAGCAGTTGCCATCCTTGCCTTGTTCAGGATTTACTCCCTCTTCACATCCAGGATTCAGAACTCGCTAGTCCTCTTAGACAACTCAGTAGGTTCCAATGAAGTTGAACAAAACATGACGGGTGAGTGGCGGCCAGTAGTCACTCTGGTTCATGAGCTCTGCGGAATGAAGTTCGCTCATTTAACGGGGAAAAAGAAGGGACGTCGGGCAACACCAAGCTATATTTCTTACCAATATTCACACATTTGAGCAAAGACTATACAGATGGAAGCTCAATCACGCGGATACAAATTTATAGCTTTCACCCTCTTCGATGCCGAATGATGTATGGCGATGATTCCTCACGTCCCTAACGGGATAATTTGCAGACTGAGGGAAAGCAGAAGGTGAAGGGGACGAAGCTCTCTCCCTGAACTCTTTCCGAACTTCCCATAGCTCCTCAGCGCACTTCCGCATGGAAGGCCTCGACTCTTTCGTGGAAGCAAGGCACTGTCGAGCCAGTTTAAGGATGTTATCCAGAGCCATGATGGATGCTGGACTTCTCCGCAGTCGCCAGTCCATGACAAGAACTGCGTCTCCCTCTTTTAGTTTCTGCATTGCCTGCATATGTACACCAGATTTGACCGGATCAGGCGAAGAAGCTTCTCTTTCAACTGAATAAAACTGCTCTTTTTTGTTTTTTTTTTTCCGTCGGATGTCCATATCCTATATTAATAAGTCATAGACTCTATACTTGGTCTTCCTCATACCATTAGATCGTCTTTCCAACAGAAGTTTGAATGACCAGAGCAATGCTCTTCCGAAGTCTGCTTACACGTCATGATTCCTTGACTTCCTTTAAAGGAGATTTGTTCAGTTTTGGCTTCATTGATGAAGAATCTCAAACAATGCATCTCTACTTGTGTCTCACGAAGGTGTGAAAGTGAAAGATTCGTTGTAATATTCTTCCGCTAACTATACTCATGAGCCATAGGCGACTTACTAGCCTCGATTTCATTCACATTAAAACATAGGAACTGTTTAATGATTTTGTACCGTGTGTGGATTATTATACCTTGATGAAACTTCTTGAAAAGGCTAGATCATTCAGTGTTTTCTGAAGGTAAATATTGTTGTCGGTGCTATTTGATCAACATATTCCAGATGCCTATGGATCTGTATGTCCAGGATGCAATATGTCGGGTGCTGACCAACATTTGGGCAGGTTTCTAACAGTTGTAACAGTGAAGTTCCTACCATCTCTCTCTCTCTCTCTCTCCATCCAAGGTTCCTGCCCTAGAATTGTTTAGGCACGGGCAATCCAATGCCTTGGTTTAGACTCTGGTATTCTCTCGTCTACCCAAAGGTTAGAAAATAAAACAAACAAAATTTTTCCGTCCCTCACCTCCCTCTCTTTCAAGAATCAAGAAAATACAGGTAATCTCTTAGATTCAGAACGCATACCCATTTTATGGTTACTCTCTCCTTGAGTGGTCTCTTTGGTTCAATGGGGCGTCTTCCTGTCATCATCTCCACAAGCAATACGCCGAATGAATACACATCGCTCTTTTCAGTAAGCTGGTATGTCCTAAGGTACTCGGGATCCAAGTAGCCTGTTGATCCCTTGACTTGAGTGGAGATGTGTGTCGCATCAGGGTCTTCGGAAGCCAATCGCGCGAATCCAAAGTCCGCCACTTTGGCCCTTAGTTTCTCTGTGATCAATGTATTTGATGCTTTAATATCTCTGTGTATAATCGGAGGATCTGCAACAAAATCACTTGTATTAGGGCACATCACATTGCAATAAAGGTGGCACTGGAAACTAGGATCTGGTAATTGATGAACAATTCAGTATACTCCTACTTGTCAATTGAAAAGAAACACACTCTGCATCATACTTGAAAAAAATAAAATTTTCAGAGAGCAGGAAAGGGCACATCCATGTCATTTGGGATGCATTAAGGCCTACACAATTTGAATGCTAAATTGGTTGGCATTAACCCCATTCCCAACTGGATCGCTGCACGCACCGGAGTATGTGTGAAGATAGGCAACTGCATGAGCAATATCAATTGCGATATCCAGACGCTCAGTCATTTCAAGTCCACTTCCCCCTGTGCATGCTATAACAAACGACCGGTGAATTACCCAAAACAATAAGATCAAATCCTGCTCACAAAACACTATCAAGCTAGAAAATCAATGTCTAGTGAACTACCAGAATCACCTAACGAATGTAACCCGCCAAAGTAAATTAAATCACCATCCCACACGTGTTTCATGAAAAAGAACAGATTTTCTCTAGTTGAAGATGTTGACCTAACAGACACTGGCAGTAACAACAGGCAAAACAAAAGAAACAATAATCATCTGGGAAGGGCCAATTCGACAGCCTGTGTGATCATATGAAATCTGAAGAACAGAGCTGGTTACGCTCAAACTAACACTATCTATTTCATTTCCGTCAAAATCGAGCGACAAATAAATTTGTTACTCTGGTTCTGAAAATAAAAAGAAAAGCTGAGGTAGGTAACTAATAACTTGTCTAGTATGTCAACGTATTTACTTTCCTATATCGACTTAATGCTTGCTGGTTACATGATTTTCCCTTACTTAACTACCGAGTTCAGATTTCATTTCCTCAATGCATGCTTTGCCGTCACGAAAGAATGAAAAAGCCGGCTAACATACCATCCAGGTGCTCCCGCAGCGTTCCATTGCCGATGTACTCTTCCACGATGATCCTCTCATCTCCGTGTTCCAAATACCCGTACAACCTTACCAAATTCAGATGCTCTATCTTCGACATGGTAAGGACTTCGTTCTTGAACTCGGATGAGACTCGCTGATTGATTATATTCTGTTGTAGACATTCGAACCGAGTAAGCAAAATCCACCACAGAAGGTCCTAAAATCTCTTCTACAGCCAACAACTGCTTTGCAATGGCCCAAACTAATCCAACAGTTTTTCTCCCTATTTCTCCCCTCTTATACAAACCAATTCCAAAAAGTACAGGAAATAAATTTGAGCCATGTCTTTTTCATGAATATCCTGAAGCTCACCTTCTTGGCACGCTTAATGGCGACCAGCGATCCGTCCCTGAGTTTGCCCTTGTAGACGGTCCCAAACGCACCTTCCCCGATCACGTTAGATGCCGAGAAATTCCCCGTGGCCTTGATGATGTCTTCAATCGTAAAACCCGGCGGCGCCACAACTCCACTCGGAGCAATCCCGGAAGCAGAAGAAGAGACGTGCGAGAAAGACGACTTTGTCTTCGACGAACTCCCGGTAGTAGCTGAAGAAGCTGTAAGAACGTCGTTAATCGTTTTCTCGGGACATGACGACCGTTAAACCAGACCAGGATGAATATCGGAGATGCGAAAAGCCGATCGGCCGAGAGTAGTGAGAGCGGAGCGACTCACAGGAGAAGGCGCTGACTTGCCTGCCATTTCTGGGAGCGTCGGACACGGCGGGCCTCGAGGAGCTCTTCCGCTTGCGAAGGAGGAGGACGGCGAAAGCTCCAGAAACTCTCTTGGCCGCGACTTTGAAGTACTCCGCGAAGGAGCGACGGTTGCGGCCGCCGCTCATGGTTTCCTTCGGCTTTAGCAGAATGGATTCGAGCCTTCGTCCCCGTCTCTCTTCATTTGCAGAGAGAGAGAGAGAGAGAGAGAGGTTTTTGATTGCAGGTCGAAGGTTTCAGGGATTCACGTGCGATCATGTAACGATGTTGTGGGACGACGACCGATTCAAGCGAGCTGAACTCGAATCTACCTTCGTGTTGATCGATTCATGGCTACTGGGTTGAATCAGACAAAACTTTTAGCGACGGGTTTTTTTTTCTTTTCATGTTCTTCTTTTTTGGAAGATAATGAACCGGCCGAGTCAACGAACTCACTCGTGGATCTTGGCCTGCTTTAGTGCAGTCCGGGATACTATTATTTGATTGGGACTCTCTCTCTCTCTCACAGGGTCCAGCCCCTAATCGAAATACCGCCGTAATAAAAGGTCTCAAATTGGCCAAATCCAAAACAAAAAACAAAAAACAAAAAATAGCATCACTTTTCCAAAATTTTTTTAAAAAAAAAATCCAAAAATCATGGCTAACATCGCGGACGTGTAAAACAAAAACACCATCATCCCATTTATCCCAAACGTGTAAAACAAAAACATTTCCCTAAAAAGTCGAGTTTCTAATTTTCCTCTTAATTGAGACATATGTTCTTAAACTATTATGAAATTGACAGCATATTCTAAATTACAAAAAAATAAATAATTAAAACTCAATGTGAGGCCTACTATTTTAAGTATATATTGTCCAAGATATATTATTACTATTACAGTCACCCAAAAATTATTATACTGGCAAATTCTTACTTCTATTTCTAATGCGAAAATTTGTGTTTTCCTTTTGTCATTCAAAAGGTGAGGCTATTTTCGTCCGAAGTCGGAAATGTTTTTTTTTTTCCTTCGTCTTTCTTGGGATTTGGCCCGTTTCGAAAGAATCATGCGGTGGTCCGGAAGTGAAGTGATTGCCGTTCCATAAAAGCCAATCACTTCAGATGCGATTGCGATACAGACTGGCCCTCCAATCTGCAGATACTTCAAAATGGCTATCTCCTACCACTTAGCGGGTGCCGGTGGCCTTCCGCTGTCGTCCTTTATTCTGTTTGGGTCCCCCTTCGATCAATGAAAATGAATGACTCATCAACGAGGAGAGAAGCCGCTCTCCCACCTTGCCATGGCTCCTTTTGACATTTGCGCCCTTTTCCCCTTTCGGTCTTCCTTACCTTCCTTTCCTTCCACCAACTCTATTAGAACACCCAAAGAGCTTCCGTCCATGATCGTCGGCCTCCTATCGATTCCATGGCTGCGTGCTGGCACGAACCAATTGCGTACATTCAAAGGCATCATACTTTGATTTCAATATATACTTAAAACTCTGAGAATCTAATCGTAAGGGAATGGAAATAACACATTGCCACACCCATTTTGACCAAAACCCGAATTCCATGCTAGATATTGGGACTAAACCACTCTCCAGGATTACATTCTCAGAAGTACGAAACACGGCGGAACCTGCTGCTTGGCAAGTATTGCAACGACGGATGCAACAAGCGTGTTCTACCCAGCAAACCAACCCTCAACTGATGGAAAAATGTTAGCAACTGCCGATTCACATCTTTCACAATGCTCTTGATTACAGGAAAAGCACAAACACTAATCTCATCATTGACGCGATTAGAAATGATGGGAAAACAAAATCTGTCTTGTCCATAGAGTAATACCAATTTTGCCCCACTCGTATGCACTTTCAAGTAATAAATCGTATCCCAATGGTTGAGATGGTATTATGCATTGTAAGCAGAACGGCTGCAAAACCCACCTTTACCAGACGGCTGGCTTAACTATCTGAAAGAGCTAAGATATCTGCTTTAAGGGAAAACCCCAGAATCTCATATATACCAAGTCGAGGAATAAAAAAAAAATAGAGTAACGCTTGTGCTCTATATTTCCTCGATGCCAGAATCTTTACATGGATTTACAGGAGGGGAGAAAAATCTTCACGAGGGAAGAAGATGTTGATACTTAATACCTTGTCCATATGAATGATTGGAAGGTTTCACTTACAGGTGTATCTACCATTCTTCCACAATGACGATCTGCAGAATTGACCTCTGCTGCCTGGGGCTGTGTAACCAGTAGTTGCAAAGGTACTTTTCATGAAACTGTTGACCCAGAATGTAGTGACAGATCTGTTAGGAAAACTGTGAGATCATAGACTGCTCGTCTAGGGAAAGAAATGATGATAGGAATCCCAGCACATTCATTGACTAGAACGGTTAGGTAATTCATCGATGTTGCCGAAGAAACTATCTATCCATATATGTGCTCATTTTCTGGTACTTTATCTGAACATAGTAGAGTGACCTAAGCACGAATTTAGTAGAAAAGAATGGGTAAAGTTACAAAGAGGAATAGGTGATACTGACCCGTCTCATCAAAATTAATCCTCTCTCCAGTAGAAAAGATATCCCAAAAGATAGCAGCAAGAATATATAATATTGATGTAAGCAACAGAAATCCTCTGAACGAACCGACCAATTCAACGAAGAAACCAGCTCCAACTGTTCCCAAAATAGCTGCCAATGTTCCTGCTGTATTTGACATTCCTAGAAGCAGAAATAGCTTTTATTTGCAGAAGAAACAATAAGTTCTCGAGGCATTCAGTGTGACTAAAGAGACTGCAGAAGAGCACATAATCAAAGGATGAAATTCACAAAGCTGGAGGATGTACAGGGTGCAGTACAGCACTTCAAGTAAACAAAGAAAACCTTGCCAGTGCTAGTGTTAGTTACAAGTTATGCATGAACTGCCTCCTCCCTTATCAATAGAAGCCTTGAAACCCAAAGAAGTGCGTGGACCATTACATACTAAAAAGCATGAGCTTTTCCTTCAACACGAGAGTGATAGAAACCTGGAATTATGAGGTACTTTCACTTTTGTAAATACAAGTCATGAGAGCCCCTGACAACCAGGTAATTAATAATTACTGAAGAAGATGCATGGGAGTGATTGAGTCGATAATGCAAACATACCATGTAGAACCCCCGAATACTTTGGAGAGATCTCCTGTCAATAGCAAATGAAAACAAAACGTTACATATGAGAAAGAAAGATTTTAGGTAATGACTGTAGATTTTACTTGGAAAGCAACCTGTAAGTTCACTAGAAACCCAGAGTGACTGAAAGACTTCAGCCCGATTGCTAAGGTAAGCCAGGCAGATGCAATAGATGGTTGCTTGGCTGTGGTTAAGCCGATAAGAGCAATCCCAGGACCAATGAATCCAATTGACTGTAAAACGAATATACAGAAGATTCTTAATGCATAATAGACACAAAGTGTTTGTGAGAATGAGTGGAAGAATTGGAGAGAAAAACCATCTGTGCATATAGACCGCACACCTGTATTTATACTATATTCAAGTGTCACAAGATAAGAAACCCAAGATTGCAGAACAGAATACAGTCAATATGCACATCTACTATAATGTTATTTCCAATTCCTAACAGTGTTTAACGACGAAGCAAAAATTCATCAGCAAAAATAGATCGTTGACGTGCAATACTTAACAAAATCTCATAGCTTTCATGAAAAAGAACCTTTGACAGAAAAGAAAAGCATCCCACCAATATTTTTGATAGTTTTATTCAATTTCCACCAAACAAGTCTAAAGCCAAAACCACAACCCCATGTAAGGGAACAAATAAAATTCCCAAGTTGATGAATAAGAGATATTCATGCAGTGAGCATGTAAAGCAGTTTCCCAAATCGTTCATATCTTGATTAAGACAGCAAAGGAAAGTTGACCAAGTCAAGATGAAATGCACATGAAAAAATAAGTTCAGAGGTAAACCCACCTGCATAAGCTTGCGAGTCAAAGAGATGCTTGTACCTCCTTGTATCAACAAGTCTGACCACATACCGCCTAAGTACCCAACAAATGCCATCACACTCCATGGAACAGCACTGTACCATGCAGCTTGTCTAAGGTCGACGTGATAGACCTGTCACAGGAACATATTCATTTGAAAGTAACTAGATGCACCAGCATAAAATTCATCTACAGCCAAAAGCTAAATCGTCCCATACCGAGTAAAAGTAGATTGGCATCCATGAGAGAATGACAAAGAAACCCTACAGCAACAATAGAGGGAAAGTACTTACAATTAGTATGAAAGTTTTAACTGTATCATTATGAGAATATCTTCTTATATTTTCCGTTTTGCCGCCAAGAAAGGGGGTATACTGGTGATATTATCCGCAGGACATTAGTGGCGATAGTCTACGTGGAGTCAAAATGTGCATTACCCAGCTGTGCATGGCATTAGCAACAATTAGGGACCATGTAGGCATCTTGGAAAGCATGCACTTAAAAGGAGGGATCATGCTACTTGTCTTGCTTTTAGCCACCGGCTCCGAGGGTTCATGCCTCCCACTCCTTATGTAATTTAGCTCATATTTCGATATCTGAGGATGCTGGTCAGGAGTGCTTGTTATTGCAGACAACCAAACCAAAACCCAGAGAAACCCAGACAATCCGAAAATAACGAATGGCCCATATATTCCACCTTGGGACATAAGAATTGGAGAAAGGGAGAGTCCTATGGCATTTCCTAGTGTAAAGCCAGCCATTGCTATACTGACAGCTCTGGCTCGTTCTGCTGCGGGAAACCATCTAAGAAATCCAAACATCACTTCATTGTCACAACATATTCAAGCATCAATCAAAAAGGACGAGTAACAAATAACAGATCAATTTCTATTAAGATAGAAGATAAACAGATTGGTACTTTATTACCTTGCAACCATCTTGTTCATGCAAGGAAGAGCCACACCTTCTGCTATGCCAAGTAAAACACGCATCGCGAGGAGAGACAATAAAGAAGTTTCAGCAGCCCAGGGGGTAAGAAGTGTTGCTAGGGACCACAAAGCCACACCCCATCCCATGACAACCTTACCCCCATAGTAGTCCACAAGAGCCCCTCCAGCTATTGGTGATATCAAGTATCCCCAAAGGAACGACGACTGGGGCGAGTGTTGACAGATGAATCAATTTTAACTTGACAATTAAGAATGTATCAAATGTCAAACAGATAAAAAGAAAAGAAAGATCAGTTGTAATCAGTTGTGGGCAAACACATTGATAAGTCACGTTGGTACTTAACTAGCTGTCCACTTTTCTACCAATAATAACTCATGATCGAGATTTCAATTAGTAGTATCAGACGCAGAAAGGTTTCTGAATCCTGCGGAAAGCAGAAAAAAGATTTCATACTTATTTTGATCCAAATGAATAAGCCAAAAGCCTCTGCTCATCCACGCAATTACCGACCTTTTTCCATCCAAAATACAATCTTACAAGACTTAGTTTTAGCTTAATACTTTGCAACTACAAGCGCAATCTTCTTTTTTTAGGTGGAACAAGGAACTAATAGGCTAACAGCTAAACGCAAATACTGCGCCAAGCAGCATTCAGTCAACAAAGTGAAGTATCAGGTGCATTTGATTCGGATCATGACAAAACAACTGAAGCAAACATTGTCTAAAGCAGCATTAACAAAGAGAAGCAGAAGCCCAACCTGAACGATGCCGGCGAACGATCGGCTCCAACCGTGAGAAAGCGACAAAGGAACAATAACCACGGACATCACCACCCGGTCCGCATTACAGAGCGCCAATGCCAATGCGAGCATAGCCACCACCTTGACCCTCTCCGAAGTGATGAACTCAACAAAACCCGGAGCTTGCACTGCTTCCCCATGGGACAACGGACCGGACGGAGTACCGCTCGGAGAAACCCTAACTCGAGCCGCGAACTCCGGTTTCAGCTCCACCGACTCGCGTCCGCGTCCGGTCCTCAGGGAGTTCGGCGAAGGCTCGGGCCAGAAGCATTTCCGCCTCGAGATGGCGCTGAAGCGCGACGAAACTCCGAACTCGGCTGATCCGACGGAGCTGGTCGGCCTCCGGAAGTAGCTCGGAGGAGGGGGAGAGTGGAGTGGTGGTCGTCGGAGAGGAGAGTGAAGTGAAGTCATCCCGAGAGAAACGACGGCGACCGCGACGAGGGAGGAGGAGTTCAGATGAAGTCCATGGCGGTGAACCGAGTTTCAGTGCGTGCGCTTGTGGTGTTGGTCATTTTTCAATCGGTCTTCTTCTTCCTGGAGCGAATTGCCAGGGAGAGATTTGTCTCGTCGCGTCACTGTAGAGAGAACTTCGAAAATCTCCCAAGTGATTTATGTCACTTCCTCTTTTGATCTTTTAGAATCGACTAATGAGGTGGAAATGTCTACCCTCTATAAAAGATTAATATATTTTATTTACTAATTTTTGGTTATTTATGATATTGACATCTAAATAAGTCGATATCTATTTTGAATATTAATTCGAGTTCATATTTATTAATTACAAGTTAGAATTTTTTTTGAATGTCTGATTTTCCAATTGGAAAAAAAATAGAGATGAGAGTTTTATAATTCAAATATAAATAATTGAAATGCGTAGCAATGTGATTAATTTAATTAGATTACACTTTCATTCTTGTAAATGATACATAAAATACATTTTCATCGCCGGGGGATTTTTATTACAATATCAAGAACCAATAAACGAAGTAACCAAAATCTAAATATTGGGTGTATTGGTTTATTATTGATCAATAAATCGTGAACTTGTCACATGGATATTAGAATACCTTATTATTCACGTGTTAAGGCGTGTCAAATTGCGCCAAAATAAGCTTGTCGATGATCATTTGGTGTAAATTGTGTAAATTTATCGAATTGTGATCTAATAACAAATTATCTCTTAGTTGAAGTATATATCAAAAGTATTCTATTGTGAAAAGAAATGTGCAGTTTCACAGGAATGGACACCGAGTACCAATCATTCCTTTATGTGCAGTATAAATAATTGAATGTTTGAAATCAAAAACGAATGATTCCTTGTAGAAAATTCGCAAGATCATCATTGTCTGCATAGCATTCACGATATGAACTTTAACTTGGTTTTTTTTTTTTTGTCCCTATGTTCTTGCTATTGATCTCTTCTTTACATAAAGAGTGGTGATGGAGTCTCCGAGAGTTTATTCCGAAGCTCGACTACGACATGACCCAATTGGATAGAGAGGGCTTTTTGCGTTTGGGTTACATCACAGTCGGACCAAGTTCGGCTGGCTCGGTCGGACAGTCAGTCGATCATCTTCGTACATACATAATAGTGTCAAAACCAGTTGCGAATTTGAAACGACGACGGTATTTTTCAGGAGGGAAAAGAATGTTTCTGCAGCATAACTAGGATTCCAGATGTCTCACAGAAATTACATCTATACTAATTTTGGACTGCTCGAGATGGGCATTTATGTGATACTTTTAGATTATGTCTTAATCAAATTGAAGGCGCGTCAAATGAGATCCATGCAACAATCTGAACGAAGAATTCCTGGAAAAAGATGATGCACAGGTTTCTCCCAACAGTCTATGCAATAAGAATTTTGACGAGAAGACGAGAACAAACGAACATTGAGAAAAGTCGAGGAAACAAAACATGACCAATCCAAAGCTTCTAAATATACAACTTATGGCATATACAGGATCCTAAAGCCCAAAAAAGGCATACATGCTGAAAATAACTTCACTTGAGTGACATTCAAAACTACAGGATGTCCCAGGAGTTCAATCCAATGATGCAACTAACATTCCATAGTAAATGCACACATCCAGGTTTCAGGTTAATGTGTTTGTGAGAACAGTGTTCTGTCGCCATCAGCATGTTACACCGCATTCCTCAGGTCCAAATCTTAAAATGTACTCACATTTTGCTAGCATGTGTGTTGAACAGTGAGTGACGACCTTCAGCAATTATCTCCCCGGTTGCTTTGTTCCTCATGAGTACAATGGTTGCAAAATAGCCCCCCTTTTGTCCCAGAACCTTTGAAGTAATCTCTAGCTCATCCTGCAATTCAAGTTGGAAATTCATCACTGTCCAACATGTACGAAATCGAATTCAAAGGGCAATCCCGGTGTTACAACCAATACGAACCCAGTCTCCAAAAGTTGCGGAATCAGTTGACCCAGTAATGCAGCTGTATTAGGCTATACTTACTCGAGTTTTCGGTTTACTACTTCATCTGTATGCCAAATAACAGCTCTAGTAGTGCGGATGGAGCACGAGGTTCCCTTGGAATAGGTGGTGCATGCTGGTTGATTGTTCCAAAACTCATTAACAGGCATGCTACAGCTACCAAACCACATCAAGACAATGTAGGACTATCTGATAGCCAAAACAAAGAAAGGACAGTAAAAGAAAAGATCATCGACAACGTCATAAACATGAAACCACCTCTTGTCGCACAAAATCATCCTCCTCCCAACAAACTGTGATCTTTAACTATCAAGGCCATCTATAAGAGATGGAATTTTGGGAAAAGGCCTGAACAACTGCTTGAGGCGATCAGAGCCACCCTTAAAACGGTCAGAGCGGAGAAGGACCATGCATAGATGATTAGCTAAGCCGACCGCTTGAAAAGCCCCAAAAACCAATCAAAAATTGAAAGTAAAATATGCAACAAGTAGGCACTTTTGTGATGCAGCAGCAGTCGATGGCTAGATAACCTCAGTTAATTCCATCAGCTACATCGGGCCCGAAAGAACCCATCGGACACGCAAATGCGATATGACTGCATTTAACTTTCACATTCAGAGAATAAGGAGGTGCATTATACATATTCAATACTTTCAGAGCATCTACTAAGCCTCAGAGGATCAAGTCAAAGGCTTGCTCACATTGACCTTGGCCGCGGAGAGGTACGAGATCGACATGTTAACCGATACACTGATAGGAATCCCCTCGACGTGGATCACTGCGTATCCAATTTCATCGACCATGTTCGCGATCGCACCTTGAGCCAAGTTCCCATTCCTATCCTGTCGCAAATTAACCTCAAAACACGAATTACAACGAAAACCAACGTGTAGGGTGACCATGTGATCACAACTACTATAATAGTCACCAAAGAGCACAGAAGATTTGTGGGGAAAAAGCCAAAACGAGGTATAATTTCAGAGAATCGGGACAGGCGAGCGAGGGTTCAAGGGACTCACGGCGAGGCGAGGGGGGACCTTGAAGGAGCAGACGACGAGTCCCGGTTCGACTCGGTCGACTCGGAGGCCCCTCAGAGAGAAGTTTTCGTAGAAGCTGGGGTAGTCGCCGGCGCGGCGAGGAGGGACGGCGAGGCGCGACACCACCTCCGACGCTTCGTCGCTGACGCGGAGGAATTGCTCCGCCTTCTCCATCGACGGTGGGCTCAGTCGTGGGAAGAAACTAGAGTCAAGCTTGATGCAAATGCGAGGACGGGCTCAGTGGGCCCCGAGAAACGCTACGGATTCGGAATTGGGCCATGAGACACTAGACTCGGTACCTTAAATTCTAAAAACTCTATTGCCTCACGTTAGAACAATACGGTCGAAAGTTATTTATTGTTGATTGTAATATATGTATTTTAGTTAATTTATTTTTATCTCAATTTCTGCATCTTTCCAATTTTTTACAGCAATTAAGGGCAAAAAAGATATTTCCTTCACAAGATTAAGATGAAAATATACTTTTACCTCTTAAAAGTCATGTACATTACAATGCTAAAGGTAAAGACAAGGAGGAGTTGAGGCCGGTTACGAAATGAAAGTCCAAGTTTTGGTTTGGTAGCCGAAAGTTCGGGGGCACGAGAGTGAAAAATGATTCAAGAGCGCTTCGTGTAATTTCCTTATCTTTTTTGTACAATTTTCCCTGGTCGGGATGAGTCAAACTTTTCTTACAAAATGCCTCGCCCAAATCAACACGAAAAATCTTTGGACTCTTGTGACTCTATTTGGTCCGACGACCCTGTAGATCACTAAGGCCGTGATCGGGTCTAATCATAAGTTAGACGAGTCGATCTCAATTGGTCATCCAGTTGAACATAGCGATCATCTAGTCGAACTAATGGCGCGCATGACAATAGTTCCATTTTCCTATTTTTCTAATTTTTTATTTTATTTCGGAGAACAGGTTTGGAATAGAAATCCGTTCGATAACGCAATTTCATTTCCCTATTTTCGAGATAATTTTTTGTCTCAGAAATAGATTTGGAACAGAAATAAGAAGTATAAATTTTTTACTTTTCTCTTTTTGGAATAGAAATAAAAATAAGAATTATTCTTATTACTTTTCTCTTTTTGTCCAAGAAATAACTTTTCTCTCTTACGTGCGGTCTCCATCTCTCTTGCATGCGGTCTCCCCCTCTCTCTCGTCCTTTTTGCCAGTTGTCGATCTCCGGTCCTCTGCGGCTGGTTGTCAGTTCGCTGGTCGCCATCCACCGGTTCTCTCTCTCTCGTCCCTATCGTTGGCCGTTGTTTGCCATTCGACGTTCACTAGTCACCCACCATTGGTCTTCGGTCCCCGGCTCCCGTTCACCCTTTTGGTCGCCTGTCGACGTCCGCCGGTCTTCGGCTGCCCTCCGCCGGTCGAGACCCAGCGGCCAGCAACCATAAAAATTTTATATTGATATCAAACGAATTTCTGCTCTGGGAATAGAATTTTTGTGTCGTCATCAAACGCGTGTCTCTGCTCAGAAACTCGTACATAAAATAGAAATAGAAAAATCTATTTTTGGTTAAAAATAGAGTTTAGAAAGAGAATGGTTGACATTCGCATCCTAAGCTACTCGCAAGCAGCTCAGCATGATTTTTTTCAATCCCATCTCGGACCAGCTGATGCTAGAATATTGCGGGCTTCAAGCAAGTAAATTAGTAGCTTAGTTTTTTTTTAACCACTCAAGTAACCAATGAGTTTGACAAAAAAACGAAAAAAAGAGGGAAGTAAAGTAGCATTTGGGAAGAGAGAGGTGAGAGGTTTAAATCCCCACTTTCGAGGAGAGTAGGGTGAGTACGCGTGAGGAAAAAGTAGGGTTTTGCAATTTGTACATGGCACATGACGCACAAGTAAGGCTTGTATTTTTTCTTTTTGGTCAAACGTAGAGGAGATAGTTTTTTTTTTTTTTTTGGGTCGAAAAAAGAGAGGAGATAGTTCACCGGTGCTGAAACAGCATTTAAGAAAGATTCCAACAACGATGTTACATCAAGTGCATCGGTTTCGACTTTCGAGGCCAGAGATGGTTTTGGTCTTTAGTGGAGTTTTTTTTTTCTTTAGTGGAGTTGACTTAAAATAAAACATATTGGGACGAAGCAAAATAAAGTTTTGGTCTTTAGTGGAGTTTTTTTTTCTTTAGTGGAGTTGACTTAAAATAAGACATATTATTATTGGGATGAAGCCAATATATATATATATACTCGTGCCATCGTAACCGGCAAAAAATACCGAATATCGATATGGCCCTTGCACGACCTTTCGAGGCTCGGGCTACATCGACACTAGTACAAATGCCAAAATTTGTATACGGCGCTCACTTTAGTGCCTTTTTTTTTTGAAAAACGATAACTTCAGTACCAACTCCGATTTGAACTGACGTGGCTCGCCGAAAATCCGACGTGGCCTATTTTTTATTAATATTTGAACTGACATGCCTCGCCGGAGTTGACACTGAAGTGAGCGTTTTTCAAAAAAATTGGCACTTAAGTGATCGTTTTGAAAGTTTTGGCACTGAAGTGATCGTTTTTCAAAAAAATTAGCACTAAAGTGATCGTTTTGAAAGTTTTGGCACTAAAGTGAGTGCCGCACACAAGTTTTGACACTTATAGTGTACTTAAGTCGCCTTATTTCTCTTTTCTTTCTTTTGGGTACAATCGAACGTTAGCAAGGGCCCAGGGTAAAAAATATAGGGAAAATTTCAATTAAGAGCTCCAAGTGCCCTCATTTTCTCAAATAAATGTCCGAAATAGACTTTGTTTCAAATAAGGACCTGAAGTGCCCTCTTTGTTTCAAAAAAGGGCATGGCCAAAGGGTATTCTTGTCCTTCACTCTTTTTTGCAAATCTTTTCCTTTTTTTTTCCCCTTTCTTTTCCTTTTTTTTTTCTTTTTCCCCTCCCCTCCCCTCCCCCAGCCACAGTCCACCATTGACGTCGACCTGCGCAGCCCAATACTGATGGCTCAAACTTCAATCGTGTCGTCCCTCAGGCGCCTCTTCTCCAGATCCAGTTCGTCCCCTCGCGTTGTCCCTTCTCGATCCGTCACCTATATGCCCCTACACGACAACTGGGCGCAGCACGGCGTCACCCTCATCCCCGGCGACGGGATCGGCCCCCTTGTCACCGCTTCCGTCGAGGTCATATGCGATTATGATCGTCTTCTGATCACCAGCGACTTCCGATCGTCTTCTACTGTCACCTGCATCACACACCACACAATTCAATCACCACCGCCAAGAACTTGCGCACAATCAATTACTTGAGCTTCTCAAACCCAAATGAATCGTGCCGATGAATGGATCCAATTCGAGTAGCTTACCACTAACTTCACTGGTTTACAACCTCAACTCTTTCTTGCGATTGGAATAGAGCAAGAACAGGGGTGTAACGACGCAGTTGACGTCCCGCTAATTGCGATCTGTTTTAATCTGATATTACTTATATAATAGAGGGTGCATGCGGAAGACTAACACAAACAGGCGAGGCCGACATACAAGTGCATGCATTAGGGTAGGCACGCCTAATAGGTAAGGCCTCTTAGGTTTCATTATCAGGCTAAAAATAAATAGTAAGATCATTCAGCAAATTGGGAAAATACTTACTTTTATATATATTTAATAAGCGTTCCAGTGCATCATCTCAAACCAAAAGAAGAGCAAACTACTGGGAGACCATAAAAAAGGTATCAACTTCCATCTCTACAACCCACGTCTTGCATACTCCATCGACGCCCTAACATCGTCCCACGGCCACATCAAAAAGTAGCTGCCGTGTCATCTCAAGTCAAAAACCTACATGTACATCTACTCCCGAACCATTTCCCTGTCTTCTACTCCTTGCCACCGTTGCTGCTGCTACTCCCATCGGCACCAGCAGAAGAGTAAGGAAGAGGACCGAATAACTGGCCAGACAATTCCACATACACCGATACAAAACGGAGGGGTATCAACTCGGTATATAGCCCTATATCTATCAGCATCACAACAACACGCTTGAAGAAACGCCAAGAAGGGTGATATTCCTCCTAGATAACTGGATAGCTCAAGAGAGTACCGTAACGGGTAGACGGGCCCACATGAGAGATCGGCATAACTGTCAACTGAAATAGTGACATCCATAAAGAGTGAGCATATAACTCAGCAAGTAAGTACGTCTAGTCGAACTACTAAACTGTCTAATAATTCACCCTTTTCAGCAAGTAAAATCCTTCATACAATGAATATCAAGAATCGAAACAGCAAGCACTACGCACTATACGTAACAGATTACCTCTAATCCAATAGCGGTTCAAACCAACCTTCATGCCATGAATTCTCTTATCCCTTCCATCGACGTTTCCTGTTGGCCCTCTCATTATGCTCCAGATCAACTCAGCGTCAATTTATCAAGGTTCGAGACGACCCACCTACGCCCACGATTCACTGATTTCCTAAGGTAGTCATACTGCCAGCTAGATTAAGTCTTCAAGCTAGATAGCTTCATTAACCCCCTAATAGCACATACGGCCGAGCCCTAATACGAGTTCGATTATCAACTTACAATCATATAACAGATATAGAACGGTGCGACCCCGGATTCGACGCACCCAGAACTAAACAACCACAACTAAGTTGAGGAAATCAACAAACTGAATTAGAACCTCCAACGTCAACCCGCGAGGTCCCTAGCCGAGGCGTCTAATGCCCAACCCGTCTTATTTCATGTCGATTCAAGAACAAACCTGATGATCCATTCATATATTCCAGTAACCCATGCTCTAAGGATACAAAATCAAGTTACGGATCGGACATGCATCATTGATCTCCCTTCCATGCAAGCGGAACTTCCGCACGTCATACCCATTTCCAAGAACAACACGTCATGCCCAACAGGCAATTATCGGACAGGTTAGTTGTCGGGATCGAAGTATTACTTACATTAGATCGAAGTACGAAGAAGACGGGGGTTGAATTGCCGTGGAATGGGGCTCGGGCTCCTCTTCCTTCTTTGGTGTCGGACGAGTCCACTGAGAAAGAACACAAGTGCGCGGGTCCTCAAGGCGAGCGAAGGGGTGTCGATGGTTGAGAAGATGGAGCCGAGGGAACCGTCACCACTGCTGTTACCATTGAAGTGAGCTCGAGTGGGAGGAGGAGGCACGGCGTCGGGTTGGAGCTTGGCAGAGAGAACGAGGCCGAGAGAGAGAGAGTTTTCGAGGGAGGGGTGTCCACAAGAGGGAAACTGAGAGAGGAGAGGGAGTTAGTGGAAGGGGGCTTATATAGGGGTCGGTGGAAGCTAGGGGCAGCTTTAAAGCTTCATGGTCAAACCACGATTCAAATTCGCGTCCGGACTGATTCTGTGCTCTAACATCCAGATAAAAATCTCGCTAACAGTCCGGTAAAAATTGTCGCGTCCAAAAATTTATCTTTAGTTCAAATAATCCACTGCACCATAATCCATTAACCCCCATAATATAATCCTTAATAATCCAAGTCTGACATTGACTAACTGTTCATGGAAATTCAGGCCGTCACAAGGGGGATGGGTGACGAAGAGTTTACCTGAATGTCTTGGAGAGGCCAGGGAAGTCGAAGTAGAACACGTACTCCTTCGGGGTCTCCATAATATCAGCGGGGATGCCAGCCCCGCCCTTGCTCTCGTCGGCGGCCTTGTGCGGGGGAGACGAGAATACGAGCTTCTCGACTCCGGGAAATTCAGCAGGTGGCTCGCCAAGTGATCGCTGTCCAATACGACACAACTAATCGTTTGATACTCGTTAGCTATCTGCGCGACCCGCAGAATGATTCAGCTTATGCTTTCCTGACATAATGATTCAGTTTAGTGCAAAGAATATGGGAAAGTGACGATGATGGGGGGACAAATAGAGAGGGAGAGAGAAGCGAAAAGTTCCAGAGCGGTCGAGGGGGGGATGATCGGAAAAAAATGGAAAGGTCGTCGGGCACGTGTTCGGCGAGAAGGATGTGGTGGAATCATCTCTTTGCTTCTTTTTAGGAGGATTGAGCTGCACGGGTCTACGTCAATGGCGAACCGTGGCTGGGGGAGGGGAGGGGAAAAAGGAAAAAAAGGGAAAAGAAAATAAGAATAGGAAAGCAGAAAAAAAGGAAAAAATTGCAAAAAAGAGTAAATGATAAAAATACCCATTGACTAGGCCATTCTTTAAAACAAAGTGAAGTGCCCTTATTTTAAACAAAGTCCAGCCCTTATTTGAGAAAATGAGGGCACTTGGGGCCCTTAATTGGAATTTTCCCAATATATATATGTGACGTCCCGAAATTTTAAGGTCCATAAAATAAATAAAGTCGGAATTTTTGTGGTCTAAGGGACAATTATTGGACGCGATTTATTTTGATCTGAAGAGAGATTTAATAAATCCCGAAGCGCCGGTCAAAGACCCTTCGCGCCCGAAACCCTCCTTTCGTGCCTGAAACCCATTGTGCTCAAAGTCAAAGAAAATTTAAATCTGACGTTGACCCGTGGGCCCCTCACCCTCACCCTCTCTCTTCCTTTTCTCTCTCTCTCTCTCTCTCTCTCTCTCTTTTTCTCTTTTCTCCCTTGGCTGCCGCGCCACCTACCCCACCCACTCACTCACGTCACTCCATCTTTTCCCTTCTCTCTCTCTTACTTTCCTCTCTCCTCTCTTCTCTCTTCTCTCTTCTCTCCTTTACCCCCCCTGCTGCCCGACCTTGGCCTTTCCTCCTCCTCCTCACTGCGTCTGCCGAGCGTCGCCCAGCCCCACCGTGCGCCGCCGCCTTCGCCCGCCAGCCGCCTGCAGCCGCGCCGTCGCCGGTCGTCCCCTCCTCCCGTCGCGTCGCCGAGCTCAGCCCGCGGGCCGAGAACCCCGCGACAGCCCCCCTTCTCTCTCTCTCCTCTGCTCCCCCCCTACAGCCGCGCGACCCCTCCTTTTTCTGGCCGAGACCACCCGCGACGCCACCAGCCACCACCGCCTTCCTCCGTCGCTCGTCCAGCCACCGCAAGCCTCCGTGCGACCCGAGCTCTCCTCCACCCGCGAGCTCGAGCCCCGTCGCCTCGCCTGGTGCAGCCGAGCCACCACCTCCTTCCGTCGACGCCGCTGCTCTGCCAGCCGCCGCGAGCTGCCGCCCTGTCGTCGAGCCGACCCTCCGTCGCCCGTCGCCTCAGCCGCCCTACGTCGCTGACCCGCTCTCTCTCTCCCTCCCCTGTTCAGCCGCGCCGCCGCCTCGCTCGCCGCTGGTTCCGCCGCCGTCGCGCTGCTCAGCCACCGTCCAGCCGCTCGAGCGTCATCCGAGTCGTTGTCGGAGCTCGCTGGAGCCGGCCGCCGCTCGCCGTTCACCGCTGCCGTCGTTGTCGTCGTTGTCCCGTCGCTGTCGTCGTCACCGGACCGTTTAGTTGTGAGTTAACCCCTAACTCTCGGTTAGGTCGCTAACTGCGTTCAGGTCTAGATTAATTAGCATAATTAGGCGTTCAAGTAGATTAATTGTGGTCGGTTTAGTTAGAGACTGGGTTTAGGTTAAATGACCACAATTAAATTAGACTGATTAGCTAGGTTGTCTGTGTCTAATTGGTGATTAGACTAGATTGATTGATTGACTGCAATTATTTGACCGCGAGCGAGCGATTAGCCAGAGCCGAGTGAACGGATTGATTGGTTGGTTGGTAGGCATATTAGTCGCATGTGGTCAGTGTTAATGTTTGAGTGCGATATGTTAATTTGTTGTCGATTGTTTGATGTGGTGATCAATGTCTGACTGTTGAATGCTCTGATTGATTTGTGGTTGACTGTACGAGGATTGATAACCCGTATTTAGATGCAAAGTCTTATGGATAATTAGTACATCACATGATCATGCGTGGGATCAAACTGCATCTTTAAGCATGAAAATAGTTTTGGGCCGAGTTTTAAGCACGACCGTGTGAGCATCGAACTAAATGCAAAGATATAAATTAGCTGGTTGCTTGATGTGCATCGTATGGTCATATAATGGAATGCCTGATATGTTCGTGCCGTGTCGATCGGAATAACACGACTTATCGGATGCACGTCAGTCCGTGTCGCCGGGCTGGTCGGATGCCGGTGGCAGTATGGATGGACCGAAGCCCCTACAGGGATTCCTAGTAGTTCCGTGCCGTGCCGATCGGAATCACACGGACTATCGGACGCCGTCGCCGGAAGTAAGGGACGATGCCCGGTCATGCCGGTAGAGCACCAACTGCCTAGTGTGCTGAGCACCAACTGCCTAGTGTGCTACGCACCAATTGCCTAGTGTGCGGGTCCGAGTGGGCATTAATAACCGGAATACGTGTGAAACATTGTACTTGCAGGCTATTGTGGTGTTCTGGTTGTTTGCCTTGGTTGATTGACTGTCATGTCAAGTCGAGTCTTGCATATGTGTGATCCAAGGCGTGGTAAGCTTGCATGTGATTGGCGATATACTATTGTGTTGTACTGTGTGTATAGGGTGCCTGAGCGAGTCAACGCCCTAGCCGGGCTTAGGCGCGAGCTCACTGAGATTTATTTCTCACCCCGTCATGATTAACCCCCTTTTCAGGTCCAAGGTGATGTTGAGGGCGAGGGTGGTGTATCCCCTCTTTTGGAGTAGATGAGAAGTGAACCCTGTCCTGACCCGGTACCCTTTTTGTTGGTCTTAGGGAGCAGCCCTGAAGATGAGCTAGTAGATTCTGTAGCTTCCTCGTGGATAAATGAATATCTATTAATAAATGAAAGAAACCTTTATTGTTGAGCTTGCTGCTATTGATTGATGTGACCGTCCTGCTTTTCTATCCCTGTTGTTTTTATGATTGTCTAGGTGATTGTTCGTTCCGCGTGCGCTAATTAAAAAGATAAAATGAATGGGTCGATGACATGCCTGGGGTGTCGTCCTTTGACCTAAGACGTTCGGAAGGGATGTTCGCGCGCCCGGGGTTCGGGGCGTGACATTATATATTTCTAAAAATAATTACTTGTATGGTGTAAAATAATTGGTTAATAAAAAAAATATTTTTCTTTTTTTTTTCCTTTTACGTTTTTTCTCTTTTTGTCGATGGACGGTCTCAGGCAATGGTTGAAGAGGGCTAGGCGAGGGCCGCCCTCGACCTCACCAGGCGAGGTGCGCTCGACCTACTCGAGCAAAGCCTCCTTCGACGGCCACGATCAGATGAGGTTCACTGGCACTCAACCAAAAAAAAAAAAAACAGAGAAAAGAAAAGAAAAGAAAAGAAAAAAGAAAAAAGAAAAAAGAAAAAATTAAAAAAATTATAAAATGTCAATTTCAATGCCGGCCCTACCACATGGGACGGTTGGCGTCCACATTAGTAATTTTCGGCCAAAGTCGAATGGACTCATTTGGTAAAATGTGAAAATATTTAGGACTTAATTGGCACTATTAAAATGTTTATGATTGAATTGACACAAATGTTATAGATGTATGACTTTTTTGGTAATTTTCCCTAATAAGGCAATCCCTTCGGGATTCAAATCATACCCAACTGAATAATATTCTTTTGCTCTTTTCCTTCGGGGCATTCTTCTAAAGATGATAGAGTATTGAATCTTTACAACATCAAAACTTAGCCTCAAGAAATCACAAAACTTAAATAAGATCTTCCACATCAAACCAATGTTAAACGGACCAAGAATCATAGCTTACATTTCGTAAGTGGAAAAAGCCATAAAAATCCTAAATTATGCCCGCTGTGACAATTCATCATAAACTTTTTTTGCGACATTAAAAATCCCAAATTATGTCCACCGTGACATATTTACCCTAAAATTTTTATTGTGACGTGAAAAACTTCAAACTTCTACTTACGTGACACAGTCACCCTTAGTCGAGGTTCTGTCATATTATTTTTCAGACAAAACAACGTACTTTTTTATTTCACTCTAGTCACGTGAGCGTCATGTCAATATTGTTTGCTTTCGGTAAATTTTAACGGTACTCATTGACAAAATCTTGACGGAGGTTAAATGTGTCACGCAGGTATAAGTTTGGGTTTTTTTTTTTTTTTGTGTCACGAAAAAAATTTAGGATAAATATTTCACAGTGGTTATAATTTTGGGTTTTTAGTGGCTTTTGCCCTTTAATGAAAGTTGCTAAAAAATTTTGAGCAATGAATTTTAAGAGCAAAATGTTATAAGCTTGTCCATTAAAAGTTGATTAATCTTACTAGCCGTAGAAATTGTTCAATCATCATCAAAGTAAAGTAAAAAGAAAGTCAAAATATTCAGTTTTATTTGCAATTCAGTTCATTTTGAGGAAAAAATAGGAAAAAGGATCAATTGGGTTGGGAATACAGAAAAAGATTAATTTTCACCAGACGTAATTCTCCATTTATAATACCTTCCACTAGGGGTGAGCATGGCCGGGGGATAGGTTTTGGACCTAAACCCTAAAACTGACCCTGTTATAATTGGTTCCAAATTTTTGGAACCTAAAACCTACCATGTTTGTTCTGGAACCTGTTTTGGAACCTACAATGTTTTTTCGATCCGGTTCCAGGGTCTACTCGAAAACCTGTTTCTCTTTTTTATTTTATTTTATTTTTTCAGCAAAATAATATGAGTAGCAATGAAATGATTCAAAGTAAAAGATGAATAATAAAACTCACTATCCACCAAAAGCAACAATACCTAATACGAGCAATAGAAATTACAATTCAAAATAAACAGAGGAGGCGAGGCGAGCGAGACTAGGGTTTTTTTTTTTTAACAGTTGTTAAAAATCGGTTCCAAAATCGGTCCGATTCTTAGATACTTAGAATCGAGAACCTGCTTGATTCCAACCGATTCCCAAAATTTAAAACCGATTCTGGGACCTATTTTTAGGGTGATCTAATCCGAATTCCGGATAAATCCGATTCGGTTGCACACCCCTACCTTCCACAACGGAAACATAAATACTCGGAGAAAGGGTTTATACGGGGTTTTCGCTTCAGTCGCACGTTCACCTAACCTGAAAACTCCCAACCGAAACTGCACCGATCTTCACTTACCGAGTCACTCCCTCGCTCGCTCGCTCACTCACCCTCTGTTTCCCTGATATGCACCGGCCGAGTCCTCCATCGATCCTCCAATGAGCCGCCAAGCCCGAACCCAGAGCCACCGCCTCTCCACGTGCCCCCGCCACCCCACAGCAAACCCCGTCACCGGCTTCTGCGCCTCCTGCCTCCGGGAGCGCCTCGCCGGCATTGAACCCTCCGCCCACCAAGAGATCGCCAGCCACTCGAGCCACCCCCTCCGTCGCTGCAAATCATACTCCTCCGCCAGGCGAGATGGGCTCTCCGGCGTCTCCGCCGAGCCCCGCCGCAAATCCTGCGACGTCCGGGCTCGGAGCACCCTCTCCGATCTGTTCACCCTCGACGATGGAGAGAAATGCGAGAAAGGCGAGGCCTTGTTCGGGTTGAGGGAAGAGGATGAGAATGAGCGGGAGCCGGAGGAGGAGGAGGATGAGGAGGAAATTAGGGTTTGCGTGAGAAACGTTGAAGCGAATGAGAATGTTGTCAATAATGGGAGTGTCGACGAGGGTTTTGACGATGAGGCGGAGTTCAAGACCATGAAGGAGTTTATAGATCTCGAGTGGCAGAGCAAGAAGCAGACGAGGAAGAACATCAGGGGTTTGTTGGAGGCAGCATCTGTGTTTCGCCGGAGGTTGGGGAAATGGTGCCGGAAGGAGAAGATGAAGAAGCAATGTGGCGGTAATGGTGACGATCTGGGGGTTGCAGCGGATTCGACGGGGACGATCGGTCTGAGGAAGTTGAGGGAAGCACAATCTGAGGTCGGAGAGTACGGATTGGGAAGGAGATCATGCGATACAGATCCGAGATTGTCGGTTGATGGGGGTAGCGTCTCGGTCGATGAAGTGCGGTGCTCCATGGACGAGCCGAGGGCATCTTGGGATGGGTATTTGGTCGGGAGGAGTTATCAGTACCCGCGGCTCAATCCGATGGTGTCGTTTCTCGAGGACGTGAAGGTGATCGATATTGGTTTCAAGAACAGGGTTTTGGTTGAAGACAAGTTGCATGTGGTGAATGAGGGGGGTGGGAGGAGCCCAGGTGGGTCTGTTCAGACTATGGATTATTACAAGGAGCAATTTTGTTCACAGCGGCGGAGGAGGAGTTTCGAGCGTTTGAATTCCACTAGGAAGGGAAGTTTAGTGGATGATGATGTGAAGTTGGTATCTAATATGAAAATCTCTCCTGCCTCCACAGAATTATTTTACGGGGCAAAATTGCTCATTGCAGAGGAAGAATCGAGGGGTTCGAGCTCAAAGTCCAGCAATGATGATAGGACGGAGAGTACCGAGTCTGCATCAAAGGATGATGGTTCTATTGCTGGTGGGGTTGATGAGAAACGGTTCAAGAAGTTGCCTGGTTGGCGAAAAGCATGGAATGTTTGGGGTTTGATTCAGAGGAGGGGCGAGAGCAAATGCGCCATTGAGGAACATCATGCTGCTGAAAATTTGGAAGAACAGCCACCGCGAGTCTCCAATGGAGAAGCAAATGGTGCTATAAGCCAGAGGCTCAACCGCAGTTACAGTCGGAACTCCTCCAACATCGATGGGCCTGGATCTTTGAATGGTACAGGGGTCGCTGAGAGCAAAGGGATCGGCTTGAGGATTAGGGAGGAGTCTCCGTTAACGAGGAATCGGAGTGTGACATACTCTCCGAACAATCTCGACAACGGTCTGCTAAGATTTTACTTGACTCCATCGAGGAGCTATGGAAGTAAATCTGTCAAGAGCAGGTTGCGGACACACACTTTGGCAAAGGGAGCTGTGTAATGTGCTCTATCTGTTATCGAAAAAGAATTTTTATGCTGTAAACTGTAAAGACATGCAAAATCTGTGTATTTCTTCTCCTTCCTGGTTAGTTATAAGAACAGTGTATGTCATCAGTTCCCTTCATCAAATAGCAATGATGCGAGTGCCAACTCTTTGGTGACCTTTCTTCTCTGTTTTGATATAAATTTGGCGGATTAGCGGATTTACTTGGGACCGGCTACATGTGGAAGGAAGCAAGAAAAGTTATTTCTATTGAAAACAAAGTTTTTGTTAACATCTGATGGGCACAAACTTGACTCCATGGACTCTGTGATTGCATTGTAAATTTCCTTACTTTGCAATTGGTCGACTCACTCTCCCTATCATAAGTCAATGGCTGAATAAGAATTCTCTCTGTGATGACTCAGAAAACTTCTGGAGAGATAGAAGGAAACATTTTCCTTCATAACTGGTTTCCAACTTAGTGAGGCGGCTCGGACAAGGGTCACTGCTACTGCAGTCATAAGTTCTGTTGGAGAATAAAGTTAGATATATCATTATTGTCCTTTATAGTTTTCTTTTTGTTGCTAGGAAACATTCCTACTGTCATTAGATTCGCCGTATTCCAGTTTCTACTGCATGAGACAGTCGGCTGGGTTTTGACGCTTCTGTGAGGGATTCAGACATGCCGAAACCTTGAAGTAGAAACTGGAATACATGAATACATCGTAGATTTGAACTTTAGACAGATTTCTCAAAGGAAAAGCCTTTGATCGGCGTGTACTTATTGATGATTTCAGCCCACTTGGTTGGTGGAAGTTTTCCTCTTCAGTTCCAATCCCAGGAGTTCAACAGTGACAGTCTGAATCTCTTTCAACACAGTGGATATTGAGTCCGCCACGATTTTATTCTCAGTGATTATCCGATCTATTGCCGCCTTCTTCAACTCGAGGCGGCTAACGACTTCGGGGCCTAGATTATTGGAGCTGAGAATCTGTTCATCAATTTCTCTCACAACCGACGACTTGGAATCTATCTGAGACTGCGAATTCCCTCATTCTCTTCTTCATCTCACTCAACTCTTCCTTCATAGACAAATACTTGTCCTTCTTGGCCTGAAGATCTCTGAAAAATTTGATAGCCTGCTCAGCAATCCGTGATTTCTTGGACCAACTTCAACTTAAGCAGTTGATCAACGGTTAAGATGGGACTGCTTGCAAGCTTATCTTCCCAAAAACGACTCTCTTCCAGGTTCTCTGAGGACAACAAGCATGAAAAATCCAGGGCAAGAATGGAAGAAAGCTTCTTGCTATAAGTAGGCATTTCCTCTGCCAAATCGGAACCTACATAAGCCGATGGAGTTGGGGCGTGAGGTTCGTCATGGTGCTGAGAAAGATGTTTCAAAGACTTCAAACAGTCATCAACATCTTCACAGAACTGAGCCTTGAAGTTCCTGGACTTTTCCCTCGTCTTGTGCCTCTAAACAATTGGATGCATAGCAGCTAGAAACGATACTTTGGGGAGGAAAGATGTCTTTGATCGTTTTCAGTGTCCAGAGCCATATTTTGAGTATTCACTCGGATCACTTGTACTACATCCTTTAGACAAGTAAACTGCAGACTCTTCATTTCTCGTGTTGGCTGGAGCTGCAAAGTCTGATGTATTCAGCAGAGAGTCAAGTGTGAATCGAAATCTCATCAAGGGGAACAGGAGATTTCAGCGACATGTCTAATCTGTCGATGTGCAGCAAGGCGAAATTGCAAAAGAAGGCTGGTAAAGATATTTACACATTGACATTTATGATCTCATGGAAATGGAAACTGCTTGAGGGAGATTCCAAGATGATTAGAGTACAACTAGGACAGTGAGCAAGGTAAAATCAGAAGCATGTCTGGTAGATATTCAACTGTCCCATAAGAAATGCAAGTAATGCCGAGTCGGTGGTGCAGCGCACATGCTTCTTTCCTTGCGGTGGTTCGTGATACTGCAGATGTCGTTTCACCTTCCAAATGGATGCAAATCTTGTTCGAATATGTGCCGGCTCTGTGATATCTATACACCATGGATACGGACACTTCACAAATACTTGTGAATGGACTGGAGCCGGCAAGTTTGCTTTCTGTTTCGGATATCTCCGCGAGCACAAACCTTCAACACAAATTTCCCAACCTTACTTATGGCCCCTGAATGTCAAGCAGAAGTCCATGGGAGGATGTAGTGGAGTACGTAGTTTTTATTCGTCGGACATTAAAATTTGAAGACTGCGCTGCAGTGAGTGAGCGAGCCCTACTTCAGTGTACAAAACATTAGGTTTGTCCCCATATCGGAGTAGCTAAGGCGTGTACAGATGATGTGAGATGGCGAAAATGTCTCGCTGACATACAAAGTTCAGCTCTTTAACCAGGCTCACGCGAATTTGATTCTATCTGACTACATACCCACTCTCGGAAGGGCTTCCCCAAAACTGTTTAACCAGGTTCTGGATAAGAGCCAAGCCGTCCTCCTCTTTGTTTCGCAACAATTCAGTTGATTTCCTAGTTCCCTAAGTTTCTCACAAACCTCAACCGTTCAACCGGAAACCGAGTTTCCTTCTGCCAATCGAAAGACTGCGCAAAATTGCCTGGAGGCCCACCATTAGATTTGACAGTTTCATAGTACACTCATATCTTCTCTGAAAGTTGAGGACTTATCTTGGGACTGGAAGACCGTGTGTTATCTGCATGTGCAAACCTCACTCGATTCACCACCATGGTGTCTGAACTTAGCTCCCATTTTGAGAAACCAAAACGGACCCGACAGGTGCCGATGCAAGTTAAAAATGGACGGAATGCTCCACTCCACTATTGGAAGATGATGATTCCACCAGCGGTAGCAGCACGAACGGTTCTAAGTCCCACAAAGGAAAAGAATCGAGAACATGGCAACAAGACCAGTCTAAAAAACATGAGGTCGTTCCAAAGGAAGAGTCACGCAGCCATGTGGTGAGCACAGAGCGAACTATTCTTTCGCCTTTTACTAAAGAATACCGTGCGCTCGTCACAATCCGTGGCATACGCCTATTTTTGGAGGGGCTTCCTCAACCGAGGGAGCTCCTAAAATTGAGAGTTCAATTTCTATATTTTGAGTTTCTGCTTGTCTTCTTCCTCATCGTAAGTGAATGGATTAGTCTTCAATCGCAAATCCATTGTGTTTCTAAGCCAAGTGACTGCAAATAGCTTTTTCTTTTGAGGGTTGGATTCCAACTCCACTGAGGTTTCCAGGGGTCTTGCAAGTCTGGTATTAATTATTCTTCTTTTCTGGGATGTGAAACAGTGAAACCGAGTCCCTCATCGGGCATCCGAAAAGTATCACGCACCAGAGCAGGAGACAAAAGAGGTGGCTAGGCAGCTTTCCAAATCATACCTTTCTCGGCCTTTTGGCTAAGATCAAGTGTAGTATCTGTTCTTATCAGTTTAATATCTGATACGTGGGCCATCGGTCCACATGATATTAAATTAATTTTTTTAGGGGGAGAGGCCATCACAGTAGCTTGCTACTGGGCCTCTTGTGCGTCGCTTGGGCCTTACACTGCAGCCTTTGCCTGGCGCACCCCACCAAGCTTAGTAAAAATGAATTTGCTTCACTAATATTTTCCTATTGTTATAGGTAGGGGTGAGCAAAAAAATCACGATCCAACCAAATCGGTCCAACCGGCTGTGGATCCAAACCGGCAGGTGAGCAAAAAAATCACGATCCAACCAAATCGGTCCGGACCGTACCCAACCGGTTGTGGATCCAAACCGGCAGGTACGGTTCGATTTTCGGTTCAAGGTTTTTGAAAGTTCTCTAGGTTCGATTTTCGGTTCAAGGTTTTTGAAAGTTCTCTAGATTTCGTGTCAATGTTCTTCATTTGTTTAACTATGCAAGGGCAAGGCTAATGACAATGGAGATGGGAGCCTTGTTCCACCTCGTGCCCTTCAAGAACTCGCTTTTTATCTATTTCTCAAGTAAGGTGAATTGGGAAACATAAAGCATGATATGTCAATACTTGAACGAGTTTCTTAGTATTCAACTTCATTTTTCCATTGAACGAGTAGGTGACATTAGGACCGTAACCACGATCCAACCTAGAACCGAACTGGACCGGTGGTTCGGATCTCGGGTGGATCCATGGGACGAGTGGGTGGTTCACGGTTCATATTTTGCGGAACCGGTCCCTAGCGGGTAGTTCTCGGTTCAAGGGTGGAACCATCCATCATGTGAACCGATCACCCCTAGTTATAGGTATGGTTTAAGCATTTGCTTCTGTGTAGCTAGATGTTTTTGATCTGTTTCCGCTTTGATTTCCTGCACTGGGGTAAAGAGAATTAATGGTATTTTGACTAATTCTCGTGAGTTTCGCTTTCTTTTCAAAACATTCGGCTTTAATGACTCATTCCACGAGACATGTTTAGTGGATGATGAGGTGAGGAGCCCAGGTGGGTCTGTTCAGACTAGGGATTATTACAAGGAGCAATTTTGTTCAGAGAGGCGGAGGAGGAGTTTTGAGCGGCTGAATTCCACTAGGAAGGGAAGTATAGCGGATGATGATGTGAAGTTGGCATCGAATATGAAGATCTCTCCTGCCTCCACAGAATTATTTTACGGGGCAAAATCTCTCATTGCAGAGGAAGAATCGAGGGGTTCGAGCTCAAAGTCCAGCAACGATGATAGGACGGAGAGTACCGAGTCTGCATCAAAGGATGATGGTTCTGTTGCTGGTGGGGTTGACGAGAAACGGTTCAAGAAGTTGCCTGGTTGGCGAAAAGCATGGAATGTATGGGGCTTGATTCAGAGGAGGAGCGAGAGCAAATGCGCCGTTGAGGAACATCATGCTGCTGAAAATCTGGAAGAACAGCCACCGCGAGTCTCCAATGGAGAAGCAAATGGTGCTATAAGCCAGAGGCTCGACCACAGTTGCAGCCGGAACTCCTCCAACATCGATGGGCCTGGATCTTTGAATGGTACAGGAGTCGCTGAGAGCAAAGGGATCGGCTTGAGGATTAGGGAGGAGTCTCCGTTAACGAGGAATCAGAGTTTGACATACTCTCCGAACAATCTCGACAACGGTCTGCTAAGATTTTACTTGACTCTATCAAGGAGCTATGGAAGTAAATCTGTCAAGAGCAGGCTGCGGACACTCACTTTGGCAAAGGGAGTTGTGTAATGTGCTCTATCTGTTATCGAAAAAGAATTTTATGCTGTAAACTGTAAAGACATGCAAAATCTGTGTATTTCTTTCTTCTTCCTGGTTAGTTATAAGAACAGTGTATGTCATCAGTTCCCTTCTTCAAATAGCAATGATGCAAGTGCCAACTCTTTGGTGACCTTTCTTTTCTCTGTTTTGATGTAAATTTGGCGGATTAGAGGATTTACTTGGGACCGGCTGCATGCGGAAGGAAGCAAGAAAAGTCCTTTCTACTGAAAGCAAAGTTTTTGTTAACATCTGATGTGCACAAACTTGACTCCATTGTAAATTTCCTTACTTTGCAATTAGTCGGCTCACTCTCCCTATCAGAAGTCAATGGCTGAATAAGAATTCTCTCTGTGATGATTCAGAAAACTTCTGGAGAGGTAGAAGGAAACATTTTGGTTCATAACTGGTTTCCAACTTACTGAGGAGGCTCGAATGAGCGTCACTGCTACTGCAGTCATAAGTTCTGTTGGAGAATAAAGTTAGATATATCATAATTGTCCTTTATAGTTTTCTTTTTGTTGCTAGGAAACATTCCTACTGTCATTAGATTTGCGGTATTCCAGTTTCTACTGCATGAGACAGTTTTCTGGGTTTTGACGCTTCTGCGAGAGATTCAGACATGCCGAAACCATGAAGTAGACACTGGAATACATGAATACATCGTAGATTTGAACTTTAGACAGATTTCTCAAAGGAAAAGCCTTTGATCGGCGTGTACTTATTGATGATTTCAGCCCACTTGGTTGGCGGAAGTTTTCCTGTTCAGTTCCAATCCCAGGAGTTCAACACTGACAGTCTGAATCTCTTTAAACACGGGATATTGAGTCCGCCACAATTTTATTCTCAGTGATTATCCGATCTATTGCTGCCTTCTTCAACTCGAGGCGGCTAACAACTTCGGGGCCTAGATTATTGGAGCTGAGAATCTGTTCATCAATTTCTCTCACTACCGACGACTTGGAATCTATCTGAGACTGCAAATTCTCTCATCTCTTCTTCATCTCACTCAACTCTTCCTTCATAGACAAATATTTGTCCTTCTTGGCCTGAAGATCTCTGAAAAATTTGATAGCCTGCTCAGCAATCCGTGATTTCTTGGACCAACTTCAACTTATGCAGTTGATCAACGGTTAAGATGGGACTGCTTGCAAGCTTATCTTCCCAAAAACGACTCTCTTCCAGTTCTCTGAGGACAACAAGCATGAAAAATTCAGGGCAAGAATGGAAGAAAGCTTCTTGCTATAAGTAGGCATTTCCTCTGCCAAATTGGAACCTACATAAGCCGATGGAGTTGGGGCGTGAGGTTCGTCATGGTGCTGAGAAAGATGTTTCAAAGACTTCAAACAGTCATCAACATCTTCACAGAACTGAGCCTTGAAGTTCCTGGACTTTTCCCTCGTCTTGTGCCTCTAAACAATTGGAGCATAGCAGCTAGAAACGATACTTTGGGGAGGAAAGATGTCTTTGATCGTTTTCAGTGTCAAGAGCCATCTTTTGAGTATTCACTCGGATCACTTGTACTACATCCTTTAGACAAGTAAACTGCAGACTCTTCATTTCTCGTGTTGGCTGGAGCTGCAAAGTCTGATGTATTCAGCAGAGATTCAAGTGTGAATCGAAATCTCATCAAGGGGAACAGGAGATTTCAGCGACATGTCTAATCTGTCGATGTGCAGCAAGGCGAAATTGCAAAAGAAGGCTGGTAAAGATATTTACACATTGACATTTATGATCTCATGGAAATGGAAACTGCTTGAGGGAGATTCCAAGATGATTAGAGTACAACTAGGACAGTGAGCAAGGTAAAATCAGAAGCAAGTCTGGTAGATATTCAACTGTCCCATGAGAAAGGCAAATAATGCCGAGTCGGTGGTGCAGCGCACATGCTTCTTTCCTTGCGGTGGTTCGTGATACTGCAGATGTCGTTTCACCTTCCAAATGGATGCAAATCTTGTTCGAATATTTGCCGGCTCTGTGATATCTATACACCATGGATACGGACACTTCACAAATACTTGTGAATGGACTGGAGCAGGCAAGTTTGCTTTCTGTTTCGGATATCTCCACGAGCACAAACCTTCAACACAAATTTCCCAACCTTACTTATGGCCCCTGAATGTCAAGCAGAAGTCCATGGGAGGATGTAGTGGAGTACGTAGTTTTTATTCGTCGGACATTAGAATTTGAAGACTGCGCTGCAGTGAGTGAGCGAGCCCTACTTCAGTGTACAAAACATTAGGTTTGTCCCCATATCGGAGTAGCTAAGGCGTGTACAGATGATGTGAGATGGCGAAAATGTCTCGCTGACATACAAAGTTCAGCTCTTTAACCAGGCTCACGCGAATTTGATTCTATCTGACTACATACCCACTCTCGGAAGGGCTTCCCCAAAACTGTTATACCAGGTTCTGGATAAGAGACAAGCCGTCCTCCTCTTTGTTTCACAACAATTCAGTTGATTTCCTAGTTCCCTAAGTTTCTCACAAACCTCAACCGTTCAACCGGAAACCGAGTTTCCTTTTGCCGATCGAAAGACTGCGCAAAATTGCCTGGAGGCCCACCATTAGATTTGACAGTTTCATGGTACACTCATATCTTCTCTGAAAGTTGAGGACTTATCTTGGGACCGGAAGACCGTGTGTTATCTGCATGTGCAAACCTCACTCGATTCACCACCATGGTGTCTGAACTTAGCTCCCATTTTGAGAAACCAAAACGGACCCGACAGGTGCCGATGCAAGTTAAAAATGGACGGAATGCTCCACTCCACTATTGGAAGATGATGATTCCACCAGCGGTAGCAGCACGAACGGTTCTAAGTCCCACAAAGGAAAAGAGTCGAGAACATGGCAACAAGACCAGTCTAAAAAACATGAGGTCGTTCCAAAGGAAGAGTCACGCAGCCATGTGGTGAGCACAGAGCGAACTATTCTTTCGCCTTTTACTAAAGAATACCGTGCGCTCGTCACAATCCGTGGCATACGCCTATTTTTGGAGGGGCTTCCTCAACCGAGGGAGCTCCTAAAATTGAGAGTTCAATTTCTATATTTTGAGTTTCTGCTTGTCTTCTTCCTCATCGTAAGTGAATGGATTAGTCTTCAATCGCAAATCCATTGTGTTTCTAAGCCAAGTGACTGCAAATAGCTTTTTCTTTTGAGGGTTGGATTCCAACTCCACTGAGGTTTCCAGGGGTCTTGCAAGTCTGGTATTAATTATTCTTCTTTTCTGGGATGTGAAACAGTGAAACCGAGTCCCTCATCGGGCATCCGAAAAGTATCACGCACCAGAGCAGGAGACAAAAGAGGTGGCTAGGCAGCTTTCCAAATCATACCTTTCTCGGCCTTTTGGCTAAGATCAAGTGTAGTATCTGTTCTTATCAGTTTAATATCTGATACGTGGGCCATCGGTCCACATGATATTAAATTAATTTTTTTAGGGGGAGAGGCCATCACAGTAGCTTGCTACTGGGCCTCTTGCGCGTCGCTTGGGCCTTACACTGCAGCCTTTGCCTGGCGCACCCCACCAAGCTCAGTTAAAATGAATTTGCTTCACTAATATTTGCCTATTGTTATAGGTATGGTTTAAGCACTTGCTTCTGTGTAGCTAGATGTTTTTGATCTGTTTCCGCTTTGATTTCCTGCACTGGGTAAAGAGAATTAATGGTATTTTGACTAATTCTCGTGAGTTTCGCTTTCTTTTCAAAACATTCGGCTTTAATGACTCATTCCACGAGACATGTTTAGTGGATGGTGAGGTGAGGAGCCCAGGTGGGTCTGTTCAGACTGTGGATTATTACAAGGAGCAATTTTGTTCAGAGAGGCGGAGGAGGAGTTTTGAGCGGCTGAATTCCACTAGGAAGGGAAGTATAGCGGATGATGATGTGAAGTTGGTATCGAATATGAAGATCTCTCCTGCCTCCACAGAATTATTTTACAGGGCAAAATCTCTCATTGCAGAGGAAGAATCGAGGGGTTCGAGCTCAAAGTCCAGCAACGATGATAGGACGGAGAGTACCGAGTCCGCATCAAAGGATGATGGTTCTGTTGCTGGTGGGGTTGATGAGAAACGGTTCAAGAAGTTGCCTGGTTGGCGAAAAGCATGGAATGTATGGGGGTTTGATTCAGAGGAGGAGCGAGAGCAAATGCGCCGTTGAGGAACATCATGCTGCTGAAAATCTGGAAGAACAGCCGCCGCGAGTCTCCAATGGAGAAGCAAATGGTGCTATAAGCCAGAGGCTCGACCGCAGTTGCAGCCGGAACTCCTCCAACATCGATGGGCCTGGATCTTTGAATGGTACAGGAGTCGCTGAGAGCAAAGGGATCGGCTTGAGGATTAGGGAGGAGTCTCTGTTAACGAGGAATCGGAGTGTGAAATAGTCTCCGAACAATCTCGACAACTGTCCGCTAAGATTCTACTTGACTCCATCAAGGAGCTATGGAAGTAAATCTGTCAAGAGTAGGCTGCGGAAAGCACACCCTTTGGCAAAGGGTGTTGTGTAATGTTGCTCTATCTGTCAATCGAAAAAGAATTTTTATGCTGTAAACTGTAAAGAAGTGCGAAAATCTGTGCATTTCTTTCTTCTTCCTGGTTAGTTATAAGAACAGTGTATGTCATCAGTTCCCTTCTTCAAATGGCAATGATGCAAATGCCAACTCTTTGGCGGATTAGCGGATTTTCTTGGGGCCAGCTACATGTGGAAGGAAGCAAGAAAAGTTCTTTCTGGCGAAAGCAAAGCTTTTGTTAACATCTGATTTGCACAAACTTGACTCCATGGACTGGGTTATTGCATTGTAAATTTTCAGAGTTTGGGGAAGAAAATCAAACCAGGCGCGAGTGATGTTTTTGATCAAAGCAATCCATCTTTCATTGCCATCGACGTTACATGAATTATCCAATTTTCAAAGTCACAAGCTTTTCTAGACAAAAAAAGTCGCAAGCTTTTCCTTGTTATACTTATGATCAAGGCATTTATGACAGGAAACAAGCGCCCTTAAACTCAAAACCTTTTTTGCTAAGCACGCTTCCCCAAATGCCTCCGCCGCTCAATTCGAAAAAGCCTTGGCAAAATGAAAACAACAAAAGGAGAAAACTTCACATAAAAGCCTGAAATGCCGTCGTTAAAGTGCCCTTATTATTTCATAAAAGAGCCTGACCAAAAGCATTTTCGTCATTTGCATTTTCTCATTTCTTTTTCTTTTTTTCCCTTCCTCCTTGCCGGTGGCCATGACAAGGGTTGGGCGACCTTGCTTGGGCAGGGCGAGGGCTCGCCTGCCTCCTGAATAAAGAAAAAAAAAACCAGAAAAAAAAAGACGAAAATATCCTTAATCAAGCCCCTCTATGAATAAAATGAGGACACGACAAGCCCTTATTTGAAACAAAATCAACGTCATGCTCTTATTTGAGAAAAATGAGGACACTTCATGCCCTTATTTGGAATTTTCTCCCAGCAAAAATGAAGAGCAAATTCCTTAAGTCTAAGTTGAATGATGTACATCAAAACCAGGTAAACTGTTGACCAGATTCTTAACCAGTACTGCATGTTACAAGAAAATTCTGTGGTGATTCAATGAAGATGATTCCTAAATTACTGCGAGTAACCAGTAGCTTGAAAATCAATACTTGGCGTGCCCATAGCACAAGGACAAAAAAATACTCTGATGTCCAAACGTAAAACTAGATTCTCGCCATAACGACTGCAACAGTAATCAACCGGTTTGTCACGTCCAAAGCGATCATGCGCCACATTACCGAGTGACCCTGTATCCCTACATTGACAGATCACAGAATCACACCTCAATTTTGGGAAGATAACTGGGCGCATGTTGATTTCAGCTATCTTATAAGGAGCTTTAGAAACTGGAATCTAATTGATTATGTAATTTGAATGGGCGCAGAAAGCTGCATACCTTAACTCTCTTCAGCAGATCCTTCGCATTAGCGTCTTTGTTGAAATGATCACGTACAGGCTGCATAAGTAAAAATGAATTATGAATTTCATCAAGGAGCTATAGATAGACATGTGTCCCCCTCTCATGCTATCTTCCATACTCGCAGAATATCATGTAGCTTGGCTCTTCATACGTGATGAGACCAAATGGTCATTCAGGATTCTCAACCGTTTGTGCCTGCATAAAAGATGCTCATGAGGATTGAAGGAGAGCTTACCTGAAGTATCTTATTCAAAGACTTTGAAAGGGCTGGTTTCAGATCACCAGGATGTAAATCTCCACGTTCGTAGTCAACAACAAGTTCATCAAAGCTTTTAAAGGTCCTACGCGGCAAGAAAGCAAGAAAGAGAAACAACGTAATCAAAATACACTAATATTCAATTAGCACGATAAAGTTGTAGGTGAAAAAGCAACAACTTTTCGACATCATAGACAGCTCACTTGTCACCGCCGTGATCTGAAGATCGCTCCACTATGAACTCATTAAACCATGGCAATATGATGTATTTTATGTACTCCAAACATGGGTTTCCTTCAACAATCATAGGTGGACAGTATGCTTTTTTTATCTTCACATTCACCTCAGCCTACATTTGCCATAAAAAATTTATTCTTCAGAAGATAAAATAAAAAGGCAGTTCCGCACTACTGCACAAGGATATGCAGCTCTGTCACAAAATTTTACCTCGTCATCTTCCATAAAGATGGATGAGGACGGATCGCTTTTTGACATTTTTTCTTGGCCTTGCTGCAGACCAGGGAGCATATCTGCATACCAAAACAATCAAGACCAAATAACCATTCCAACCTTACAAAGACGACTGAATTTATGAGAAGAAAGAGAGTCGAACCATACGATGAGACAAAATGATAGGCTTGTTCTTTCTCTTTATGTCATCACAGTACTCTCTGGCAAGTACATTCACCTTTCGTTGATCCATTCCCAGTTGACAAATGTCAGCCTGTTCAAATAAAAGCATTTTCCAAAGACATTTTAAAAGCGACAAACAAATACAACACAAACTTTAAAATACACAGAAAGCACGGCTACTGGAATACTGTCCAGCTGTCACAATCACGATTCATTCACTGCACTATCAAGTACAACTCAGCACACATTTTTCAAACAGACATTTATGGTACTAGAGATCACAAATAACACTCATAATTTGCATGTATTTGTGGGGAACAATTGAACCAAAGGTCGAATAACCCATATTATCCAACAAAAAGATGTATGAACTCATGCATGTAGCTCACAATTTCCTGCATGGTATTCATCGTGCTTGCAGTTTTTACAAGTCGTTCAAATATAGAATAAACTGCTAAGCATATTATCACGAAGGAAGACAAAAACCAAGCGAAGATTGTTTCTCTAGGAAGTCATAGACCAACATACATAAGAATTCACAGAAAACGAGTATTTCAATAAAGTCTGATGACAAAACACTATAAGCACCTTCAAGAAAAATATGTCGGCACATTGCATGCATGGGTAGAAAATTTGGGCTGCGCTGAGCTCGTCCTGTTCGTTACGACCCATTATCTGTGAGCACCTGAAAACAACAAAATCGATGAGCCGTGATCTATTATATCAGTCGGGATCAACAAAATATAACTGCATGCCTTAGTTATATACCTGATTATTCTAGGGAGCTTGTTTCGGCGAGCAATGTCCATAACCAGTGGCCAGTATTCGTGTGACCGGGAGTTAATTTCTTCTGACGACCACAGAAATTCCACTTTATCATCTGAGAGATCCATGCCAACAGCTTTCCATATTTCGATCATATAGCGTCCAACTGTTTGGATTTTTTTTAAATCTCCACCCATTTTATTGTTCAACTGAGCAAACCAATCAGCAATCCATATCTTAACTTTGCATCCAGCAGAAGTCATTTTGTTCACACTTATCGTCTTCATGACTCCCTGTGCTCTAAAGGAAAATGCAAATATGAACTTCGAAACTAATAAAAATCCAACCCCAACAAAATTTTGCATTAATCTCCAGCTTAAAATTGAAACGCAAGCTTCCCTTAAACCTGCAAGCAAAACAACAGAAACAAGCCACTAAGTAGCAAAATGTCTCTACAACTAAAAAATCAGTCCTCTGAATGAGTTAGCAGATAAGTCTTCACACCAAGATATCTTTTCTCTTTAAAAAAAAAAAAGACAAAGATTAGTAAAGCACAAGCTAGATGGTGTTGACGCACACAATAAGCAACGCTAGGCAAACAAATAAATTACGAACTACAAAATGGCAATATGCAAGCTTATTACATATAACCAGATATCAGTATACATTTAATCAGCCTCATGTGCATTTTCTATCTACTATTCGCTCAATTACGTGCAGAAAAAGGATTGCAATCTGTCATTACTTTGAGACTAACTTTATAAAATGATGAAGGGTGTTTGGACATTTCTAAATGATACTCCATGGACAATAAACTAAAACAGCAATGCTGTGTGACAGGCTAAACAGCTTGGAGGCAAAAACTAGGCCACTTTGCCCTTGACGAGAAATTATTTCAAGTGCAAATACTTTCCGAAATAAAAGGCAGGCACCCGGTGAGAGACAAGAGTTCTTGATGCCACATCTACAAACCAATCTAGCCCAAGCATTATAAATTGCCAATGATAGATGCGAACATACATGAAACTATATACTATTAAACTATAATAGGCCAAATACAATAAATCAACCCAACAAAAAATCAGACTATCTCAAGGGAAATCGGGGGGAAACAAGACCTGAGCAATGTGCATTCGGCCAGATGGTTCGAATCCATCATAGCAAATGGGTACGGGTTTCTTGGTTAGAAGATTCAGCAGCTCATCTTCCTGAATGCACTCTTCCCCAACGCTCCTCACAATTTGAAACCTCTCCTCCGGACTCATCCTGACCAAAACAAACCCATCAAGGAAATTCAACACATTCGCAGACCAATATATGATCCTTTCATGACAAAGTGGAATTCGAAGAGCTTACTGGGTGACTGTTGGGCAACTCGAGGAGGAGCCCCCTTCTGCCCGAGAATTCATGGAGAGAGACTCCAGTTCATTGGAAGGGGGGTTCTGATCAGCTTGATTTTCCATTAAATGAAGTTTTCGCGAAAGCCCAGCTCCCACAACCTCTCAGAACAAAAAATGCAGCTCCTTCACCAACTTATCTGTGGAAACCAGCCCAAGAGATCTGCACAAGCCCAATGGAGATACGATAACCTCAGTTCCTCTCAATTCAAGTAAAATACTCCTAATCCACAACCTCTCAGAACCAAGCTCCTTCGCCAACATATCTGTGGAAACCAGCCCAGAAAAAAAAAAAAAAAACTGCACAACCCCAATGGAAATATGATAACATCAAGAACCTCCAATTACTCAGAACAATTTATACTAATGGAAACATACTAAAAGAACCACCAAATCCTACGCTTCAGTCAATTTATACTAATGGGTCCCGGAACCGGCGTTCAACAACTGCACGAATGTGATGACCGAAGGCAAGGCCGCGAGACCACAAAAAAAAAACAGAAGAAAAAGGCAAGGCCGCGAAAGTTGATGCACACGGAGGAGATCCACAGTTCCCTTACCACGAAATTGATGTCCGGAGGCGAGGTCGCGAGCGACAGCGAGGGAGGGCCAGAGGAAGAGCAGAGATCGATGGAGGGCTGGGGACGAGGCTACAACTCCGAGGGAGGGCCTGAGGTGAGACCGCCACTGGCGAGGCCGCGAGCGACGGCGACGGAGAGAGAGAGCAGAGATGGAGAGGAAGAGAATCGTGAGTGGAAGAGAGGGAGGTGGCTAGGGTTTCTGGTTTCCAAGTTAACTTTTTTTATTTATTTTTTGAAGCCGTCCAAGTTAACTCTTTTTTTTTTCGAAAAAAAACATTCTATTCATTAATCAAAATAATACTCTCAAGAAGTACATAAAATTTTTTTCAAGCTCAACAACTCTCAAATAACTACAGAAAAAGAAAGAAAAAAAGAAAGAAGATCTTTCAAGTTAACTTTATGAGATTGGTTTTAGAAAGAAGAGCAGGAAATTGAAAATCAGAAAAAATAAATCTGATTTCCATCTAACCTGTCCAGTCCGAATAGGCCCACATTTAAAGTTGGAAATCAGATTAATATTTACAAATTTCAAATTTTAGAAATCAGAAATTACCTGGTTCGATTTGATTCGAACGATTTTCGATTTTAGCGATTTCTCTTGCTCGCCTCAAATTAAATGCAGAGAGAATCAAGGAACAGGGCCGCGATGACCGACAAAATCCTAGCTTTTATTGAGCCAGGCGGCTTCAATGGTGTGGATCTGTTGATTTAGCGTGGTGTGGGGCTAGTCAGCCATGGTTGATGGCTGGACTTTTGTGTGGTTTTCTTGGAATATCGTATCCTGTGAGAGTATAAAAAAGTAATAACAAAAAACAAGCATTGTAAAGCAATCTGTCAGTAAAATACTACTTTTCTTCCAATTCTTTTTTATCCTGCGATTTTAGTACTGTAGTTATTCCAATTTAATGAGTAATTTTTTCTATTCTTCTACTAAACGTCCATTTTAATATAATTATTCCAATTTGATGTACAAAAATTTCTTAATTGTTATATAATCGAGGGAAACTTACGTTAACATCATTATGTTTTCGATTCTATAAATAATAACGAACTATTTCACTTGCTTTTAAAGAAAATTACAGCATGTATTCTTTTTATCTCGTGCGGCACAATATCCGACTGGTGTACCATTAACAGAGAGTTTTGAATTACACCATACGAGTACTAATGACTAATGGCAACTCTAGCGTATCGGATTCATTAACGTGTAACTAAACCCGTGGTTTAATTCAGTGCCTTAATGTAAAAACTTAACACCATTAAGTGTATAAGAAAGTTATTAATCACATATGATATTTCTATAAATACGAGGAATACTTTCTCATTAAATATTTGCTTATCACATACGTAAATGATTTCGATAGTCACTTCGGAAACCTATCAGTTACTAACTTTTTCATAGGGAAAATTAATATGAGTATTACGAATTTACTGAATTCAGATGGGACGGGACGAAATGATACTTTGGCCAGAAAAGATGTCCTCGATCATTTTCAGCGTCAGAGCCATATTTCGAGTATTCACTCTTATCACTCGTACTATCATCCTTCAGACAAGCAAATCACATACTCTTCATTTCTAGTGTTGGCTGGAGCTGCCATACATCTTATGAGATCATCAAGTTCTGCGTGAACGTCCTAACGTCAAAATGTCCAACGAAGTCCGACGTGTTCAGCAATCTGTCAAGTGTGCAGCAAGGCGAAATTGCAGCAGAAGGCTGGGAAGGATCTATACAAATTGATATTCATGATCTCATGGAAATGGAAACTGCTTGAGAGAGATCTTAAGATGATTAGAATGCAACTAGGCCAGTAAGCAAGGTAAAATCAGTTGTATGTCTGCAGATATCCAAACGTCACATAAGGCCAATAACGCCGTGCCGTTGGTGCAGCAGCACATGCTTCTTTCCTTGCGGTGGTGGTTCGTGATTCTGCAGAGGTTGTTTCGCCTTCCAAATGATGCAAATCTTGTTCGACTGTGTGCTGGCTATGTGATATCTATACACCACGACGGATACGGACTCTCCACAAAAACTTCAGTGTATAAACATCTTGTCCCCATACTGGAGTAGCTAAGGCCTGTACAGATGATGTAAGATGGCAAAAATGTCTCACTGGAGAAGTTATGGTTAGCGATCAACACGTCATCAGCTTACATGGCACGCGTGATCCAGTCAAAATTGGATAAGTGTCCTCTGATCTGGAAGGAAAAAAGAAGTAGAACGAAAGCTATTTTTCTCTCTCTCCTCTGGCTGGTGTCAGGATGCGGAAAAGATGAGGACAAACAACATTAAATGCTCTCTCTCTCCTCTGTCAGGTTTCACTAAAGTCCTCTCCACCTCTCTCTTCTGCTTCCATCCACGGGCCCTTTTTGCCCTCCCCTCCTCCTCCCGCGCCTTCAATCCTCGTCTCCGTCGTCCCCTTTTCGGCTCCGGCTCCAGAAACCGCCGCGAGAGTCGGATCGTAGAAATTCCCAAATGAAGTCCACCACTGTGGAGTAGACAACCACCCAAGCGATCGCGAGCGAAGACATGGCCATCGCCGCCACCTCCACAACGACTCTCCATTCGAGCTCCGCTTCCCGCATTCCCTCAGCCTCCGTCCAACCCGTCTCGTTCTTCTCGCCCTCTCCCGCTTCCTCCCCTCCTCTGTCCCGTCTCCTCCGCACCAGAATCCCCCTCCGGAACCCGCGGCTCTCAATCTCCGCCACCGCCTCCATGAGCGTGCGGGCTCCGGAGAGGAGCTCGCCTCCGTCGTCCTTCCTCGACCGCCGGGAGAGCGGTTTCCTCCATTTCGTCAAGTACCAAGGCCTCGGCAACGACTTCATCTAGGTTTTTTATTCGGTCTCTCCAATGTTTCTCTTCTTAATTGTCGAAAATGCTGGAATGTCGGAGTCTTTTTGATTGCCTGGTCGAGCCGGAGTCGTTTGTACTTTAGCTGGTTCTTTAGAGGTTGGGAAATGATATCCAGAGGAACGCTTGATCGGTACCAATCAAATTCAACGCACATTGCACGGGCTTTCCTGTTTTTGGGCTGTAGAAATAGTCGGACTTATCATATATTGAGTTTGGATCGATCAAAATGTTTTTTTTGGAGGGTTTCTTATCACATTCCACATGTACTCTTGTGTGGTATTGAGTAGTGATCTGTATTTTAGGTTGATAATAATAACTCTTCGGAGCCTCGAGTTACTCCGGAGCAAGCGGTGAAGCTGTGCGATCATAACTTTGGGATCGGTGCTGATGGAGTGATTTTCGCCATGCCCGGGATTAATGGTACCGACTACACTATGAGGATTTTCAATTCCGATGGCAGTGAGCCTGAGGTGATACTTAACTCTTTTGTGCTTTAAACTGTCAATATTGGGATGTTTATTGGTTTTACATTCCCTTCTCGAATTCTTCCACATGTGTGGTAGTGGAGTGCGATGCTTCGCTCGATTCATAGCTGAGCTTGAAAATTTAAATGGAAGACAACAGTAATGGAAATTGCTTGTTGGTATGTGGATACTTTTCATGTGTATTACTCCCTGCCATATGGAATTTTCATCTATCCACTTATTTTTGACACTTCTTGATATTACTCTGCGGCAAGTGCTATTACTAATTTACTGAAATAAACTTTTAATGAGTCATTGAGATGTTTTAATTGTAAGTGAGAATCAGTTCTTACCGAGGAATTTAGGGAAAGGGTGAGCTTTATTGGCTATGTTATTTTGGATGAACCTGATTGAACTTTCTCTGGTATTCTGATATTTAACTCATTTCGCTGATTCATTGCATTTGGCAGTTTTACCGTGCACACTGGTGCTGGTCTAATTGTTCCAGAGATTCAAGATGATGGGAAGGTAATTTATAGGATCAATTTTTCTTTGTGCTGCATCTTAGTACTTCATTGGTATTTCTCGACTGCTGTAAATGTTATTGCTTCAAAAGGATCTGGGGAATGGAATGAGGAAATACATTATGCAGTTAGACTCGGATCAACGAAGTTCCTATTGAAACTGTCTGCTCTTTGTAAATTGTACTATGTGATAAGCGCCACTTTGGTATTTGGTTTTAATATGACCTTTTACGTCCAGGTTACGGTTGATATAGGGGAACCAATACTCACAGCATCTGATGTGCCCACAAAATTATTCCCAAACAAAGACCACTCTGTGGTCAAATCCGAACTAAAAGTGGATGGACTAACCTAGAATGTGACATGTTTTAGCATGGGAAATCCCCACTGTGTCACCTTTGGTGCCAAAGGAGAACAGGTGGTTTTTCTGGACAAGATATTATGTTTCTCATTGTATTGGTAATATTCTCTGGTTTCATATCTTAATTTGCAGTATAGTAATTACGGTGCTACACTTTTTGCTTGCAAGAACTACATACTCAACATCATTCCTATGCCATGCATAGCTCATCTTGAATATGTTTGGCAGAATTTGCAGGTTGACAAACTAAACTTGGCTGAAATAGGTCCAAAATTTGAGCATCATGAGATGTTTCCAGTGAGAACGAACACAGGTTATTCATTTATGGAACTGGCAACTACATTTGTTAGTTGCATGGAATTGCCCTTCTCCAATCCAGTTATACTCTGGTTTCCAGACAGATCTAACTAATGTTGTTGCTACCATCTTTCTGTACCATCAGAATTAACGCTGCCAATCCCATTGTAGTTGGATACTTACCCTCGTACTTTCACATTTGATAAGGATTAGAAGATTCTCAAGTGCTGTCATACGGTGACATATATGTTATCTGCACTTGCCACATTGCCCTCTGTTTTTTTTTTTTGGTCAAACATTGCCCTTTGTTTGGGATAAAGGTGATGATGTTGATGTTGATGTTGATGATTGCCCTTTGTTTATAGGCTAGATTTCACAGGACTTTGGAAAGCGGGTTCCGCGAATATTTTTATACTTTTAATACTGCAAGCAGCTTATCATTTGTGAGACTTCTAGTGTCATTTCTGGTCGGATTTGAAGCTTTAGTCAACATAGGTTGCCTTTATTTTTATCCGCGTGATGTTTGAGTCTCCATCTTTCTGCTTGGGCATGTCGACATCAGATTAGATTGCACATGATTGCGACAACAACTTTATTTTACAAGATTGCGATGAAAGAGGATAACTTTTTGGTTTTCCCCTTCCAAGTCTCTGCTTTCTATATTCAGGATTGGCTGTTTCTGTGCCTTTGTAGTACCTCTGTGCATATTCTGTTATTTTCCATTTGGAGATCTCATTAATGACTGCAAATGTATTTTGATTGCAGAATTTGTGCAAGTTTTCTGTCCTTCACATCTGAAAATGCGTGTTTGGGAACGTGAGGCTGGTTAGTGCCTATGGCAATCATTTTTATGATCCACTCCATACTCTGTGACAAGAGAATCATATGTGAATATGGTTAAGTTGATTATGCCCTCTTTCTTTCATTTTCCTGAGCAAAAACTTATGTAAGCATGCTTGGATGCAGGAGCAACCCTAGCTTGTGGTACAGGGGCATGTGCTGTGGTTGTTGCAGCAGTTCTTGAGGAGCAAGCTGGGAGGGTAAGCTCCATTATTGAACTCTGTAGTAGGATAATGCAGACAGGGCATTCATCTGATTCCATATGTTTTGAATTATGATATATTTGTGGATCACGGATAAATCCAGTATAAAAAAATGACCATTAAAATGTACTGAAATTCGTTCAATCCTAGTTCTTGAATTGAAAAATTTGCTTGTAAATCAGGACCCGGTCTTTCTCATGGCTTCCTGGTAAAGTAGGCGTTATTACATGTGTAGAGATTACCTCAGTATCCAAACATAATTATCTTTAAGTTTTAAACTTAAATGAAGATGGTGCATGGTGCCGTGACATCAGAGCTAAGTACTTGCAGCATATAGATGTGTCTTGTGTGTATACTTCCTCTTAATTCTCAAGAACAAAGATAATCTAGCAAACAAAGAGTATCTTTCTGTCTTTTCTAGTGCCTTGTAGTAAATCACTCTGTTTTGTGCTAGTTTGTAATGTTACAGTGTTGCATAGTGGACTTACCTGGAGGTCCACTGGAGATTGAATGGAGAGAGAAAGACAATCATGTATACATGACTGGCCCAGCTGAGGTGGTCTTCTATGGATCCGTACCCATTTAGCACGAATTGAACTTCTGTACCGTACCTTTTTTTTTTGGGTCGAATTTCTGTTCCGTACTTAACAAACTAGAACTTTTGTAACATGCAATTGTGAGAGAAAAGACTAGAGTGTTAGGAGCGTCTGGATAACTGTAGCCATGTCTTATTCAAGTTGAGTTGTCTAATGTAACCGCGGAATGGTCTTTCTGACCAATTTTTTTACCACTGGTTTGATGATGAAGTCATCTCCTACAATCAATTTGGTGATGCAGTCTGATCCTCAATGTAGCGGGCTCTGTGTATCGAGACTGGTATTACCATTGCCGGCTTCCCCATCTAGATATAGGGTGCGCATGATAACACTTCTAAAAGTTGATTTCTGCTCTAGAAGTAAATCTGGAGCAGAAATCCGTTTGGTAATACAACTTTTGAAGTAAAAATCCGTTTAGTAAATTTTTTACTTATGGTAGGAATTTTTATTTCTGAAGTGAAAATTCACTTCTGAAGCTATTTTTTGCCAATTTGAGAAGTTAAAAAATATCACTTCTCAGCTCCAGATTCACTTCTTGCCTCGTCCTACGCCCTCACTCTCTGACCTTACTCGCTCAAAAATATCCTTACGCCCTCACTCTCTGACTACGCCCCAAAGCACTCTCTGTCCGATGCCTCCGCCTCTGCCTTCACCGTCGCCTCTCGATTTGCACGTCCGATGACCTCAATGAGCCGCTGATTCCGATTCACCCTTTCGAGCTGGTGATCCTCTTCTCTATCCATTGCCTTCCGGAGACCCATCGGCAGCCGCAGATCCCGATTAGCCCTTCTGAGCCGTCTGCGCCTCCGCTGTCGCCTTTCGGAGACCCATCGACAGCTTCGATTCGTTTTTTGCGTCCAAGGAACTCAGATATGCGAGGTTAGGGTTTTCTCTGTCAAATGTGTTCTTTGTTGTTTGTTTGCCTTTGAAGGGCCTCCACTTACCACCATGAGTCATTGTCTCCGCGGAAGGAAAGGCGAACTCTTTAAAAAAAGAGAGATAGATCTCAATGTTAGGTTGCTCGCTCATGTGGACAACCTTTTTCTTTTCAATTCCATGGATTTTCTTGATTAATAATGACATGCTTGCTTTTGGAAGAAACTGAAAGCTAGGGTTTTGAAAACAGGGGCTTATTGAGGTTGTTTGCCTTGCTCTGCTGTTCTTGTCATTGCGCAATTTTTGTGGTACTAGACGTTTTGTAAGAATTGAACTACCTACAGGTCTGTAAATGTGGTTCAGCACCAAGAATGCTTGTACTTCTTCAAGGCACTCTAATAAAAGAGAAATTTTAGGCTGCCATTCTTCTCGGTTCCAACAAAGAAACTATCTGCCACTCTCAGTTTTGAGCAGTCAAATGTATGTGCTTCACTTCTTTCTGACCTGTCAAGCCACTGGTGAAATGTATAGTTAATGTTGTGCATTCTCTGTGTACGACTACTTCTCTATTGATGACTTGGTATGCATTCTCTGCCACTCTTTTTCTCTTTTGGGCTTTAATTTCCTGTTTTAGCTGAAGTTTGGTTATGTTTGATGAAAATGTGTTTTTGACTAATTATTATGAAATGCGTATAAGCAAGTTCTTTCTGAATTTGAGGAATGTTGTAATTCAGTTTAATGATTTGGCTTATGTTAAACTCAACCGGTTTAGATTGAATGGCATCCCAAAAAGACACAGTCATTGCTAGGTGGACCGAGCCATTGACGCAATTGTTTGTAAGCTTGATGGTAGACAAGGTTAAAAAGGGGAATCGAACCACCTCTACCTTCAACAAACTGAAACTTCAAGGGTGATGAACATCAAATTGTTGATTCTAGGGTGATGAACATCAAACTGTTGATGCGTGCCCGAGCTTCTTGCATAACCATGCTTTGTATTACAAACTGAAAATTCAAGGAATAAGGTTTGCTGGGGAGTGGGAATTGGTATAGAAAATTCAATCCAGTTTGCTCGTTTCTCTTTTTTTTTTTCCCTCCGTAATGCAACATTGGGTGGTGCAGCGGTAGATCATTTTGGTTGGAACTTTCTCCAGTTCATCCAGGCACTTTCTTGCTAAATTTGTCATTGTTTTATAACTTCCCTTACTTCTCAACTTTATACTGCAACAGTTTTGGGAGGAAATAGATGCCATGCAGCCTTCAGCTGTTAAAGAATGTTTCATTTGTTATCTTGGTCATAATCTTCTTTCCATGAATTTGTAGGTAGCCTGAAGCTTTAGGATCTTGCAATGACAGTCCACCTGGCTATTATAATCGTATTGCTAACTTGATTAATCAATAGAATTCTCAATATTTTTTGAATCGTAAAATCATTTTGAAGGACGATGTTTTGCTTAGAAAAGAACAATGTTTTGCCTTTAGTGACCAACTCAACTAAGAATTAAAGTTCGGCAAAAAATAAACTAAGGCCTAAAGTTAAACAAAAAAATGATGTTTTGCTCAGAAAAGAATAATGTTTTGCCTTTAGTTCGACAAAAAAACTCAACTAAGGCATAAAGTTCCACAAAAAAAAACTAAAACCTAAAGTTTGACAAAAAAAAAACTAAGGCCTAAAGGCCTAAAGTTCGACAAAAAAAAAATGATATTTTGCTTAGAAAAGAACAATGTTTTACCTTTAGTTTGACAAAAAAACTCAACTAAACCCTAAAGTTCGACAAAAAAAAAACTAAGGCCTAAAGTTCGACAAAAAAATGAGGTATTGCTTAGAAAAGAACAATGTTTTGCCTTTAGTTTGACAAAAAAAGATTAAGGCCTAAAGTTCGACAAAAAAAAATGATGGTTTGCTTAGAAAAGAATAATGTTTTGCCTTTAGTTCGACAAAAAAACTCAACTAAGGCCTAAAGTTCAACAAAAAAAATACTAAGGCCTAAAGTTCGACAAAAAAAGAAACTAAGGCCTAAAGTTCGACCAAAACAAAAACTAAGGCCTATAGTTCGACAAAAAAAAAAAAAAACTAAGGCCTAGAGTTCGACAAAAAAAAAACTAAGGCCTAAAGTTCGACAAAAAAAAAACGATGTTTTTCTTAGAAAAGAACAATGTTTTGCCTTTAGTTCAACAAAAAAAATTCAACTAAGGCCTAAAGTTCGACAAAAAAAGAAACTAAGGCCTAAAGTTTGACCAAAACAAAAACTAAGGCCTAAAGTTCGACAAAAAAAAAACTAAGGCCTAGAGTTCGACAAAAAAAAAACTAAGGCCTAAAGTTCGACAAAAAAAATGATGTTTTGCACAGAAAAGAACAATGTTTTGCCTTTAGTTCGACAAAAAAACTCAACTAAGGCATAAAGTTCGACAAAAAAATGATGTTTCGCTTAGAAAAGAACAATGTTTTGCCTTTAGTTCGACAAAAATACTCAACTAAGGCATAAAGCTCGACCATAAAAAAAACTAAGGCCTAAAGCTCGAAAAAAAAAAAACTAAGGCCTAAAGTTTGACAAAAAAAAAAACTAAGGCCTAAATTTTGAAAAAAATAAATAAAAAATGATGTTTTGTTTAGAAAAGAATAATGTTTTGCCTTTAGTTCGACAAAAAAACTCAACTAAGGCCTAAAGTTCAACAAAAAAAAAAACTATGTTTTGCTTAGAAAAGAACAAATTTTTGCCTTTAGTTCGACCAAAAAACTCAACTAAGGCCTAAAGTTCGACCAAAAAAAAAAACGCTAAGGCATAAAGTTTGAAAAAAGACCCGATGTTTTGCTTAGAAAAGAACAATGTTTTGCCATTAGCTCCACAAAAAAACTCAACTAAGGCCTAAAGTTCGACAAAAAAATGATGTTTTGCTTAGAAAAGAACAATATTTTGCCTTTAGTTCGACAAAAAAACTCAACTAAGGCTTAAAGTTCGACAAAAAAAAAATGATGTTTTGCTTAGAAAAGAACAATGTTTTGCCTTTGGTTCGACAAAAAAACTCAACTAAGGCCTAAAGTTCGATTAAAAAAAAAGGGTTAATACCGCGAAAATCCCCAAACTGGTACACCTGTGACAAATTTACCCCAAACTATTTTTTTGACCACAAAAAACTCCAAACTGGTACATCTGTGACAAATTTACCCAAATTTAATTTTTTTACCATGAAAAACCCCAAACAATTACACTTGTGACAAATTTACCATTCGTTAAATTGGGTTAATACCACAAAAAATTCCAAATTGATACACCTATGACAAACAGAGGGTAAAAACCCCAAACTGGTATACTTGTGAACTGCCACGTGCCATCCAACTCAGTAATTTGACGTTAAATTTAACGAAAACTAACGGAGGGTAAATTTGTCACAAATGTACCGGTTTGGGATTTTTTGTGGTAAAAAAAATAATTTGGGGTAAATTTGTCACAGGTGTACCAGTATAGGGTTTTTCGTGGTATTAACCCAAAAAAAAAACCAAGGCCAAAAGTTCGACAAAAAAAAACACTAAGGCTTAAGGTTCGACAAAAAAAAACTAGGGCCTAAAGTTTGAAAAAAAAATGATGTTTTGCTTAGAAAAGAACAATGTTTTGCCTTTAGTTCGACAAAAAACTCAACTAAGGCCTAAAGTTCGACAAAAAAAAAAACTAAGGCCTAAAGTTCGACCCCCAAAAAAAACTAAGACCCAAAGTTCGACAAAAAAAAATGATGTTTTGTTTAGAAAAGAACAATGTTTTGCCTTTAGTTCGACAAAAAAACTCAACTAAGGCCTAAAGTTCGACCAAAAAAAAAAACTAAGGCCCAAAGTTCGACAAAAAAAAACTAAGGCCTATTGTTCGACCAAATATAAAAAACTAAGGCCTAAAGTTCGACAAATAAAAATGATGTTTTGCTTAGAAAAGAACAATGTTTTGCCTTTAGTTTGACAAAAAAACTCAACTAAGGGTTAAAGATCGACAAAAAAAAAAAAACTAAGGCCTAAAGTTCGACAAAAAAAAAAGATGTTTTGCTTAGAAAAAAATAAAGTTTTGCCTTTAGTTCGACAAAAAAACTCAACTAAGGCCTAAAGTTCGATAAAAAAAAAACTAAGGCCTGAAGTTCGACCAAAAAAAAAAAAACTAAGACCCAAGGTTAAAAAAAACGATGTTTTGTTTAGACAATAACAATGTTTTGCCTTTAGTTCGACAAAAAAAAAACGATGTTTTGCTTAGAAAAGAACAATGTTTTGCATTTAGTTAGACAAAAAAAGAAACTAAGGCCTAAAGTTCCACCAAAACAAAAAGTAAGGCCTAAGGTTCGACCAAAAAAAAAAAACTAAGGCCTGAAGTTCAACAAAAAAAAAAACTAAGGCCCAACGTTCGACAAAAAAATGATGTTTTGCTTAGAAAAGAACAATGTTTTGCCTTTAGTTTGACAAAAAAAACTCAACTAAGGCCTAAAGCTCGACAAACAAAAGCTAAAGCCTAAAGTTCGAAAAAAAAAATTAAGGCCTAAAGTTCAAAAAGAAAAAACGATGTTTTGCTTAGAAAGGAACAGTGTTTTGCCTTTAGTTTGACAAAAATAATCAACTAAGGCCTAAAGTTCGACAAAAAAAAAACTAAGGCCTAAAGTTCGACCAAAAAAAAAAAAACTAAGGCCTAAACTTCGACAAAAACAACTAAGGCCTAAGGTTCGAAAAAAAAACCTAAGGCCTAAAGTTCGAAAAAAAAACGATGTTTTCTTTAGAAAATAACAATGTTTTGCCTAAAGTTCGACAAAAAAAAAATCTAAGGCCTAAAGTTCGACAAAAAAACGATGTTTTGCTTAGAAAAGAACAATATTTTGCCTTTAGTTCCACAAAAAAACTCAACTAAGGCCTAAAGTTCGACAAAAGAAAAAAGCTAAGGCCTAAAGTATGACAAAAAAAAATGATGTTTTGCTTAGAAAAGAACATTGTTTTGCCTTTAGTTCGACAAAAAAACACAACTAAGGCCTAAAGTTCGACAAAAAAAAAAAGGATGTTGTGCTTAGAAAAGAACAATATTTTGCCTTTAGTTCCACAAGAAAACTCAACTAAGGCCTAAAGTTCGAAAAAAAAAAACTAAGTCGTAAAGTTTCAACCAAAAAAAAAACTAAAGCCTAAAGTTTGACAAAAAAAACGATGTTTTGCTTAGAAAAGAACAATGTTTTGCCTTTAGTTTGACAAAAAAACTCAACTAAGGCCTAAAGTTCAATTTAAAAAAAAAACCAAGGCCTAAAGTTCGATCAAAATAAGAAAACTAAGGCCTAAAGTGTGACAAAAAAAAACGATGTTTTGTTTAGTAAAGAACAATGTTTTGCCTTTAGTTCGACAAAAAAACTCAACTAAGGCCTAAAGTTCGATAAAAATAAAACTAAGGCCTGAAGTTCGACCAAAAAAAAAAACTAAGACCCAAGGTTAAAAAAAAAACGATGTTTTGTTTAGACAATAACAATGTTTTGCCTTTAGTTCGACAAAAAAACTCAACTAAGCCCTAAAGTTTGACAAAAAAAAAACTAAGGCCTAAAGTTCGACAAAAAAAAAACTAAGGCCTATAATTCAACCCAAAATAAAAAACTAAGGCCTAAAGTTCTTAAAAAAAAAAAACTAAGGCCTAAAGTTCGACCAAAAAAATGATGTTTTGCTTAGAAAAGAACAATGTTTTGCATTTAGTTTGACGAAAAACCTCAACTAAGGCCTAAAGATCGACCAAAAAAACAAACTAAGACCTAAAGTTCGAAAAAAAAAATGATGTTTTGCTTAGAAAAAAATAAGGTTTTGCCTTTAGTTCGACAAAAAAACTCAACTAAGTCCTAAAGTTCGACAAAAAAAAAACTAAGGCCTAAAGTGCGAAAAAAATGATGTTTTGCTTAGAAAAGAACAATGTTTTGCCTTTAGTTCGAAAAAAAAACTCAACTAAGGCCTAAAGTTCGACAAAAAAAAACTAAGGCCTAATTTCAACCAAAAATAAAAAACTAAGGCCTAAAGTTCGACAAAAAAAAAACTAAGGCCTAAAGTTCGACCAAAAAAATGATGTTTTACTTAGAAAAGAACAATGTTTGCCTTTAGTTGGACAAAAAAACTCAACTAAGGCCTAAAGATCGACAAAAAAAAAAACTAAGGCCTAAAGTTCGACAAAAAAAAAACGATGGTTTGCTTAGAAAAAAAAAATGTTTTGCATTTAGTTCGACAAAAAAACTCAACTAAGGCCTAAAGGTCTACAAAAAAAGAAACTAAGGCCTAAAGTTCCACCAAAACAATAACTGAGGCCCAAAGTTCGACCAAAAAAAAAAAACTAAGGCTTGAAGTTCAACAAAAAAAAAAAACTAAGGCCTAAAGTTCGAAAAAAAAATGATGTTTTGCTTAGAAAAGAACAATGTTTTGCCTTTAGTTCGACAAAAAAACTCAACTAAGGCCTAAAGTTCGAAAAAAAAATTAAGGCCTAAAGTTCCACAAAAAAAAAAATGATGTTTTGCTTAGAAAAGAACAATGTTTTGCCTTTAGTTCGACAAAAATAATCAACTAAGGCCTAAAGTTCGACAAAAAAAAAAACTAAGGCCTAAAGTTCGAAAAAAAAAATTAAGGCCTAAAGTTCCACAAAAAAAAAAACGATGTTTTGCTTAGAAAAGAACAATGTTTTGCCTTTAGTTTGACAAAAATAATCAACTAAGGCCTAAAGTTCGACAAAAAAAACTAAGGCCTAAGGTTCGAAAAAAAAAAACCTAAGGCCTAAAGTTCGAAAAACAAAATGATGTTTTCTTTAGAAAATAACAATGTTTTGCCTAAAGTTCAAAAAAAAAAAATAAGGCCTAAAGTTCGACAAAAAAAATGATGTTTTGCTTAGAAAAGAATAATGTTTTGCCTTTAGTTCGACAAAAAAACTCAACTAAGGCCTAAAGTTCGACAAAAAAAGAAGCTAAGGCCTAAAGTTTGACAAAAAAAAACAATGTTTTGCTTAGAAAAGAACAATGTTTTGCCTTTAGTTACACAAAAAAACTCAACTAAGGCCTAAAGTTCGACAAGAAAAAAACGATGTTTTGCTTAGAAAAGAACAATGTTTTGCCTTTAGTTCAACAAAAAAACTCAACTAAGGCCTAAAGTTCGACAAAAAAAAAAACTAAGACCTAAAGTTCGACCAAAAAAGAAACTAAGTCCTAAAGTTTCGACCAAAAAAAAAAACCAAGGCCTAAAGTTCGACAAAAAAAACGATGTTTTGCTTAGAAAGGAACAATGTTTTGCCTTTAGTTAGACAAAAAAACTCAACTAAGGCCTAAAGTTCGATAAAAAAAAAAACCAAGGCCTAAAGTTCGATCAAATAAAAAAACTAAGGCCTAAAGTTCGAAAAAAAAAAAGGGATGTTTTGTTTAAAAAAGAAGAATGTTTTGCCTTTAGTTCGACAAAAAAACTCAAATAAGGCCTAAAGTTCGACCAAAAAAAAAAAACTAAGGCCTAAAGTTTGAAAAAAAATGATGTTTTGCTTTAAAAAGAACAATGTTTTGCCTTTAGTTCGACAAAAAAACTCAACTAAGGCCAAAAGTTCGACCAAAAAAAAAAAAACCTAAGGCCTAAAGTTCGACCAAAAATAATAAACTAAGGCCTAAAGTTCGACAAAAAAACGATGTTTTGCTTAGAAAAGAATAATGTTTTGCCTTTAGTTTGACAAAAAAACCTCAACTAAGGCCTAAAGTTCGACAAAAAAAAAAAAACTAAGGTCTGAAGTTCGACCAAAAAAAAAAAAACTAATGCCTAAAGTTCTACAAAAAAGAAGAAGATGTTTTGCCTTTAGTTCAAGAAAAAAACTCAACTAAGGCCTACAGTTCGACAAAAAAAAGATGATGTTTTGCTTAGAAAAAAATAATGTTTTGCCTTTAGTTCGACAAAAAAACTCAACTAAGGCCTAAAGTTTGACAAAAAAAAAAAACTAAGTCCTAAAGTTCGACCAAAAAAAAAAACTAAGGCCTAAAGTTCAACAAAAAAAAAAAACTAAGGCCTAAAGTTTGACAAAAAAAAATGATGTTTTGCTTAGAAAAGAACAATGTTTTGCCTTTAGTTCAACAAAAAACTCAACTAAGGCCTAAAGTTCGATAAAAAAAAAACCAAGGCCTAAAGTTCGACCAAAAAAAAACTAAGGCCTAAAGTTCGAAAAAAAAAAACTAAGGCCTAAAGTTCAAAAAAAAAAAAAACTAAGTCCTAAAGACGGAAGCCTTTGACTTTTTCCGACGCTCTCAAAATGAAAAGGACTAGTGATGTTAACAAAATCTTCCACGGATTTTCCGATCTCAAAATCCAATTAATACAATTTTCCCCACAAAATTGATCTCCATTTTTTGTATAAGATTTTTGTGTTGATAATGTTCCAGAAGTAGAAATTGTAACTGTTTCCAAACGAATTTGTTCTAGAAGCAGAAATTTTATCCTGTTATCAAACACTTTTCTCTATCATAAGTCAACTTTTAGAGTAGAAATAGAAAAATCAACTTTTGCTCAGAAGCAGGAGTAAAAAAATCAACTTCTTGCTAGAAGTTGATTTCTGATAGAGAAGTGTTATCATGCGCACCCATAGATGCCGAACTCGGTTACTTTCTTCCTTCTTTTTTCCCTTTTTTCTGGCGAAAGAACTTCAGTCCTAAACCCGATTGCGGAGTATATCCGTGAAAGAGGGAGAGAAGAGAGATTATGGCGAAAGAACTTTAGAACATCTGCTCCAGACAGTGGTATTAATAAGGAGCCAAAAGTATTGTGGAAGGGGACTCGCCAGCGGCCATTTCTCTCCTTTGGAAATCAACTCCCCCTGTCGATTTTTGTGACATTTTGCTTTCTCAGATTGGAAAATGTTAAGAGCACTTCCACCAAGATGAAATCGTACATACTTTCAGGGAAGGAAATTCATGTGCATATTGGTTAGCAAATTGAATACTTCAATCATGTGATGTAAATGATACTCTAGCATTAAATACGCCACCGAGAGGTTTACTTCCTTTGTTGATAGGAGATTAGATAAAATCAAATTTTGTTTTGAGAGTAATGGTGTAAGGTTTACTAGGAGAATAATCATGTAACTCTAGAGCTTTGCCATCATTTCTTACCAAAAAAAGGTGTTAGTCCATTGAGTTTGCAAGACTAAAAGAGTTGGTAGTAAGCAAACAAAAGAGCGATTTAGACACGTTCTTTGCCTAGTCGACTGACCCTCGCAAGGGTAGGCATGTTCATGCTCACCACCACTGAGCAAGGGTCAACTGATCCTCAGGGCGGCTTAAGCCTTCACTCAGATCTAAACGAGGGAGAGCAGGTCATTACTTATTGATAAAGATGGTTGTCCTCTCTTGCATCCCCCCTCTCTCTCTCTCCATGTTTTTCTTTAAATTTTGGCGACCTGTCTATACACGACATCAAACGTGTGCTCTGTGGCTGAGTTTTTTTTTTTTTTGAAAAAAAAGAAAATAAATTTAAGGACCAGATTGATTAAAATTGAAGCTCATATACCCCATTGAACATTTCATAACAGTTGGAGGACCAGTTTTAACATTTTCCCCAACGGACATGACAGACCTCGAAAACAAAAATAAAACACCAAAAAAGTAGAAGCGACACGCGCCTCATTTGAAATTTTTAACGTGGGACCCACCCAATACCAAGGAACATGACTAGACTCCGGCGACCGTCGACTAGCCGTTCGGCAAAATCAAACCCACTCTTGATTTCTCCGTCTTCCCCGACCCCCTACGCTTCAAAAAATTTCCACAACCACAGTACTGCAGAGCTCAATCAACATCCTCTCTCTCTCTCTCTCTTTATTCCACCTCCGATCTCCAAGTTCCTACCGCGATTCCATTGTCTAGAACCCTGAAGATCTGTAAGTGCAATCACTCCCGCGTTCCCTTCTTCAATGGAATCTTTGATTTGCTAGCTGAGAGAATTTGATGGAAACTGAACTGTAGAACAACGCAGAAGGGGGAAAAAAACTGTTTTTTTTTACGGTGCATTGTTTCCTTCAACCCAAGTGAACATCAAGTGCTTTTACATTGGGAATACACGTGAATTCTGTCCGTTTGTGTCCATCTCCTCCCTGTTTTTGATTTGTGGGCGTGGTTGATGGTGTATTGTTCTTTTCCCTTTTTCATTTGCGCTGTGCAGGTGGAGAGAGAGTGGCGAAATGATGTCGCTTACCCCTGATCAGTTTAGAAAAGTTGGGTTAGGTGTGGTTCCTTCTCCATCTCCCTTCCTCACGCCTCGGCCGGAGAAGTGGCGGGCGGACTATAGAGGCGGTGAATGGAACTCGAAGATAAGGAGGTCAATGTGCAGGTTCTGCTGAGGTGCAGGTGGGCATTAGCACTTTGTACTTACTCAAAGTTGTCTCCTTTCACCCATTTGGTTTGGTGAATCCTTGTTGTCGTGGGTTCATTAGGATTTGTATGCGCATTGTGCTATGTCACTGGACTCTGCTCATCTGTAACATAAGGTAGATACTCAACGGTATTGATGAGAATATTCGTGGACAGAGATATGATTATTGAAGTGGAAGGAGTTCTTCACAATTGGTTTTGAATGAATTGGAAATATTTTAGGTGATAACTCTGCAGCTACCCAAAAGCTAAGAAACAACAAAGTGGGATTGTACCATTTGAATTCTTAAATTTGTTTCCAATTACATAATTCCTTAATGCCTCTTTTGGGATGGACATTCTAAGTGTAGAGCTTGTTTTTCTAATTTTATCTGTCAGGCCATTAAACGAAGATGAGCAAAGGTTGAATGTGCAAATGGTCATCTCATGCAATGAACATAGAAAAGAGGTCACTGTCATGCAGAATTTAGCCAACAAGCAAATAGATAAGGATTTTCACTTTCGACAAGGTATGCTGACATGACCTCAGCTGTGAAGAAAGATTTCTCACTTAATTACTTGCTGAACTAGATTTTATCTGGCAAATTCGCAAGGCTTTTGGGCCTAAAGCACAGCAAAGATCAATATATGATCAAGCCGTTGCTCCCATTGTTAATGAAGTTCTCGACGGTTTTAACTGCACCATCTTCGCCTATGGGCAAACAGGCACTGGTAAAGCCTACACAATGGAAGGCGGGATGAGGAAAAAGGTAAAACAGCAAATTGCATAGTTCCATAAATGTTTTACATTGGTTGATGTCGTTTTTATGAAACATAGGTTGGTGAACTGCCTGCTGAGGCCGGCGTCATTCCACGAGCAGTTCGTCAAATTTTCGATACGCTAGAAGCACAAAATGCTGACTATAGTATGAAGGTGACTTTCTTAGAACTCTACAATGAAGAGATAACCGATTTACTAGCCTCCGAGGGCTACTCGCGCTCTATGGAAGATAGACAGAAGAAGCCCATATCACTGATGGAGGATGGAAAGGGTTGTGTGGTCGTAAGGGGCCTCGAGGAAGTAGCAGTATATAGCGCAAATGAAATCTACACTCTGTTAGAACAAGGAGCATCGGAAAGGCGAACGGCTGATACCTTGTTGAACAAGCGTAGCAGGTAATTATTCTCCTTTGCTGAGCTTTTAAGGATGTTTAACGTTTCTGTTCTCGAAACAATTTTTGAAATTTTTTTTTTTCTATGCTTGTTTCCGGCAATGATTTCTGGGAATAGAAACGCTTTTGGTAACTGCAAAAAAAATTTGTTTCTAATTTTTTTCATTTAATTAAGGGGACTATATATATATATATTAAAATTAAGATGTCTTTATCTTTTTAACTCACTAAATCAAATTAAATTTCATTTGTTCAATTTAATAAATCAAATTAGACCAATATATGTATAAGTAATTTATGCACGATTTATCAAATTACAATATGGACGAGATCAATTACAAAATAAAATAAAATAAGGTGAAGTCCGTCAGCCCAACCCGTGAGCAGAAACTCCCGCACTGGCCCGACTCCAAACACTTCTTCTTCTTTTATTTTATGTTTCTATTTTTTTTTATTTCTTTTATTACTTTTTGGTCTTCTCTTTTGGGCGTCTTCTTCCGCCCGATAACCTCCACCGTTCACCTTCTCCTCTTCAGCGAACGACGACCAACAGAACGAGCACTCATCTCGTTCTCTACTTTGGACTCTCTCTACCGCCTCACCGAGCAATAAGCTCCAAAGCTGTCTCTCATCTTCTTTCTATCTTGGTCGGGTTTAGCCTTTCTCGCGCGGCGAGCGCGAGGCCGACCCCTGCCATCGCCGGCCGAGGTGCCGAGCCCCGCCCAGATCTGAGCGGGCTCGCACGAGCTCGCCCGCGTGTCGGGTGCCAGCGAAGAGCGCCCAGAAGAGGAAGGAGAAGAGGATGAACCGGAGGAGCGGCGGCGTCGGCTGGTCAAGGAACAGAGGGAGGAGCTGCTCGTGGGTCTTCAAAAGAGAAGTGTGAGGGAGGAGCTGCTCGTGCGTGAGGAGTGCGAGGAAACAAAAGTGTTCCAAAAGTGATTCTAGAAAGTGTTTCGAGAACGTGGAAGCAAATTGATTTTGTTTTTTATTTCTGCTCCAAAAGTATTTTTGTTTCTCAATTTGAGAATAATTTTTTATCTTACGTGTTTCTGTTCCCAAATGTTCCGGGAATATTTTAGGAACATAAACACTTTTTCTCTGGAGCGTTACCAATACGCAGCCTAACTTAATGGAAGCTACAAAGCTAGTCCTTTTCTAACCTTAAGCATTTAGCGGTTACACTTTTCAATGACATTATACTTGCTGCAGTGGGTCTCATTCCATCTTTTCCATTACGACCTACATAAAGGAAGCGACTGTTGGAGAGGAAGAGATCATAAAATGTGGCAAGCCTAACCTTGTAGATTTGGCAGGATCAGAAAACATTTCTCGGTCAGGAGCAAGGGAGGTAAGATATCTCTAATCTCTGCTTCAAAAGCAATTTTTCATAATCTCTCTGTCTATCCCTGTCTCTGTCTCTCTCTCAAACACACGTACAAGCGTGCTGAGTGAGAACCAAAAACTATGCTTATAAAATCTTAAGTCCTTGCAAAACCTAGTAATGAGGCAAGCCGGAATTGTTAACATATGTACACCAGCAAATAGTTATATAATGATGTCTGCTGACTTAGAGTGTACTTGAAGCTGCATTTTAGGATATTACAATTTCATATCTGCTAAGTCAAGTATGAAAGGACCCTGGAGGCTACCACCGTGTAATATTGTTCGCTTTGAGCTAGAGCCCTCACAGCTTTAAAATGCGTTACACAGAGTAGAGAACCCTATGCCTTATCAACTAGCTCATGACTCCCCCTAAGCGATGTGGGACAGAAGATATGCGCTTAGCCTCGCCCACGTACAGCCAAGGCATTGCACTAGCCCGTCCCTCCGTACTTACCGGGTCTGGGTCGTCTCAAAGTATTAATTAGGCTCTACTTGTAAAGACCTATCCAAACCTTTTTTTAGAATTTTAGCTAATTGATATTCCACCCGACTCATTAAATATGATAAAATTGCCCCAATTGCTTTATAGGGCACCGTCACTCGGTGAAAATTAATTAGATTTTCCAAAGAGATTCGAATTTTCATTATTCAAGACAAAGATACCTCCTATGCAAAGCTGAAAAAAAAAAAAACTTTCGAATAAGCAAGTTTCATCATAATGATGAGACCGTCCTAGACTAGGTCTTTGCATGGCTGGCGAAAATGAGAATGAAGAAATAATTTTCCACATCACTCATTTTTCGAGAAGTAAATAGAGCCTTAATCTTACAAAGGAATTACAAATCTTTCAATAAGATTTAATTGGCTTCAACGCTAAAATTATTGATGTAATTTTACGGAAAAAAAACCACGAAAATAAACCCTTGCCAAGCACTTGACGCTACGGCGCTTCAACAATAGCCAACTGTGAAGACAGCAACAAAATATCTATTGCACAAAAGGACGAGCAGGCCGACTTCTACTTGGACAATAACTCCCTTTCTTGATCGTGACTTCAGCATGAATCACGAAAGTGAATCTTTCTTTTATTCTTGGCCGACTCCACTATGGAAATTGATGTTTGGTATATTTCCAACAAAGTCCAGCAAATTGATGTTTGGACTTTCCATCTTTGGCCGCTCCAATACAGAAGCATTGTCCGTAATGAGTATTATTCGTTTTTGAACTTTCACGTACCGAATAATTCAATTCGGGCCAGGTTCGTTTCACGGGCTCAAACTCGAGATATATTTTAACAGGACGTTATGTCAGCAATTTCTTGCGCCAATTTATCGGAAGGACTATATTAACATTTCGCACAAAGGTTTAGGACTGCATTGATAAAATTAAAAAGTTTAAGACTGAATTGACAATTTTTTTTTGGAAATAGTTACTAGCCACGCCACTTCTCAAATAATTTGAATGCAAAGGCACTCAGTATGTAATTATTAGATGTTACGATCTTATTATCAATTAATTCTCTGAAGCATTTTTCACATAGTCTACGGATATCAACTATTTAATGTTACATAATGTACCTTAAAATAGAAACCACCCATTCTCCTAACAACTTTAAAGTACGATATACTTTTAAAACTATATACTCTACGGGATCATCTTCGGGACTCGATAGAGGTACAAATTCTCACACGATCAAATTCAGACAATTTAATGTCCGTGCCACTTACCTGTACTCTGACTTATATAGGATAATAAGGTTTACCTAGTCGTAAAAGAAGCGTTCTACAATAAGTCGAGTATATCTAGAGAATTCTCTCTTTTCGAGAAGGCACAATGCGAAAGTACTTTAGATATGTAAGTTTTATCAGTAAGTTTCGTTGTCTCCTACAGATTTTGTGAATGGGTTGGCATGGAAGGACCCTGTCATGGTCTAAGCCAATGACTTCCACTTCGAGGGCTTCACTTAGCCGTCAACGCATCGAATTCGATTGGATCGAAAGTGACTCCCGTGACTGTGATTCAGTTGCCGGGGCTCAACACCCTAGGCATCTCGCTTGGTCGTGTCGACTACGCGCTGTGGGGCGTCAATTCACCTCCATGCCCATCCCTTGCAATTGAGATCCTGATGGTTGTCGACGATTTTCTCGACGCCGGGTTTGTCTCCTCCAACCTGGACAACCGTCTCATCACAATGGTCCTCTCCAAGGGCGACATGTTTATTTTCCCCCCGGTGTTGTTAGGATTGCTGATGCCCTTTTCGGATCCAACCCTTACAGACATTCTCGGTAAGGCATTCCAAGTCCAAAAGAGCATCGCTAGTCAGATCCGGTCAAAGTTCTAGAATATGAAATTTACGATCCTCATGTCCTCATAGCGAGTCTTGCCTACATCCCGGAGCCCCTGAATGGCTTTGATCTGTCTTTCTCAACAGTTCAACCTTTTCTCTCCAACCTCCCCTTTTCCAATCCTCTGCAACCTCCCCTTTTCCAATCCTCTGCTTCTTTCAGCTTCTGGAGCTCATCAGATATTTGTACGTTATCTTTTGGTTTCCTCAAATTTACTGATAAGGGCTCATGCCCAAAGATTTATTGCAGAGCATGCATGGAAAGGTTCATGCAATGCAGAGTCCACATGCAGTCTCGAGAGGTTAGCTTTGGATTAGTATTGAGATCTCGCATTATGTTGATCTATTGAGATGTTCTAGAGAGATTTTGGTGTGATGGGCTCGGTCTGGGGCTTATTACGGCGAATCGGATATGATCTATCTTCTAACCTATTTCAGTGGGCTTGATGTCAGCCGTGTCCTCATGATATAGGCGACTTACCCTTAATATGTATTATGCATTACTAGCATGCCCGTGGTACCTGTGGAATCAACTATATGCGTTTCGGTGAAAGTTCGTTGGTTTGACACGTGGCAAAACACCTTTAGTGTATTCAACACATTTGAATCCTCACTGAGCGAGATCCTGTTCCAACTATGTTTTTAGCCGGCCTCTTACTTGGAAAAGTCTTGTACATTCAATTTCTTCTTTTCATTTAGCTTGATACAATAACCGGTTCTTCTATCTTTGAATGATGAACCTACAATCTAAAACTTTATGACCCCGCGTCTTCGACTTGGTCTTATCGATGGCGAGAGACGGCATTCTAACATCCTTTCATAGTTGGCTGAGAAATAAAGAAGCAATATATATTCTCCTTCCACATGGTTATTTATAAATAAGACCTCCATGGTTCTATAGCTTCATAGCAACATTAAAGCATTATCGATCTTGCAGAGTCCTCGCTTTGTGTCCTCTACACATTTTTCATGGCACCCGGCGTTCTCTTCCTCGGGCTCGTGGCTCTTGTAATTACTGTCGCCGCAGCGGATCAGACACCCCTCCAAGATTTTTGTGTTGCGGACCCTTCAAATGGAGGTAAACATCTTAAGTAATGTTTGAATAATAGAAGATACATTGAGTCTCCAGGCACGCAAGTTATTACCGATAAATTTGTTGTCTCCTATAGTTTTTGTTAATGGGTTCGCATGCAAAAACCTGAAAATGGTCCAATTATCTGCAGTCAATTTCTTCATACTGACAGATAGAAATAAAAGCCCTAAAGCTTTTATGTTATCTATCATTTCACCTTTAGCATCTAGATTTTTGGAGAAGAATTGATGTGCCAACTGTGTAGATGAATTTAGTTACGTGTATGTGATGTTATGCACATTTGGTTCATTTATAGGCTTTATGATCAGAATATGTTTTTCTTGGATATATTACATGCAAGACCTTTTGCACTAACATGCTTGCTAACTGTCTGAGGTGATGTGAGTAAATATGGAATTGCACAATTGGTGTTGGAGAAGACTCTATATTTCTCTAAATTTGCATGAAAATTTGCTATATCAGTTAATGAGTGCATATAAATTCCAGGGTCGTGCAAAAGAAGCTGGGGAAATAAACAAGAACTTACTTACCTTTGGCCGTGCGATAAATGCACTTGTGGAGCATTCTCCTCATATACCTTACAGGTTATTTCTCAGACTATATCCACTGAAGTATGCTTGGCATTGAGCTCTTCATAATTTCTTGTAATAGTTTTTCCTTGTCTGACAATTTTATGAGCAGGGACAGTCAGCTGACAAGACTTCTAAGAGATTCTTTGGGAGGAAAGACCAAAACATGCATTATTGCTACTATTTCTCCTTCTGCTCATTGCTTGGAAGAAACATTAAGTGCGCTAGATTATGCTTATCGGGCTAAAAACATTAAAAATAAACCAGAGGTTTGATCAATTGCTGTTTAGTGTCTTTGAGTTTCGTCATGTGCTTTCCATTTACATGGAGTAGCTTTGCAGGCGAACCAGAAAGTGTCAAAAGCTGTGTTGCTTAAGGATTTGTATGCAGAAATTGAGAGGATGAGAGAAGGTTTGACAACGATGAGCCCACACTGTCTCGGCTGTTATGTAATCACATAGGATTTAACATATATATGTCAATACAGATATCCGAGCTGCAAGGGAAAAGAATGGTGTTCATATTTCCCATGAAAGATTTTCCCAAGAAGAGGCTGAGAAGAAGGTAAGTCCAAACAGTTTCATGGAGTGCTCTGATCTTTTATACAAACCCATGACTCCCAGATCAAATCGTTTTTCTCCTCGGAAATCATTGGATTACATTCATCTGCAGGCAAGGAATGAAAGGATAGAGGAATTGGAAAATGATCTTGTCAGTTCTGAGAAGGTACTAGCTAGCTTTTGGGACTTTTCTCTTACTGATGCGATATTTGATCAATTAATTATTGTTTTCCCTTTGGCCAGCAAAGTGAACAATTTCGCAAGCCCTACCTTATAGAGCAGGAACAGAAATTGGACCTAGAAAGTAGTCTTAAGAACTGCAAGGTACAGGTTATGGACTGCACATCATTAATGATTTGTATAAGGGTGCCAATTGCATCTTGCACTAATAAATGATCGATGTCTACAGATTGACCTGGAGACCGTTAATAAGGCATTGCTTGATCTTCAAGAGCAACACCGGTTGGCTATCTCCACATTGAAGAATAAGGAATTTGTAATCTCAAAGCTGCTAGAATCAGGTAATTCTGTCATGGGAAGTTGACTTAAGCTAGTTATCCCAATTTTGTCTATTTGTTTTACTCATACAGACTTACAATCTTTCTGATGTGCATCCAGAAAGTTACATAATTGATCGTGCAAAGGAGTTAAGATCAGATTTGCAAGATGCGTCTCAGGATTTAAGTTTGTTGTTTGGGAAATTAGGTACCACTTCTTTTTGTGGTTGTAAAGTTGCATACGCTATATTATTAGCTGAAACAGTGAGGAGAGGCGGCTCTATATTTTTGAGTTTGAGGTGGCTCTGTCCGAAGAATATTTCTTTTATCGAGAAAACAGAGTAATATTTCAAGTTCTGCATGGTTCACTATTTCTTTGCTCCACCAAAGTACCTATTTCCTGGTTGCTGACTTGAGAATATTCCCTAAAGTAAATTCATGAGTGACTCCGCAAGATTACTCTTGAGTATCTACTGTTATCATCCACTATGCAGACTACAAAAGCAGGATTGTAGCAGAGAACCATAATATTGAAAAACTTGCATAGGACGATCCTGGGCTCAGTTTCTCAACAACAGCAAGAAATAAGATGCATGGAAGAACATGTCTCCTTGTTTCTTGCAAGTAAAAATGATGTGAGACAACTGCTTACTTTAAATAATTACATGCTTGTCTCATACTAGTTCTAATGAATAGTTCTATCAAACATGCCAGGCAACAGAAAGTCTGTGTTCGAAGGTCGAAAAGATGATGACGACACATAGTTTAGGACTGTCTGCATTGACTGATTATGCCGATAAAGTACAGATGAAAGCCGCCTCTGACCTCGATCGAATCAATTGTAAAATATCATCAGAGACGAAGGGCATTCAGGAAGTATGAACTTAAAAGTCCATTCTGCTTTTGAACTTTCGTTTACTGCTCTCATTAAACGAAATTCTGCGCTGTTTTTGCAGTATATAGTCAGGTTAGTGTTGGAGGCCAAGGGGATCATTAGAGACATTCATCACGCTCTTACTGAACAGAAAGACGTACTGGCATTCTCTGCACAGCGACAGGAAGAGGTAACCTATCTTCTTCTTCTCAAGTCCGGGTTCGGATTTATCTGCTCATTGATTGGTCTATGTGACCCTGTGACCCATACTCAAAATGTGTTGAATCTTTACTTCATCGTGATTGAAATAATAGGCATTACGAAGAAGGTTTGGTTTCTGCGCACATTGTGTCCAAGGAAACCAAGGACGTTTTCGATGATGTTCACAATCATGCTTCTGAAATCAAGTCAATCATTGAAGAATGTCATGCTGAAAGGATCTGCCAACTGAATGACTTTGAGAAGAAATTTAAGGTCAGACAAGATACTTCCAACATATCTGCATTTTATAATTTGAGCCTCGGGAAGCTTTTAGCTTATGGATTGTCTTGAAACAGGAAGAGGCGGCGAGAGAGGAAAGACTGGCTTTGGAGCAAGTTGCCGCAATTTTGGCAAATTTGACATTTAAGAAAAATAAAATGGTGGGGCAATTCTGAGAATGTTGTGCTTACTGCTTTCTGCTTTTAAAGCCACACACCCATGAGTCACATTTATGGATAAGAAGGTTCTCAGTAAATTTCGCGACAATCTTTTGACGTGCTTTTGACATCTTTCCTGATCATTAGGTCTCAGAGGCATCTAACGGTATACTCGACTTAAATACAAGGGAAGAGCAGAGATTGCATCAAACTACCAACATGCAGCATATTGCAGCTGATGCTAGGAAAGAATTGACTGAGTACATAGTTGAGGCAGAAAACAATTTCTTGCAAGACACATTTTCTGCGGGCGAATCCACGGCCGTATTGGACAGCTGCTTTGACGAGTGGTATGGTTTCAATATGCAAGAAATAGAGCTCGTCATAAGAGCTGGTATCTGTTGAATCACACTACAATTTATGCGGTTTCTCTTAGCATTGGACTTATTAAATTAGAAAGAATCTGTTTGCTTTAAAAACACTTCTTAATTAGCCTAGATGATTCTTCGAGTTGCATTCTCGAAATAGACGCGTATATCACGACATGAATAATTCGCGGCAGACTGCGCATAGGTTGACGAGCACACGTCCACAACTCCTAGGAAATGGGTCGTAACGGTTCCAAGTTTGGTTTCATTTCACTTTTGCTATTTCTTGACAATACTGAATGGTTTGGCAGGGTTGGAAATCAACCAGAGGCCACTGAAGAGACAAATTATGAGCACAGAGCAAATTATTCTTTCGCCTTTTAATAAAAGAATACCGTGTGCTCGTCACTATAAATGGCATTCGCCTGTTTTTGGAGGGGCTCCCTCAAACTGAGGGAGCTCTTAAAATTGAGAGTTAAAATGATTTCTAGCCCCTTAAAACAGCGATTTCAAGCTATGCACAAATGATTCCACCATGAGATTTAGTGTTTCTGGATTCAGTTTTTTGAGTGCACTGTCCTGCTGTTGAATTCGGCCCAAGTCTTAACCATTGTCAACCTATTTATGTAATTTCTCCTTGCTGAGAGGAAGAGGAATATGTGACTATCTCCATGTGTCCTTTCGCCTTTCGCTAAAGAACCGTGACTGTGTGCTCGCAATCCTTTTAACTTTCGGGCCCGAAAACCAGACTATTAGCTTCAAACCAATTGTTTCTTGCAACTGCTGTCCTAATAAGGAAAAATGAACGACTCTGGTTCAGTTTAACAGGACGATGGGTTCTCGCTTCACACCAAGCCTTGCGTTTCTAGTTTCCGACTAGCAAACAACACATTGAAAGATTGCTCTTCTAAGCTAAGTGAAGTGACTGCAAAAACTTTCTTGTTTCTAGTTTCTGACTGGCAAACAACACATTGAAAGATTGCTCTTCTAAGCTAAGTGAAGTGACTGCAAAACTTTCTTGTAAGGACGGGATTTGAACTCTGAACCAAAATCCGAATGCTGCCGTCTCGACCCCGCCGACATGTTCTGTTTCAATCCAGCAAATTCATGCCTTCCTTTCAAACCCAGCCACAACAACAACAACCTAAACTCGACCCGACGGAAATTTCCCTAAGATCCTAAATTGGTTTTTGGAATTTTTTGTTATTAAAGCTACGATTTTTTTTTTCGTTAAGGATCCAAAATCGGTTGAACAGTCTCTGATGATTTGTAAAATTGCTTTAAGCAGTCGGTTTAAGGAAGTAAAATTGGTAAGACCGGATAGAATCGTGCAGTTTTTTTATTTTTGTCCATTGACAGAGTTAGTCCACAAAAAATTGGACCAAATAACTGGGGCTCACATGAAATATCGATTAGTAAAAATTAGTTCCATGTCGTATCTCCCCAAGTGGTACATGAGATGAAGTCAGATTGGGTTTTGTAATCAAGCAATTAAGGAATCAATTCAGACTTTGGTTCAAGATGGGATCCGATAGGTAGGCTTATTTCAACCCATTCACCATATTGGACCGCTGGAAAACCGATCGCCCTTTCCAGGATGATCAAGATCCATATCACCGCTCAAAGAAAGTAGAAATGGACGACAACAGTGCCATAACTTTCAGGCTCAAAAACTGGACTGTTAGCTTCAAATCAGCGTTATCACTACGACCAGTTCAGGCTTCAAAGTGCAGATGGTATGGAGCAATTGTTTCTTGCAACTGCTGTACCAATAAAAAAGAATGAACAAACTGCAGTTCATTTCACCTGGCCGGATTATTCATAAATAGAGTAGTATTTGATCATCTATTGGGCTCTCTCGCATGGGTTCTTGCTTCACACCAAGCCTCACGTTTCTAGTTTTCGAGTTTTTACTTGTTCTCTTGCACAGATTTGATTGTGCTTTCTCTAAGCCAAGTGACTGCCAAAACTTTCCGGGTAAGGATTGGGTTCGAACTCTGAATCAAAATCATTAAGCCACTGGAGGTTTTTTCCACGAGTCCTCCAAGTCTGCCATTAATTCTTCTTCTTTTCTGGGACGTGAAGCAGTGAAGCTGAGTCCCACATTGGGCATCCGGAAGGTATCACGCACCAGAGCAGGACACAAAGGAGGAGGCTAGGAGGCATTCTAAAGCATACCTTTCTCGGCCTTTTGGCTAAGATCAAGTGTAGTATCTGTTCTTATCAGTTTAATATCTGATACGTGGGCCATTGGTCCACATGATATTAAATTAATTTTTCTAGGGGGAGAGGCCTCCACAGTAGCTTGCTATTGGGCCACTCGCGTGTCTCTCGGGCGTTGCACTATAGCCCTTGCCTGGCGCACCCCACCAATTCCAGTTAAAATGAATTTGCTTCACTAATATTTGCCTATCGTTATAGCTATGGCTCAAGCATATATTTGGTTTGTTACTTAGTACGAGAAGGTGATGCTAATTATTATTTGTATTTTGACTAACTCTTGTGAGTTTCGCTTTCTATTCAAAACATTTGGCTTTGATGGCTCATTCCAAAAAAAAACAAACCTTGTTTAGCAATGCCTTCTGGTTTGGCAGGGTTGGAAACCAACGAGAGGCCACTGAAGAGACAATTTTTCGATTTCGAGAAACCGCCTCTATCTCAGACACTTCCGCAAAAGGTATTCGATCTCATCCTTCCTTAAGTTTTTGGTCGTTTTGGTTCCCATGTTATATCTTGACTGAATTAGGAAGAAAGTAGTGGTAAATGGTTTCTCTGTTCTTGGATTAAAATCCCTTCGATGGGTAAATTGAGAAAGATGTCTACAGTTTTCGTTTTGGGGTCCACCATAATCTTTGATTCTAACAGTTAGCATTTGATGCTCTAATGGAGCCAGAGCATGGGTATAAGCTGGGAGATCAATACTTATCAGAGGCGTTGATACAATTTCGATGAATGTTTTGTGATAAACGCATTTGCCGAATGCTTTTAAGGAATTTAGCTGGGACTGTCCAACAAAGTATGAAGTTCATTGGATGACTTGTTTTATTTTTCACCAGGTGAAAAGAGTTCTCATTTCAGGAGAAAATTTATATGTCTCACCTCGACAGAATCACATGTTCTAGGTACTTCTTTTCACAATATTGTCAAGTTGTAGGGACTTAATTGCAATCAATGTTCCTTTTCTTTCAATCATGTTGTTAACTAGACTAGAGAACGGTGTATGTCATCAGTTCCCTTCTTCAAATAGCAATGATGCAGATGCCAATTCTTTGGCGACCTTTCTTTTCTCTGTTTTGATATGATTTTGGCGGATTAGCGGATTTAATTGGGACCAGCTACGTGTGAAAGGAAGCAAGAAAAGTTCTTTCTAATGAAAGCAAAGTTTTTGTTAACATCTGATGTGCACAAACTTGACTCCATGGACTGTGTGATTGCATTGTAAATTTTCTTCCTTTGGAATTAGTGGGCTCACTCTGCCTCTCTCGTTGATGCATCTATCAGAAGTAAATGGCTGAATAAGAATTCTCTCGGCTATGACTCAGAAAACTTCTGGAGATGTAGAAGGAAACAGTTTCCTTCATAACATGCCGAAACCATGAAGTAGAAACTGGAATAAATGTCCACATTGTAAATTTGAACTTTAGACAGATATCTCAAAGGAAAAGCCTTTGAGCGACGCGTACTTATCGATGATTTCAGCCCACTTGCTTGGCGGAAGTTTTCCTCTTCAGTTCCAATCCCAGGAGTTCACACTGACAGTCTGAATCTCTTCTAACAACTACGTGGCCTAGATTGGAGCAGAGAATCTGTTCATCGATTTCTCGTACAACCGACGACTTGGAGTCTATCTGAGACTGCAAATTCCCTCCTCTCTTCTTCAGCTTACTCAACTCTTCCTTCATAGACAAATACCTGTCCACTTGTCCTTCTTGGCCTGAAGATCTCTGATAAATTTGATAGCCTGCTCAGCAATCCGGGATTTCTTCGACCAACTTCAACCTAAGCAGTTGATCAACGGCTAAGATAGGACTTCTTGCGAACTTGTCTTCCAAAAAATGTATCTCTTCCAGGTTCTCTGAGGACAGCAAGCATGAAAAATCCAGTAGGCATTTCCTCCGCCAAATCAGACCCTACATAAGTCGAAGGAGTTGGCGCGTGAGCTTCATCATGGTGCTGAGAAAGATGTTTCAAAGACTTCCTATAGTCATCAACATCTTCACAGAATTGAGCCTTGAAGTTCCTAGACTTTTCCCTCATCTTGTACGTTGAAAGAATTGGATGCGCAGACGTTACAAACGATACTTTGGTGAGGAAAGATGTCCTCGATCAAGTTTCAGTGTCAGAGCCATATTTTAAGTATCCACTCGGATCACTTGCACTATCACCCTTTAGACAAGTAAATTACAGCCTCTCCATTTGTAGTGTTGGCTGGAGCTGCAAAGTCTGATGTATTCAGCAGAGAGTCAAGTGCGAATCGGAATCGAAATCTCATCAAGGGGAAAAGGAGATTTCAGCGACATGTCTAATCTGCAGATGTGGAGCAAAGGCGAAATTGCAACAGAAGGCTGGCAAGGATTTTTACACATTGATATTTACACAGTGTAGATATTCAAATGTCCCATAAGGCCAATAATGCCGTGTCGGTGGTGCAGCGCACATGCTTCTTTCCTTGCGGTGGTTCGTGATACTGCAGATGTTGTTTCACCTTCCAAATGATGCAAATCTTGTTCGAATATGTGCCGGCACTGTGATATTTATACACCATGGATATGGACACCTCACAAGTACTTGTGAATGGACTGGAGCCGGCAAGTTTGCTTTCTGTTTCAGATATCTCCGCGAGCACGAACCTTCAACACAAATTTCGCAACCTTACTTATGTCCCCTGAATGTCAAGCAGTGAAGTCCATGGGAGGAGCGAGCCCAACTTCAGTGTATAAACATTAGGTTTGTCCCCATATCAGAGTAGCTAAGGCGTGTACAGATGATGTGAGATGGCAAAAATGTCTCCGACATACAAAGTTCAGCTCTTTAACCAGGCTCACGCGAATTTGGAAGGGCTTCCCCATATTCAGTTGATTTCCTAGTTCCCTAAGTTTCTCACAAACCTCAACCATTCAACCGGAAACTGAGTTTCCTTCTGCCGATCGAAAGACTGCAGAAACTTGCCTGTAGGCCCACCATTAGATTTGACAGTTCATAGTACACTCGTATCTTCTCTGAAAGTTGAGGACTTATCTTTGGGTCTGTAAGACGGTGTGTCTTCTGCATATGCAAACCTCACTCGAGACAGCACATGGGGACTACCATTTCGTTTCCTACACTCACTGCCAATACGAACAGGTCGATTCACCACCATGGTTTCTGATCTGAGCTCTCCCATTTGAGAAACCAAAAAGGCCTATAGGTGCTGACGGACGGGTTCTAAGTCCCACACAGGAAAAGAGGCAAGAACATGGAAACAAGACCACTCACAAAAACATGAGGTCATCCCCAAAGAAGGGTCACGCAGCCATGTGGTGAGCACAGAGCGAACTATTCTTTCGCCTTTTACTAAAGAATACCGTGTGCTCGCCACCATCAGTGGCATACGCCAATTTTTGGAGGGGCTTTGCCACCATCAGTGGCATACGCCAATTTTTGGAGGGGCTTTCTCAAACTGAGGAAGCTCCTAAATTGAGAGTTGAATTTTCAGTTTTTGAGCCTCATCGTAAGGGATTGGATGGGTTTCTAAGCCAAGTGACTGCAAAAGCTTTCTTGTAAGGGTTGGATTCGAACTGCGAACGAAAATGAGGGTGTTCTGTTTCAGTCCTCTCTCCTCTCAAGTCCACTGAGGTTTCCAGGAGTCTTCCAAGGCTGCTATTAATTATTCTTCTTTTCTGGGATGTGAAACGGTGAAACTGAGTCCCACATCGGGCATCCGAAAGGAGTCACGCACCAAAGCAGGAGACAAACGAGGAGGCTAGGAGTCATTTCAAAGCATACCTTTCTCGGCCTTTTGGCTAAGATCAAGTGTAGTATCTGTTCTTATCAGTTTAATATCTGATACGTGGGCCATTGGTCCACATGATATTAAATTAATTTTTTTAGGGGGAGAGGCTACTGCAGTAGCTTGCTACTGGGTCTCTTGCTCGGGCGTTACACTGCAGCCCTTGCTAGGCGCACCCCACCAAGCCCAGTTAAAATGACTTTGCTTCACAACCATGTTTAGCAATGCCTCTCTTTTTTCTCTTTTGTGATTTCTTGACAATGTTGAATGGCTTGGCAGGGTTGGAAGTCAACGAGAGGTCACTGAAGAGACAATTTTTCGATTTTGAGAATGCAAAAAGGTATTTGACACGGACCGGGAGTTCCGTGGAAGTTCTCCCGTACTCGTGTACCTTGAGGGTGGGGCTTTTGGTGTCATCATGGTGAGTGAGCGGTGTAGAGGGGGAAGAGGCAACTGGGTCGTGTGAGTGGCGTCAGACGGGTTTGTACTAGGAGTTCTAGGTTGGATGGAATATACCCTTAGGGACTCTAAAGGCGGGGTTGGCCTCCGTGTACAAACTGGTCGGGAGCTGGTACCGCTCTCTTGATGAGGCCATGGCAGGCCGAAATCAGTTGTTGTGCCTAAAGTGTTCTACTCGTCTTACTCGATGTGATGGATGCCCGAGCTGAGCTGAGCTGGGCGTGGTATGATCCAATACAGGAAAGCTATTCGCTTAAGTGTTCTATTGAACAACTATGTGAGGAAGGTTGGCCTGGCTTGGCTTGCCAGGCACCTCACGGGCTAGTTCCGCGACAGAGATCTGTCGGCCCGTGACATATTCATCTCGTCCTCAAGTTTTTGGTCGTTTTGGTTCCCATGTTATATCTTGACTGAATTAGGAAGAAAGTACTGGTAAATGGTTGCTTTGTTCTTGGATTAAAATCCCTTCGATGGGTAAACTGAGAAAGATGTCTACACTTTTGTTTTTGGGGTCCACCATTATCTCGATTCTAACTGTTAGCATTTGCACCAGTTCTCAGAAGAAACGTTTGATATTGTTCTTGATAAAGGTGTATTGGATGCTCTAATGGAGCCAGAGCAATGGGTATAAGCTGGGAGCAATACTCTTATCAGAGGTGTTGATACAATTCTGATGAATGTTTTGAGATAAACGCATTTGCCGATTGCTTTTAAGGAATTTAGCTGGGACTATCCAATAAAGTATGCAGTTCACTGGATGTCCTTTTTTGTTTTTCACCAGGTGAAAAGAGTGCTCATGTTAGGGGAGAATTTATATCTCTCACTTATTTATCATGTTGTGATGTTTCAATTCAATTCCTTCTTTTCCATTTTCCTCTTTTAGGGTTGCTTTTCTCTAAGTTGAGATTTGGGTGGACAATGAGTATCCATGCCATACCTCACAAGTCATGTGAGAAATCCGGCTTTCAAACCTTTATGGCGATTGCTGTCAAAGAGAGTCCTGTTGTGGTACAGCCGATAACATCATCCTTTGATCGGTCGTCACTTGACTGTAACAGTAAGCAGGTGAGGAAACTAATTGAAGTGTCTTTGAGACTGACAATAGTTTTATGTAGACATAAGTCATTGTTCTGTGGCAGCACGTGAACACATAACAAGTTGCTTTTCCTACTTTGTTGACACAACGGTTCTCTCTTTTGTCCTACTAGTTGGAAGTAATTATCATCTACTAGATTATAAGAGAGTTCATGAACAGGAGGTCATGAAGGAATTCTCAGATGATTGCATATTTGATTCACTCAGAATCCTTTTAAGCAACTTCTGAGCAAGCTTCCTCTTCTTCTTTCCAAGCTTGATGAACTTGTGAGCCAATATTTTCATCCTCCTCTTTTGAGAGGGTTCAGAGGATGGTCCAGCAGGTGAAGGATTTGCATATTTTTCAATAGTCGACGCTTCTGTTGTTGATGGCTTTGAAGGTTCAATCTGAGTAGCCTCTGCTGTTTTAGTTTCTGCCAAAGGAGGATCTATCAGCACCACATTCTTATTCTTATCTCTCCACTGACCATCTGCAAATTTGTAGCCCATAAAGTGCCTCCAACCTACGGTCTTGCAAGAATATGACATCGATTCGTCCGAGAGAGTTTTCTCCTTTTTGTGTTCTTGGAAGGAATAGAATGAACAACATAAGTTCATTTTCTCTTTTTTATTCACAATGGTAACCGCCCTCCGATAACAGGGGAAATTTCCAAATCAGGCGAAATTTTTTTTTTTACCAAAACTGGTTGAAAAAAAAAATTACCAGATTGGGTGCCGCTCGGCAGTCACACTGCCGAGCGGGCTGTTGGGCCGGCTGCAACAGCCCCTGCGGTCCGCTCGTCAGTTTGGCTGCCGAGCGGGTCGCCAACGTCGGGCCCGAGGCCCCCAACTAATTTTTTTGTTGTTGAAAATTTCATAAGAAAAACCATTTTTTATAATATTTATTTTATTTATAATTTTATTTTTTAAGCTGATTTTATAATATAATTATCAATATTTAATTACTTAAGATATATAATTATAACATTACAATAAATTCACATATGTAATGTCGACATCGAACAGAAGAACTGAATAAATATCGCGCAATTGAGATATTATAAAAAACATGGGATTTTCATAATAGATAAAAAATTAACTGCAGTTACATGTACTAATGACGCCGTCTTCCTACATGACCTCCTGTTCCACAATTAGGTTGTCTACGTTGATCAAAAGGTCTAGTGTTGTACCGACGAGAATGAGGATCTGGCTGAGTAGGATATGTCGATGACGAAGGCATATCTTGTGAAGATATGCCATATCCTACTATAGGAGGAACTGGATAAAAATGAGGAAAATCGGATCCATATTCTGAAGGAGAACTAGCTTGAGTCTGCCGATATGGATCGTCAAATGTTCCAGCAAACTGGGTGAACCCTGCATCGAAATGCTGACTGAACCCCGGAGTGAACTCGGGAGCGAAATCCGTCGTATGATATTCCATGGAATATGGGACGACATCATCATGTGGATGAGCTCGAGGAGTCCTTCGGGTCGGCTGAACAGTCTCAGGGGGGTCATCCTCCTCGTCCAACCCAACGGGTGCTGCTGTAGTTGCTGGTTGGGGTGCTGACATCATTGTTAGTTGCTCTAACTATCGTCCTCACTTCTGCCTAAGCCTGAGGAGATAGACAGATCGAATCCATGATATGCACGATCTATTCGACGCCGTCACCCTGGTTATGATATCAAAATTAACAAAAGTTATCAAACGCCAATAATTTATGGTACTTAAAAATAAGTAATGAATTAAATTGAAAGTGCTTGCACGAACCGCTGAACCCATTGCAGCTCCCGCAACCGAAATCCATTTCCGTGTATGTCGACGGAACCACTCCATATATCCTGAATGAAAGTGGAGTGCTTCCGTTGTAATTCTACCTTGGACTATACGTTCGGCACGTTTGTCTCACAAACCGATCAACCGTCCATGCCTATCCTCCCAATTCGTCCTGGGTGGCGTGTTATCAATATCATGCAAGGCAGTATGATCGTGAGGATGTCTAGGTATTGGCTGCTGCAAACCAAACTGCCGAAGTACTCGGTCTGGATAGTGCCACTCAACTATCCAATGACATATGAGTGGGACCTTCGCCCTCCAACAGTCTTCTCCCTGCAAGCAATAATCCGGTACCTCACTTTTAATGCCGACGTAGGGCTCCCAAATAATCTGTCATCATAATGAAACACATCAAATTAAACGAAAAATTAATTTAAAAAGTAACACGATATTAAACCGGCTTGTTGATATCATTACTTACATCTTCGGACCCCATTCGATCAAGTTGGTAGCGCAAATGTGACACAGTATTTGTGGGGACGTCAGTTGTAGTTCGGCCTTGACTCCAGCTGCATGAACAGAAAACTTTAGATTTTCTTGTATTATACGCACTGTAAAGAATTAATGACAGACGAACTGAAAAGGCAATATATCACGTACCGACTACCGAAAGGAGCATCTGGGAAAGGAGCACCGTAAGTTTGAGCAAGGGAGACACATTTGAAGCGCTCCCACGCCCAAATTTGTAGTCATGTAGGGCACCGCCAATTTGCTTCGCATCCGGGTCGATTGCACTGCATAGCTCTCGATACAACCACGCTAGTGCTGCTAAAGCCCAACTGTACGGTGTAAGGGCCTCGATGTTCGCTAGTAGTGGGAGAAACAACAAACTAACCCGAGCACCTGATTTGTCCGAGAAAATAGATCCTCCAAGCAGGCGGAGAATGAATGTCCTAGTATGCTGCACACCTGTGACATCATCGGCATATGCTGGAAGATTTTCAAAGTGGTCACTCAACCATTTTAAACCAATCTGTGTGCCACGCAATTGATCTAGGCGAGCACCAAGCAGTTGACCACAGAGAGCGCCCCAATTCCAATCAGTAGGGCTAGTAACTGCAATTCCATTGACGGGAAGCCCTGTGATCATCGCAATATGCTGCAGTGTGATCGTAACTTCACCTTCCGGCATATGAAAGGTGTGAGTCTCGGGCCTCCATCACTCGACCAATGCTGTAATCAAATGCCAATCAAGCTGGACAAATCTCATCTTATAAAAATCGTAAAATCCTGAATCTTGCAGATAAGGGGCTATGCGCGGATCAAGTTCACCTACGTGTAGCGACGCTCGCTGACATCTAAGGACTGTAGACGCATGTATCTGTGAAATGTCAAGTGAAATGTTAGTGATAATTTTCATAATGCCGTTATAAATGACAAATGTACTGCTAAATTCCTCAGTTATCGTAGCATCCCATACGGCTTGTGATCTATGTTGGGCCTACCCAATAAGTAGTGAATCATCCTCAGACCCAGGCTGAATGTGAGTTATTTGTGCCATATCAACAGAATTGTGAGGAATCGAAAAAATTTCGTGACTTTAATGAGTGATCGAGGAAGAGCGCAAAAGTTGAGTGAGTGACCGAAAGAGAATTGAGGGAGTGAGAGAGGAGAGTTGAGGAGTGAGGGAGGAGAGCCTTCGGCTATGCTTAAAAAAGCAAAGTCGAAGCGCTTGGGGAGAGGGGGTGGGTTCTGCCTCCTTCGCATTTGGTGCTGCAACTGCAGCGCCAAATGCGAAGAAAGCAATGCATTTTTTGCAGCGCTTGGGGGGCCCAAGCGCTGAAAAAATGCAGTGTTTGGGGGGCCCAAGCTCTGAAAAAATGCAGTGCTTTGGGTGCCCAAGTGCTGAAAAAATGCAGCGCTCCCCATGCGCTGCATTCTTTCAGCGCTTGGGAGGGCCTCCCCAAGCATGCATAAATGTGTGCAGTGCGGGGCCCCTCCTGTTACACACTTTTGTGCAGCTTGGGAACGGAGGCAGTGCTGCAGCACCTTCACGGGTGCTGCAACACCTCTTCGGGGCTCTGCTTCTCTGCCCGAACACCTCCTCTCCTCACTCTCTCTCCCTCGTCTTAGCAAACTCTCCCTCGTCTCAGCAACTCTCACTCTCTCTCCCTCGTCTCAGAATCGTGGTGCTCCTTTCAACGTCATCCACGTGTAGTCGAATTTTAGCTGTGCTTGATGTTGATTCCTCCTCTAACCGTTAACCTTTTGCAGATTTTGATTGACATTATTCGAGCACCCACAGACACTTTCTAAGCTGTTGTTCAGTCTGGGCCGAGCCTCCAAATTCAAAGTTCAATTTTGGCAACGTTATCTCGAAAATAGGTAACTATCTTTATCTCAAGATCAATTTTTCCAAAAGTCATTCCTTCATGTTGTATATAGTCTAAATCAAATATTATACTTTAATTTAATTCAATTTTCATTTAAAAAAATCACTACTCTTTGGTCTTGCCTAAATTCTTAAAATTGTGATAGCAATTTTAAGATATTCGAGTATCTTGATTTATCTCTTGCCAAAATCAAAAAATTGCCAATCGAGGAAATGTTGCCTAAGTGGAGTAGATCTGAAAATCTTCTGAATATATTAAGGATAAAAAAATTTGTCTTTCTATTTACAATCTTTTCGAAGAAAACCATTTCAACCATAAGTCACAATTTCGTTGAACTTGGAAAATTTTGATTTATAAGTCTATGGTTAACACTTTATTTTGCAGATCTGGTGAATGTTAATTTTTGTTTTTGAAGCGCTGATTGATATAAAATGTTGTGTATGCTTTAGTGTAATCGCACTACACCACATCAGTTTGTGACCAAACTCGGGTCACCCAATAGTTTTAGTATGGTATTTAAGTGGTTCTTTAATCTTGGCGGTAAGACTTCGTTAAAGGTTATCCCACTTGGATCTCGAATATTTCAAAAAATGGCTCGTTCTCATGCACGTGAGGCTATGATGCATGGGTGTTGCCCTTGTCGACCGAACTAAGCCGAAATGATTGGACCCGACTAGTCATGACTACGTAGATGAGGCGGCAACTAGTCATGATGAACGTGCGCGAGGCTGCGGCATGTTGTTCCGTCCTTCATTTCACTTTGCTAAAAGAAATAAAATTTAAAACCACGACTCATGTGTATGTCTCTGTGTTTGTCATTTCACTTCTAAGTGCGGTCACTTATTAGCCCTTATCTCATGTCCCTCATTTTATTTTGGGTCGGTCCATGATTTAGGTTGATTTATTTGGCACGTGATCTATATACCAATGGGTCGCAACGATATCCATTTCGTGCCTACTCCGAAGCTAGAGCTCAAGAAGCTATGGGATCAATTGAAGTCAGATGGGCATCAATATGTGCTCAAGAGTATTGGATTCATGTTGCCGATCCTCGACATAGATGTTCAGAGCGGAATCATGCATGCACTTGCTCATTTCTGGTGCCTTGAGACGTCCATGTTCGTGTTAGGTAAGTTTTTTGAGCTCACCCCCACTCTGGAAGAATACGGTATTGCCATTGGAAAGTCGGTTGAGATGGATATAGTTGAACCACCCATTCATGCCGACCCTTCGGTATTGCTTGCTGAATTTTGGAATTTAACTAAAAAAAAATTGAAATTTTGAAAAGTAATTGTCAAGCATGTCCATTATCTTTCTTAGGGGTGAGCAAAAAAAACCACGATCCAACCAAACCGGACCGAACCGTACCCAACCGGCTAATTTTGGATCGTAACTGGCAGGTACGATTCGGTTTCCGGTTCTAATTTTCTAGAACCGGCGGCTACCGATTCGGTTCCTGATTTCGGGTGAGAACCATCCAACCGGCCAAACCGAACCGGTTTTTACATGATATGAATGAGCCAATTTTTTTAAATGAAACCATCTCTCAACTTCATTGAGCTGAGAATTTCGATTTACAAGGTAAAAAGGGAAATGAAAGTTTTGAGTCTACTGTTATATAGCTTTATTGAGTCATATTTGTGAGATTAGTATTCAACTTTATTTTTCCTCTGTTGAGAAGTTGATTTATGTCACTTGCTTGCTTGCTGAAGAGAGGCGAAGGAAATTTCTTTATGGCTTCCAAGTTCTGAGTCTATTGTTATATAGCTTTATCCCATGTGCCTGGTCTTTGTGAAGTTTCTTTATGGCTTCCAAGTCCTTTGTGTACATGTTACACAATACATCAAAAGTTACGTCCTCCAAAGAATGATCATAGCTTTGAGAAAGGCTTTTGACAAATAAAGGTAAAACATAACTTCTTTATATAAAATTTGGTAGACATTAGGACCGTAACCGAGATCCAACAGGGAACCGGACCGAACCGGTGGTTCGGTTCTCGGGTGGATCCATGGAATGATTGGGTGGTTCACGGTTCGCATTTTGTGGAACTGGTCCCTAGCGGGCGGTTCTCGATTCTAGGGTGGAACCATCCATCCTGTGAACCGATCACCCATAATCTTTCCTCATTCATTGTTTTGAAAATAACTCCGACCACATGAGATATAAGATTTTTATCATATCCTTTTTTGGGCTTATTATTTTTTCATTCCGTCAAAATGCTATTGATCATGTGATAGCTTGGATAGTAAAACAAATATGTGGTGGAGTTAGCTTTGTAAACACTATTTTGGCCGAAACTTTCGTCTCATTGACACGTTTCAAGAAAGAGGAAGATGAGAAAAAAAAAAAAGATAAGACTTTTAGAGCCCCAATTGAGCTTTTACAAATCCGATTTTTCTCACACCTTTCTCAATTTAGTGAAAAAATGACTGTGTTTGAAATAGGCATGATTGATAATCCTATTTTAAGGTTTAAGCAAATACAAAATGAAACTATGAGTATGCACTATACACAATGGGTCAATCTCTTCAAGGATCCAAACTCTAACATTTTCCTTTGGCAAGCCGTATGGTTCCGAGTTACTGAGGCTCGACTTTACCAAGGCAATCAGAAGCCCGTACCGTTGATAGGGGTTTATGGAGCAACTAGTTATCAGCCTCTACGAGTTGCACGACAATTTCGAGTTCTATAGAATATCCCACCTCCACTTGGGCCCAATGAATTTCAAGTCCAATTCGATAAGGGCAAGAACTACAGAGTTGAGCTTAGGCGTCATTCTGAGGCTTGGCAGAAGTCTGAAAATCAGAAGCTGATTTGGCCCGCAGACGAGCTCATCGGAAGAATGAAGAGGCACTTTGCCACGGCCTGGTATAGTCAGTATCATACCATCTCTTCTGAGATACTCCAGAAGATCCCAGTCGTGACGGAGCAGCATACCCGCCAAACCCAAATCAGAATCAGCGAACAAAACGCGATGAAGGCCCAGGAAATGGCAGATGCTTTGGCTAAGGAGAATGCACGACTACAGCGCGCTTTGAAGGCCCATTCGTCTATAGATCATGTGGCCTCTAAGAAAAGAAAGATCATTTGATTTCATGTTTTGTTTATGGGCTTTTTGCATTTCATTTTTAGGGTGGAATGTTAATTTCCTTTTACGTTTCTCGTTTCGTGTCGGATTATTGAGATTTTTCTGATAATAAATGCTGCACTTCATTTGATATATTGATTGTTGCAATGTTTAGTAAAATGTAGATGCGAAATAATGTATAATTTCTTTAGCATAATGTCGGCTACATCTTTTACTATTGTGCATTGGGGAGGGAGAATAGTGCAAAAAGAATATGGACATGATTACGAAGGCAGACAATCTACCTGGTTCGAGTTTGCAAACGTATGCACATTTGATGCGTTACGTGCTACGATTGAGAGCGTGTTGAATATTATAGGAAACCAGTACATTTATAGCCTGATGTTTAGATACCCAAATGTAACACAAGGTTTTGTCGTATACGATATTATGGACGTGCGTGATGATAATACAGTTCGGATAATCCAGCAGTTTGCACTTCAGACTGGTGGAACGGGGTTCGTAGTATTTTATACTGTATATGAAAATCAAGTGATAAATAATTACCATGTGGGGGAAAGTTCTAATGCTGGTGAAGAAGAAGATGATGTGCATGATCGGTACGTGGAGTCCGATCAAAATGATGATAATGATGCTGATGAGGTTAGTGATGAAGAAGATATTGGTTGGATGGACACCGGTGAGAGTGATAAAGAAGATGTGGGAGGTGACGAAGAAGATGTCGGAGGTGACGATATGTGAGATTACTACAACATCCATTGCAGTAATCCCATAGTGCCATTGGTACATCCATCGCCCTATTCGGATATCGATTTTGATATGATGCAAGATGATACGAGGGGCAAGCCATACGGTACGGTATTTGATCCATGAAAAGAATTTGCAATTGGCATGGTATTTCCATCACGAGACGCGGTGCAGTCGCCTGCGAAAGAGTATTCTATGAGAAGAAATCATCAGTTTCGCTATGATGTGACAAAGAAGAGAGAATATGTGATCAAGTGTGGTAATCCAAATGGACCAAGCGGTTGGAGGCTCCGTGCGACGATTAAAGTGAGTGGCATTTCTTGGAAAATAAGTACAATGGGCCACATACATGCATTAATATACAAACGTCATGGGATCATCCGCACCTTGATCAAAGTACTATCTGTCGCTTTATACAAGAAATGGTCGCCACCCAACCGGATGTCAAATCAAGACACTGATGGGGGAGATTTAAGACAAGCTGCAATTCCAACCTACTTATCATAAAACCTGGAAGGCCAAACAAATGACGATTGCCAAAGCATTTGGAAGATGGGATGAGTCATACTGTAGGTTGAGGAGGTACATGAACGAAATTGAGCAAATGAATCCAGGTTCTCATTTCGTGATCGAGGATCGCATGAGTCCAGATCAGAGCTGCACGATTTTTGACCGAATGTTTTGGACTTTCAAGCAGACGGTTGAAGGCTTCAAAAGTTGTCGTCCCATGATATTTATCGATGGTACTTTCTTGTACGAAAAATACCGAGGAACTCTCCTTTGTGCGGCTTCACTTGATGGCAACAATCATAATTTCCCATTGGCATTTGCCGTGGTCGATCGGGAAAATATTGACAATTAGCGGTGGTTTATGAATATGTTGCGGACATATGTCACCAACATGGATGATATTTGTGTAATATCAGGCAGACATATCGGGATTCAGCAAGCAATGGAGACAGAAGAGTGACGTCCTCCACATGCCCACCATAAATATTGCATTCGTCACATTGTCAGCAACTACAAAAAACATTTCAAAAATGACAATGGCAAAAGGCATCTTGAGATGGCAGGTAAATATTGAAATTCGTAAATTTGAGGAAAATACGTGTTCATAAATTTTAGTGCAAAGTACTAATTATTATTGTAATATACAGCTTATGCGAATCAACGGCGAAAGTTCAATTTAATCATGAGCCGAATTAGGGAGTTCGATACACCCATAGCTGACTGGTGTGATCAGATTTCAAGAGAGAAATGGACAAAGGCTTATGATGGAGGGAGGCGATATGGATCGATGACGGGATGCTGAAACCCATTCGTGGTCTACCAATAACAACCATGGTCAAGAAGATATTCTTCTAGCTGGTCAAATATTTCGACACGAGGAGAACGATGTACAGGAGGCAGAAAAATAACGGATGGATATTTACGCAACTTGCGAGTGAAACGCTCCGAAAAAATAGTGAAATTGTAAATAAACATCACGTAAGATGTTTCGACTCTGAAAGAGGGGTTTACGAAGTGACAACTGGATGTGATAGAACTAGAGGATCTGGGGGCAATAGACAAAAAATGCAACTAGACGTGCGAACGTGCACATGTGGGAAATTTGAACAGCTGAAAATTCCTTGTTCCCACGTAATTACAGCATATCAAGTACATGCAATTGATTACCGTGCGCTCGTAGATGAATGCTATACATTGGACAAAACCCTTTAGTCATATCGGTACATGTTTCATCCGTTAGGGCATCATGGTTATTGGGATGAACCTAATGAGCTGCCATTAATGCCCGACCCGAGCCGTATTAGGAAGAAAGGAAAACCCCGTGCATCCCGGATACGTAATGAGATGGACTGGAGAACGCCGAGCGGTAGCGATTCGCGTAACCATTGCACCATCTGTGGGGAATCAGGGCACAAAATTCAAACGTGCGCACGTAGATCGGCCCAGGAATAGATCACAGTTGTGTCAATTATGTAAATTAGTTTGATGAAATTTTTGTAATGTTATAATATCGTTCAAGAAACATATTTATTAAGTTCATTTTTTAGTGGTTTTTATATTAGATGTGTGATTTTTTTGTAATATTACAATATCTCAATTGCGCGATATTTATTCAGTTCTTCTGTTCGATGTCGACATTACATATGTAAATTTATTGTAATGTTATAATTATATATCTTAAGTAATTAAATATTGATAATTATATTATAAAAATCAGCTTAAAAAGAATAAAATTATAAATAAAATAAATATTATAAAAAATGGTTTTTCTTATGAAATTTTCAACAACAACAAAATTAGTTGGGGGCCTCAGGCCTGGCTCGGCAGTGTGGCTGCCGAGCGGGCCGGTGGGCTGGCGTTGGCGACCTGCTTGGCAGTGTGACTGC